>LR990869.1:2746650-3971149 GCA_905163395.2 Endotricha flammealis | reverse complement strand
TACAGATCTAAGTGTGTAAAGAGATTGTACACAATCTCTTTACACACTTAAAGATAGATAACACATTAAAAATTAACAAACTAATAAAAACTAATGAATTAACATATTTTCTAAAATAGAAATTAATGCTTAGTACATAAATACATATATAGTAAAACGATATCCAAGCTATTTTGTCTGCGACATTACGATAACCTATGTAGATTACGAACAGGGCTTTAACTAAGCAAAATGTTACATTAGTTATGCGTTAACTAAAAGCGGAATGAGTATGTTATTTTAATTGAAATACCTTAGTAAATGAAATCAGTATTGTTATCTATTTGATTTACAACAATAAAATTACTTAATTGGTATTAAATTGTGTAGTTTAGTAAAGGTTGGTTGTAGAACTTGTCATTTTCAAGACAAATAGATTTATATTATGTATTATTTTTACGACAGAGAAGGACAAACCAGTTAGCGGGTCACCTAAAGGTAATCTTCTTTAACTTTTCGAGTCAATGACTACACACAGCTCAAATCAGTTTTTTTTTTTTTGACGATGTTGTGCAAGCTAGTGAAGCGCTAAAGGGATACGCTTCACCAGAAACATAGGTTTTACGTGGGCGAGGTGTCAACCCGCCGCACAACCCCCGAAATGCTGGAGGACCACACCCGTCGTTGGTCAGCGAGTCCATAGGACTTAGCCGGTTAGTGTAGCTAGGCTGTACTACCGACCATTCCCCTATCCGCCACCTTGGGGACGCTCCCCTACGCTGTGAGGGCCAGCGCGGGGGCTCAGATTAGCCCAATACTTGGCAAAGGCAACATCCTTATCGGTTGCCATGAGAAGATCTTCCCGAGTACACTCAGTTGGGCACATTGGGCAAGCTATTAAATGTGCCTTATCTTGGACTGGGGCTCCACAGTCTCAGTTGATGTGGGATGTTTCTTTCATCATGACTCAACACTGCTCAACCTAAAGGTAATCACGGCTACCCATGAACATCCACGACTGCAAGATGGATGCATTATCTACCTATGAATGAATGAAAAAGGAAGGATGGCGGAAGAAAAGTGAAAAGTATGTAGGAAGCAGGACTTCCGGCTCTCTTACTCATCCTACGAAACAGCGGTATACCACCGCTATTTCACGCCGATATTCTGTGAGAGGATGTAAAAAATGATACAATAAAACATAGACAATATGAATTATATAAATATAATGTTTATCAAAAGAGATCGGTTTGTAACAACCCGCGTATAATGTAGCTTCCCAACGGTAAATTTCAAATTTGTCCAGTAGTTTTAATCGTTACAAACAAAAATAGAAATCTTTCTTCTTATATGTAATATTAGTACCCACCTATAGAATGGCAAAACACAATACATAAGTTAATCTATTTATGAACAGTTTAAACAATAACAATTCTCGATTAGCCAAACACAACTTAAAACTATGACCATATTTAGGGTCATAAAGGAGTAATGACAATGATTGTCCATTATCCGTGACAAGCCCATACTCATAACGTATACAAGACAATACTGTCATATTTGATCACGGAGTAAATATTTTTTGGAGTACTAAATATTTTGAATAAATGCATTTTTGTATTTTTGACTTTGAAAAATATTAAAATGAGGCTCAACGAATCAAAACGTTATTGGTGGTTGAAGAGAAAAGTGTCTGAAGAAAAGATTATTTAAAGAAGAAAATTATTTGGAAATTCTTCAAACTATTTAAATAAAAAATGCCATCTCTCTAAGAAATAATGCCTTTTGCTTCAAATTGCTGTCTCTCATGTAGTTCTTAAGGAGGGAAGTCCTTTCAATACTTCCTACTCCGACTATCTTCTTTCTGATTAAATTCGTTGTGAGTTCGAAGACAGCTATAGTTTCTCCCCCGGGACGTCAATAAGCTTCATCGCTTATTGTCAATCTGAGGTCGCCGTTGTTGATCCTGGCTACACAGGAGACACATCGGTGGGAATGTGTGGTGGGCTTGTCCCGATTTAAATAAAAAAAAGAGAGTATGTGACGTTTAAAATCATATTAAGTACAACAAAAATAAATCAAATCTAATTCAAATCAACAATTGTAATGCCATACCAACTCCATTAATTGTTAACTCTATATTTGATCTGTCTATTGTGGCTTATATAAACAACGATATTGCGATATTGGTTTTCCAGCATCTGCGATAGATATATCCAGTTGGACTACAGATTTGTGACTTCATTCCGACACAGAGTTATGTGGCCGTGTGACGGGTGAGATGTGACGCGGGCACACGCTAGACTCGCTACTGGTGCTTGCACACTACTCTATTCACTTTGACCGAATTTTTCCCGAAATTTAAACTGTAAAACCTTTTGTATCATCTATATATATAAAAGGAGAAGCCGACTGACTGACTGACAATCAACGCAGGGCCTAAACTACAAGGGTTAGAAACTTGAATTTTTGCAGTTGTTCCTTTTATCACGTAGGGGAGCACTAAGAAAGGATTTTTCAAAACTCCCACGGGAAAGCGAGATATACGCAAACGAAGTTGCGCGGGTTTCGCTAGTGATAAATATTCTGATAATCCCTGGTAATTTATATTTAACTAGCTGATGCCTGCTAAATATAGTTGTTCTCTGATATGATAAGAAGCAATAGACTGGCGGACATCGCGCAACCTATTTGAATAAAAAATATTTGAGTTGGGTTTGAGAGAACTCAAAGGCATGTTTGTATGTTTCTTAGCCACTTCGGAGCACACAATCACTGAGCCACCGGAGAAGTAAGTAAGGCTCTTACGTCTCTAGCGAGTCACCAAATGTCGTCTCTAGCGAGATATTTTTGATATCATCTCCTGACAAAGAACTGTGGACTGCTCGAAACGGAACTTCTTATAAGGAAAAGGCTACCGGCTTCCTTAAGTACCTAGTACCTACTATAAGATTTATTTTTGTGTACCTATATTAAAATAATGTATTAAAAATAATAATCTAGCATTCCAATTAGTGCATAAATTAATTAGTCGCTTGTAAATCTTTATCTATTTTATTTAACTTTAGTAGAGGCAAAGTTAAGTTTTATTAAATCCAGATTGAGCTAGCCCCAAAGTAAGTTCGAAGCTTGTGTTATGGGATACTAACTCAACGATACTATATTTTATAACAAATACATATATGGATAAACATCCAAGACCCGAGGCCAATCAGAAATCATTATGACCTGACCGGGATTTGAACCTGGGACCTCCTGGGTGGCGGTCTGGCGTGGTAACCATTACACCACGGAGGTCGCCATTAGATGGCCCGATTATATGTGTTTTTCTACCATGTATGTAATTATTATTATTTTAAATTAAGTCTAGTTTAATTATTTTTAAATTTAATTTAATTTTGTATGTTTTTTTTTTAACAGCTTAAAAATGTTAATGTCTTAAAAGTACATGCTTATTTGCTCTTCCTGGACAGGGTCTTAAATAATCTTAGGTTAGTAGTACGATGTCATACAAGGAATAAAAATTAACTACAGAAGTAAATGAAAAACTAGTAAACTATTTATTACCACTTCATACATTCATTACGAATAATTACTTCCATATCTTCAAAACACTAATACAATTTTACGATACTTATAAGTCAGATTAATTCCTAAACTGTACCTATACGCTCCTTTACACTGGACACAAGAACATATCGTTCTATAAAGGTAGACTTTACCGATACAGTTTGAGAGTTGGTTTTAGTTTGTATATATAACTAAATAGGTTTACCTCGTCCGTCTGTCTTTCTGTTCGACTTGATGTGTGGCTGGTGCGTGTTGCAGACTCCATTAAGGGTAAGGAATTATGGTGCCCTGTCGTGTTAAGCTATGCTTAGAAAATGCAGCGGCGACCACCGATGTTTTTACATATTCAAATGAATTGGTTGAAATCGTACCTTAACTAGGTATAAATGCCCTATTAGGAGTGATTTCGCCGATCGGTATGTATTGCCGGTACGTTTAAACTAAATACCGTGGGCACCGTGGGTAATGTTTGCATATATTTGTGGTTTTGATAATTGTCACATGTCATGTGGGTGGACCTTACCCGTATTATTATTGTTGACTAGTAAAATACTCGTAACTTCGTTTGTGTATATCTCGCTTTCCCGTGGCAATTTTGAAAAATCCTTTCTTAGTACACCCCTAGACGTTGTAAGGAACCTACATTCCAAATTTGGAATCTCTATACGCAGCGCGGTTTGGGCTGTGCTTTGATATATATAGTTAAGTCAGTCAGTCAGGACCTTGAATTATTTATATATTGATAAAATTATGTATTAGTTAATATTTCATTTTGTTTATAAAAAAAGCTGTTGGAAAATTTTCGTAGCAATTTATAGCAGATATAAAACGTTGTGTGATTCTTGGAGTGGCAGAGGCCGGTAGAGCCTTTATAAAATCGACTACTTCGATCGGAAAGAAGGTATTATTATTATACCTTCTTTCTTTCACAAAATTTCGTGAGTGAAAGAGGAAGTATATACTATCCCTATATTTTTTCTGCCCATTCCTACTCTTCTTTTTTTCATATTTCGTCATTTTTGTACCGATTTGCACATTTTGTAAAGGATATTTTTTTTATTATTCTCTTTTTTTGACTTACTTTCTTTAGTTTTGATTATGCGCAATGCCAACTCCTCAAATAGTTTAATTAGTATAAAACGATATTGAAGTTATGTTTGAAATCGTAACCTAAGTTAACCCAGTTAATGTTTGTTAGGCCATAAAACTTAGGCATTCGGGCTTGGTTTTATTGTTGCCGCGGAACAAGTGCGGGTAATGCCATTTATGTTCGTAATGGCTAATGCAGGACTATTAAAACATATTATAGTCTATACAAATAAATATGATTTAATAACCATACTAATACCCATAGACTAAGAGCATAAGATTTCCTTCATTAGTTTTGTGACTTGCGACTAATTTGAAGGAATCCTAAACGCTTCTACAATCAACAAATCAAAGAGGTGACCATGACAGAAAAGACTTTTTTACAAGACTTTTTTTGCTAATAATGTAAATAATAAGCATCGTTAAGAAACTTGGTAATTATCTATAGATATTATAAAATTAAAAGTCCTCACTGATTTAACTATATATCAACGCACAGCCCAAACCGCTGGATCTAGAGATTCCAAATTTGGAATGTAGGTCCCTTACGAAGTCTGAAGTGCAATAACAAAGGATTTTTCAAAATTCCCACGGGAAAGCGAGATATACGCAAACGAAGCGAGTATTTTACTAGTATTATATAAAACAATATGAATAAAATTAGAGTGAAAACTTTCATGCAATATTTAGGAAACTGGAATCTTACGTAGTCGACGCACGAACAGCGACGAATTATTTTTTTTTATTTTTTATTTTTGTTATAATATAATTATTTATGGCACAGGTTAATACAATTTTTTAAGTATTCGCCAATAATTTTTATCGAAACACTCACAATATTTTTTGTCACCTACAAAACAACTCAGAAGTCTGCTACCTTTGATATAAAAACAAGTAAAGGTTGGCCAAATTGCTCGTTAGAGTGTAGGTATCCAATGTTTACGATTATAATTTTCTGATTAATGGCGTCGGAGCCTCGGCACATAATGTTATGTTACCGTTGCTTGTTTGCAAACACAAGGTTTCGTGATTGTAGTTTGTCGCTAATAATTGAGTATGTTTGCAGTTTTGCAATGTTTCTAGTGGTGTCAAATTATCGATAGTTTTGTTATCGATAGCCTGTGATAGATTCGAGGGTGTCGAAAGTTAAGTTAAGACATAAGTATACGAAACGAAATGCTGTGTTACACTGATATCCTGTGAGAGAGTGGAAGTCGAATTAGGATAGGATCGGATTTTCTGAGTCATAGAGCATTTCATTTTTTTTTAAAGGTCACATAAAAACATTCTACTTTACAGCAAAAAAATACTTATCACATTTCAGGTTGTCTATAATTTGTGGCCTCTTCATCTTTTCTTATAGAATCTAGCTGCTGCCGGCGGTGTATCCCGCGTTTAATTTTATGCACCTACTTTATAAAACGCCATTGGCCATCGGACTTTTGACCAAATCCTACAGAGATCGCGTACTTTTCGGGATAAAAAGTAACGTGTAAATCCAAGGTATCAGCTACCTACATATCAAATATCATAAAAATTGGTCGAGCCATTGGACCGTGAAGAAGCAACAAACATCCACACAAATTTTCGCCTTTATAATATTCGTAGGATGTACAAAACATTATAAGCACAAATCACATAGTATCTATACTATCTATGTCGCCAAGAGGTCCAAGGATCATTCGATTGATAGACTGCTCCGTTATGCACCGAACCATCACCGCTCTTAATATTATACAGATTAATACAATTATGGAATATTAATATGTATAATTTATATTTTAATCAACACCTGCTAACTACAATGACAGTATCACGAACTGACAATTACGAGAGTGAATTCGACCTCACTCTCAAATGAGTTTCGCGAATTATAATTGAAAACAAAAATAAATGTAAACAGGTTGTGTCATGATGTTGCAAATGTCAAATTACTGAGTGTGCCTAATTTTAGAGAATACAGTGCGCAGGAGTTTTCTATTAGCTTGTGCGGTTTAAGATACTGGATATAGTGAAGGGCTTAGTGAAGTTATTGTTGCTGACTTATGAACGATGTTCTGTAAAACACACACAAAACAAAACAGTAACGTAATTACACAATTCACAGCACTAGCTTACTACTAAAGAGGAGTTAATAGCACAAATAGTCAAAGAATCATTACTATAGAACTAGACAAAGACCCCTCTCATAGTTCTCTTTGTACCAACTGCTTTCCAAATTTTTATAGATTTTATATATAGCACAGATATTAAGGATAAAGAAGAAGATAAAAGGAAACTAGAAATAAATATTAAAAACAAAGTTAACATTTCAACAAAAAGTTCAAATAAGTATACAATTTGTGAAACAGAAGTAAACTAGAAAAATAGATAGTAATATTAGAAGCACAGTCTCTGGTCACCTCTGGTAGAAATAAATTCCTATCCCGCTCCGCGCTACACCAAACCCATAGCCTACCAGTATAGCTCGCTAGGACGACATTCCTACGGTGACCGCAGCACACGCTCACGCGAAATTAATCACAATTATGTGACAGACCCGCTCGACGCCACTCTCATACAATGGTGGGGCATTAAGTCTCTTGAAACACTGGGGGGGAGAATTAAACAAATTTAGCATACGTGCTTTACTTCAAACTTCATTATTGTGTTTGAAAGGATTTTGAGCTTCGCTAGTAGGGTGTCGTTTGATCGATATTCGAATTTTTTTCTGGCACAAAGTTTGATGATTCCTGGTCGATATTTTGTTCTAAATAATCTTTGGTTTTTCATGCGTTCCAAGTATTATAAAGTATAATAAATCTTAAGTGTCAACAAGGTATAACTCTTCATCTGCAATAATAATTAAAACAATCCAATGCGTTAATTACATCTAAAATTACAATGATGTTTAGCTTTTTTCAGAGTTTGGAACTTCATAGTTCATAAAGTTTATTTAATTCTTTTTTGGAAAAACCTGACTGCATCGAGAGGATATTTAAATATCATTGTTTGGTAAGATCAAGCATTTAGTATCAATTTTATATGTATATCAATTTTTTTTTTACCGCAGGTTTCAGGACCTCTCAAGTAAATGAGCACACGAAATTTCTTATTAACGGTTCTATAGAAAAAATGATAAAGGAAAAAACCCTAAGAACAGACAGGTGGCACTAATTTTGAAATAAGAAAGCATTAACAAGATTTACTTCCACGATTCCCCATCAGATAGTACAGCAGTCAATTTGGAGGCGGTACTCGTCTTTGCAATCGACGGTACATTGTTCACAAGTAGGAAGCCTAGATGCTATCTTTGTCTAGTGATATATGTGTAACGAACCGCGCGCGGTGGTCCGCCTCTACCGAGATTTTATGTCAGGACTTTGGAAATAAGATTTAAGTCGATATTGTTTTGTGATTGCATCATCTTGTCATCATTGACTGTGATGGATCTCTCTCTTGGATTCAGGTTAACATCGGTTAAATTATCATGTTCATGTAACCGAGTTAATAGAGTGATAACCGTCTCATGTTGATCTGATTTTCATTTTCATGGTTGGTGTGTTTCTTGCTTTCGATTCAGAAAATGGAATCTGTATTTTATGTTTAGTTCAGTCATAATATATAGATACATATTGTGCAAATATTATGGTCCGAAAAAAAAACTTTCTTCTTCTTAAAAGAGCTACGCTCTTGTCAGTGTTCACCCTTTGCTTTCCTTTGTCTTGTGCCAGCCTCTTTCACCGCTCTTTGAGAAAAACTTTACCCGAGTTGAAATCCAAATGATGACATTTTACCTATCAATCAGAAAAAAACATTGTTCCCACATCTAAAGAAGTATTATTGAAATGGCTATTATACCAATATCTTCATTTTATATTTCACTGTAGAAACTGTTACAATTATTTCCATAAAACAATAGCTCACTAATTCTCACTTGATCTCAATGCAGTGAACTTTACAAACAAACACGCCCACAAATCACTAGTTTATCATTAGTGCGGGCATCGGTATAAGTGGAACGCAGAATTACTGGGCAATATCCGTGTTCGGTAAGCCTTATTATATCATCTGGAGTGTTCGAGCGCTCTAGGTGCAGGTACTGAAGTTTGAGGCACAGTAAGAGGAATTGTAAGCATAGAGATATTATAACTTACTAATACGTGATCTCGTTGTTCCAGTTTCGGGTGTTAGCCAATTATTCCCTAAGACAGTATTTCCATACTTTTCTGATAAAATGAGGTTTTGATAAACAATCTTACCTTCAGACGAGACTTGGACGAGATGGTGATCTATTCGATTTTAGATTGTTTCTCGTCTTTGATAGACAACTCTTAAAGGTCCTCAATTGCTTTAGGAGGATATAATTACCAAGAAGGTAGCCGATGCTCAATGAAAACCTTATAAGTATAAAATATCAAATGAATAGAGTTTTGTCTGATAAAAAACACATCATATAACATACACGTATTTAAAAAAACTTACACTACGCCACATTAACTTAGAACTTGAATGAATAAAATTATATTTTTACTGGAAGTTCTAAGTTTTCAGAGCTAGAGTAAAAGTTAACAAGCCTGTGAAGTAAACTAAAGTATTTAAATTCGCTTGGTGTGCACCGGCGTATGTAGACAAGTGTAGATAATGCAGATACAAGAGATAACAATGCACACCTCCTGGGCAAGAGAAATTGCCCGTTCGAAAGTGGATTTCATTAGGGCACGAGGAAATCTGGGTGGGGACGGTGATTCATCTTGTAATTATTATTTAAATGTGGGTCAAGTTGTATGCATGTTATTTTATTGTGTTGTGGTACTCCACAGGTTTACGTGACGCTGAGTTACAATTAATAATAAATAGATCTTTACTGAAGACGTACTTTTGTCTATCATCAAACCTGCTTTCAGAAGATTACTTTTAGCAATAAAGCCGCCTTGTTTTCTTTTGTTATTTCTGTTTGTTCATCAATGTCAAATTTTAATAGCCTTGTCTTTTTCAGTAATGGAATGTCACATGTCCTCGAAATCTTTCTTATTACTTGACCAGTAAGTATAGTTGTAATGATCATCCGAATCTGTTCATAGTGGATTTTGCATAGCTCTTTTAGAGCCAATTCTGCACTCCAAGTTCTTTAATCGCTCTTGACTGTACATCGGATTACCAATTAATATAAACTGCTTTCCTTATTGTTCATAGCTTTGATATATTTTCTGTAGTGCTTAAGGTGGTTATTCATTTATCTTATTTAATAAAAAACCTTGTAAAAAAACTACAAATTGAATGTTTGTCGTGACGATCTCGAGATGCTCTTGAGTTGATCTTTTATCTTAGCAAAATGGTAAATCAGTAAAAGCAACAGCTCACCTGTTGTTTTATTACGAAACACATAAAGTATAGAGTCGTTTATCAATAATATCACAACCTTATCGGTACATAATGAAGAAATTTTGTGCACTCACAAAATTTATAGTTATCCCTTATTAACACCATGTAAGGCCTAAAATGGCTTGATTTTTCGTTTTCCAATGATAAATTTGTTTGGTTTTAGTACAGTCCACGTTCCTGTGACGTGTTTATTTATCGGCGCCGGCGCAGCGTCCAAACACGGACACTTCGCGCGAATGTGACCCAGATGCGTTGAGTGCGGCTCGTCTAAGCCGAATTTTATTTTGATAGGTACACCGTGTAATGGATATGTATTAACAGCATATTCTAATGATATTATCAGATCTTCCATCGACAAGACGTATCTTTGCATCCAAATCAATATGTACAAACAATTAATAATATGCCTATAATTAAGAGACTATTCTCTTAATTTTATTGCCACAGTAGAAATCGGCTATAACACCACTATTTTACTTTTTATCAGAATGCGGAAAACGATAAGAAAGTTTTTCCTGACAGTAGGTTTTGAGCCATATGCTAATTACGACCGCTTTAATCCATTCACGCTTAGTACACGTGTATAGCAAATACCCGGTTTGGGACATGCTGTTAACCATAACGCAGACCTACTTGTGCAAATCCGTTTTACAGGAAATCTGCAATAATGCTTCATAGCAGATTTTCATGAGAGCAAGACATCCTTAAGATATCAAAAAAAAAACAAGATCACTACCAGATATAATAAGGTTTCCAAAACTCATATTCATCGTAAGTAGACTGAAATTTGCAATCACAATATCTACGTCTAGGTATTGACAGAGTGATATTTATTTACAGTGTCATTTATTTGCATAAACTCAATAAATCAAATTGTACGTTCTATATTCGTCATAGATAGACCTCACTCTAGCTATTGGCGATCACGAGCGTTGTGTTCGCTTATTAACGCTACAGGGGCGATATATCACGCCCGCCCTCATACGGACGTCTCACATTCTATAACCTCTATAGATGTTGTAACTTGAGAGAAGATATTGAACAGTTGCTGTAAATTGTGTGATCCCTTAACGTTTACTACGCCTAGCACCTTTATTTCTTTAACTCACTGCGTTGTTAATGTATTTATTTTTTCTTTATGCACATTTTAAATCGTAGGCATTTCTTTGCGGATATTTAATTTCACTCCGCAAGAGACAATACTCTCACTACAGTGAGCGATTCTATTCTAGGAATCTCATCATCATCTCAGCTACAAGGAGTCTACTGCTGGATATATCCTCCCACAAACATTTCTAGCCTGCATCCAGCAGCTTCCTGCAACTATTCTTAAGTCGTCTGCACTGTGTTTTATTCTAGGAATCTCAACTGCATCAAAAAAAGTCATAAAAAGTGACCTGTCTAAAACCTATTGTGGAAATCGAACGAAAAGTGTTTTGTTTTATAAATTATCGTGTTATGTTACTCCTATGATTTCCAATTTATGGCAAGCACCGCAACAAGAGGAATATTAACTTTTTCAAGATGTAGGTTCTGCTATAGAAATAATATATCACGTTGCCAAGGGCGAGAGGCGCGCGAACGGTTAGTGACTCTACGCGGCACGATCTCTTGTCCATCCTATAAACCACTTCCTAGTTTACTTTGTAACTAACTGTATTTTACACAAAATACAAGTTGTAACAAAATACTGATGTTTATAGAAGAAACATTATTTATCAAGTTTTTTTATAACGGATTAAATATCTTTTTTTCGCGTTTCACATTCGCACCGTGTTTCCTGTACCAACTATAGATTGACAGTAAGCAGAATGCTTATTAATTTTAATGCCGATGGCGCGTTGGTAGTGATCCTACCTTCGACACCAGAGAACGCGGCGCGGTGGGTTCGATTCTCCCTAAGGCCAAACATTTATGTGATGGTATTTGTGTGTGTCTGGAGTCTGGGTAAATTACATGTATTATAAGTATAAAAGAATAATATATCTTGGTACCCATAACACAGGCAGGTCAAACCTACTTTGGGTCCAGATATGTTACTCTGCATAGCAATCCCGATTTTAATTTCAATCCTGAATAATTTCAAATGCAAAATTAACAGTAAATCCTAATTCGTATCCTTGAAATTTTATACTTTACTAACTATTTCGTTAGCATACTATCCGATTGCATTTAGTTTAGTATTTAGTTAGCGCTAGTTTAGCTGTAAAGAGACCTAACCCAAAATTAATAATCCAATGGCGATCGTACGGAATTATCTTCAAGAGTAAGGGGGCAGCTGTTGCTGTATGAATTGTGTCCCAGTTGGAAAACTATAACTATCTTGGATCAACTTTATTCGATTTTTAATATATTAGACAGAGTATTTGATGGATTAGTAGTAGGAAGAATTGAAATGAGTGCGACGGCAGTAGATGATTGAATAAATTTAGGATATTTAGCATTTCCAGAATTAACTATACCAATTCCTTCATATGGTCATCTGACACAGCTATTAGATAGTACGTCATCAGCATAATCTGAACATTAACTCACAGGAATAAGCGATCGCGTGGCAAGTTAATTGCATATTAATTCGCCCAGAATCCGGTTCTGTTCTGTAATTATTGACCACGAGCATTGTGGCACGCCCCAGTCCGCTCCTGGACATGTGGGAACTGTAACATCGATAATTAGTAGATAAACATAGATTTTGTGCTGCAATAAGTAACGGTTAATTATCATTGGCCATCAGGACTCATGAGAAAAAGGAATTTTGTACTGTCAGCCAAGGAAACATTATCGGCCGTAAATATGGTTCAAGTTTTTCCAAATATTTCATGAAAGGATTTACGTAAATTTTTATTTTTCAATAGTATTCACAGTTCTCTAAGTAATTACAAAATTTCATAACAATGCGTCCTCATTGGCATAAAAATTTATTGTTCTTAGTTCTCTACCCTATCCATATCCCACCAATCTATTTCACAATTTTCTTCTACATATTCCCTTATTTTTCGGGTGCTTTCTCCAATTAGAGGTTGCCGTTTATCGAGGCTGTTTTAAATATGCAGCTCCTATATTTTATCTCTGGTCAGTCTCTAAAGTTTCTAAGCCAGGATGTGCATCTTCAGCTAGATGGTTTATCATACCTCCCATACCTATAGGTATATCAGCTATATGCGAGATATTAGTAGATATGGCTATAACCGAAGTATAAACCTTACCTGTACCAATAACTGGTGATAAAACTATGTTAATTATGCCGTTAACATAGTGACTACAATGTTTCAAACTGGACGAGTTTTAATAATTGATTGAAATCGTTTAATAACCTTAGTAATGTTGTTTATTTTCTAAATTGCCAAGGATACTCATGCTGCGAGTATCTTCGTAGTGTTATAACTGTTACAAACTCATTAAGAAGAAAATCACTTCTTTGACCGGCACTTGATGTCAGTTTTTCAGCAATAGATAGTGATTCAAGAGGAAGTGCATGCATGTGTAATACCTATACCATGTGATTTTCCTAAATTCCCACGGGAAAGCGGGATATATGCAGACTAAGTTGCGCGGTTATGTTATTCTATGTTTTTTATTGTACAGGGTCGCTGAAGTTGGTCCAGCTAAAATTTTGTGATTTTATTTAATATTTAGTTCTAACATTACACAAACAGCTACTCTTTACTTTTACGGCCAAAGAAATTTATTATCATAAAAGAATCAACAAAATTCACTTACAATGAGAATTTAAAACTTTTTAATGGACGCGTACAAATGGTCCATCTAAGAAAAATAAATAATATTGGTACCGTGCTGGCCGTGCATGGAACTACTCGCCTTATCTGCATCTTATCAGTGCTTCTCCTACTGATCCTCTCAATAATCAAAAATAGGAATTTAAATTTTCGAAATTATACTTAAGAGTCGTGACGATCTTGTAAGGTCTAAGAACATTAGTGAAATGTATTTTGCTGCTGTCTATGAAAATGCTCTATATTTATACGCGTGCTACACATTCAAAAGCCACATCTCACCGACTGGTATTTTAATAGAAACCTGAACTAGTCACGGCTTGCATGCGCTGAGCTGCATAGTAAACATTGTAGCTGGAAGCAGTAATACAACTTCTTAGAATCATGTCCTTAAGAAAACTTGATAAGTACCTACAAGCTCTGTAATAGATGCTGTGTCATTCAAATCGATTACAATTAGTTTTGAAAATGAAATTTTTGATAATAATATAAGGTCTTATAAAATAAGAAGTACTACTATTTTTGGCTCAATATTAAAGAAATCAGATTCACTGTTTGTTTTTAGACATGATACGACACGTGTAGATTTAGATTTTTGAGTGTTTTAACATTATTAAAAAGATATAAATTTTAGCGTCTTTCTGCGAAAATTGCGAGTCAAATATCTGATCTCTCTAATTTTCTCCTCTGCATGCGATTGTTAAGTCATGGAAATTAATTATGTTTACTAAAATTATAAATGCGAATGTATATGTTTTGTTTGAAATTAATAACATGGATCAACACAATACATATCATTTTATCCGGTATGCATACAATACATCATTTTATAGGTATTTGCGAGTAAAATCGAGGACATTAGCTAGTCATTTATAATAATTTGTAAGGAGTTAATTTACTGTTTCCATTTCTACGTTCACTGTGATTGTACCGCTTTGTCTAATGAAGCTCGCCTTTACCATACGGTACAGGTTATTATTAAATTAATTATCTTTTGTACATTAATCGTTTCTGTTGTGTACTTTCCTCTTGTGTAACGGTATGGAAGGTAAATTTTAGCTTAATTTTTCAATAATTAACCTTCGGAAATATGCACTCTCTTCATTAAGTATATTGTTTAATATTATTTGAAAGTAACGGAATAGTAGTCACATGATTCATCGTAATCATCATCTCAGCGACGAGAAGACCATTGCTGGACATTACCAAACGCTTTCAGTATGGCAGCGGCCTGCATTCAATGCTTGCTGCGACTGAATTCACTAGATTATAGTGGGTTTAATTTTCCATTAATAACAATTAGAGCTAAGTTGCTTGTAATTCAGGATAACTCTATCTCATTTTTTTTCTGAATATTTCAGTGACAGCCATAATTAATTGTGTCATACTTATGTCAAACTTTAAAATACTTTTGTTGCACCGTTAATCTCGCTCCATAAAAACAACTCCTAGGTCTATGAACAATACTGAATTACTTACCCAACCTTCATAGGTTATGTAAGAAATACTATTCTCTGTACTTCGTTTTGACATTTCATTATCTCCTCTTTAAATTATGACGTCACTTCCTTTTACTAATATTATATTTTCTGTGCTATAATGAGACCAGATTCGTCAAGGAGTAGTCAACGGTACTTGCCATTATGAAACCTAGATTAAATTCTGTTTCCTACGCCTAAACGCCTATTTAGTTGATTAGATTCTAATTCACTTTCTCTTGCGGCTGGCGATTCGGATTCTATTTAAATACTGGATATAGATTGCTTAATTACAATTAAATATCAATTTAAAAGAAATTAATCACTGGGAACCTTGAGAACAATTTTTATTTATGTCCTACATAGGTTAATAAATCAATACTCATCCAAAAAAAAAACAATATCCTTAGACAAATTTAGTTACCAATGGTTTTTTTTTTCCTGAAAGGAAGTTCATTGATATAATGTACATACATAAATAGGCTTTTTAAATTCGGCGCTGGCATTGCTAGCGTAGATTTTTTTTTTGTATGTGAGCAAAATATATTCAATTTCGCAAGAATTTCGTTGTAATTTATGAGTGTAAGCGCTGATTCTTTAAGTTTAAAAACGGGTTTGAGTAATTCACTGAAAATATTGTAAAAATTTATCTCTTTGAAATGAATAAAATAAAAACCTAAATGGAATCCACCATTTATTAATAGGTAGACACGTTACTCAAGTGACGTGAAAACCTCAGCGTGACAGCCCTGTCACGCGTGCGACAGTCGATTCATCACGCTGCGTGTTAACAGATTTATTTACGTATCATATGAACCTAAGTTCCATAACATAAAGATCAAAATAACTTACCTCAACTGTGTTTTTAAAATTGTTTTGCGATAGGTAACCAAGTAACTCTTGCCGAAGGTATAAATTCTAAGTTGTGGGTGCCTAAGTTGCTTTTGGCTTGAGTTAAATGTAGTGATAGTGTTGTATTTTTTTCGTCACACGTCGAGAGGGTTGCTGAAATGGAAAATTGCTATATAACTTTATTTTTTAGGGCAAGATTGACGACTCAAGTAGGCGAAGCATGAAGTACGATATATTGTAACGCGATAACAGCTTATCTCGTTAAGGTTATTATCAAATTTTCAATGTACGTACAAAAAGTACCCTTGTGAAATAAAGTGAGCATATTTTTTACAAACCGTGGAGATAGCTTGCATATCTTCTTTTATTAATGTTACTTTTATTCCGCGGGAAGTGTTGTAATTTTTGGGATTAAAAGCATCCCATATCTTCTAGACAGATTTATATGTTAATAATATACCGGGAATTAACGCGATCCAGGTTAACGCGAACGAGGTTGCACCGGCCGTGGTCACAGGCCGATTCGCCTGTGACCACGGCCTGTGCAACCTGGTCGAAACGTCAGGCAAAATCAAGGTATGATCGCATTAATTCCCGGTATATTATTAATTTCTAATAATGCAACGCGAAAATTTAAAAGTTATTAGATTTATATGTATCCCAAATGTTAGTAAAGATATTTTTTTACGTATATACAAATTTTCTTTACTTGATCCGTATAAGTTCTTGTATGCCTTCCCCTTCCTCTCCTACCCTCTATCTTTCCCTCTAAGATGATTCTGATAAATTCATCGTGTCTTTTAAGATGTCCCACTAGTTTGCCTCATCTAGTTTCTTTTTATTTCATCAGAGTTCTCTTTTCCCTTACTCTCTGCAGCACTTCTTCAGTGATCTATCTAGATCGTGTCTAAGGCCGTATATAGAAAGAAAGCTACTGGCAGCCTACCAGCGCTTATACGAGCCGATCCGCGCAGGTAACCGGCGCAGGCAGTCTCTATGAACCAGCGCCGATAAGTGCCGAACGTCGCCGACGAGTTCCGACAATCTTCGACACGCGCTGGTCAGCGCTGGCACCGCCATACACATTTTCTATAGTCTCTGCTTCAATCTGCTTGCTTTATGTAGCTGTTACCTGCGCGGATCGGCTCCTATAAGCGCTGGTAGGCTTCCAGCTTTCTTTCTGTATACGGCCTTATAGAGAGGTGAAGGAGCTGGCACCAGAGAGGGGGAACGGGACAAGCCCACCACACATTCCCACCACTGTGTCTCCTGTGTAGCCAGGATAAACAACGGCGACCTCAGATAGACAATAAGCAATGAAGCTTATTGACGTCCCGGGGAAGAAAACTACAGCTGTCTTGGAACTCACAACGAATTTAATCAGAAAGAAGATAGTCGGAGTAGGAAGTATTGAAAGGACTTCCCTCCTTAACAACTACGTGAGAAACAGCAATTTGAAGCAAAAGGCATTATACCCTAGAGAGATGGCAAATCAAGTGAGGCTCGATTGCCGAGCACCACGGTCTATTGTTACATTGCTATTGGGACCTAATGCTATGAGCTGTTGTTTACTATTTTGATTCCAATAATATGTATTGCAAAACCTTCTAAATGCCTGATAATTATCTCTGCTTGCTACGAGATCAGAATAATAAACTACGCCCGAAGTGACATGTAAAGAATCCAACATGATTACGCGTTCGTCATGCCAAAGATCACACTCCCACAGAACGTGATGAGCTGTTTGTTCTACTCTGGTATTTGCGGTAGAACACTCACAGAAAGGAGAAGGTACAACCTTGAAATAAATTAACTTGGCCTTAAAGTTTCCGTGTCCCGTTAAAAAAAAACCAGAGAGGGGGAAATGGAAACTGCCATACCGACAATAGCACGGCTCTTAAATTATGTAGGTAGCTGATACCTTGAATTAACACATAAGGTAATTTTTATCCCGAAAAGTACGCGATTCCCGTAGGATTTCGTCAAAAGTCTTTTAGACCAATTTTTTTTATGCCACAAAGGTGGCAAACAAGCATACGGCCCGCCTGATGGTAAGCATCACCGTAGCCTGTAGACGCTTGCAATACCGAGGCTATCACTCACGCGTTGCCAACCCTCCCTTGGTGACTTGGAAATACTGACACCAGCTACCTGCAGTTGACACTAATTTGCGGGTAGCACACGAAGACGAGGATCCTTGCCTCACACATTTCATAGTATTTATTTTATTGTCTTTTCGACATTTATTGGTCAAGAAAACTCCATCCCAAGTTAAATTAAGCATCTATTTCATGAGTTCCAGATAATCGAACTTGATCTTACCACTGGCACCATTATAAGTAACTACACTCGACGACAAAAAATTGCACCTCCGCGAAAATAACTTTCAAGTGTGATTAACATTTAAAACACCCCTGGTCCCCCATTAACATTAGTGTCATTTGAAAGCCCAATTAATAACGAATAAAAAAATTACATACCATGACACAGACATACAGATGCGCTGCGGTCAATTTTGGACCTGCTGCAGCTCTTTGCACCACGATCTTCTTCACTCTCAGTCTTCGTCTCACACACTCATGGTTCTCTCACTCACTACGGGCAACGTAGACGACAGACGCACGTTTTGTCAGTAAAGATAGAACCTAAGCTCGCTCCGTTTCCGCGAGAAAGGTCTGGCACACAAAAAAAAACAGGTAATTTTGACACATCGCGCAGAAAAATAAAACACAGACGACGCACATTTTCTCTACCATCTCTATGTATAGATGCGCATCATGTGCGTTGAGTACATGTGAGTTGAGTCAACTTGAGTCTGTAAAAAAATCCGCGATGGACTTTTTACCCCCCACGCAGGCTTTAGGCCCAAAATGTGTATAATCTGTGCCCGTTATTTTTCGCTTTCTAATAAAAATAGAACTCCTATAACAGCGTAAGCAATAACCATAATAAATATTGTTTTCACAAGTTTATCAGTCTTCAAAATTGTCGCAGGCATTTGACAAAGAACCAATACAAAGTGGTATTGATTAAAAAAGCAACATAAATTAGCGAATTCCAAGGGTGGGCAGGGGGTTGTTGTCAAAAAACTTTATAAGTGTTTATGTGTACGTATCTCCCACCCCCGCTCTCCTCACCCTTTCGCGTATACCCACATTCGTAAGCGACGGTACAGACGCGGGCCATCTTGGAGTGTGGGTGGATGGTGTTAATTGGGCATAAAAAAAAACAAATATCGAACTGTAATCGAAAATAAACGTCACTTCTTAACGACATATAGAAATGCGTTTTTTTTTTCGATTTGAAAAAAAAAAGTAAAGAGCTAATATTAATTCCTTAGAGTAGGTTTATATAAGCATAGCTTGCATGTAAAATCAATTCTTATGTTTTATTCTAACGGTCTGTTAAACAGAACATTAAATAAAGTAAAGTTTCATATAAATATAAAACGAAGTATTAAACAATGTTAAAAGTGCCTACCGCGATAAGTGTAAGCCTGCAGGAAAAGTTAATTAACTATTAAGTTAATGAAAACGTTACTTTGTTATTAAAAGTAACGTTTCTTGGCTGTCCTAAGCATCCAAACCGTTCCACCCTTCGGTTGTACTGACATACAAGTACATGAATTAAACACCACAGCACACAATGACGCACACAAATAAAAACGTAAAGAACACGAGAGAGGAAGAATGTATTAAGAAAGCGGGAAAGGGACGGGCTTCTAATTAACACCGCCAGTGCGAGAGGGACGACAACACGACACGCTAATTAAGAACGCGAGAAGAAAGCGTTTTATGTACGCCGCGAAATTTTGTCAATGTGAGTGTGATTTATATGTGTGTGTTTTCCATTTGTAAGCCATGGTAGTAGGTGTTGTGTTTATTAACTCATTATATGAAGAGTTAGCGAATACATAAGACATTATTTACTTGTTAATTGAAAGAGGTTTCTTGATAAGCGCCTGGTAAAGACAGTATCGAGACATTTTATATTTCGATTTTGAGCTGCGGTTGTAAAAATAAGTTGGCCTTTGAAAGTTGTCGTTCACGCTTTTTCATGGGTCAAACGGCTTGGAAATTGTTAATGAGTTGATATTTAGAAGTAACTGGTTTTGTTATTTATATTATAAAAATATTGTATTTAAATTCAATTGACGAGCGGACGTAGTTAGATTTTATTAAAAAATTGGTAGGTAGGTACGTACGTTCTCAAGTTATACATATTTTACATATTTCAGTGAAATTCAGTATGTTTTAAATATTATATAAATAAACTACCTGTAAAAAAAACAAAGCACAAAATGATCTATAGGAAAATAAAAATGGCGAAAGAAACCCATGCCTCTCGAGCGGAAATCGAACTTGCGCCCCCGGTGACGAAGGTACTACTAACGCACCACCGAGTCAACAATATCTTAGACGTGCGGGTTTTTTCACGATGTTTTCCTTAAAATAT
Organism: Endotricha flammealis; assembly: GCA_905163395.2. Classification (NCBI taxonomy): domain Eukaryota; kingdom Metazoa; phylum Arthropoda; class Insecta; order Lepidoptera; family Pyralidae; genus Endotricha; species Endotricha flammealis. The sequence goes on along the minus strand of LR990869.1, from coordinate 3,950,628 downwards.
ATGGACGGTTGTATAGAATTTTTGTTACTACCTATTTCACGAAAAAACGACTGGTCAGATTTTTTCTTGAATTAGTTTATAACCTCAAATTAACACATCGATATAAAAATATGAATACTGTAATCGTTTAAGAGTAAAAGGCAGGTCGGTGCCTAATTTATTTGTGGGACTTTATGGTTTTAAAGATTTTGTGGGACAAGTCGTAGCAATGGACTTTATGGCCTTTCTACATGGACTGTAGATAGTTTTTATCCCACACATTAGTCCGGGAATGAGAACAATGAGATTTCGATATAATATCCGCAGATAACCGCGGAAATCTGTTAGTCTACACTAATATTATAAAAAGGACAGATTTGAATTTGTGTTTGTGTGTGTGTGTGTGTGTTTGCGTGTGTGTGTGTCTGTATGTGTGTGTGTGCATGTTATATAATGAATAAACTCAAAAAAGTACTGGAACGATTTCAAAACTTCTTACAACGTTGGGAAGCTATATTATCCACGAGTAACATAGGCTGTACCAAAAAAAAAGATCCTTAGAAAAAATCCGCGCGAAGCTGGGGCGGGGCGCTAGTGAAAAATAAATACTGTCAATAAAATAAGAGAGGTGACCAGGGTAGAGAAATAAGAACAAAGATTTTTATGCTAATAATGTAAGCATCGTTATGAAATTTTGTATTTTTTTTACAATTAGAATTTTTTTGATTAATATTAGGGCAAATCCCTTCATGCAATGGTTAGATAACTTGAATAATATTTTACGTACTTACGGTCTTGACTACCTGTTTCATTTGTTAACTGAATTCGAAACAAATTTATCCCCGTAATACCATTTATATTTATTGTAATTAAAAAAGGTTTTATGTAAAAAAAGATTTTAAATTAAAAATAAACTCAGATATTTTATTTAACAAGCTAACCTAGACCGCTTTAGTCCGCCTGTCAGTATCAATCAGTAGAGTATTAAAAAAAAGTAATTGACAATTAAGAAAAAAAAAACAATAGACTAATGTTTATTTACTTCTGAATTCAAGTAATCTATTTTATGCAAGATTAGAGTGAGACAATAAAGTTGAAATCTACATACTAACCTCGAACTCGTTACCGATAGACGCAAATCGCCTTTTGATCACTCCCGCACAACCGACAAAATCTTATCTTACGACGTCGCACGTTTATTTGTTTTAAGATCTCAATGCGAACGAATGAAACAGCCTGTGTATCGGGTTACTATAAACATCGCAAGTCAACTTACAAACCACAAACGAAAATCACACTTAAATGTAGATGACTCAAGGTGTACATTGGTTTGAACGAAAATACAAGATACAGGCTGAGTATTTTTTGTCCTGCTCATGGAAAAAGCTTGTAAGAAAGCAAAGAATGGCGGAATAAAGGGGGAAGGGACAGGAGATATGTCTCAGAACCGGCGTGATGAATTAAATTTTTAGGGGGTGTTTTGGGGGGATAACTTGCCCCTTTCATTGGCGCGTCTTCATCCAGTTATTCGTTTCTTTAATTTGTGTTAATTATTTTTTTTTGATGCATATTATTTGCTGTTTGTGATGAATTTATGACTTTTGCGTCTATGAATGATTAGCACATAGCTTGTTAGTTTATCTGCTTTTAATTTAACAACTAAGATAATAATTGTTAAAAATAGGAAGGTCGTCTGGTATATTTTTGTGTAAAATTACAAATTGCGGTTTTTATTAATGTTGTAAAGCTACAAACTGTGTTTTTAATGATGTTTATGGACATTAAAGTAATTTATTTACAACTATAATAATATGATGTTTGAAATAATGGTTTTCCAGGACAAAAAGTTCTACATATTTTTTTTATTCCGATTTATTTATGTAATTGCTTAAACAACGTGTCCCAAAATTCAACGATAAGCAGACACCAAAGGGTGGGCCTGCTCATGAAAATAAATGCATACTCCAAAAAATGAGATTTTTTTTATTCATATTTTTAAATAAAAAAAAATTAAAAATAAAATTTTTCCGAAAATGTACACCCCTTAAGATAGTTTTAACTACCATAACCAAGGTTTTCCAGATATTTCTAATTTGATTTTTGTATCAGCAACCTAAGTAGCACAGCTATGCACTACAATTCCTAAAAATTTAGTATGCTCGTAGTTTTTATACAATAAACCCTCAAACTAATTTTTCTTCCTAAAATTTTATAATAATTTTACTTGCTGACTACTTTCAGTCATCGTAAATATAATTTTCTTTATAAACCATAAAATTTTAATTTTATTATTTTTTTCATAAAAAAGAATGAATAAAAAAAAAATCTTTTTTTTGGAGTAGTAATGAGCAGGCTCACCCTTTGGTGCCGCTTATCGTTGAATTTTGGGACACGGTTGTATACGTGATAATGGTTTTTGTCATCCGTGAAATTCGAAATAAATTACATACAAAAATACAGCACGATATTAAAAACTCAAACTTTATAAAAATATCGCTTGCATGATTCAATAACGCGCAGTACAAAAAAATATAGACATAAAAAACTCCCAACTTAGAAATTACGAAACTTCAACATTGTAGCGAGCGATTAATTTACAAAGTTTTCGAGCGCATGCAAGCTTGATCACGTATGCATAGAGGAGCATTCGAATAAAAAAACGCGAATCGATTTTACAAAACAAAAGAGTAACCCTCGGAAATGCGAAGAATCGATGCGAAGAAGTGTCATTAAAGAACCCCCGAAAAATTAAAACCCCCTGTTTGTTTACGCACACATGCAAATGTGAACACACATGCAAACCTTAATGAACTATTTGATGTGCGTGTGTGATTTTTATTCGATAAAAACCGTTTTGTAGACGTCTCGTATCTCTGGGGGTGAAGTATCATTAGAATTTTTTTGCAATATTTTAATAAACATTTGCGTACATATTAGGATGTTGGTGGTTTAAAAATTTGGTTTGAAAACGAGATTTAAAACAGTGTCATACTAACTACGTAGTTTTAAAGAGATGAATGCAGAAAGATACTTTTCCGCCGTCAACCTAAGTTTGGTGCACTACTCTTGCACCAACTGTCCAATTACTACTGGATATTGGCCTCCCGCAGGCGCAAACGTCTCCAACATGACCGGTTGGCAGCGGCCTGCATCCAGCGAATTCCTGCGTCTTGCTTTAGGTCCAACCACCTTAAACCCCAATGAAATTAAGCCTATAGTGACTAGTGTAGTCAAACCCTAAATTGACCATCGCACCTGTTCCAAAAGAGAGTGTACGACAGTATTAACGCCATATCGAGGAAAGAGAAGATATGACATAAATCAGTAGAAAAAATGTATGTGACATGAAAAATAAACATATTTCATGTATATTGAACGCGTGCAATTAAACTGAACGAAATTGCGAGCGATCTAACTTAATGGGCCGTAAAGGGCACGCAACGTCATTCGATGAGTACTTTGGCTTTAAAGTAAACAGTATCTACGGCTTTTTTTAATGGAAAACGTAGGTCCTGCTGCGGTGGATCTTCGGGACAAGCCCTCCACACATTCCCACCGCACCGCTATGTCTCCTGAATAGCCAGGATCAACAACGGCGACCACCGATTGACAATTAGCAATGAAGCTTATTGACGTCCCGGGGGAGGAACTAGCTGCCCTGGAACTCACAACGAATTTAATCAGAAAGAAATTAGAATTATTTGGCCAGACCGGGCCACGGGGTACCACGACCTTTTATAACCTATCCTTATAAGATTGTGTCAACAAGACATCGCCTTACATCATGTATGTCTGTTGTCTCCCTTACTCAGCCGTTCTTGTTTTGTTTTAAGCGGTCATGGTGGGGCTCTGTTGTCTTTGCTACTACACTATGCACCGGGCAAGAGTAAGTCTCTCATTGCCAAAATATTCTATGTAAGATGCCATCAAGTTTCCCGCTCCACTATCTTCTCCCAGTTCCCCAGGTCGAGTGACATGCCTGTTAAAACTAAACAATAAAAAATTCTACACAATTCAGCTGGTCCCAAAATAAGCTAGGCTTAATCTATATAATATGTTATGGGTACCAAACACCGAATATATTATTAATGTTATTAAATAATTTTAAGATAGACAACACCTGGTCTCGTGAACGAATACAAATGCCATTAAATGTAGAGATACAATCGTAAAAGAACGGTGTTCAGACTATGATGGATAAGTACGACTTACGAGTATGTATTGTATGGACTAAGTCGTCCGAAGATACTTAAAAAATGACCGTGTAACGAATCATAACTCAGAAATTACCCAAATATTAACGAGCATCTACCTACACGCAGTCTAAAACAAGGCCGGAAGGGAGGGGGAGATGAGTCAGAAAAAAACAAAATTACATTAATAAACATCTGTAAACATGTATGTATGTATGTGTTAGGGACGCGGACGAAGGCGGCGATGAGTTTTAAAGTTTTTAAGGGTTCGCCGAAGATTGCGTGCCTTGATTACCGTACCCCCGGGGGGTAGCCACCCCCCGCCTCCACATACTAGGGCCGCCGAAAACACACCGCTACCCTCCCTTTTTTAAGGAGGGAAAATTAAAAGTGTAAAGAGAACGCTGGAAGTCTTGATACTTCGAAGACATCACTAATTAGTTGTGTAATGTAATTACTTACGTGTTCCAAAGAAGAGGTTATGTAAATTATGTTTGTAATCTGCTTTATTCTTTCTATTAAAGTAAAAAGAAAAATCTGACACCTTATTACTTATAATATCTACATATAATTTGTATAATTGCTCATATGAATTCGGCCTCAATTTTTTTAGAAAAACATTAAGACATTTACGACAAACAAGGTGTTCGAGAGACTTACGTCGGCCGCAATTATTTTACGACGTAGGCCCTTAATCAATATTTTATGAAATTAAATATTTTATAAAAAAAGCAAATATATTTCGCCTATTTAAAAAAAATGCATTCTTGTATCAATATTTTAAGGAATAGAATTTAAATAAATGTCATAATGTTTCTGGCACTTCGCATACTTTAAATAATCTGTATGCATGTGAAAAAATAAAATTAAAGAAAAGTATCAAATCGCTTTGCGCTCACTCGCGACCGACATGTGCGTCTATGAAGGACAGACATCGTTCGTTCGCTCGTTCATTTACGACCGATTGTAATTTCTCGTATACCACAGTATGATATTAAATGTTTGTATATATTTTTATTTCTTTGATACAGATACAGAGGGAGACATTGTAACAGTGATTTTTGTAAGATGCATTCAGATTGCGGTGCGTATGATCGGAGGTGTCTGTCGCGGACTCGCGGACGGATTTTTGATTTTGACTGCAACAAGGTATTGACTGCAATTTTGACTGTAATACAATTTGTTGTAGTCTCACATTGAAAATAGAGAAAAAATATTATTTACTAAATATATCTCCATTCAACGAGGTAGGTAACGCAAGCGTTTTGGGTATCCTGCCACAGGGACTCTGGTACACAGGCATAAACTGAATTAAGGATAGTTTTAATCCTGGATATTGTTCACTAGTCCGGGAAAAACGGGTTTTCGCGGGTATTACCGCGGGCATCAATCGGCATGATAAACTACAAAACAAATATTTTTTTACACATCACACAACAATCATACAAACATCGTGACGTCACGATACACTAATTCAACCCTCGCCCCCGGCTGAAAATTAGAAAAAACAAAACGCACACAAATCCAACATAAAGCCGTGTACACATCTATAGCTTCACCTAATTATCGGCGTGGAGCGACTTTGCATAAGGAAGTATTGCTGCGTTTTACGACGCGTGTCGTGGACCCCCCACCCCCGTCCCAGATAAAAAATCTCCCATTTCCTTAATTCGTTTATCGGGCCTGCCGAGGCTTTGTCTTCGATCGATGAACGCCTACCAAATGAGAGTTGGACGTGCCGCGCGTGTGTATTAAGTTTAAGGTGACGAGTTTTTCTTTAACTTTACTAACAGCTATAATAATACATATTATCTTAGGATCATATTACGTAGATAGACTTTTATTTTAGACTTGTCCATTTTTGTAAAAAAAAAAAAAGCATGGACAAAATTTAAACACAAACAATTCAAAAATTCATACAATAAATAAGCACGAAATTTCCAATTTAATTTTTATTCTTAGTTCTTCTGGTTACCTCTTTGATTTGTTACCTGTAGCGTTCTAAGTGCTATTAAATTCTTTGGCACTTCATCCATATTTCGTATACTTTTTAATATAAAAAATAGACCAATCCAAGATTTACTAGGGAGCTAGGGAGTGAATAGTGTAGTCAAGTGACATATGAAATGACCATCAAACTTTAAGAAGTAGATACCTATGCGACAGTTTGAAGTCATTTCGAAGACGAAAACCAAATAGGTATACAAATCGTCGCCATCGCAATAACACATAACCCAAAATTTTAAATTAAAAAAAGTTAAGTAATCAAGCGCACCCCAAAATGCCACAAACGTCAATAAATTAAGCTTGGAACACATGTATCGCCCCCCTAACGATAACTTAGTAATTAAGATATACATTAATCACGGATCGGAGACAGCGTTTTCTAAGCGAATGTGACAAAGTGCTATAAGTCATGCGTTTACGGTAAGGCATTAAACAAAATAGATACCACAAGTTTACTTTCCATACTTATGTATACTTCAATTCAATACTTTCCTAATCCATCTAATTTCAGTCTGATTAAATTCATTAGATACTCCTGGTGTTTCAAGCGTCCATAGGTTACGGTGACTGCTTACCATCACGCGAACCGTAAGCTTGTTTGCCACTTTAGTGGTATAAAAAAAAGAGTTCCAAGACAGCTGTAGCGCCATGGAACGGGCGTCAATAAGCTTCATGACAATCTTATTAACAATCTGAGGTTGCTCCATCGTCTACAGGAGACACAAACTGGGAATGTGTGGTGAGCATGCCTGATAGTGGATTCACTTCTGTGAAAAGTTATTACGTACTATCTATACTAATATTATAAAGAGGAAAGTTTTGATTGTTTGTTGGTTTGTTTGTTTGTTTGTTTGCATTGAATAGGCTCCGACACTCGGTACTAGACCGATTTCAAAAATTCTTTCACCAGTAGAAAGTTACATTATCAGGGAGTGACATAGGCTATAGCTTTTTCCGAAATTCAATGTGGTTCCCACGGGAACGGGTCCGGAACTTCACGCGGACGAAGTCGCGGGCAAAAAAGCTAGTCTGTAATATGCAGCAACTAGTATTCGGCGATACCAAAAGCCGAAAAAACAAACAGCAAAATTATATTTATCGAATCTACCTTGTTTAAATAACGCTTTTAATTTTAATAAACACGCTATTTGTCTAGCCTCTGTGCCTGCGACAAAAATCGTTAAAATCTCGTGTCAATTCTCAATTTGCTATCCCGATCAATTCTTATTTTGCATGAGTGAGACAGCGATTGAATTGATACGAAATTTGAAAATTTTTTGTAACGAGAATAGAGCCGATGATGTGTAACGAATGCGTGGAAAGCGAATGCATCTATTTAGATTTTTATCTCTACGTGTACCTTTCGACGTTGCGTAGTGGGTGCTACGCTGTACAACAAGATTGTGGTTGCAAATCATATGTTGAATGGTTTGTAATGAAGTGTAGTTAGTAGATTACAGTTAGGTAATATATAAAAATGTTTTCTGGAGAGGTAGTTTCGAGGTATGCCATTCCATTATTTTTGACAAAAAAGTTAAAAACCATTTATATATTTAACTTTAATGACCACAATACAAAAGTATAAGTAACTAGCCGTAACCCGCCGCGGCTTCTCAAAAATTAGCCTATGTTGGGCTCTGTACCCCTGACAATATGTATACCTACAAATTTTCATAAATGATCGGCTGCATAATCAAGCCGTGAAGGAATAACAAACAAACTCACTTTCATTTATAATATTTATAAGTTAGTTAGTTGGACATAATGCTAAGTTGCATTCTCTACCAGTCAACCTTTGGGAAGTGCAGAAATTCACGAATGCGATATTATGATCAACAATCCTCTAATTTTAAAAATATAAATACGAAAACTATAAATCGATCGCAGATCACTTTATTGTTATAAAATTCACAATATTACGTTACCCCCAGTAAACCAACTAAGTGCTTATTTCAAACTACATCATTGATTTTCACTAGATATCTTGTAGGTTCCTATTAAGATACCACTTTAAACCAACGCACCACCGAGTTGGCAATGTAATATTTTTTTGCAATAAACGAACACCATTAAATCGCCGTAAAAATTGTATTCCGTATATTAAAAATGCGAAACATATCAATATCTATATGCAGTGAGGTTTCCTTAAAAATTAGGGCACCGTTCGCACCTCAAAGAAAAATCGGGAGGTATACAAATACAAATTTATTTTGCGTTCACATAACACTTTATTCCGTTGACATAGAGTTCATATTTTATGTATGTAGGGTGGGATATATTGGTTTATTAACATAAGGGAGTGGACGTGACATTTATTGTTTGACAAGCATCGATCTGCCCTTTGCTGTGCGAGGCGTGAACGAGCCAAAGTTCATAGGGTCTTCCTGGCGGGGTAATGCACACAATTTTTTATAATCAAGTACCTATATATTGGCTTCAATACCCCAGATGGTAAGTAGAATTCATTCTCACATGTCATTTACGAATACGTTATCAATGTCACGTCAAAAAATACAATCACTAGAAAACCGTTTAGAGCTGACATTTAGCCATTGATCACAGCTTGAAGGTTTGACCGTACGACCGCCCGAAGCAGTTCAACTGCTCGAGCGGTCCGTGTTTGTGTGTATGCAGAAGACTGTAGTTCATTGTGTAGTCGCAGCTTGTAAGTACCACTCTCTCACAGAATATCGGTGTGAAGAAGCAATGCGTTTTGTTCAGTGAGTAAAAGATCAAGAAGGCCAACTCCTTCCCTTTCTCCTTTTCCTTATCCCGTCTCTCCCTCTATTCCCTTCCTAGTAGCGGGTAACACGGCGGTGACCACTTCCCATCAGGTGACCCGCTTCCTTCTTCGCCTACCGTATGACATAAAAAAATATTTTTTCTCCTATCTCATAATTATTTTCACATTATTATATATAATCTTTATAAAACCACGTTTGCGTTCTAATTAAAACGGTGCTGTCAGTAGTAATTTCGCGGTGATATTTTTAATAGGCTGATCATTAAGAAATGGTGTTGCATAACCAAAGGATGGTTTGTAAATATAATCCTTCTGTCGCGGATAATTGAAATAATTAATGGCTTTTGAACAATTTCGTAAAGAGTTTTATATAATGTGCTCTCTTTGAGGAAATATCTACGTAGAATATGATTTAATCCTTGCACGAAATAACTACGATTTATCCCTACACTTGACGAAGTGTACATTTTTATATGCACACTTTTAAAAATCTGCAAGCAAAATGTAAAATACTTTTTATTAATTCTATACACATTCATGGAAAGAATACTTGTAGGCTATATACAAAAAATATTACACACAACTGGCAACACTCGGTATACTCGGTAGATCGCAAGATAGCGGACCATGATTCGTATACTGCATGCATGTGGTAAGAATCCCTTGTAAACCTATAATTTACTTGCAGAAACGAAACAAAAATGGTTAATATACGTACCTGAATGTCTATTCCTGCGAATGTATAGTTCCAGAAAATTAAAAAATGAGGAGAAATTTTATTCGGATAGTTTTGGAAATTGGAACAGATATACCTACCTCGTGGCAACACCAAAAGTCCTCGAGGGTGAGTGGTGTGCTGAGGGTGAAGGAGGAGTTTAAAGGTTCCTTTTTTCAGGTTTTTGCTCATATGTCGAAAATCTTTACAAATAGCATAATTATTAAAGTACATAGTACAATAAACAAAATAATAATTTAATTAATCCAATTTTGTAATATTGGATAATAATAATAATAAATTAATTTTGTCAAATATGGGTGTAATTTCCTAAAATAAATTTATTTTATTTTATTTAATACACCTTTGTTTTAACGAACGTTTTACGATTATCACAAAATTGTTCGCGATTTTCTGCCATAATTTCACAAATCGCTTTAAAACAGTGTTGTTTATTTTGCGCTTAAACGATGGAGTTGAATCACATTGAAAAACGCCAAATCATCGCAATGAATGTCGAATGTGTGAAAACACGGCACTCGACGCCCCCGGCAGTTTCCATCGACAGCTACAACTTCAACGTATACAGAGAAAGAAAATTCACGAAATTTTAACATCATCAATTTTATTATTATAAAGGTCAAACTTATGACATCCTTTTTCCGCCGGGGGTTACAAGTAGCGGACTCCCACGATCTTGAACCTAAATAAAAATACGCCCTATCAAAATGTTTTGTATAGTTTTTACTGATATGGTCGCCGTTGGAAGCTGGCTTTGACGAAAGAACGTTACAGATAACAGCCAAGATACGTTTCAAAATGTTGTTTTGCATTTTTTATTAATATTTTCTTTGATATGAGGCTAGCAGACCATTACATTCAGAAAATAATTTTATTTTGTGAAAAAATAACTTTTAGAGCCACAGCACAGGGCGTATTTTATACGCGCAGAGGACGCGCGTTTCGTGCTTCATTGAGTTCTTTGTATGTTAGACGTCACGATGGAATGATTGCAACACCGCCTTGGATAACGATACGCGCGTCATCTGCGCGTAACGCGCGTCATCTGCGCGTATCAATACGCCGTGTGCTATGGCTCTTAGTTTCATAATCATCTAGTTCATGCGATTAGCGCGTACAATGAAACAAAATAAACTCTTCAGATTTATAATTATTAGTATATTGACATAGTGCGTGTTGGATAACAAATAAAGTTCCCAAAGGAAGCTTTCTTTCTTATAAGGTAAGTAAATCTTCTTCAGGATGATTCTATGAGACAATTCACACGAAGCAAGTGATTTTAGACTACTTTCAGTTAAAGAGAAGCTTATTTGATAATCATCATACTAATATTATAAATGAGAAAGATGAGATTTTAGTTATTTTATTATATTTTTTAAGGTTTTTAGTTTTGGGTTCATTATAATTTATGTTTATAATAATGTGTTTAGTTTAGTTTTAGAAGTAATGTAATTTTTAATTATTATTGTAATGTAATCTTGCTAACTTATAATTAAATAAATATAAGTTAAGAACAATGAGAAAGTGAGTTGGTTTGTTTGTTTATTTGTTTGTTATTCCTTCACGGCTTGACTAAGCAGCCGATCGTTATGAAAATTTGTATACATATTATCAGGGGTACAGAGCCCAACATAGGCTACTTTTTATCCCGTGAAAGTATGTCATTACAATCGGAAAATATTTTTTCTACTATAGAGGGCGCTGTATGATGGGCTATCGGCCAACAGATGGTGCCACAAGTCGCACTACAGCTTGTTTTGTTGTCAAAAGAGGATCTATGTCATAAAATTAACCGCGAGCGAAGCCGCGGGGAAATGTTAGTAATAAATAAATACAACATAACTAGAGAACGTGTCTGTGAGGGCTTCTGAATAAATTATTTCATTTTAATTTGTTTGGGAAGGTAGATTTCTCGATTTTTATTCTCAGTTCGAGAATTTCATTTGCAGCTATGTATACGTGAACCTTTATATGACGTATTGTGTCTTGTTTGAGGGGCGTCGATGATTTTCGATTATTGAAAAACGAGCATTTACAAATTGTTCACGACAAAGCTCTTTTAGACTCTTTTTATGTTGGATTTGAGAGAGTACATTGCAAATTCTTGTTACAAGTGCCACAAAAATATGAGTTTTTGTAACAAAAATTTGTAGTAAAGTTATGTACTATGTATTTATAAAAAGACGACAAATTTAGTAAATTAATGTGTTTTTGTAAAAAAAATAAAAAATCTTTCTAAATCATTTTTATAAATATACTTTTTAAAAATTCACTATCCACTCAAGTTCAACAAATTCAATATGGGTAGTGAACTTTTGAGAAGTAAAAACACAGTAGCTACCGCAATCCCGTCTAAGAAGACGACATTCTGGTAGCTACTATGAGACAGGTACCTACTCAGTGGGAAAGAAAAAATATGACAAAATAGAAACACAAGATAATATATTAAACCTGATGGTGTTCATAAAAAACGTTAATAACGTCACATAATTTGGGTAAAAATCCAAGGGAAAACAAGAGAGCATGCATGCTATAGACACGTATATTGTAAGTTACACCCCAAATTAATAGCATCCTAACAAAAAAGCTCCCCCCCTATCTTATGAGGGGGGGTGTGGGGTTCATTTGCATATATGTCTCCCTGGCACCCCAAGGAGCGAGGATGTATTTTTAATTTCATTCTTATCCCCGTACTTAAATCATGAGAGCGGCCATGCGTGCGGGGGTGGTACTCACCCCCTAAATATCACCCCCCCCACTTCCCGCGGCCGTTAGCTTGCGTCATACGTCGCTAACCACGTACAGAGTAAAAAGAAAAGAAATCTTAATAAGTTTGTTAGGGTGCGCTAGATTTGTGTGGATATACCCGTTTAGAAGGAAAATTCAAAACAGAACTCATACATGTTATATTACTATTAGATGTAAAGCATCTATCATCATTAATATAATTTAATAATAATGCTAAATATACATTTGTGAATGTCACGACAATTAGACACGACATCTGTAAATAGTGATGCGTTATTTCACATTCACACACACATTTTAAAATATTGTTTTTTTTTATCGAGTAAAGTGTAGAATAGTTAAACTATTTTAATTACTCTAATTTTGTTATTTTCAGCATTGAATAAAAAAAATCTGATACATCCCATAAAGATATCCTAAAAATTGTTGCATGAATGTCATCACTCGTAATCTGATTTCAGGGCTTTTAGATTCTGATCAGAGGCACTAATTACTATCTGCATGGATTTTCAAATCTGTTTTATCATTAAAAAAAAGACTTATCTTTTAGGTTGTTTCAGAGACATTCACTGTTAAGCCTTCACTAAAACTGGTTTACTGGTTTAAAACATCCTCCTAATCCAATCGTAATATGAAACCTCTTGTCTACACTGTTTTAAACCTCGCATAGATCTCAATATTTTAAACCATCGGGCTAGAAATACTTTCGTTCATTCATTACGAGTAGATAAATTACACAAATCATTTATTATTGTATCTACACTGACTAGAGAGTCTAACTCTGAATCAACGTTTTGATCTTTCTTAATAAACATGACATGTGTTTAATTAAATAATCTAACTCATCCACAATAAGCAAACGTCGAGTTATAAGCACCCACCTACAAAAAACAAGCGGCGTCATTTGGGTGAGCAAATTTCGTGGAAGTTTTCCGTTCCTCGCTTTGCATACTATATTTTGTGGACTATCGTATATATGTCACTGTGGCTTCGTAATATAAGAGATGTCGTTTGTGGCACAGTTCAACAAATTGACCATTTTTTTGTATAATTCTGTTTACTCGTCATTTTATTTATAGGTTGTACAGATCATAGTCTCTCAGTTGTGGTTGTCATCTTGGGGGACTGGTCTGCTCGCTTTATTAACATCTACTTATTCGACATATTTAGGATTTGACCATAGCGCTATTTGGATCGACATCCCGGGTTTAGTGCTTGATTTCTGTATGTACCTGGATCTGTATTTTATTTATTCTTATAAATGTACTTATACATTGTAACAAACGAGTGAAAGAAAAAAATTGCTAAATGACAAAAAAACGCCGTAACCGGGTTTCTTTCGCCATTTCTTTTACCGGTGGCCATTTTGCTTGTGTCCGAAATGGTGGTAGTATATAACGTAGTTTATTTTCTTTATACTTAGATACAAATTGTAAATGACACGAAAAAGTGCATGTGAAGGTCTAATTTCTGAAATAAACGATTTCATTTTATTTCATATATTTCTTAAAAATAAGACTAAAGACTAGTTTGGTCCATGACAAAGTTTTGATTGTGGTAAAAGAAAATAAAATAAATATGTTGTCAAACTTGTCAAACGTGTCTCATTTTCTTCCAAATGCTATTTAGAAAAAAAAATTAATTGTAAACTTTCATGAATTTTAAATTAGTGACCACTGAAAATCGAACCTTTAGAGAGATACAACCGTAAAATTTGTTGTGTTTTATAATGTGATCATGTCTTTTTGGTTATAAACCAACAAGTAAACATACTTTTAAAGTTTAATAATAGCGATAAGTACTTAATATTCACGTGATATTTATAATAGCTTTTGAAAATTTTACGTAAAATTAATTCTAACATAATCATTTTATTACCAAGAGGTATTACGTGAATACTAAGATTAGTTCAAAATCAAAAAATACCTTGCTATGTAGGCGCTCGAGGGGACTGAGACACGTGGATACGTCACTTACAATGAATGTATTAAATAAATAAGCTACTCAGTAAAGTTATAGTTTGTCTTCCAAGTTTGTGTAAAAAATATTACACAATTTTTTTACAATTTTCCTGTGTCCCTTATAGGAGTTATAGGTACATAAACAGTGTGATGTTACAAAAGAAAATTATATAAAAAAAAATATTAATCCTTCCGATAATTTTTATCAAGCCTCCCCCATAACACCTTTATAATTCGATTACCGCCAAAGAAAACTTTTCAAGTTAAAAAATACTGGATAAGGCAAAAACCGCAACCTTTATAATCGCATCAACAAACTCGAATTGTTCCCGTTAATTATTGATAGAATGAAACTTTTATCAAAACTTCAGTAGCAGAAGCCAAAATTATTTGAAAGCAAGGAAACCCTTCATAATGCCTGTGAAAATATTAAAACAAAGCTGAGGTGGCCACCCCGTCTTCTACGCAGGACAGAGTAGCTTAGGCACATATCTATATAGAGGTGATAATACCATCTGTGGTGAATTAAAATGTAAATGACTTTATGTTCCAAAATGTGGTGATTTACTGTCTCGAAAGTCTTCCTACTATATAAATAAAGTAAAAGAATAATACGAAGACTAATTAATTCTAAAGACGAATATAATATTATATAGGTGAACAGAAGATAATGCAAACGCTACAGAAACTTCTAAAGAAAAGTTTACTTTAAATTAAGTGTCATACCTTAGGTATTTTCATGTAAATTGGAAATCTTTCCTCAGATAATATTTCCAAATGCAATTTATACAGGGTGTGTGGTAAGGATTGAACATGGGATAATGACAGAAAGATGAGATGGTCTGCTACTTGCTGAGCTAAATAATTTGGACATAGGCGGACTCTTTTTTAATGATTAAAAAAAAACTTTAAACTTTCTACCTTCCTGTTTTTTTTATTATTAATCGTTGCTATTATTAATCAACTTTGCATATTTAATACAAAATCTGTGGTTAATCCTTTTTTTACGTATTTCAAAATGTACAAACCTGATTTAGAGGTATTAACATCTCCAAGCCACCCCGCGGAATTCTCCAAGACGACTCGCGGGTGGTGATTAATACAACGCATCTCCCCAACGGTTTAATCGCTGGCTGGCAACATTTTTACCCAATTTTTGGGTGAAAGACACCCCTTCATCCCCATCCGCCCATCTACCGCCCACCCCTTTCTTTCGTTAAGATAAATTATCCTGTGATCAGGATAAGAGTGTAGGTTCAAATTGCCGACTTTAAAATTCAACGGCCTAAATATTTATAATGAAAATTAGTGGGTTGCTTCGCGACTTTACTCACTACCCAGATTTGGGGTCACAAAATTACAATTTCGATATTTAAAACGTTTTTGAAAAGTAAGAGCGCGGACACTTGTGCTTGATCTTCTCTTGTCAGTATTAAATTGTAATAATTTCTAATTCGTATCACTTATGCAAAAAATATACATTCATATACATTATGTAAACATAATTATAAATTTTTCTGTAAACGACTTACACTTTATGATTAAGTCGTCTTTACGTTGGGGTTAATTAACGGACTGAATGTTTTTTTTAAATTAATATTTTTTATCTACATTCTATTTGGAGCCAAAAGTAGAGCTTCGATGTCTCTAAACACATTGTTTAGGAACTAGCCAGCATCGGTTAACATCGCTGGATTGTCCTTATTTAATTATATTTATATCTAAATTGTCATGTAAGTAGAAGACTTTCTAATTGGTTTCTAAGCTCAGCCTATCTGTTAGGTAAATCGTCAAAAGATCTTATAAAACTATCATTGTACTTCTAACTACAGAAAATAACCGTGAAAATAAGCCTAAATTTATTTCTTTCATGATAGATAGATAAATAGATAAAACATTTATTCGTTTGCCACGGACAATACAATTTACATAACACAATTAACACTTATTACTAACTTACAATAACACAACAACAACTTAAATACAAACAATCCTAGCACATCCGCAGCAACCAAATGGTCGCACCTCAATGTATACTAATTGATTATCATGATTCATTATCATGATTTTCTAGTCAATCTCCTCAAAAGAATCTGTATGTACATACACACAAACCTTTCCGTCCTCTAGTATCTCTTATCCTCATTAATTTGGTATCAAATCCTCAAGGACCGACAATTGTTTCTCCCAGTCATTTGTTATTTTGTTTGTTCGCATTTATCCGATGTCCTCGTCTACCGATATTTCTTTGATATTTCAGAGGTTTCGTGGTACCGGCAAATTTTATTTTATAAACGATTTTATGGTTATTGTAGATTGGTGTAGATTGATTGTTTTTGATAATTTCTGAAAATATAGAGTGAGGCGTCTTATGACAGAATAAGGGCGGCTTGCGTAACATTTGGTTCTAAATAGAATTTAGTTAAATACGTTTATCTTGTTAAATGTGTTTAGCTTAAATAGAATTAAAGATGTCTTGCTCATGTCCGTTTGCGTGACAATTTAGCTAATCGTAGTTAGGGAGTTAGCAAAACAGTTTGTTGCGTTCCTTTTTACGTCTTCGTGCGCTCTACACTTGATTTTCGACAAATCGTTACATTTCTTGAAAAAATTATGAGTGAAATGGGGTAAGCGTTAGAAAAAAGAAAAAACGCAACCGCCGCGCCGCCGCGCCGCCAAGCTATCTGTCAGTGTTCAGTCAGTCAACGAGTGGTTTAATTGTTTTTACAACCGATATTAAAATAATTTCACATTCACACATTATGAGTTCTAAAAGTGGTACTAGGACCCGTGGGCCAAATTTTACAAAAGAAGAGCAGTTGTTGCTGATTTCAGCGATGGAACCATATACGCATATTATTGAGTGCAAAAAGACTGATCAGGTCAAACAAAGCGAAAAAATGAATGCCTGGGTCAAAGTAGCTCAAGTTTTTAATGCAAATACAAAAGGTGTTCAAAGAACCACAGAAAATCTGTTAGGTTGTTACAGAAACTTGAAGAGCACTTTAAAAAAAAAGCATTCTGGATCAAAAATGTTGTTAAAAGGTATGTAACACAGTGAACTTTAATTATTTTTGTCTATCGTACAAACTACCATTGTTTAAGCCATTCAATACATTACCTACTTTGCAAACTATAGTACCCCTGATAGTATTTATACCACACAGTCATGTACATTTATTTTACAGATCCCGGTCAAAAGCAGGCTTTTTTAAATGCCTTGGAAGAAAACGGCAAAGATTGGGAAGCAGTCGCCTCCACAATAAATGAGCCCGTTGAGGTTTGCCAGGAAAGTTTCTACATCTTGCAAAAAGAGGTAAAAAAAGAAGAAGCCAAGTACAAGAAGGTTGTGTTGGGCACAGGTACATATTTTTTTTTTAATAGTGATGTGTTTTTCTATATTTACACAAACAATTCCTGTAAAGGACACTTAATAGTACAAAGAGTCACAAAAACCATGTCACAAGGTGTCATGAATGGACATGTGGTCTTTTAAAATCACATGATTCAATTATGTTCATAAAATTGTGCATGGGCTGGTGCATTTATCTAATAAAACCAAATTCTCCTTCAATAGAAATCAGGATTATAAATATGTTTTAAACATACTTGCAGGTGGAGGCCCTCCTCCTACGGATGAGGAAAACCCATTTAAAGTTATGAAAAAATTAATAGAGCCGCAAATAGACGGCCTTTACACTATTTATGATGGTGATGCCACGATAATGAAACAATACCAAGAGAGTCTTCCTGAACAAGAAAGAATCCTACCGATAGAAGAAGACTTTATGAAAAGCATTGAAAATATACCTATAACTGCAGTCGATTGTCAAAATGGTAAGTATCAGCTTTGTAGCTTTTTAACACAAAGTAATATCTTATATTGTGCTTTTAACAGCAGTCATAAATATCGACAGGATAAGTAAATATAGGTACCTTCGGGACAAGCCCACCACACATTCCCACCAATGTGTCTCCTGTGTAGCCAATCAATAAGCAATGAAGCTTATTGACGTCCTGGGGGAGAAAACTACAGCTGTCTTGGAACTCACAACGAATTTAATCAGAAAGAAGATAGTCGGAGTAAATATAAGTACCTATATATTACATATGTTATTCATTTATTTATTTTTAGATGTTACTGAGAATAACTGCGGGGCTTCCACGAGTGGCATTCATACAACACCACTTCAATCTTAACCCCAAAGCAGGATTGAGATTTTAAGAAAAAAGAAGGCATTTGCACTTATTAACAAAGGTACCTACCTAAATTATTATGTAAGTCAGAGACGGTCACTACATAAACTAATATAATGGCCATCTCCGAAATATCTAAAATTTTATTCTTTTTAGTAAGAAATTATTTGTAGTTACTGATACTCTTCTTTATTCTAGAAAATAATGCTTATGAAGAACCAGCTGCCAAGAAAAAGAAGACAGCAAATGAATGCTTTAAGGTATTGTCTGAAGAGAAGTTGGAGCTGGTGAAATTACAAAAACTGTCACTGGAGATGGACATTGAGCACAAGAAAAAAATGTACCAACTAGAGTTGGACAATTTAATTAAAAAATGTGCATTTAATGAAAAAATGTTCGAGAAAGAACTTTTACTTAAAGATATAGAAATAAAAAATAAAGAATCACAATAATAATTAAACTTTTTTATTCTCCTTATAATGATGCAAAATATCCCTCTATCAGTAGTCTTTTCTGCAAATTACCACTTCCCCTTCCTTGCCGTTCTGGTGCAACATAATCATCACTATCTTCCATAGTAACAGGAAACTCATGATCCTCAGGTGGTATGTGTTCCTTTTGCAATATTGCTAAATTGTGGAGTACAGCTGTTGCTACAATTATGCCAGGTACTCTATGAAGATTAACACTTATTCCCCTAGATAATATAGGGAACCTCCTCTTCCATACCCCGAATGCTCTTTCAACAACATTCCTTGTTTTTATTTGAGACTCTTGATAAAGTGTTTCGCCTCTTGTATTAACACTATTTTCAGACAGAGGTATCATCATATAATCAGTTTGGGCATAGCCACTGTCACCTAGTAACACTTTATCATTATATTTGCCTTGCATAAAATTGCGTCTTAATGCACAGTTGTCCCAAATGTTTGAATCGTGTGCTGATCCATGCCACCTTGCCACAACATCTAAAAACATTAAGTTTGCAGCAGCTACGCATTGGGTGTTAATTGAAAAATATCCTTTTCGATTCCTGTATATCTCTGCATTATCACCACCCGGTGATAGTATTCGCACGTGAGTGCAATCTATTGCACCATTAACTCGAGGGAACTTTGCAATTCTATAAAAATCATATGCAGATTTGTTTTGCTCGTCTATTGTGCTTGGAAATTTTATATACGTGTTATACAATAATGCAATGGCATGAGTAACACGGTGCACTATTCTACAAGCTGTGCACTCATGGACACCAATCAAGTCACCACAAGTTATTAGCTGACTTCCTGTTGCATAGAATCTCAGTGTACATAAAAGTTGGTTCATAGGGGTGACCGCTTTAGTCCTGCAAAACCAACACAATATAGGTATATTAGTTATTGTGACAATGTCCAACAATATTTTATGTATTTATATGAACAGCTGTTACATATGGTAGGTAGGTTTCATACACATAGTAAGTAAGTACTTATATTAGGTTAATACAAGTCGCTGTCCCCCGGGAATATTCCCGTATTCAACTATTACCATAGTTTTCACTTTTTGACAGATTCTTTATCTTAAGGTCCCATTACACCTTGTCAATTTTTTTCAGATTTTTTTTATTGATATTGACGGAATTAGGACTTTTCCACACCTATTGTAACGTACTTCACAATGACATTCGTTAAAATTTTATGTTCTTTAATGTACCCGAAAAAGGATGTAACATTTGATTACTGATATCGGTAGTTCGAGATTTGTCGGCAGTGTATTATAACCTTACTGTTCGAGACATAAATATTCGTAAATTTTTCGGCAAGCGCAAATACGATATTATTCGAGTAAATATTTTTGTTCTGTGTTTTTGGTAAAGTTCTAATACATTTTATTTAAATGAAAACAACTATCGTATTACTTTGATTCTGTGTGTGATTTGGCTACAGTGATTGTATCTGTGACCTGTACATCGCTCAACAAATTCTTCTAACAAGTCAACGGTGTTTAAACCAAATCCCGACCCCCACGTTCGTAACATTTGGTGTCAAAAGTAGGATTTGGAGATGCTAGTGACTCCGAGGGAAGAAACCGCCGGCGTCAGAACGAGGGCACAGGAAGCCGCGGAAGTCATGGCTACTGCTCGACAGGACCCATCAACGGACCATCGGGACACGCCTACCGACTCCATCGACCAGGACCAGGCAACATCAACTATGCAGGCCCCGTCCACTAGATCCACCCATCGGACCTCGTCGCCAGCTTAAGAGGCTAGAGCATCTGCATTCGACTTAAATAGATTAATGCAGATTATGGAATGCATGTGCCAGGGGCAAGAGAAAATGCGCCAAGAGCAGGAGGAATGGCGTCAAAAATTACTGCATGCCGTAGGTTCAGTGGATGATAAGGTGGAAAACCTACGGAAGAATGTAGACCAAGTAGAAGAAAGGGTTATCAATCTGGAGGACAACATGGACATTGGACACCCTAAAAAAAGATGTCGATGGCTGCGGAAGGGGCTTCTGCGAGTGGAGAGTACAACAATAAGTTAAACATTATGTTATTGTTTAAGTCCATAACAAATATCAAAAACTATTCCACTGATACACTATCGGCATTCTATTGAGACACGATTGAGACATAATTGGGAGTCCATTGGTGCATTTGTTTAGTAGAATCGGGCCCCTGTCATGTCGAGTGGCTTTGCTATAGGCAGCCGGGCGCCTCTAGTTGAAGTTTCAACCTACGACGGCACTACATCCTGGACCGCTTACCATCAGAAATTTAAGACCGTGGCCAATGCTAATGGATGGATGGAAGAACAAAGGTTGACAACTCTGACAATTGCACTTCGGGGATCGGCTCTTTCGGTTCTGGAGGCGCTACGGTCCTCGGGGAGCACATTCAAGGAGCTAATGGAGGCACTGGAAGCAAGGTACGGCGAACAACATCTGGAGCATGTCTTCCGTGCTCAATTACGAGACCGAACTCAGCGTTCGGGAGAAGAGCTGCAGCAGTGGCCCTTGGAAATTGAGATGCTTGTCCGCAAGGCCTACCTATCTATACTACAGCGTTTCGTCGATGGGATCAAAGACATGGAGATTAGGGCTGCGGTAGGGCTTCGCCATCATGCCTTACTAAAGGAAACTCTAGCGCAATCTCTGGAAGAAGGTGAAACCCTGCGACGTGATGTTCGACCAGTTTACAAAGTACGGGAAGTAATGGAAAAAGTGCGGGAGATAAAGACGTCGTTCCAGCCGAAGAAAAAGACCGGACCTAAGTGCTATACACCTAAGTGTTTGTGCAGATACAGGCCATTTGCAGTTTGAAGAAGGAGCCTCAAACGGCTAAACTTGCTGAGGAGTTGAGCAAGATGCAAAAGCAATTTATGGAAATGGCAAAGAAGATGGATACTTCAGCTTCTGTTGAGAATCAGGAAAACAACGGGGCGGGTGCTGGCTGGAACAGAAGAAACCCCGAGAATGATCGTCTCACAGGCTAACAATGGGAATAGTTCAATTTAATCTTGCAGTCTCTCCTGAGAGACTGCAAGATAACTGTGGACACGGGTGACGGGAGCCTCTAGGACAATAATCACGCCGAAACTGCAACTTCATGCAAACCATGAAGAGGCGCAACAATACCACTGATGTCCAACTTATTTCCGCTTCCGGCCAGCATATACCCGTTCTAGGGGAAATTTTGGTCACATTGCAAGTGGGTGAAACATCATAATACACTCACAACGTTATCGTGGCTGAAATTATGGATGACTGCGTATTGGGCCTCGACTTCATGAGAACTTCTGGCAGCCAGGACAATAGTCAATGGGAACACGACTGCATTTGTAAGTTGAGGGACTTCCATACAGTCCAGGGGAAGCTGTGGCCAGGAAAGATTCCGGGCAGTGTTGGGGAAGGTTTGGTAGTCATAATGAAACTTTTGCAGCTTTTAAGGGTTTTCAAGAGATTAAATTGAACGAAGGCGACTAAAAAATTCAGGCAAAGAATACAAAGGATGTTGCTCTAAAAAGAAATTCTAAAAGAGTAATCGTTTTTTGTTATTTTAATATTAAAATATAGATTTTAACTGAAAAATAGTGTTTTTTTACAATAAATATTTGTTATTTGCTCTAACTGCAAAGTGTTATACATAAAATATCTAATTATCTAGATTCGACGAATAACACGATTACATAACAATACGTCAATGCGTTTGTTTTCACTGATACTCGAATAAAATGGCTTTAATTCGTTACGTTTACCCAGCGCAATATTGAGAATAACGAATAATATCGTAATACGTTATTATTGTGAAGCTCGAATCTTGGAATTTACTCGAATACTATTGTAATGTAGCTTAGCGTCGTAAAGTACACTTACAATTTCTGGTAAAATTAATTTTATTAATAACTTAAATACCAATAATAATTAATAATCACAAAATGAATATCTTTATTTCTCAAAAAATTAGCTTTCTTTTGGTATATGAATGGTTTCTTTACCTTGTGTATTTTTAAAGTTATTTAGTAAAAACAGTTTTTTATTTTTCCTGTAAAATTTAGATTTTTCGATAACCATAATATTCGCCGGGGACAGCGAAGTGTGTCTTTCCACCTTCTTTCACCTTTCCTCCTTCTCACCCACTGGATAGTTATATTTAATAATAAGGCAAAAGTTATTGTAGGTATAAGTAGGTACTTACCTAACCTACTTAGCACATTACAGATATTCTTATATCAATCACAATAAAAAGGCATATCTTACCTGTTGCTAATTTTTAAATACGGTGCTATTTGTTGTAACAAAATATAAGCAGTTTCTTTCGTGAGACGAAATCTTCTGAAGAATTTGTCGTCAGAATATTTTTCAATTATATTAGTTCTCTCAAACAATTCCCTCGGTCTAGTGATATATTCTAAAATCTCCTCATCGTCGTCAGAATACAATTCCCACAAATCCATCTTCAGAAATTACAATTTATTATTTCTATAACCTCAAATTATGACAGCGACGCAAAGCACTAAACGTAATTAGCGACGCTAAATAGCCATCTTTGGGTATTTAACTTTGACAGTTCGTTAAACGTGATTAACGCGTAAATTTTTGTTGTGCAAGACGCTAATTTTATTTATCAGACTAAATACGTTTACATTGATTTTAAACTATATTTAACGACGATACGCAAGCGGCCCTAAGACTTTTAATGAAAGTAAAGGGGCACTTCTGCAATTCCGTATAAAAAGTAATATAGGATTAAAATCTGTTTGTCTGTATGGGGTTAGACAACATGTGGGGTTAATCAGACAAAAGCGGAAACAGCAGTTTGAAAATGTAACCGGTCATGCTGGAAACATTTGGTGCAACTCTACTTTTTGTGACAACCTCGACAATCAAGTGAAAAGGTTCGAAAAAAATGGAATATCGAATCCATCTCAACTATACATAATTTTTTACATACTTGACTTACCACCAATTTACACATAATCGTTGAATTTCACTGGAAATATTATGCCATGCCAAGTATATTGGAATGGAATATAAGTTAAAACTTTGGTTGGTCGTTGGTGTAGATTGATTGTTTTTGATAATTTCTGAAAATATAGAGTGAGGCGTCTTATGACAGAATAAGACTTTTAATGAAAATAAAGGGGCACTTCTGCAATTCCGTATAAAAAGAAATATAGGATTAAAATCTGTTTGTCTGTATGGGGTTAGACAACATGTGGGGTTAATCAGACAAAAGCGGAAACTGCAGTTTAAAAATATAACCGGTCATGCTGGAAACGTTTGGTGCAGCTCTATCCGGCTAAACTTTTTGTGACTGAGATGATGATGATTGGTGATTAGTGACAACCTCGACAATCAAGTGAAAAGGTTCGAAAAAAATAAATATCGAATCCATCTCAACTTTACATATTTTTTTACATACTTGACTTACCACAATGTATGTAATGAATGGTATGACAATTTACACATAATCGTTTTAATTTCACTGGAAATATTATGCCATGCCAAGTATATTGGATTGGAATATAAGTTAAAACTTAAATATATTTATTTTTTTCATCGAAACACGCATTTTCGATATCATATTGAAAAGTACGATTGTAGAAACTATGACGTCATTAAACTACTAACAGGCATAGTCGGTTTGTTTATAACAAAGCCGACATCGGTCGCTCGCCAATTAGCGATCGCTTCGCAAGTACTACGAGTGTTTTCAGCGGAGAAATGACCGGGAAAGGACCGGAAGTTGTGTTTTTTTTTAAAATTTAATTGTGTTATAAAAAATGTACTTACTGGTCGCCTGTTTTTATTAATAATATAAATATTCGTATGTGTCGTTATGTTTCTAAACAACTAAAACCTCAACAACTCAATTCAATATGGCTTGTAAACCATATTGAATTGAGTTGCTTCGACTATCGAGATAGAGAGATTCGAAAGATCAACTATTTATAACCATTCTTTTTTCCTATACCAATTAAGACGATAAACATATTTATTATATTAGATATTTAAGTTAGGGCACAAAGGGGCTAATCTGTGCATCTACTGAACTGATTTTGAAAATTATATGACTAATATAAAATCACGTTATTTGTGAGTTTCGGCTATATTATCCGAATATGACGGGGGCGAAGCTGCGGGCAACATCTAGTATGCCATATACATCACATGTGACGTCATATACCAGTAAACGATATAAGAGATATCTTCAAAATCTTACCACATTTCTTTTCCTTTAAAAGAGTGTTTCCAGTGCGACAAAATGCTTAAAACTCAAAGCAAATCTCAAGAGTAAACGTTACTTTTTTAATAAAAGCCTGGAGGTGAGAGCCGCGACTCATTACCGTTCAGGTTACGTGTCGTGAATGAGCCAAACTCCACATGTCGGTGCAAACACTGCACCCCTGTTTGAACAAACGCGGTCGGATGAATACTAAGTAATGTTCTGTTTTTTTGTATTAAGTTGAATTTTTGTATTTTACTTTAAAATATGTTTCCTTTGTAAATTCGGTGTGTTCCCAGTAGTTTCATTGGAATAGTCTCATGATGACTACTAATTCTTTTCCCAGAGGTTTATCAACAATTTGGCCTACATGATCGACCAGGCTTTGATGTTTTTTTAAAAATAGAACCAGTGTGAAACCTCTGGTATTAAAATTACCAGAAGTCCAGGATGGACGGTGCGCTTGTTCCAACCTTGGACACCAGTGCGCGTCGTTTCGATTCCCGAAATATGCAAACATCTAATGTACATTTGTATTCTTTGAGTATTTATTATCTTTGTGAATTTGAATAAAAAAGTTTGATTTTGACTTAGATGACATAATTTACAATTTATATGCATTAACAGACTTCAATGTTATATTGCCCAGATTAATTGCTCGTCAGTGTACTATGATAAAAGCAAACGAATCCACCCTCATTATCCGTGCCACATCATCTCTAATGAACGTGACGCTGTAATTACTGCGGACACGGAAAAATCCAATCTCTCTCTTACACACACACACACACACACACGAAGTAGACCTCTAATTCCCAGAATGCTTTGGGGAAATTTTAACATATTTAAATGGTAAATTATCCGTTGGTATATAGTAAGGTATTTGAATCCGATTTAAATTATGGTAAAGATGAAGTGGCAGCAAAACCAATGGCCGGTGGAGCATGAAGGTTCTAGGACTAGAACTACTGCCCATAAGTTGGTTGTACGACCTAAGGAAAGCAGCAGAAAGGTAAAGAATGCAGGCCGCTGCCAACCGGTCATATTGGAAACGATTGAGGAAGCCTACGTCCAGCAGAGCACTTCGCTGAGATGATGATGTGAATTATGCCATCATGACCATTACCTCGAGATCATGCAGAATTAAATTAAAAATACTGGACGCCCCTGGAATACTACAGGCACACGCAGTCATAAAACAATTAAAACGCTAGGGATGCGTACGCGTTTTCGCCAGGAACATTGGCGTCCAGTATTGTGACTTAAAAAATAAATTAAATTACCCCACTTCGCTTGATCCGCTCAGAGCCCCGTCTTCACCCACACAGCGTATCTCATTTAAATTAAGTCCCTGCAATATATGGTATGTCTGTGTTAGTATCGTAAAGTCTTAAAAATGAAAGGACGAAGGAATCTTTAAAAGGGTAGGACTTAAGTAGGGTTCCCCCCTGTCCCCTACGGGGTGTTCGCGCAAACGCGTTATACGGCTCGCAGGCACAGTAAAAGCGACAAGTAAGTCAATTCGGACTGTACGATTGATCTACAGACTACTGACGCAGGGTTGTCTCATTTATGACGAACACGAATAGTTGTTACAATGTTATAATCGCCTTGTTCCATACACATTTCCTAATTAGCTAATTGTTCAACCAATTAAAGGTAAACCCAGCATGCAATGAGAAACAACCCTGTCACTAACAACCCTTTCACAATGAAAGGGTAAGACTCATGTCTTATGTCAGTCTCTAACAAAAAGTAAGCTAACGTGTTACAAAATTGAGTCTGTTCTATATATTTAAGTGATTGTTACCGAAATAAATGAAATTAACACAAAGCACGTTACATTATGGTATAATTAGAAATTTCAATTATATTTACGGCTTTCACCTGTTTCATTGGTTGACTACATATACCAGTTGACGTACGTTTTTATGAAGGTTATTTACTGTTAAACTTGTATTGTGCTACCGACTTATTGTTCGTTGTTTTGGTTCAATATTCGGATGACTATAAAGGTGGGTTAAATATTATTTTGGGAGTATTAACTAGGTTTTTATGGGCGAAAATTTAATCAAACTGTTCTGAAATCGCTACGGATTAAAAAGATTATATTATTAAGATAGCACCAAAAATATTCTAACAGGAAATTAAAAATAATCTGGACTAATAATGTAAATTAAATAATATTCTTCGTGTGTTTTTAAAGTTCTGTTATTGAACTAATATTATTACAACTACTCATACTAATTCGTAAATGTCGATCTATTGTTTTATGGTTGAACCTCGGAACCTATTGAAATAAAAATAATTAAAGTGCTGCTAGACGATTGAGTTTGATCCGATATCATATCACCAAACTTTGCGGTGACGAATGCCACACCATCACACCACACCATCGAACCATATCACACACACCGCACTATCATATATCGAATATGATCCGCTACCGGATGATTCGATAGTGCGGTACCGGACCAAAATCGATCATCTATCATCACTTTTATGAACGTAGTAAGAAACAGGGAAAAATAACACATTATTAAAAAAATCAATAACTTATCACCATTTTTTAATACATCCATACTAATATTATAAATGTGATAGTGTGTTTGTTTGTTTGTCCTCCCTTCACGTCGAAAGTAATGAACGGAGTGATATGATTTTTTTATTGGTGATAGTTTAAGGTCTGGAGAGTGACATTGGCTCCTTTTTTTCTCCACGGGATAAAGAGATTCCCATGGGAAATAATATTGACATTTTCTCTTGAACACGCGGGCGAAGCCGCGTGTAACAGCAAGTCAATAATAAAATCGAATACAACTCTGCAAGACAATGTCACGGTTACAGAACCCTTTGTACAAACAAGTCATAATTTTAAAAAGCAAAACGTTACTTTATTAGTTCTATAACCTAAAATACAAACTTTGTACAGACTTGCACGTCCATATAAAACCTTCAACAACGTTATTTACGTAGCATCATTGTCACGCACATGACATTGGTTCCATTAAAGAACTATATCAAAACCATTTTCTACTTACCATTCGAAAACAAAACAACACAGAATTGTCAACCCTATAGCTTACCTTATAAGAAACAGTAAGTCACATTTGTGCAAAAGAGTCACTTTTGTTCTGGTATACGTTCATAATGACATTTATTAGAAGCCGTATTGGGTACATCATAATAATTAAAATCCATGCACGAAGCTCTGTACCACACCGTGCCACGTACGTGATGGTTTTAGCATATTAAGTCACAAATTATTGGTGGTGAGCGAAAAAATATACCATACTTATGTATATTAGCAATTATAAAACGTTTTAAGTGAACTTAGGAAGTTTTTGTGGGTAAAAAATGTTAATATGGTGTAACAGCAATTAATAATGTTTTTTGGCGATCGATTTTATTTTATAGATAAATAGAAGCTTTATTTTGCAGTACACAGACAAATATACAGTACAACACAACGCGACTTTATTGCTGACAGCAATCTTTTCAAGTCAACCTTCGGGTTAAAAAAAAATGATAAGTTTTTTTTATTTAGTACGTTTGGCATTTAGTACATTTTAGAAATTATTTTTGAAACTTGAAACTTTTTTGTGAAAATGCATTGCGTGGTGGTGCACTGAAAACGGCCGTATCATAATAAAAGCCATACACTTAAACGCAATTAGCAATGAACATAAAGTGTGGCATACACGAGCGATCGAGGCACAAGGCAGGGAATATTAAGTATGAGGCATACTTAATATATATTAATGTGTGGGCAATCGAACGCCCAACGAATACCAAACAGGGGATTTTTAATTTAAATTTTGTAAGCGGATAGCATTTTCTTGAATAGTTACGGGAAATATCGGAATTCAAAAAAAAAGTAAAAATGAATCATTGATTTTTAATTATTTATAAAGTATATTATTATATTTAATTGATTTCTTATTTTAACAGTTAGTCACTCGTAATAATATTGTACTGTCATATTTTTTTTTAACTGACCTCATAATTGGTTCCTTTAAAGGAACTACCAAAGGGACTAGTGGGAACAAAGGCAAAAAACCTTTGAGGAGGCAAACAAAAAAAAACAAATTGTGATGACTACGTGGAGGGGGTTGACGTGACGACGTAAATAAATTGTACAATTTTGTTTATAGTCAAGAAAATTGTATCTACGCTAGATACATACAATTTAAGCCATAAGAACATAACAGTATTTAAAGGTTTATACACTGCAAAATGTATATTAAGAACTAGAAGCAATAATAAGTATTAACATTGCAAGTTGAATAAAACATTATTAAGATAATGTCATTATCTACCACTTATAAGATACTCGGATAAAGATGTTAAAATTCTTTTAAGCCTTCAAGTCACAATTGAAATAACAAAGGTGAACACCTTAATTAAAGTAACAGAGGATATTTTAAGGCCCAGAACGGAATTACCGGTAAAATTCCCTTCAAGGAATTCTTCAAAATGCCTTCTGACAGCCCCCGGTGGACCGTCATAAAGCAAAAGTGACATCCATAATACGATCGCTGTCCTAATTATATAAGAAATTTCCAAAAATTCCCGCTCTCCTCCCCCCTTCGTAACCCATTAGCGGAAACTCTTGGAAACTCATACTTTTCAAACGACTTCGCATAGAATTTGTTTGTGTAGATACGCCACTATTAATGACATCTTTGAACTTGGTTTTGGAGTTTTCTATATTGACCCTAAAATTAATCATAATGTTTTATAATATTTTCATTTTCACTTTTTCTCGTAACGTCTAGTAAAGTTTCATAGTTTTTACAGTTAATTGGCAGTTTGTCAATTCATTACTCGTACCTATGAATATTATTCTTAGAAAATTTTTACAAGGTGAATTTTTTTTCAAAATGGATCAAGGATGTTGAACTGTTAGAGATAAACCAAAGATACTCAAAGAGTTCTCGATGAGAAAACATTAATCAAAACTGCTTTATTGGATTTTTAAAAATTATTCTCCTAAGCAGGAATCGAATCTGTTCATTTTGAGTCACAACGGTGGGGATGTGTGGTGGTCTTGTCCCTAAAAAGAAATGATTTACTGCAAACTAAAGTAATGGATAAATTTTTATTTTCTCATATTTCATGTTTTACATTGTCCTTCAGCAGTACGTATACTAAACTTCTGAAAGTTATGAAAATATTGTACCTATAACATTAATATTATAAACACAGTAACTTACTTTTGCGTTTCAACTTTAACACTATGTGGAGGAGCTCGATGGCGTCGCTGTGTGTCGCACTCTAATATGAACACGCAAGTTAAGCGACGTCGACCCTAGCCAGCGTTTGAATGGGTTTCATTATCTCCAGCTTCTCCGTGCTTTGGAAACGTTAAGCCGTCGGTCCCGGCTGTTGTCGATGGATGACAGTTGTAAAGCCAAGTCGGTGGCTTTAAGCCGGTTTGAAATCACCGGCCTTTGCCAATCCGCATTGGAGCAGCGTGGCAGAGCACGCTCTAATCACCTTCGATTGAAGGGAGACCCGTACCCCAGCAGTGGGATAACAATCCTCAATCATCAGAGATTATGGGTTGATATGATTAACATTATGTTACAAAATTTTCCTATAGGCAGAAAAGATTAGCTTTAAAAAAAATCTTTTTCTTTACAACATCGTAATTCTAAACCCGATAACGTCAATTCGTGTTAGATTGACATGTTTGGCAGGCGATTATGGACTTTACGTGGTGGTGATAAGACCGTGGGTTTGTAATCAGAAACGGCTTTTTGCGGCACGTTTAATGTTGTTGTGATAAGCGTAATTGTTAGAGTGACTGATGATACTAAGTTTGCATAATTAGGTGTCTATCTATGAGTTAAGTCGAGGTAACATTATGTATAGGGTGACGGGAAACGATGCTATATCTACTTCTGAAGTGTTAAAGTAAAACGGACACCCTTTATTGTAATAATCTAAATTATAAATACTTTACAGACTAACATACGTTCGTTGGAAAAGACAAATAAGAGGCTTTGCAAAGTGTGATGTAGTTTAGCATTTTTGGTGTGTTGTATGGGTATGTTAGGGTAGTATGAATTCAAAGCAACTTCGCAAAATCCGTGGAAACTAAGAAAATCTTTTAGTTTTCTGAGATTGTAAGTGTATTACGCTTTAATTGTCTATTTCTAACGGCCTTACCCATCCTTACTAACATTATAAACACGAATTGTGTATGTTTGTTACTCTTTCACACAAAAATGGCAGAACAGATTTGCTTAGTTGGTATAGAGAGACCGATTAACACACACTTAAACGATTGTGTAAACGAGACGTCGCCTTACATCATGTATTGCGCTGTCTCCCTTACACGGCCGTTCTTGTTTTGTTTTAAGCGGTCATGGTAGGGGCCTAGTTTTTATTCCATGTATTATTTCGTAAACGTGTAACAACAGTAAAGTATATTTCTTTACAAGTCGACATTAAACGATATGTTATGTCTTGACAGAAACAATCACTCTTGTGACCATTTGTATACAATAGCGGACATCCAATTAACTAAAGACACACGCATCACAAACTCTACACCCCAATCTACTCCCGGTACTGAGAACTAACCCTTATATTGAGTCTTGCCGCGCGGTGAATTCAAATGTAAGGCTGTGTATGATCACGTTTATGTTGAATATAACGCTTTTAAAATTTCGTTGTTTACTCCACATGATTGTATAATAGTAGAAATATAATGATTTGTGCTAGAGTTATACCAGTTAAGATGTGGCGTATTGTATCGCGACAGCATATATTGAACTGATGGGCAACACAAGTTTCGTATGTAATTCTAACCATACTAAATGTATGAAACCGTCAGTCGCGATACAACACACCATAACTTGGCAAAATTAAAATATTTTTCATGTATCTAGTAAAGATTTTTGGAAATTTGTATCAAAATACAAAATAACACTGCAAAGCAGTTATTCTAAATCTTGAAAGCAATGAACGACAGTAAAACGATATAATGATGAATTAGTAGCGGTAGGTTATCTCGTGGTAGAGGCGAAGATGTGCGATAGAACACGCGTGTCCCCGACAACCGTTTAAGAAAGTGACCGACAAGAATGGAGAGAGCTCTTTCTAATTGAAAATAAAATGGCTCGTAAATGTTATTTTTTATTAATAGTTTATGATGTAGGGGGAAAAAAGTGACCATTCGGAAGTGCTTGTAATATGTCTATATAATATTTTAATTTTGATTGATTTATATTCATAAAAAAAATTGGCAATATATTGAAAAAAATTCTTAACATACATTTTGTTGCATTTTTTTGTAACTGTTATCCAAATTGAACAATTCAACAGACGAGAAGACCTACCAGTAGTTGCTCTACTTAGATATGAGTTGCTTAATTTCAAGAAAAATTTTAAATAACTCGCATAGTAGTTACTATTTGTTTCGTTTCCAAAACATTAGTTAGAATTAATTTATTTAATGTTAAGATGTCCCTATGTAACTAGAGAAAGTGCATGTGGAAGGCATAGTCCCTGAATTTACGACTTGATTCGATTTGTTCCCAAATTATTTGTTTACAACTAAACTAACCTAAGATTCAACCATCTGTCAAATAACCAAAATAATAAAAAATAATAGATGAGTCCACCTCCACACTATTGTAGCGCGACACGAGACAATCTGTCTTCTTCAGGTGGCTGTCAACAGCACCTATGTGCATCCCACCTCACCGCACGTTGCTCGCCTCGTGTGTGACTGCCTTTATCTTCACAATCAATGTTTGTTTATTAATAGGCATTAATTCGCGGTTTTGTTCACAATGTAAATCTGGTTTAGTTAGCGAGTAAAATTGAAAAGAAATTGTGAGTAAAACTTATTTTATTTGAAGTAGCTTAAAGCTTGGAGTGGTAGAACATCTGGCTTTAGTAGTGATTAGAAGCATTACAATAATTTAATTAATTTAATTTATTAATTAATTTAATTTATTTAATATTTGAATTAATTTTGTTTTAATATTTAGATGATGTCCTAAGTATCTATCATTTTCTTGTTTAGTATTTATTTTCTTGTGTTGCTAGCCCTGCCTACTCCATACAGAAAATCGTTACCTTAAGGTTGCCTTGAAAAGATTGCTTTTTAGCAATAAGCCGCCTTGTTACATTTACATTAGTTTGTAAGATTGTTTTTTTTTTGTACTTTTTCCTGTGTGTAATGCAAATAAAGAGTATTCTATCTATCTATCATTACAGTTTGTCAAGGGGCTGTTAAACATTCTGTAAGGAAAATTTGTTTTTTTGTTCATCAAGTTTTACGATGGCTAATCTGACAGGTTTTTATGAAATACGCTAGGAGCAGTACCTCTCACAGAATATCGACATAAAGCAGTAATGGCCCACCTTTTCCTTCCCATGTAGCAGGTAACGCATTGGTAGGTAGCGCCTCTGGTATTATTGATGTTCATAAGAGGTGGTAACCTTTTCCCTCAAGTACGATATAAAAATACCGCGGTAAAGTAAATAAATACTTAAATAAATAAAATATTCTTGGACGAATCACACAACGCCATCTAGTCCTAAGCTAAGCAACTAAGCTTGTACTATGGGTACTAGATTACACATACATACTTAAATACCTTGCACTTTTATGTGTGCACTAAGTAAAAGATCTGAAAATTCAAAACATATTTTCTTTCTACTCCCTTTATTATTTTTTCTCCCTGTTCCACCACATGACACGTAAGCTCATTTGTCCTCTTCTTACATTAAAAAATACGACATTCGTTATGGGTTAAATAAAGAAAATACGAGGAGTAAAACTCTTACGTAGGGGAAAGAAAATGAGTTTTGAATTTTCAAATCTCTTACTTATTGCATACTTTACCGCGGTATTTTTGGGTTAAATAAAGAAAATGCAATGAGTAAGATAGCTGGAAGACTTCCTTCTTTCTTTTTCATTCCTTCATAGGTGGCATCCAATATCTTGTAGTCGTGGATGTCCATGGACAGCGAAGATTGCTCAATCGTTCGTCCTCCTCTGACTTAAAAAAAAAACTTCGCGACAATATTAAAAAATAATACGAACATCAAACGAAACTAAATACGTTAAATAAGTATAGAACTCGAGTAAGAATCTCTCACCAATTATTTTTTGCTTAGAAATTGGAGATTTAACGAAATTTAAATCGCTTAGCGAGCGAAGGAATTATAGAAAAAGCCCCGCGCATCTTCAAAGGTGGGCTTCAACCCTTTCTGTGGGGGTGGGGTAGGGTGTAATATAGAAAACTTGTGTTAGCCCAGTTCCGCGCCTTTGTAACATCATTTCGGCTGCCGTTGGACTACGATTCAAGTGTTTTGATCATTTGCATTTTTTTTAAAGTCAACTACAATATAATAAATGTTTTTTTTAGGAGGCAGATAGACAAGATGTTTAATTACTATTTATTCTACTATTTATAGGTTGATAGACCTTTACTACCATTAAAATTATCTTTCAAGACTTAAAGTTTACAAAAAAAGCTATCAACTAATCAAAGCTTTCTGACACGCTGTCACTTTCATCTACACCAATATTACAAAGAGGAAAGATTTGTATTAAAAAAAACTCAAATACAAAGACTTAATTCAAAATTTCACCGGCCAATTCTTAATATTTCACCGGTCAATTTTCAAATTTGTCGTGTTTTTTTAACCACTCGACATTGGTGGAATTTAATTGTGTCTATACACATAAGAAGCCAGAAAAAAAAAGATTTGTATTTTGCGTGTGTGTGTGTGTATGTTTGTATGTATGTTTGTAATAAATAAACTCAAATGTACTGGACCGATTTAAAAAATTCTTACACACCGTTAAGGAGGCTACATTATCCCCGAGTAACATAAGCTGTATTATATTTAAAAAAATAGGGATCCTTCCTTAGAAACCCCGAGCGAAGCTGGGGCGGGGCGCTAGTACATACTAAATAGAACAAAAATGATAGCTTAAGACTTTTAATGTGAAGTTAAAATAGAAACGCGTCTCAGAAACTGACTGACAATCTTATAAAAATATTTACTTGATTTAACCTTCGAAATTCTAGACGGCCAGGCTTACACCAAAATTATTATTTTAAAATCGTAATGTATCAAGATCGTTTGCGCGACACGAAGCTTTATAATTTAAGAAGAAGAAACAGGCCATAAGAAATAAATGTAAAGAAGGAGAAGAAACGTTTGGACCCCGAAAGGGTTGAAAAGGGGGTGCGAAAACACCCCAGCCTGTACGTATACAAGTAAATACAACCAATTGGTTTTGTATGTTTGTACGTTGAAAATATTTATATTCTGTAGATTGGATTTTATTTTTATTTCTTTTCATCTAGCTGGTTTCAAAAAAAATGATGACAATCTAGTTTAACTAGTAGTGGTGGTGGTAAGATACTTTTTTGTAGAAGTTAGCAAACAGGTAAATAAACTTGATGTCATTTAAAAATTTACTAATTTAAAATAGATTATTTAGTTAGCCTGTAGGTGATGTGTCCCACTGCTCAGCACACTGCACTTATCTCGGTCAAGCTCATTTTCCATAAAGGCATCAAAATCAATCGGCCATTTCTATATTATTTATAAAACACATCATCAGCATGACAATTAAACCTGAGACCTAAACCTTACTAATATTATAAATGAGAAAGTGAGTTTGTTTGTTTGTTATTCCTTCACGGCTTGACTAAGCAGCCGATCATTATGAAAATTTGCATACATATTGTCAGGAGTACAGAGCCCAACATAGGCCTTTTATCCCGTGAAAGTATGTCGTTCCAATGGGAAAATATTTTTTCCACTATAGAGGGCGCTGTATCGGCCAACAGATAGCGCCACAAGTCACGCTATGGGTTGTTTTGTTGTGAAACGAGATCTATGTCATAAAATTAACGCGAGCGAAGCCGCGGGGAAAAGCTAGTATTAAATAATCCATCCGACATATACAAAAAATGATCACAAAGAAAACATTAAAAAAGTATTATAATAAAGACAGTTTAAAATCACGAGAGAAGCCGGGAGCACAGTCTATATCTAACGCTGTCTTTGTGTTAAAAGTTGTAAGTGTGCGTGTATTTTTGCTCGCAAGATATAAATCGTAAAAGCATGTTATTCAAGAAACCTTTGTTACGTCTTAAGATAGACTTGAATTGTTTTAGTACAAGTATTGATTGCGAATAGGGTTACTTTTGTTTAGGGTTCTTTTGGGGATAAATCATGGTGTGTTTTGTATGACAGTACGTTGAATTTATTAACTAGAGAAGAGACTGGTTACCCACAACACTGGGAATCCTAGCACAGATCCTAGTGTAGGGACAAGGGCTATTACTAACTTTGTAATACTCCTTTTAAAATAGTTTTAGTTTTATGGTTAATAAATGATTTAAGGTTTTTTTTAATATTATTTTATTTTGAAGAAATACAGCCGTTTCTATTAGCTTAATGATTTTCTTTTTTTATTCTTCCCGCTGTTGGGTAGTAATATAAACGAATAATTTTTGTTGTATAAGGTAAGGTAACTATTGAAGTGTTAGGTACCGTGACCGGTTATGTAAGCTCTACTAGTTACCTAGTAATAGCCGACGAACTTCAAAAATATATTTTTGCTAGTTATTGTTAACTGCGGGTTAGGTAGTAAAATAAACGTATTTTTTTTGTATAAGGTTGTAAGTTTAAGGTAACTAGTAGCACCTGCTTAATCACGGTACTAGATACATAGCCGACGAACTTATAAATTGTTTTTATTATTAAAACGTACAAATTGGAATATTATCTTGCACTCATCTGCATGTAAAGTGTAGCAAATACGGAACCCTACACTGTGCTTTACCCGACACGCACTTGCCCGGTTTTTTTATACGAGTTCATTTATTATTTTTGTAATTAATAAAATTTTAATTACCTCATTGATAAACGTTGTGACGGTTTGTTGTTAGCTGTTTTGTCACTGTCGCACTATTTTTTTTATACTACTAAGGTGGCAAACAAGCTTACGGCTTGCCTGATGGTAAGCGCTCACCGTAGCCTATGGACGCTTGCAACACCGGGAGTTTAACTCGCGTTGCCGACCCTGTAAAAGCCTTTTTAATTTGTATTTAAATTTAATTAAGAATAAGAGCAAATAATAAATAATAGTACTACGTAATAAGAGTGACCAAATGGGAAATACTATAATGTACAAGTCACCTCCATAAATATGTTATCACTGACAAGTTAGTACCTTGTCACTTTCGTATATCATTTCAATTACTTAAGACTTTGAGTGAACATGTCAACAATGTTATAGTACCAAGGTTCTAAAGTGATTACATATTTATGGAGGTCCTGTACGCTTATTATGTAAGTGGTAGGTTCCAGTTCCAACCTATCTCAAACACCATTCTAAATTTAGTTTTTCAGTCAATACAGTGGATTGTATTGTTTGAAAATTTTTAATTTAGGTTAAGTTAAGGGAAGTTTGTAATTTTTTATTTATTTATTTACATAAGGTCCTATTTTATAAGTGAACTTCCTTTTAACACATGACTATGTACGTTACATAGGGACAATTCATACAGATTGAGCTAGCCCCAAAGTAAGTTCGAAACTTGTGTTATGGGATACTAACTCAACGATATTATATTTTATAACAAATACATACATAGATAAACATCCAAGACCCGAGGCCAATCAGAAAGTTCGTTTTTTCATCATGACCCGACCGGGGATCGAACCCGGGACCTCCTGCTTTTGTTTAAGCAAGGAATCCAGTTAATAAGTCTAGTTTTCAGTAAAAAGAAAGATTGTATTGTAAGTAGTTAGAAAAATATTGCTTACTACATAAAGCCATCCATTGAATACTAGACCATTATTTCCTTGTTTAAACGATCATATGTTACGTACATAGTCATGTTTTAAAACGAAGTTCACTAATAAAGTAGGACCTATATGAAGTTTGTATGAAACTTACAACCAACAAAACTATAAATATACATGTAAAGTTATGCAACAAAAAAGAAAAACACACATAACTTTTTAAACCTTTTATTTATTAATTAGTTATTTAAACCAAACAATAATAATATTTTGGTATTTGGAAAAATATACTTATTAAAAAAGTAAATTAAAACAAAAACATATTTGAACTTTAGTTATTGATCCTTCATACTGTCCTTATTTAATTAAGAAAGAAATAAGAGATAACATGTCGTATTGTCATTAACTTTATGAGTAATACTGTGTTACTTACTGAAAATATAAATGACAAATAAGATATTTAGGAATTCCCATAGGATTACGTGAGTACAAGATAATACCAGTAAAACAACATTTAATATTTTCTATTAAAAAAAATTAATACGATATCGAATAAAAATCCAATGAAAACACAAAGGAATTAAAAACGAAGGAATCGAATATCAATTGCAATTAAAACGCTACATTTTTGCAGTGCTTAGTGGCCCTTAAGACGGCACATAAATTAAGGGATATTCCCATAGAGTCGTCTCATTTAAATTAAGCTTTTTGAAAAACTCATATTATCTGTTTCACCCGGGGCGCAAAGGTACATCAAAGGGGCGGACGTTAAAGGGGTAAGGTATTTTTCTTGGGGGGGTGGAGGGGAGGGAAAAATGCGTAGACCCACACTTATGCGTGAGTAAATACGAACGCACACAACCAACGGCTGTATGTAAAACACTTTAAGAAACGACGAAGAAATGCGAGAAGCTTAGCGTTCACAGGATGATGCTTGAATTTTTATTTTAAATTATATTTTTATTCGGTGTCGAGACCCTTGGTCCGTGGGGTCCTTGTGCTATAAGACTTTTTAAGGAAATTGCAAAAAGGTTAGTCGACATCACAGGAGACCGAAGAGCTGGCAGCTACCTCGGACAAAGAATTAGTCTAGCTATTCAAAGGGGGAACGCTGCCAGTATCTTCGGAACCTTGCCCAAAGGGACTCCTTTTAATAATATATTTTATAATATTTTTTTATATTTTTTTGGGTTTTTGTGATAATTTGTAATACCTATGTGGTTCAGTCTTTAAAAGGATTAGGTTTTGGGTAATGTATTTTACTCATTTTATTATTTTTTTCAGTTTATTTAATTCAATGGGAAACCTTCCTCATTTCTTTTGTATTTAAATCGCCATCAAAAAAAAATAATATTACTACAGATACTTCAAAAATCAAGGAGCTATCAAATGTAATTTTCTTTACGTATTTTTCTTAAAAATATTGAATGGCGACTTATTATTATCATTGGGTTATTTAGCTTCATCCAGCCTTTAATTGTCCATCTTAGTACTTTAAATCAGACAGCATTACGTGAACGACAAGCAACTTGACGCTTTTATAGTCCGTTAACTAATATTTGCGGAGTAAATAAAAAAAAAAATTGAGTTTAAAAATCGTATCACAACGAGAAATTACATTTTAAAGAATTATCAGAAAATACACAATCAATCAATTCTTCTCTTTTTTTTCCTATAATTAAACTCTGCCCACTTGTCAGTGTAGCAGGTTCCATTTTCTTTTGCCTTGTGATAGCATCAATCAATGAATAAAATGAAAGAAGAAAAATAAATATAATAAAAAAAAATATTGAATATCAATTTATTTTTAACATTATTTAGCATCATCATGTACAGTGGGGGTAAAAGCGAAAGGGTTGCGGAGGCGATCGCCCCCGAGCGGGGTGTCCACCGCCTTCTTACAACCTTTTTACGAAGGGGGGTGCAGAGTAGCGCTTGCCAGAGCCTTTATTTGAATTCGTATAGATAAAAAAAAAAGTCAAACCGCTATTTCATAATTATGAATAATCAGACAACTATAATCTTTGAATGACGTTGAAATACTAGTCGTTAACACGGCTGGCTCGCTCAGACGAACGATGTTCGAAACTCATACTTGTAACACTTTTTAAGAGAGGTAGGGCACAGCAGATAATCCGCTCAAATCGGAGCAGCCCGTCTGGGGAAGGACCTCCACCTTACAGAAGATCGTAGCCAAATAGCATTGGTCTCGGCCATGTTGTGTTCCTACGGTGAGTAAGGTCTCCAGAGCTCCACTTGGGGGGGTTGGAAGGGTTGGCAACGCGTGAGTGATACCACCGATATTGCAAGCGTCTATAGGCTACGGTGACGGCTTACCATCAGGTCGGCCGAAAGCTTGTATTCCACCTTTGTGGTATAAAAAAAAAACACAGGGCATCTCAATCGATTTTCAATTATTTTATAATCTGTGAGACTAAATTTTGGCGCGAAATGTAGTACCTACGTATAGTATGCATAATTTTGTTAATGTAAATATGTAAATAAATGACTTGTAAGACATAAGTTTTTTATATCAATGGTAATATATTTGTATATAATAGAATAGAGATATAACATAGAAATGTTTTTAAAAATATAGTCTTACTTTACTATATAAATATTTTAGTAATAATTAATTTTGTTATTAACATAGTGATAAAACTGTATAATGTAAACTGAAATAAAAAACTATTATATTAACATTTATTTAAATAATCTTTTAATTTAACATAAATATCAGGGATTTTTTTACTGAAACTTATCACTTGACACAAAATACTTTCAGAAATATACCCATGTATGTAAATATATCATAATTATGGAGCTATATGAAGTTAATATTACCTATAATTTTGTATCAGTTTACAAGAATATTAAACTTACGACAGTTTTTTTCTTTTTTTGTTAACTTTCTCTCCACAACCGCCTCTGTCCTCAAACTGCCTGTCGCCAAGAATGTTGTATTAGCAAGGCGTCGCTGGAGGGGGTGAAGTCGACTCAGGGGTGGGACGGGGGGTGTAATTGCAAAATAAAATTAGCCGGAACGGGTACGTGCTCAATTTGCGCCTCCCAGGCACTGATTTGTTTTCGTTCGCGCCATGTTCTCAGCCTCGGTCGCCGCAGCTGCTCTGTGACGCTTTCTTAGCCTATATATTATTGATCCGTCGTTACTCTCTGCCATATTGTCCGCCAGGCTTAAACGACGATAAAAAAACTAGGGGCAAACTTACCCCGCCGGACGCAAAGTTAAGCCAGTCCAGTAATCCTTATTAGTTGACAGAAATAAACAGTGCAAATCCTTCGGGCGAAAAAATTTCACCCCGTGATTTCCATCCGCGGGAATGTTTAAAAAGCGGCAAAAAGTTTCGGGGCCGGACTGCGGAGTCAATGGCTTTTTTATTTTCGCGTTTTCTTTCTTTTCCGGTTGAACTTTCCTAAAGTTTTATTTTGAGGAAGTTCCGAGAGTGTC
This sequence comes from Endotricha flammealis, assembly GCA_905163395.2. Lineage (NCBI taxonomy): Eukaryota > Metazoa > Arthropoda > Insecta > Lepidoptera > Pyralidae > Endotricha > Endotricha flammealis. The sequence goes on along the minus strand of LR990869.1, from coordinate 3,909,086 downwards.
AGTTTGCCGTTCGCCCGCAATTTTCTGCGGTTTGCGCCGATAATTGCGGACGCAGGTGGGTATATTTTCGTTTTTTTTCCGGTTCCCTCTCGTCCGTTTAATTTCGAGCGTTTATTGCTGGGCGCTGGGAAGTTTGTTGGCGCGTCACGCCTTCGTACGTGGCTCCGTACGTGGGGCGCGCCTATCTGGAGTCATGTACGTCACATGTGGCACACGTGCCACGCCCACCCGTCCGCACGCCCACCTCGTCGCTATGTGCTACGTGCCCCAGTTACGTGACGCATATATGCGCATATACGAGTCATATGTGAGCCGTATGTGCGGCGTGCGCATGCCGTAGGCGGGGCCTCCCCGCTTCACGTTCACGTGAACGTTTGTGTGTCACGTTTGTGTGCGCCAACGTGACACCTATTTATTCGTACGCCTCCTCGGAGTAACGATAAATGAGTTATAATTTATTTTTACTGGAAAAAGGAAGGGTAAGGGAGAGCCACGGTCGGTAATTAATGGCGAAATTGGCTATTCCGAGTATTCGGGAGCTGGTAATGAGGTGAGATTCAGATTAAAACTTGGGTAAATGACCCCAGTAAAGGATTACGGCGGAAAAATTGAGACTTATAAAGCCACATCCCACCGCCCGGGCAACTTTGATAGTTACAATTTCGCTTGATAAATTATTAATGAACTTAGTACTGCTTAGTGGCTCTTTAGTCTGTCTTTAAGTTTTGAGTGTTATCGTTAAGGAAACGGGGGAAAGATGGATTCACTTTTACTGATTTCGGGAAACAATTAACAATGAAAAGAGCGAGAAATACTTGATAATCTTGGTTAATTCGGAGGTGTTTCATATTTTAGAATGTTTTAATGGTGTTGGGTACTATAACGGTCTCATTAAACATTATTCACTTGCAAGATGCTTGCAAGGTATCTTTGATAGTATATTATTGAACGATTCATACACGCTTACATACATTTTCCTAACCCTGTCCATTTCATGTGAAAACTGATTTAGGTGCTTTGAAAAGATTGCTTTTAGCAATAAAGGTGTTTTGCTATCTCTATCTCATCATCATTAGTCTTATAGAGTGGTAGAGTCTAGCCACTACGATGAACTGGTAGGTCGAAATGAGGTAGTATTCTGTGAGATGATGGTATGGTACTACCGTAGTACCAAACCATCATCTCACAGAATATCATCATCCTATCAAGAAATCATCATTAGTCTTATAGAGTGGTAGAGTCTAGCCACTACGATGAACTGGTAGTTCGAAATGAGGTAGTATTCTGTGAGATGATGGTATGGTACTACCGTAGTACCAAACCATCATCTCACAGAATATCATCATCCTATCAAGAAAGGTGTAAGGTTCCGTTCAGGTTTTGTAATAACATCAATCCATACATACATAAATAAATAATATATTTATCTATCATTTTATCTCTATCTTAATATTCTTAATATTATATAAATCCGATAGTGTGTTTGTTTGTCCTTGTTTCTCGTCGAAAGTCACGAACGGATTGACATGTTTTTTTTTTGGGGATGGATTAAAGTCTGGAGAGTGATCAATTCTACTTTTGATTCCGAAAAAACATCTTATTCCCACGGGGTAAATAAAGTATCAGCAGATTCTCTGGAACACGCGGGCGAAGCTATGGATTACAGGTATATATGACGACCTCCGTGGCGTAATGGTTACCATTCCAGACCGTCACTTAGGACGTTCCGGGTTTGAATCCCGGTTGGGTCATGATGAAAAACAAACTTTTTCTGATTGGCTTGGGTCTTGGATGTTTATCTAGGTACATATATATGTATTTGTTATAAAATATAGTATCGTTGAGTTTAGTATCCCATAACACAAGTCTCGAACTTACTTTGGGGCTAGCTCAATCTGTGTGATTTCTCCCTATATATTAAAGTCTTTGTTTGGCTCAACACACAAACAAAATTTTTGTTTTATTTTCCTTAAATTTTAATAACTTGAGTGTAAGTTTAATCCAAGTAGAAGATTAGCCGTGATCCAGCGAGCACGAGTTACGGTGATCACAACTTGCCTACTGAAATATGCAAATCAAAGATAAAGAGGCTGTTGTTTACCTGCTTTTAGGGAGATATAAGCACTTTACTCTCACGTTTTGAGTAGCAGTGTTACGGACTAGACATCAGGCTGCAAGTAAATACTTTTTGATATTATTACTTTTTCACCGTTTTTTCCATTTTTAACCGACTTTAAAAAAGGTTTATTGTATATTCTTGTCCTTTCTATAGAATTTTCTGCTTCTGTATTTCTTTATTTTATTGTATTATATTTTTCGTATTTTTCAAAAAAAATTGGACTTTTTCCAATGCATTTTCCCTATTTTCTATAGTAGACAATGCATTGGTAGCGCCCTTAGTCTCATAGACCAGACCACAGTTGTCACCATATCCATCCATCAGTTCCATTAGAAAACCGGCTTGTTTGTCTGCTGTATAACATAAAAAAAATTCATTGACATTCGCAAAGACACAACACAGCTCCTTGTTCAGTAATAGTAAACAAAATAATCGTGTTATCATAGAAATCTAATTTTATCTATCATCTGGTATTCGGCTACTCTACAAATTAAACAACTGATTGTAATTACTATAAATAAATCTTAGGATAAAAACCTTCAAATTACGGCATTTATTGTCACAATAATGCAAAAGAATACAAGCAAATTTCATCCTTAAAACCAAGTCATAAAATATAATTTCTATTAAAGAAGTTTTTAGTTGTTTTTGTATTGACAAATGACCTCACAGCAGGTAGTAGGGTGTCCATTAGACACCGTCAGTATGGCACGTGGCCCGTGTCCCACCCAGGAATTCAGGTAGTGTGCTTGACGGATGGACTGTCCGCGAACGTATAGGGTATGTGGTCACTTTATACAGGCTGTTTCTGTTTTGTTTCGTTGATCTATATATTTCAGATGTCTCTGGATCTATTGAAATTCTCCAAATTTAGTTTTTTTTTTACCACCACCTGGTACTGTAAGCACAGCTGTAACTGTGTATATAGGTATGAAGGAATGAAAAGTAAGCGGAAAGGAAACTGGAAATAGGAAGCAGGACGGAATTAGGCTTCCCGTGACTATCGTTCATCGTACGAAACACTGTGGTTTATCACCATTTACGAGTTCATAACAGTAGCTAGGGTCTACCACTCAAAAAAGTTTGACAGAATAACAGACAGACGGAGAACTAAATAACCCTGATTTAGATACGGAACCCTAAAGAAGGTAAGGAATTTCTATGAAAAGAAAAAGATGGAATTTCTAAAAAAGCCATTTGACAACGGAACTCCAATACAGTTCATAGATATCACGCTGTGTTTCTGTAATCATAATATGAGTGTTAGATCTACTTGTATTATTTGGACACGCCTAATGTGCTGTGGCCGTTTGACAAATGGCTGTTGTGGGGTTCCGGGTTTGATTCCACATACGACATTCTAATAGATTTTATTAGTCGTCTCCGTAGAGAATTTTACATTCAAAAACTTTTATGTTATGGTTAAAAAGGCTATTTGTTGAGTTTCTTGCGGTATTCTTTTCAACAGGCCATTTACATCGAAGTGCAGCTGGTAGGATTAAAAAAAAATTGACGTGCAAAAGTTTTTCAACTTGCAAATTTAATTGTAGACTAATTGCTAGGTATCGGTAAAAAAACTAGATGCGTCTTCTTCGTTTGTGTAGACAATTACGTAATATAAATAAAATTTAAATTGCGCAATCGTCAAATTTTTCGTGATAAAAAATGTTTCCATTTTCTGAAGTAAAATAAAAGTTTCAAACTATTTTATTGTCTAATTATTAATATCTTTTTTTCGGAATTAATGAAAAGTTTATTTTCTTGGGTACATGGTATGTACAGGCCCAAAAAACGTTGGCTATATTGCGTGGAGGAAGATTTGAGGAGGATGGCAAGGACAGCCAAGCTCCGTGACAAATGGAGAGGAGGGAAAGAATGCAGAAGAAGCCAAGACAAAGGGCTGTAGTGCCATCGGAAGTAAGTAAAATTGTTTACAAAATAAGATTACATAGTTCAGAATGACCCTTTGTTAGTATGGCATGCAAAAAAATATTATTATACACAGTATTCATGATTTGGACTGGACCTCATTGCAGTTCAAAGTTATTTAGACATAATGTTTATTCGAAATCATTTAATTTGTTTTTTTTTTTAATTCAAATTATTGCACAATTTATTCTCTGCCTAGATCATAATCAACAACAAAGCAGGAAAAAGCTCTCAACCTTGATACAACTCGTGTAAAATGTTCAGGTGCGTTTGTATGGAGAGTAGCTAACGGGAGGCTTAAAGTGTAAAGATTAAACTCGTGCGCACATTGGCCTCCTAGACTCCTGATGTAAACATTATAGCCTTTGGGCATTGGTAACACTAGATTGTGCATAGATCAACTATCTGCGCCGAGCCAATTAAGATAGATAGACATTATGATTAGATAGATGAACATAATGTTTAACTTATTGTTTAAGTCCATAACAAATGTCAAAAACTATTCCACTGATACACTATCAGCATTCTTTTGAGACACGATTGAGACACCATTGAGAGTCCATTGGTGCATTTGTGTTAGTAGAATCGGACCCCTGAAGGATGCTCATAAACTATCAACTTTCTAACGTAACTCTACGCCAAAATTGCCAACGATAGAGGTCGATGGAGTAAGTACATTCTCGAATGGAATCCCACCATGACCACGGTCTTCTGACATGAAGGACCGACCAGAGACAGAGAAGTGCTAAAGCGGCAGCTGAAAAACATATAGTTGATTTTTATACTGTCGAAAATCTTAAAATGATTCGCGACTACTCTCAAATAACAATTTTGATATATCAGGATTGTTAGTATCCTTAACATTATATCAAAATTTGTTAAACGCAAGATTCAAGAAAGTGAAACAGAGACAAGTTTATGATGACGTGTAAAAAGCATGGAGTGTTTAAAAGTATTTTTTAAAAAACTGCCCACTCCATCCAGAAGTTCGTTACACAAAGGCCTTGAAAAGATTGCTTTCAGAAATAAGGCCGCCTTGATGCATATACAATAATCTTTTTTTATTTTATGTCATACAATAGACGAACAAGCAAGCGAGTCACTTGATGGAAAACGGTCCACCAAGGAGGTTGGAGGAAAGGAAGGGAAAGGAGGGGGAAAGAGGCATAGGGAAGGAGTTGGGCTTCCGGATCTCTCACTCACGGAACGAAACGCATTGCTGCTTCACGTTGATATTCTGTGAGAGGGTGGTACTTCCCCGGTCGAACTAGCCCATTTCATAATAATTGCTCTACTACTCCAAAAATCGTAATAATCTGGAAAATTTACTGTATCACTTGTTTGTATTGCAAATATAGCATATTTCTACATATTTATCTATAAAATATAGATGTATAAAAGAGTTCGGTTTGGCAAGAGGATAGTTGGTCGATGAAATTTACTAAGTCTTTGATGGTAGCCTGCTGCGAGCGGCAGCAGAATATAACTTAAGATAATTCAAACCGGTCTTGATAATACTTTCAAAATAATAGTATTTCATATAATAATAGCAGTTTTATATAATAGTGCATCATGATTTTTCTTGTTGAACAGGAAGAGAAGACTACTGTGTGTGATTGTTCCTCCAGGGTCTTTTGTAAACCTTTAAGCTAAGTCGCATCATCATTACATCATATTTATGAAATGGTATAGCAATTAGGATATGAACTAACTGGATCAGAGCACTACGTCACACAGAATATCGGCATAAAGCACCAATATACAATATGAATAGGTTTATTAATTTTGTGCATGCATTGTTAATGTTTACCTATAATTAGTTGTCACAAGTTTGTAAGTAAACATGCAATGTATCTTTGTGAACAACTGTTGGTAGATCTTATAAATAAAAATTAAATTAAATTCTCAAAAAACTATATGACATTAATTTTGAAACCGAAACATGGAGCACTACAAAGAATGATTAGCGCCATCTTTTGGCACATATACAACACTAGCAGGGCCCGCGGTGTTACCCGCGTTTAATTTTAGGCACAGCAGCGACATCTTTATCAGATTTTTGACCAAATACTACGGGAATCGCGTACTTTTCGGGATAAAAAGTACTCTATGTGTTAATCCAAGATGCTATATAGAGCTGCCTATATACGAAATATCATAAAAATTGGCCCAGCAATTTGAGCGTGAAGAGGTAACAAACTTTCGCCTTTATAATATTAAAATTTGTGCGATTGCAGCGCTATCTATAAAAAATATGCTTTTTTTTTCATTTGCTTACAAATTATTATAATGATCAGCTGTACAGTCAAGGCGTGATGAAATAACAAACAAACAAAACAACAATTTCACATAATATTAGTTAGGATGGATAATCACTCACACACTCATATGTTAGTTAGCACGTCGTCCACACAATACCATTATCTATTTTCCCTTTCCATTACACGTTATATCCTCGTAAAGCAAGATAAACCGTACTAGAATCTCTAAACATAGAATGAAAAGGTCTATGTAAATATCGGAATCAGTGGCAATATAATACTTGAACAGCTGGGTACCATATTGAGAGGGACCTTTTAACCGACTGCGCTAAAGGCGATAATGTATGTGCGATGCTATCTTTTATCTAGCTGTTGGACTAAATCGGTTGGAGGCGGGATCTGTGACGAATTCATAGTCAGTTTCTTCTTAAATTTGAGGACGTACACGTAATCTTGTTACTCATACTCGTTTTATTTTCTTTTTATACGAAAATAATGTTGCTGTTGTTATAAGCCTAAAATGTCCCATGAGGAGAGGACGTGAAAAATCACCACGCTTGTCACATTGGATGAGTAGGCAATCTAAGTAGACCCGTTGATGCCGCCGTACTTTGTATATGAAATACTCTTCCTCCACCAGCATAAGTTGGTACACTTCCCTTGCCAGTCAAGTGAGCCCTGAATTGAGCCTTGAGCACCCAAAAGAGAGAGCGTGAAAAAAGAAAGAAATAAAACGAATGTCTTCAATGGCTTATTGAATACTTACGTCTCTTTACTAGCGAATTATCTAGTTTACATACAAGATGGTTCAAGTTTTGCTTACCTTGAGATCAATTTGGAGAAATTATGGAAAAAAAATATTTTATGATATTTAATTGTGTCTTGCTGGTTTACGGCCACAGGGGCGCATGTGCAGTAGCGAGTCTACTGCAGATGCGCCCTTGTGGATCTAGCTATTGAATTTTGCAATTGTATACGCATATTAGGTAATTTTGTTATTAAAATATTTAGTTATATATTTTCGCCACATTTTTTTTTTTTTTTTTTACGTCAGAAAAATGCTTTGTGGCAGCCCCACCGCCCGGGGAGCACGCGGTGGGGACTGTGGAACTTACCACTAAAAAACTGACGGGATGCCTCTTGCCCTGTGTGGCGGGGCCACGGGAAACTGGGATACAACCGCGACCCCGCCAGGGCCGTCCGGCCAAGGTACCAGCCGGACCCGCTCGCTCCCGATACGCTCCGTCAGCAGTACACCGCATCCAGGTGCACTGTCAACACCGAGGACCATCGCTCCCTCAAGACGACGGGCCTTCCCCGGCCCGCCGTCTCGGCTGGGCTATGGTCCCCGTCCACTCGGCGATCGCACACACTGTGCCGACCGCCAGCCAACGGCCACACCACACTTATTCAGCGTGGCGCGGCCGTCAGCTCCGCTCGTGATTTTTATAGAGGTTGTCTTCCTCGCGGCCCGGGCGGTTAAGCCAAGGCTCCCGGCCCGTGGGTGGAGGACCCACGGGTTACGGTATGCGCCGCACGCCGGCTGGTAAGGCCGGCGCCCACTAGGGCGTCCGCGTCAACCCGCGAGCCGAGCGCAGGGAGTGGACACACCTGTCCGCCTGCAACCCGCACCCGGCGAAACGCAGGGACCGGACCCCTCTCGTCCCCCTCAACCCGCGGCTTGCCGCAACTCGAGCGCAGGGAGGGGACCCACGTGTCGGGACTTCAGCCGCCGGCAAGGACGCGCCGGCGTTGCCCGGGGTGGACCACGTGGAGGTATCCCGACAACCACCCCAATTTATTTTTTTTTTTTCGCCACATACCCCGTCTATTCTTAATTTCCACCTCTACTAGGTTGTCTGGAAGAGATTGCTTCTGGAATACGCTTTTTGTTCATTAATTTTTTATATTTTTTATATTTGTATGTTTATATTTTTTTAATGGCAATAAAGTGTTTTGTATTGTATTGTATGATCAACGGTTCAAATGATATTGTGAAAACTGTATCTCATCACATATTATTATCCTAGATCTTCAAGACTATGAATTCTGTACTTTCAAGTACAAAACAGCAACGTAGGTTGTAATTCCCTGCCTTAGATGTAACGAGAGTGAGAATTGTTGCCTTCGGGACATACGACTTTGCGTAACTGACTACAATGATGTACAAACTGATGAACAAACATTTCAACTGGATTCTTTCATTCAAAATTCAATTTAATTTTAATTTTATCTTAACATATTTTATGAAAATGTTTATTTTAGACATCATTTTAGATCTAATTTTTATCTTTTTTTTTATTATTATTTTTATAAATTCGTTCATTTAGAAAGTACTGAGTAGACCTTTACATGTACTCTCTCTAGTCAAAGTGTACATCATACGTATACATAATAATGTTTAATTAATATACTTTACAACCTACCAATATTTCGGAAACAAAAGCAGTGACCATGGGTAAAGAAAATGGCGAAAAAAAAACATTTCTGTTATTTAAAAACGTGTCGTACATTTTTTTTTATAATTAATATTACAAAATAGAGTATAATTTCCTATGATTTCGGCAATTGATAACAATTTTGTAAGTTGTTAGCATACTAGACTATTGTCGTATACCGGATCCGTTCGGAAGCTAAAGTGAGATAAATATGAACTAAAAGTTATAAAGTTCAATGTATCCAGTTTGTGAAAATAACCGGGGACTGATACAATATGATTCTTATCAGACCTTAAAAGACAAAGTACATTTAGAGAAGATTTGTCGCTTCTAGGGTTGTCACTTTCCACATTTAAATAAATAAAAAAATAGCATTACATTTACATTAGCATATCCGCCAGATCGCCACCCAGGAGGTCCCGGGTTCGATCCCCGGTCGGGTCATGATGAAAAATGTAATTTTTGTTGTTTTATTTCTTTTGTGAATTTCGAATTAAAAATTGTCTCGTTCTTATTAAAATAACAGAGAGTTTAGAACTTTAAAATTTACAAGTTTATTTTAACTATGGTATTATTGAAACCGGATTAATTGAAAAACTGATTGAAAGTATTTTCTTCTAAATATAAGACTTTTTTTTTAAAAGCTCTCCGCCCTAAGTATATCGTGATGACGTAGGTTCGAGTCCCACGGTCCCACCTGAGACGGGGGAGAATCAAATTTTTCTTTCAAAATAAAAAAAAAGTACCACATTTTTAAATAATAAGGAAGCTTCAAAGAAAAAGTCGTCGCTAACACTTCTAACTTCAAGTCGACAACCTTAAGCACACGAATTTATCTACAACCGTGACTGATCATCCCATAGACCACTTATAAAACCGACACACGAGAAAAAAGTCACTGGTACACTCACATCAATCCAGCTCAATTTATTACCCGGCCAAGCGTAGGAGGCAACTAAAAATTAACCACGAGCCACTACCGGTCTCGCGTTTTAAAATCTCCACGCTACAGTAAGAATCGAGATTAAGGGCATTGTTGCCTCGGGTCTACGGAATAAACGTTTATTAGAGTTTATACTGACCATAGTATAAGGCATAATATTTGACGCATCATGATACGACACACGACAAGGAGTCATTTATAAAGTGAAGGTGGGATCAACAGACTATTGAGTCCGACATCTGTTTTTATGCAACACGCAAAATAAACACTTTTTATATGCATTAGCATGTTTGTTAATCTTGGTATCTACATTTCTTAGTGTGGAGTTCAGTGGTAATGTAAACTGATGTAGCAAACGTTTTGAACAATAAAGATTTTATTTGTTTAGGTATAGATGGATAGATAGATAGAATATACTTTATTTGCAATTCACAACAGTAGGACACAGTATACATAAACACAATATACACACTAGTGAAATCGCAACAAGGCGGCCTTATTGCTAAAAAGCAATCTTTTCAAGGCAACCTTAGGGTAACGAAATATTTTATGGATTGGGCAGGGCTAGTAAAATAAATACTCATGAATAAGAAATAACATATTATGACATAAAACTACGAAAAACGAATATCATAATAACAATAAATATACATATAAAATAGTATAATATAAAGGTATATATATTACATGTTATACATAAATATAATATATACATAAATATACATAATCATATACGAACATGAGAAACATGTACTATTTATAGTCAAAGGGCCAGGAACATTTCACTTGCTTTTTGAATTGGTATATCGGGACAAGCCCACCACACATTCCCACCGATGTGTCTCCTGTGTAGCCAGGATCAACAACGGCGACCTCAGATTGACAATAAGCGATGAAGCTTATTGACGTCCCGGGGGAAAAACTACAGCTCCTTAACAACTACGTGAGAGACAGAAATTTGAATTTTTAGGTATATGCATTTTATTTACAAAATCATTCATACGTTTATAAACGTTCATACATTTTAAAATTTCGGTGTATTTTAATATACAGATACAAATATATACACCAATACAGTTTTTGTTATTTCTAGTATATGGTATCAAAACCCTTCATCAATTTGAAACTATCTTTCTAAGGGTACACTTATTTATAGATGTCACAAAAATTTTCGCGAAATCTACCTAAAACAAGGTATCTGAATGCAGCAGGAAATACATATAAATTATAAGGACGTGTCAACATAACTGACAAGTACTACACTTGCACGTTTGACCATCCGTTTTTTAGCACACCCAACACCGGGGCTATCATCGGCTTTATTAGAAGAGGAAATATGAGGGCTGCTCATGACGTATAGTCTGCGCTTGTTAGTAGTTAGCTCGCGGCTCCTGCTTAGAAAATAGGATAATTTCTTTGCGTAATTCAAGCTGTCTTCGAGATATCAGCCGCTGGTGACGATGCTATGCTTGCTCTTGATAATGGTCAGTAAAAGCAGGAGTTATCAACCATGGACGCGGCGCCCGAGGGACAGAAATGTCAAGGGCATTCACGATAGAGAATGTTTGATGCGTAAACTTAACATTATATTTTTGCGTACAAATACATGTTACGTATAGTTTTTGATACTTTTGCATATGGATATTGAAGCCATAATATAAATATGAAACTATTTTTATACTAAAATTCAAGTTTAGTACATATAGTGTAAATTGATTTCATTTAATTTTGATTGTTTGTTACTTTTGCTAAATTATTCGAAACGATTAGCATTTATTAGTCATTCTATATTTTAAATAAAATAACAATACATAAGGGCCGTCAAAAGTAAAAAATAAAACCTCGATTAGTACGAATGTTGGATGTCGTCTTGATGGATGACAGTCGTTCAACCAAGTGGCCTTCAGGCAGCTTGAAAATACTGGCCTCTACCAATCCGCATTGGAGCAGCGTGGCAGAGTACGCTCTAATCCCCTTCGATTGAAGAGAGACGTGCAGCCCCTGCAGTGGAATGATTATGACATGTATTGATATAATGAAAAATGTTTATGAACACTGTTCAAAAGTAACAGTCAAGGTTGCACGGTAGCGAATGGTAATAGGTGGGTTCGTTGGGCGGAGTTGGTCTAAGCTGTTGCGAAACCACCCGGAATGTACCGGGTGGGGACATGGTCCAACGCACCTTTGCTTAACCACCGCAATTGGTTCAATATTTGACAGTTTGATGTATGCAACTATTAGTAAAGTGGGAATAATAGAATCAATAAGTTTAAACCTTATTCGGTTAATTTACTCGTAATTCTGCGTGTGTAATAGGACTATTTATCTTTTAGTGTTTATTGAACAATGTCGAATAGATAGATATTCTGTTGTTACAGTCTAGTCGTGACTGTGTCCCGTATCAAAAAATCTCAGTTCGAATTTGGGAGAAATATTTTTGTGTAGAACTTTTTTAAATGTCTTAATTTTGAATGTTCAAAAATTTACAGTTCAAAATGTTTATTTGCTTATTAAGTGTGCATTATGGTCTTATAACATAAACTGCATTCATATAATTTTAAATACATAGTAATTATTGTTTTTTTTAAATAATTTCTGCCCTTATTTCACAGAACATCATTCAACGACATTTATATGAATATAATATAATGTCACAAACACTTCTTTACAAAAATCAAAGTTTACAAAATTTATTGTACTTTTTTTTATTTTTACAACAAATGTCTAGTTTATAGTGAAACGAAAGTCTAGTTATACACTTACATAATAGTCTGGGGGTCATTCGGTCGTTCGCAGGTGTCAATACCAAGATCGTTGAACTGAATGATTTATTTCTATCGAGGCCGTCAATATAGTTGTAAATAAGTAATATTTTTAGTATATAATTTAAAAAAAAGGACGAGTTACACTACGGTGCCGGCAGAAGTGAAAACTTAGACATCAATGATGTGCATTTTTGAATGTCTTGGAATGGTTAAATCTTACGCTTTTTCGACCAGGCTATGGATATGACGCGAGTTTAACATTTTTTAACCATCTAAAAAAAGTGCCAAGCGCCGCTAAAGAAGTTTTCACTTCAAAAAGTTTAGATGTAAGATGTTTTAGATAACTACCTACCTATTTAAATAAAGAATTGCAAGTTTTATGTTCCCAAATAAATATATTTTCGTTATTTCTTTTTTTTTTTGTAATCGGGTGGAAAACATGCGATTTTATATTAAATATATTTTTTTGGGGATTTGTAAATTTTTATCTTTTATGGATATAATAGCATCTTTGGCATTAATCTTTTTGACATTCAATTTTCATTCACTATTTTGGTGTATAAAGTCGATGTTAATTAACTTAACACAAAATCTGTTGAATAGTGGAGAAGTCGCTTTTGTAAAAGCTCTACACTCTTCTGAAGTTGAGCAAAAACTTGTTTTATTTTATTTATTTAAACTTTATTGCACATTGATAATGTGTATACAAAAGGCGGACTTAATGCTAAAGCATTGTCTCCCAGTTTACCTTTTTTTATACCACAAAGTTGGCAAACAAGCATACGGCCCGCCTGATGGTAAGCATTACCGTAGCCTATAGACACTTGCAATACCGGGGTATCACTCACGCGTTGCCAAAAAGTGGACAACAACAACAACCTTTGGGACATTTGTTTGTTGTGGACGAACTCCGCGTCCTACTTCGTCTTCACTTTTCCTTTGTCTTCTAAATCCATGCCTAACTTCGATACACTTTGGTCAACTTTGCAAGAGCGTAGAGATAAATATTAAGTACTTATTCAATTCGCAATCACAGATTTCACTTTCGTTTTTTAATCATTCAATTACAAACGTACAATTGAATGTAATAAGTGAAGTATAATTTGAATGAATAAAAAACTTATCAATCTGTATCGATATTTACATGGTTAATTCACTTAACTGTTGATACAACCTTAATGTTCTCATATAATGTAATGTAACTACTTTGTTAAGGGATAGTTAAACCTAGTTAATATCAGTGATACAAATAATGCACTGAGCTACTGCCCCTTTGTATCACACATTTCCACTACTACCAACATCAACTTAATATTTCTGTCATTTTGAGTGCCTTGTAGATGATAAATGATTTATCTATTTATCTAGTAATCATACTAATATTATAAATGAGAAAGTGAGTTTGTTTGTTTGTTCTTCCTTCGGTTTGACTAATTAGTTGATCATTATGTTTGTATATATATTGACAGGGGTACAGAGCCCAACATAGGCTACTTTTTTACCCGTGAAAGTATGTCATTCCAAAGGGAAAATATTTTTTCTACTATAGAGGGCGCTGTATGGGATGCTATCGGCCAACAGATGGCGCCACAAGTCGCGCTATGGGTTGTTTTGTTGTCAAACGAGATCTATGTCACAAAATTAACGCGAGCGAAGGAAAGCTAGTTGAATAATATTGAAGATCCCGATGGCATCGCTGTGTGTCGTACTTTTTATCGAAGTCCCAGCTGTTGTGGATGGTTGACAGCCGTATGCGTTAACCCATTCGGGACTGAGCTTTTTTTTCTTCTAAAATCATTATTTTTTTATTTATTTCTGCAGAACGCTTTTATTAGACCACGATTATTATAAAAAAATTTTTTTTCTTCGAGATATAGCCTGTGTAACACCCCGTCCACACGCACCCAATTTTTGGGCCAATTTGATCTATTGTCCTGTTCTTGGTGATATCTAAAGAAAAGAACAGGAATACAAATTGGCCAATTAGATTAGGCCGTGTGGAAGGGGTGTAACGTTACCAGTCTTTTTGCGCTTCCTGTGCGTTACTGCTTAAAATTGCATACGTTTTATTTGCGCAGACTTATTGTGTCATTGTTAAACTGTCTGCATGGCCATATTGAGATACAGCACAAAGCAGCAACTTTTTTACGACTGACTTTATCACGTCACTTATATTAGTTTCTATCAAAGGATTTTGGTCTAGAGCTTCTCCTTAAGTCTTGCAACCACACTTATTACCAGTGTAGTCATTACGCCTGAGGAATGTTAGTCATATGTATGTATGTGTGTGTGTAACTATAGCCTTTCTGTCCGGAAAGTGTGTCACGACTGTTTATCCAACAAGTCACTTTTAGTTTCGTGTGACAGCAATGCATAAGTGCCAATATATTGGTATTGAGTTCAATCGTCTGTTGTGGAAATAAAGCCAAATTCACTTTTTAAGAGAGGTAGGGCACAGCGGATAATCCTCTCAAATCGATGCAGACCGTTTGGGGAAGGACCTCCACGTAACTGAAGATCGTAGCCATAACATTCGTCTATGCCATGTTATGCCATGTATTCTTTCTGAGTAAGGTCTTCAGATCAGAGCTCCACTTGGGGGGGTCGGAAGGGTTGGCAAAGCGTGAGTGGTACCCCCGGTATTGCAAGCGTTTATAGGCTACGGTGACGGGTCACCATCAAGCCGGCCGTATGCTTGTTTGCCACCTTTGTGATTTAACAAAAAGTCGCTTGCGAGCCACGATTATTTGTTTTATCCTCACTTCGTACCCAGCGGTTACCGAAAATTGCAACAATAGGATTAAACTCATTTTTCTTATGTTAAAAATGTAGATAAGCTTTGTTATTTATAGTTTGTTGATATTCAGTGGCGTTAGCGTTTCATATTTAATGCTACTAATCGTACGTACCTACTGTGTTTTTAAAAATAAATAAATAAAAAAGTCGGCGTTTGAATATGATACGAGAGTTTGTTCGAAGTTTGAAACTGCATGTTACTAGGTACAAAGTCTTCAAGAAGTGTTGCAATTTTTGAACTGTCTTCCGCCTGCTTTATTTAAATAAACATTGTAAAAGTAACGTTAGAATTGTATTGTACGATTAAATCGTTTAGTCAGAATCTAGGCCTTCACAAACACTTTCTCTAGTAAAAGTGTATTATTAATAGATTTGTATAAATGGTACTTTGCAAACCATTGGAAAAGCAAAAACCGGGCAAGTGCGTGTCGGGTTCCGTAATTTGCTTGCTTACAGATGAATGCAATGATAAGTTCTATAACGTTTCATCAAACAAAATATCGATTCGTCGACTGTTACTCGATGACCTTAGTTATGATGCCGAGCCTTACTTGATATTTTCACTTTTAAAATCACTATTATGAACTACTGAAACGAGATTTTTCAAATAAACACAATAGCATCGCTGCGCGGAGCAGTTCACCTTCCTTAAATAATAAATAAATATATAGGGACAATTCATACAGATTGAGCTAGCCTCAAAGTAAGTTCGAAACTTGTGTTATGGGATACTAAGTCAACGATGTTATATTTTATAACAAATACATATATAGATAAACATCCAAGACCCGAGGCCAATCAGAAAAAGTTCGTTTTTCATCATGACCCGACCGGGGATCGAACCCGGGACCTCCTGGGTGGCGGTCTGGCATAGTAACCATTACGCCACGGAGGTCGTTCCTTGGTGGCGCATGGCGAATTGAATATAAGAACCTAGTCGCCACCGGAGAAGTCAAAACAAGGAATGTCGACCGGGACACACTACTCTTTTGATTTTCTACACTAATATCCCTCTATTCCTAGAGAATTTTATCTTCTTCTTCGTCTAATCTGTCTGTGTTTCAGCTGTCTAAAACTAAGCATTGATCATTAAAATAACCAATACATTTCAATACGATTATTCAAACAAGCATTCTCGATACAGAAGTTCTCGATTCTAAACATGTGCGTGTAACACTAAACGGGAAGGCGTTCGATATAAAATCGATTATTATAATCGATTCCATATCCCCAGGGATGTTCCCTTTGCATGCTTAATAAACATACGTTTAAGCAATTTTCCAGAGAACTCGATCTTCAAGTCTCTATGACATATTGACAGGGGTGCTCACTGCTCAACCCACATTCACATCATATGACTGTAGTCTCCTGTTATATGTATAAAGGCCACAATGTTATTGGAATGAGCTCCACCGCGTGAGTGATACCCGGTATTGCAAGCGTCTATAGGCTACGGTGATGCTTACCATCAGGCGGGCCGTATGCTTGTTTGCCAACTTTGTTGTATAAATAAAAATGTTGTTTACAAAAATATTTTAAATCAAAATCGAACCTGTATTTGCTCGCGTCTTTGGGTGACAGCTGAAAATCAGTAGTTACTGCTTTCGAGCTACATTATACTGAGCTGTAGCCCATTCGAGCTATCGTCGCACATATAGGTAGTGCAAGTTAAGGCTCATTTAGACGACACCAGTTTCTTGCACATTCAAGAGCGATAATTGCATGCAATCTAGTAGGAGCAACAAATTGTCCTTCAAATATTGTAAGCAACTGTCGTTTAGGCGATGCATGTCAATTATTGCTTTGACATTAATGTATGCCACAGGCAATAAGCTGGCATGGTCTAAATGGGCCTTTAGGCTCAACCTTTATACTTGTTTTATTATATCTCTGTAATACGACTTAGACTACTGTTTATCCAGAGAGAACATCACATTCCCACAGGAAAAAAAATCTTATCAACGTATCATGTTCACTTCTTTTGAGCACACGTGTGAAGACGTATGTATTGTGTGATAGTGATTTTATAAACGTCTCAGTACACACGTACAATAATCGATTTGTTTTGTTGTTCGCCAGAGTTTAAGGCATGGCAATAAAACATTTTGAAAATAATTTAAGTCTGATTTTCATGTCTTGCAAGTGCATTGGTGTCATCTACTGTAATGTGTGTAAAAGAAGAAAATAAAAAAAATCTAGTAGATACACTATTGTAAAATGCCTGTAGGTGTGAAGACGACGCCAGGATATCGGTATAAGGTACCGTTAGATCGGGTTTAGTTAGAATATGTCATCGGGAACGCCTCAGGGTACAATTATTGGTCAGTATCGAAGCTTCATGATTTAAAAGCTATGATGGCTGCCTTGAATAAACCCTTTAGTAAACTGTTTGGACAAACACTGTTATACAATAGGACGATATAGACCGTTAATCATAATCTATGTTATTTAATAAACAACTGTTTTGGCTCTTATGACATAGAACTTAAGAATGGTACAAAGTAAAGGTCGACCTGCTCTTGACTGTACTCGGGTTTTAATTCTTATCATTATGCAATCAAAGATTGAGATGCAATTTATCAAAAAAGTTAGAAAATTTAAATTTCGCCGGCCTTGTGAATCGAGCCATCTTGAAAACTGGGGGGGGGGGGGAACATTTTGGCATTACAGACATACACATTAAGTATAGATTATCCTGTCCTACATCGCATACACTGTACAGAAAGTTGCAAATTTTTCCAATAAACCATTTATTATTCATTGCCTGCTATACAAGATTTATTTTCTCACTAATACCCAATAATTTATAAAACGTCACACATTTCATATAAAATGATATCGTAAGTAAGGCCAAGGTTTTACTGCTAGCGGTTTATAAAATAAATACTTTTGAAGAACAAGTTCGCGTTCATTCGATGTTATGGCGCGAGCACAATGGGCCATTTTATTCAGGTATCAGAAAATTTGTATTTTTCAATAATTATATTTATTGACACAAAAATATTTACTAACCTCTCGCTAAATGTTGAAGAAAATTTGATTGATAGCAATTGCGTGACATCGAATCACTACAAATAAAGTTGGATTTACTAATTGTTAATCAGACTTCTCGCAATATTTAGAAAACTTGAAACATATTTATAGTCCTACTCATCTCTTTCATTGGCTGACTGTACTTATTTTACCTACACTGTGATAAATCACCAAGAATTTGTGTCAATTATTATAGAGACTGGTGCTAATTCTGTTGAAACCAAAGGTGACAAGGATAGCACTTCTAGTTCTGTCAAAATTAGTTTAGTCTAGTTAAATGTAGGTACAACAGAATTAGCACCAATATTTATTTTAAAATGAAACTGAAAACTAAATCATAACTTGAGTACGCGTATTAATTATTCCGCCATTCTCCATCATTAAGACCAAAACTTTAATTTACTAGTCGATCCTGTATCCGGCGATGTTATCGATACATCGGTGCATTGCAATTATGGGCGAATAGTCACAGATTTATTCGATAATCGCTAGAATCAATTCATATGGTGTTCAGACGCGGAATACAGGGAGTCATATGCTAATTATTGGGTTCGAGACAAGAAATTTATTTCAAAATAACATAAATGGCGCTTATATTAAGATCTATGAGACAGTACAAAGTCCTCGTTCCTCTCTATACAATATACGTCTGTTCATTTATAATCTTATTCCTCTAATATTATTCTGATTTGGTGAGAGTTCCAAAACAGTTTTTTTTATATCTCTGAAAGCAAGCTACCTGTTGAAAAATGGTTACCACTGTCTATGAATACAGAAACAACAGGGGCGCTACCAATGTATTGCCATACTACAAGGAAGGTGGAAATTGGGTGAAAAAAGTTAGAGAAGCGGTTGATTCTCTTATGCCGAGTTCAGACGAGGCGATGTTACTTGATCAACTGCTATTGGAACCGTATGAACGGACATTCAATCAATTTGAAGCAACAACAATCGATTTAATAAAAGTTAGCCATTACTTACAGAACGATGTGTTGCTGCTTCGTGCAAAAATTCTGTGAAAGAGTGGTACTTTGCCGTCGGAGCTAGTCAATTACCACTCTAATATGAAACGATTTTATTTATTTTGCTTTTTCAACAATTATGAGTATTGTTTTGTTTAGTCGCCTTATTCTCCATGAAAGCTTCTAAAGCGGTATAGGCGCGAGTTTCAGTAGTCACCCTGTATAATGTGACATGGTACACACGTGTTGTCAAGCATTAATAGTACAGTTATCACAAGTTTTCTAACAGTCCTTGCATTAATATGATATCAAGTAGATTTCTTGCCTATAAGAAGCTGTTAAACTGGCTCTGTGTTGTGGGCATCGCTTATTGAGAGCCATCATTCATGGGATAAATATAGGTCTCTATGATAAATGGTAAACATATACCGTGTTGTGTGTCTTGTAGCTGGATATAAACGCTTCTGTGTAGTAGGTGAAGTCAGTACCTGCTTCAGACTGTACAGACAGCTGAAGTGAAACTCTTGAACCCTCAAATGATGTAAGAATTAGTTTTTTTAGGTAACTCTAATCAGATTTCAACGGAATTTCATCGAATACTAGACGTAATAAGTTTTTTTTGTGGTAAATCACAGATTGAGCTAGCCCCAAAGTAAGTTCGAAACTTTTGTTATGGGATACCTGTGTTCTTCCTTCTGTGTTAGTGTCGTGTCGACGTGCTCTCAGTTTGTTGGTGTTTGCACTGTGTTCTCAGGTTCCGAAAGCATTTCATATACATGTATTTGGTTTTGGAGTTATTTATCCTGAGCCCAATCATTGTCGCCTCTGTCTCCAGCACACTCACCGCCTGCCTCACTTTGCTTTCGATTTGGCCTAGAAGAGCTAAGTCATTATATTATATTTAAGTATGTAGAAATCTTATTTATATAGATCCTGAAGAACGATTTATTAAATCAGTTGATGGTAAGCAAGTGTTGGAAAAAGTCAAGATCAGTCACAGTGTCGACCAAATCAGGTTTTATGTAGTAGGTACCACTCATTACTGAGGTGGCAAACAAGCATACAGCCCGTCTGATGGTAAGTGGCCACGGTAATCTTTGGACCCTTGCAACACCGGGAGTATCACTCGCGTGTTGCTGACCCAATAAAAATCTCTTAATGCACCTTTTGAAGAACCCCATATTATAGTCCCTCGGTATAAGATTACTATAAGAATAGGTACTAGTCTTGATGATGTAAGAATCTTTAAGTTGTAGGTAATAGTTGCACAGGCCTTATGTTTTTCTCAAAAACTAGATCTAATTTATATAATCACAACGTCATTAAAAATATACAGTTTCGACAATCTTTAGCGCTTTTTGCCCCCGCTGAGTTTAAATACCATTAACTTTTTACTTTACCGTCCAAATAATAAAGTAATTAAGACGTTTTAAGCAAGACTGTAACGTTTTTGGGCACGTTTTCAAATTTTTTACGCAACCGCCAACTAAGATTTCGGATGGTAAATGAATTGGAGCGCATTGGATCAAAATATGCGTTCAAAACTAACTTTTCACTTTTTGTAATCTAGACTCAATTATTGTCTAAATTATATCGTCTGAGATGTTGTATGAAACAATTTTTTAAACATCGAACAAAATACATAGATTCATACCGGTATTTTGATTTCATGATTTATTAATTTAAAGAAAATGTAATGTCTTCTCATCGAGACATCGAAAAGGTCATCAGTTTTGATTTTGTCGTCATAATTTAATGTGTCGCGAGGAGGTCGATGACTTCGCTGTGTGTCGCACTCTAATATGAACACGCAAGTTAAGCGACGTAGACCCTAGCCAGCGTTTGGATGGGTTTCGTTATCTCGAGCTTCTCCGTGCTTCGGAGGGCACGTTAAGCCGTCGGTCCCGGCTGTTGTCGGTAGATGACAGTCGTTTAACCAAGTCGGTGGCCTTCGGGCGGTTTGAAAACACGGCCCTCTGCCAATCCGCATTAGAGCAGCGTGGCAGAGTACGCTCTAATCACCTTCGATTGAAGGGAGACCCGTATTCCCGCAGTGGGATGATTATGGGTTGATATGATATGATGAATTTAATGTGTCATTATTAGTCATTATATAATGATTTCGTACATCTCACTATTAGTGACGAATTGGACAAAAAAATCTTCGAGCCGAAGTGTCTTTTTTCATTTTAATAATATTTATTTCACTAACAATATGTCGGATATTTCTACAATATAAAACAATTTTAATTTCTAGTTTAAACTTCTTCTCATTAACGAACAAGTTTAAAATTTCACCAAATGATTTCAATAAATGAAACGCACATAACAATGTAAGGTACAGTTAGCAAGTTCGGACACAAAACAGAAATATAAACACTTTAGTACTATTTCTGACCAAGCTGCTGCTTTCGCTAACAGTTGTTTAATGTACTTCTGTTGCGGACCGTACCTTTCATAGTTCACATTAAACGATTACACTTCCCGGAAAATTCACAGGTGTAATTTAAAAATTATCTTCCGCGTAACGTTACAAATAAGTTCTAAGACGTAATAATATGGGGTACTTCTGTGTAAACCACATACCACATAAAAGTATCTAAATACTGATTGAAGTTGTTACTTCTGTGATCATTTAACCTCATAGCGACATAAGAACTATCGAATTCTCGGCGGCGAAAAAATCGAAAATAAAGAATTCTCCACAAACAAACGCGATTTTTAATTGTTTCAATTTGACATTGACAGACTAAATAGCAGTCAAATTAAAAAAAAATCTGCTGGCCGACAAGATATGATACGATTTTTTATTATAGACCTATAAAAAAAAACATTGAAAATACTTTCAGTTCTTAGTTCTGTGGAAAATGTAAACTAAAGACTTGGCTGCATGGCCATTGATCTTTGCCTGCCATTTATGGCGTAGAAGAAAAAAAAAAGGTAGCCTGTAATGAATTTTCATACATTTTTTTCTCCCTCTTAAGCCGGCTTTTCACTATGAGATGTAATATATATTACATCTTGAGCTATATATTACATCCCGCGATTGACGTTCACACTATGGGATGTAATATTATATTATAGCGCAGTGTGAACGGGGTCGTACAAAATGTATGACGAGCGATAAAACATTATATCTCAAGATGTAATATATATTAGGTATATTATATCCCAAAGTGAAAAGCCGGCTTTAAGCATGACAACCATGGATATTCATACACTTTTCTCTCTCACATGTTCTATGGAATTCCTTCATATGAAGTACTAGCTTTTTTGTACGCGTGCAGTTCCGGGCCCGTTGACGTGGGAACCACATTGAATTTCGGGAAAAGCTATAGCCTATATCACTCCCTGATAATGTAGCTTTCTACTGGTGAAAGAATTTTTGAAATCGGTCCAGTAGTTTCGGAGCCTATTCAATGCAAACAAACAAACAAACAATCAAATCTTTCCTCTTTATAATATTAGTATAGATGAAGAACTTATTCTGTTGCATTGCATCTAACCTTACCCACTCTTTGTCGCCTACCTTAAGTAAGGTTTTAATGAAAAGATTCCTTTTAGCAAAATGGCCACCTTGTACCTTATGCACTATTGCCTGTACAAGTAACCTTCGTATTGCAAATAATAGTAGATTTTACAACAAGTGCACAAAACGAATCATTTCTATCCGAGACTTTTAGCAGCCCGAGCCGAAGGCGAAGGCTGATAGTAATGTCGAGGATAGAAATGGTTTTGTGGACGAGTTATAAACTCTACTTTTTCTTCAATTTCTATATTGATAGTAACATTGTTAACCCAATTCGTTTAGGGTCAATAAGTATAAAATCGTGATCTTGCAACATTGGTGCATGTGCTTTGGTCCTAAGATACGCAGCTTTCTCGTACTGACCGTGCGAAACGGGTCTTTCTTGGTAATCTGTAACTTGGATTATTGGAAAACATATTGAACAATAACAAAACGGTAGTCGGACCACGACTGTCTATCGGCATGGACCGTTGGATGATATAAAGATAATAGAAAAGACAAACTTCGTTTCGAACGTGTCATTTATATAATGCATTAACTCCAAGCAACATCATTACGAAATTGCCTTTAAAGTGTTCTGTTTTATCTGTTTTTTTCTGTTTGCTGAATGCACCCTGATCGATGTGCACACGCCACTACCAAATGGATTCCATTTGGACAAAGGCCAAAAGGAAAACCAAGAAAGAGATGGAGGAACTGACGAAATTTGATAGCTAGATAACTGAGAAGGAGACAGCAGAGAGGGATAGTTGTAGAAGGAGAGGACAGGCCTTTGTCCAGAAGATAATTTTTTTTTTAAAATCTTGAATGTTAAATACTTTTATAAGTTCTTTGTTTAGCATCCACTATTTTCATGTCCAGCAAATAAACATTCTTTAGATTACAAGCAAACATAATAGAGGTTTAAAATGGTAATCGTAAACATGGTGATTACATTAAGATGATGTGATTGCACGAGTATGAATAAATGTATCAAAGACACGTAGAACTGATTTATTTTTACATAATTATATTTAATCTGATGATGAAAATATAAATTTCTATGAAAGCTCACTTTACAATAGGTACCTTTGTTCTTTCAGTGCTTATTTGGAAAAATAAGCCCCTCTGGTCTAAAAAAATTGTAGATGTCCATGGGCAGTTGTCACTGCTTACCATCAGGTGGCCCGCTAGTTTGGTTGTCCTCCTCTGTCACAAAAAAGAACACAGTACTGTCACATAAACATTAGGTCCCGTTTCCACCAAAGCAAAGAGGAGCTAAGTGTAATTTTTTCATAGAATCTTGTGCGGCACGCGAGCTGCCGAGTGGAGATGTTTATTGTGTGCACCTACCTGGTCACATCTAGTAAATAACCTTATTCTTTGTAAATATTATTTCCAATTGATCGTGAGACGTGACGCTCGTGGAAGTGAAACCTCTTTTGTAATGAGCGATTATGAGTAACGATTCTGTTATATTTTTTCTTGTTCGAAAAACACAATACCGATTGCGAAATCCTTGTATTTCGAATTGTCTCTTTTGGTTAGTGAATGAAGTGCGAGGATTGCGTGGTTTTAAGTAAAAGTCTAGAAAATTGAGGAAGTAATTGTAATTATGTAACATAAAACTAACTATTTAAGTATTATATACCTATATAATAATTTAGTCAAATACTAAACTTAATCTTCTAGATTTTTAAGTTCAGCAAACACAATTATTATAATCTCCCAAGTAATTTTATGGCTTTTGGTGTAGAAAACTTAGGTCCTTGGGGATCCAGTGCATTGTCGTTTTAACGACATTTCTAAACGACTAAACTGTGTGAAACCACGGTTGACCCAAAGCTGCAAGCACTTTGGGAGCTATTCTGCAAATTTTTGCACAGGGACCTGTTATGTTGTGTACTGTTTAATTTTCGATATAAAAGTTTTAGTGTATTTTTTTTTAAGTTTGCTATCTTTCTTGTATATTTAAGTTGGGAGACAATAAAATTGTCCAGCTATAGGACAATTTAGCTAATAAATAAAGTGCGTGTCCACTATCATAATATAATCAAAGCCATCGATAACAAGAACAAAGTAAGTCATTCAATCGAATGCATCAATTTGTCAGCGCAGATTGACGTGGCTGACAAACGCGGCGATGCAAGTGCCGATTGCATCAGAGATCAGAGCATTATTTATGATACTTTTGATACCGCACTTGTTGTTATTTATTGTCTGTCGATTTCTGCGTTAACTATCTATGGAAAGATTTATAAATCTTTCAATATATAGTTAAAGCAGTTTATTCTTTTTTTTATTCTACAAAGTTCGCCAACAAGCATACGAGTCGTATGCTTGTATCACTGTAACCTATAGATGCTTTCAATACCGGAGGTATCACTCACGCGTTGCCAAAAGTGGAGCTCTGGAGACCTTAATCACCATAGGAACACAACATGGCCGAGACCAATGCTATTTGGCTACGATCTTCTGTAAGGTGGAGGTCCCTTCCCAGACGGGCTGCTCCGATTTGAGCGGATTATCAGCTGTGCCGTACCATTATCCGTTGCGCCCTACCAAAAATACTCAAGAGTATTTTTGTCACGAATAAACTCATAGGGTGATTTTTGAGATTGAGAAAGATTCAATAATCTTTTTTTTTTCTCAAAAATCACCCACCCGTAAAGTGGGGTGAAAATTTTAAGGATAATTTCGTTTTTGTTTGTATTTTACATGACACAAAATTTCCTGTGTTTGTATGAATTAGATTGTCATACCATATTGTTGCGTTCTTTATCGCAATATAGTTATTTGTAATCGATTCATATTTATATTATTTATATTTTAGATCAGACGATTGTTTGGAGCTTTTGTGCGAAGTATAACAGAATAGAAAATAGACTGTATCGTTAATATGAAAAACATAATTTCCTTTACAACATAATAAAATTTAAATATATATTAAATAAAATAACTCTCTATAATAATTATGAGCGAGTGATATGATGAGAGTGAAATTCCGGAACCGTTTACTTACATAACCAGGATTTTATTATCTAAGTAACTAGATACTTATACAATACTATGTAATTATTGAGTGAGCGTGTGCGTATGTAATGATATGGCAGTGGACATACGCGCAGCTTAGGGCGGATTCCGCGCGTGAGGGGAGCGTAGGGTATTACGGAACAAACACCACACTCTACGCCGTATCTTTGGTATAACCACAAAATAGATAATAATTACTGGTATAACAACGGCCATCACAGATTTTTAATATGCAGAATACATTTTTTATCTTTTTAAGATTTTCTCATCCAAGTGCCACTAACAGATTATTAGCTTGAAGCAACAATAAGTTTCGTGATGTGATGTTCGGTAGCTCTTTTTCTTTCTATTCCCAATTTCTTTGTAGCGACACATTAGTAGCGCTCCAGGTATTGCTGATGTTCGTATAGGCAGTAGGCACGTTCTATGTGGCCTGCCTGCTTGTTTGTCTACTGTTTGGCGTAAAAAACAGAATACAAGAATAAGAACAGCAATAACGTTTATTGAAGGTTGAAAGGTTTGACATTAACAAAAATCAGTACAACAACCCGAAATATACAATGTTTTCATTCATTTCATTCATATCAACCCATAATCATCCCACTGCAGGGATACGGGTCTCCCTTCAATTGAAGGGGATTAGAGCGTACTCTGCCACGCTGCTCCAATGCGGATTGGCAGATGCCGGTGTTTTCAAGCCGCCCCAAGGCCACCGACTTGGCTTAACGACTGTCATCTACCGATAACAGCCGGGACCGACGGCTAACGTGCACGTCCAAACACTGACTAGGGGCGACATCGCTTGACTTGCGTGTTCATATTAGAATGCGACACACAGCGACGCCATCGAGCTCCTCATACAATGCTATGTTTTTCATAATAACTTAAAAACCTTACGTTCACAACATAAGGCTCATTCTATTTTCCCCCATTCTCCCCTCGTGGACCACTTGACACAGTTGCGTATATAATTGTAGCAATTGGCCACCACTGTCGGTTTCTGAGGTGGACATCGAGACATATCGACATGACGTGTTGCACAACAACTGATTAAGCTATACATTATAATAAGTCCATTTATGCCAAGTCCACTCACGATATGGTACCCCAATATAAAGGGCCTTAGGGCTGTATAGTCTGTGGAAATGTATGCCAGATATAATTTATTTTATAATACCAATATTACCAATCCATACTATGTAATACTAATATTATAAAGAAGAAAGAATTGATTGTTTGTTTGTTTGAATTGATTAGGATCCGAAACTACTGGACCGATTTAAAAAATTCTTTCACCAGTAGAAAGCTACATGGAGTGACATAGGCTATAGCCTAGCTTTTCCCGAAATTCAATGTGGTTCTCACGGGAACGGGTCCGGAACTTCACGCGTACGAAGTCGCCGGGAAAAAAGCTAGTAATATTATAAAGAGGTAAAGTTTGTGAGGTTGTACGGATCAACTGAAGCGATTTTGAAATTTCTTTTGAAACAGCTAATCATCATACCCATCCCACTACTGGGATACGGGTTTCCCTTTAATCGTAGGAGGTTAGAGCGTACTCTGCCAAGCTGCATGGCATGAGGATTGGCAGAGGCTAGTATTTTCAAGCCGCCTTCGGTTCCAGCTGTTATCGATGGATGACTGTCGTTAAGCCAACAACTGTCATCCATACAAGGCTTATAGACCGATAGCGCTGGGCTAAAATGAGGTCATAAGTTTCAAAAACTCTAAAGTTGTTGATTTCTCGCCTGTGGACACGGACGTACCTAAGAACCTTATTATTGCGTTTTGTGTCAGATCTGTCACTTGCATTTTCCGCAATTCGATGGTTTGTGGTTGATTTTACATAATTAAATCAAAACTGACAAAATTAATTTAAAGTTTAAAATAATTATGGTATCATATCTAGGATAGCCTGCGGAGTGTACAAACCCAGTTTGTGTCATCTTCGCCCAGAGCAAAACTGAAATAGGGTCATTATGTAATAACAGTACAAAAAAAAAATTACAATTGGTTGTATAACTATTTCCTATCTCAGATCACTTACTTAAGGCCAATAAATAAATTTGTGCCAAATTAAGACATGCAATGTTAATATTTTCAATTATTTTCCTATTTAAAGCTAGTAACGCTGCAAAAAAATATTACAGTCATTAGAGTTCACATATTTAATATCATAAATGCATGAAAAATCTACATTGTAAATTTGTGTCAATTTCATGCACGTTATAAATGAATAAAACACCAAAACAATAATTTCGGTCGAAACGGGCGTACGCGCGCAGGCGGCGATGGGCGGGGGTATACGCTACGCACGCACACAAGTTCGTTCGGTACCTACGATATCATGATGATGAACAAATCGCACCCTCATTCAATTCGAAAAGGACGTAACCCGAAAAAGTAGATTTTTCAGTAAAAGCTTTATTTTTAATCGTAGAAGAATGGTTTTAACATCAAAAAAAGGAGAAAAAATATTGCAATGGTGGTTGTTTTCAAGTCAGTTCAATAGTTTATGATTTTTTAGAAATAAGAAAATTAAAATATTACACTAGTTATCAAAATGGACTTTAAATATAAAATACTAAGTTTTCGAGTTTGAGCCAAATTTATTTACAAAATAATGTATATTGCAAAAAGTATGTTTTATAGTACCAAACAATTTTGCGAGAATAACTAAACTTACTCCATTTTTCCCCTGTGTCAAATTTGTTATTTAGCGCCATATCAGTTACTTACTCCTTTTTTCAATTTAAATATTTGTCAAAAGCACTTATGTAATAGGTAATGATATTGATGTTTTCCATTATATAGGTAATTAAAAATGTGACATCCATATCTCTTATTAATACCAAGGAATTAGTTAAATTTCAAAAGTAAATAAGGAGCAACGAAATGTTCACATGAACTATTTGTTTTTAAACAATAATAATTAATGTCTGTATGGTTACAAATATACTATTTAATAATAACAATACTGAAAAAACAATGTACTTTTGGTAAATATTAACTTTATCTACCTAAAGTTTCCTATATTCATTCAAATCTAGAAAAAAATAATCAGAATAGGTACAAACTTGGTTTGATTCATAAAAATAACATAATTATATATTTTTTGTCTTATTTACAAGACTTATTATTTTTTTATTAATAAAAAAACAAAACACTTAATGTCATACAATCACAGAGTACGACAATAACGTACTATTAATAAAAAAACGTGTTCAAATACAAACTTTAATAAATAAAAAGACAAAAAAAATACGTTTGTTTTTTTATATTATAAGACTTTTTTTTTATTAATAAATAAATCGTGTTCATGTACAACTTTTAATTTATTGAAATATTTTATATTAAATTCAACTAAAAATCTATTGTTATCGTTAAACCTATTGGCAGTTTTAAAATAAACAATTCAATTCAATTCAATTCAATTCTTTATTGCTCCTCAAATTACATGCAGATTACATAATACACTATACAGTAATATAATATAATACAATAATTCTACACTCACTTAAGGGCCCTGTTGGGCGCTGCAAAAGCGGAGAGGAGGAATTTCACCATAATATTAATAATTATAATACTCAGTTATATTATATTTTATTATATATTTTATTTATTATATTTTATTTATTTGATTATATTAATGTAATGTCAATTACTTGGTTATTATTATATCAAATTAATTGTTCAATTGATTAAATAAATTTATCGTTAAGGTATTCTGTTGTAGAGTAATAACACTTTAAGAGTAAAAGTTGTTTTATCTGTTTATTAAATATTTTTCCATTATTTTCATTTTTTATATATTCAGGAAGTTTGTTGTATATTCTGACCGACATAGCCAGAGGGCTATCCGAATGCAATGTTAGTTTAGAGTTTGGTAGTTGTAGTTTATTTTTGTGTCTAAATTCATATCTAGTGTTAGTTTCAGATCTTTTTTTGTAAAAATTTAAATTATTTTGGGCAAATTTGCATGTTTCTAATATATAAATACAAGGTAGTGGTAGGATTTTTAATTGTTTGAAATGAGGTTTGCAACTTTCTCTTTGTTTTATATTGACTAATATTCTTATAAGCTTTTTTTGCACTCTGAACAGGCTTTCTGAGTCAGTACTATCTCCCCATAGCAGCACTCCGTAGCTTAGCCAAGCATAGGCGTAAGCATAGTATGCAGAGACAGCTGTTTCTAAGTCAGTTGTTTTTTTCGTTTCTCTTAGAGCATATGCAAAGCTAGACAACTTACGCTTTAAACTGTTTATATGTGATTTCCAATTTAAATGTGTATCTATTATTAGGCCAAGTAACGTAAATTCGTTTATAGCTTCAAGATCCGTATTATTAAAATTTATTTTTATATCAATTGGTTTTCTTTGATGTGGTCGAAATGATATCAATTTAGTTTTTTGTAGGTTAATTTCGAGGTTGTGATTTTTCATCCAATCATTTATTATGCTTAGAGTAGAGATTGTTCTTTCAGTTAATGCAGCTTCGTCGCTGGCTGATATAACTACTGAGATGTCATCCGCGAATAAAACACAAAACTCACTCAATATTCCCGGGAGGTCGTTTATGTAGATCAGGAATAACAAACATCCTAGGACACTGCCCTGCGGTATTGATGAATTAATAATTTTTCCCGATGATCTTATGTGTTTAATTTCTCTTTTGTCAAAGTCGTGGTATTCTACTTCTACAAATTGTTCCCTATCTTTAAGGTATGAAGTAATCCATTTATGTACCTGTCCGCGGATTCCTACTTTATATAATTTCGACAAAAGAGTTTTATGCTGTACTCTATCGTAGGCTTTTGACATGTCTAACATAACTCCCAATGAATGTTTTTTATCATTTAGTTTGTTAAGCACTTCTTGGATGAATTTATATACTGCTAGTGTTGTTGATCGATTTTTACGAAAACCATTTTGGCAGTTATGAAAAATTGCGTATTTTTCGCAGAAGTTATAAATTCTATTATACATTGCCTTTTCGAAGATTTTAGCAGCTGTAGGTAAAAGAGAAATTGGTCGGTAATTATTAGGGTCAATTTTTTCATTTTTCTTATGTATGGGCTTTATAATAGAGATTTGAACATTTATTAATTTTATTTAATTTAAAATGAAATGTAATTAATCTTCTACAGATGAATCAAATAAGCATGGTATCGACAAATGAACCTTCAAAGGAGGTAAAATGTTTGGTAATGCATAGGAATAGCATTCGTATCACATAGACTAAATTAAATCTTTTAATAAGGCATTAATAGGTAATAATAAATTGATGATAAGCATATAGGGAGTTCATCTCAATCAATACCCAATCAGGAAACCACTATAATCCTTGGTGACTGGAACGCAAAGTTGGGAAATAGTAAGACCGACGATCACTCAAAATCTGTTGTAGGAAGGTATGGTCTCGGCATTAGAAATTAACATAGAGGAAGACTTCTTGACTTTTGCATTGGAAGAAAATTAAGCATTATAAACACCTGCTTCTAATACCATGCAAAACGCCTCTACACATGTAGTCCCCGGCAATATTTCCTCAAACCAAATTGACTAAATTATAATAAACACAAGGTGGAGATCCAAAAAAATGTAAAGACCTTTCCCGGTGCTGGGCGCGGCTCAGATTACAACCTACTTGTGGCCACTTTCACTGCTCGTCTAAAGGCTCCCAAAAGGAAAACACCACCTAAGCCCAGATCTTGGAGCCCCCGGAACAGTCGATCTTTCAGAGCACGTTGGAAGAGACGATAAAAGAATGCCCACCGCCTGACGTCACAGTCAGTACATTGGCCCTTAAACTTCACACGAGAGACCTCTTTAAGAAAGTTCGCCCGCTCTCCAAAAACTTCCTGGGTGATTGAAGATGCTCGCGGTAACCCAATACACGACCTTGAACCCATAGCCGAAAGATGGTGTAGCTACTGCGAAGACCTTTATATTACGTCAGAAATACTGAAGGCTTTAGGCGACGCGTTCATCGACTTATTGCACAAAATCTGCACCTACACTTGGCGACATGGCGACTGGCCCAAAGACTGGTCAGGCCGACCAAAAAATGCGACAACTATTGCACTCTTGCTCTGATCTCTCATGGCAGCAAAATCTTCCTTGCGCCACATACTGAACAATCGCAACCTTACGTTTTTTGGATTGGCAAATGCAGCGAGAACAAGCCGGATTTGTGAAAGAAAAGGATACACGCGAACAAATCCTGAACCTCCAACAACTTATTGACGACCTCCGTGGCGTAATGGTTACCACGCCAGACGGCCACCCAGAAGGTCCCGGGTTCGAATCCCGGTCGGGTCATGATGAAAAACGAACTTTTTCTGATTGGCCTCGGGTCTTGTGTTTATCTATAAATGTATTTGTTATAAAATATAATATCGTTGAGTTAGTATCCCATAACACAAGTTTCAAACTGACTTTGGGGCTAGCTCAATCTGTGTGAATTGTCCCTATATATATATTTATTTATTATTATTGAAAAAGCATAAAAGTTCAACACGCCTAACATTATGTGTTTTGTCGACTACAGTAAGGCCTTCGACTGCGTCAACTGGAAACTTTTGTCGAGAATTCTAACGAAGCTTAGCGTGCGGCCGCATCTAACTGCGCTGCTGCAGAATCTATACTGCAACAAACAGGAAATCATATGAGTCGATAAACTGACGTCACAACCTTTCAGTTTTGACTTTTAAGAGAGTAAGGCAGGTACTGACTCCCATTTAGTTCAACGTTTATAGTGAATACATTGATAAGGTGTACCTGCAAAAACTGGGAAGGTAGTCACGATTGGTGGCGAGAAGATAACGAACTTACTACGTTACGCCAACGATACCACACTGTTAGCTGCCAACGAAAGCGAGATGATCACCTTACTGAACAGAATGGAACAGGTCAGTGAAGAACTTGGCTTTTCCATAAACAGCAAAAACTAAGATCATGGTGGTACACCGCACGCAGAAGCCAGAGGTCACTGGCGCGCTTAACCAGAAAATAGTTCACAGTTTCACTTACCTGGGCTAAGAATGTTATGTCACAGCTACAAAGAGTTTGAGTAGAAAGAAACATCTCCATAAATACAAAACGCTAGTTGGTGACCACTCCGGTGTTCTCAATTTTCATATATGGTTCCGAGACCTGTACCCCAAGGAAAGCGGATGGAGGAGACTACTGTAATTCCCATGGACGGATCATTGCATCATTACTCAAAGAGCTCAATATATCTACAAGGCTTTCTACCATCTGCCTCCGTAGAATTCTTGAATTCTTCGGCCACATCGCCAGGAAACGTAAAGACGTCCTCAAACGACTTTATTTTCACTAGCAAAGGGACGATAGAAGACCTAGGGGGGCCCGAATGCGTTGGTCTGGCCAAATCCGCACCGCTCTCGACTTTTATGGAGCTATTCACGCCGCCGAAGATAGGAACAGGTGGCGGAACATCATCAGAGAAAAGGTGCTTTCTAGACGTGTTCACCCTTACGTTGCCTCCGTTGGCTCCCCGTGCTCTGTATTCAGTGTTGTGAATCGGTGCAACAAATTATTCTTAGAGGAAAAAAGCGGTAATCGATATTTAAAATTATTTTTTATGAATATAGTGTTTATAAAGACTAGCATTATAAATGACAAATCGGAATAAGATCATAATATTTATTACATACTGTTTATTTTGTATAGGTATTAAATTTTAACGAAAAGCATCATAATCTTCAGTATGTCCTATTGGTCAATTTATTCTTTGCGTTTTATCACAAATTCCTTTTTCTCGAAAATCACACATTCAGTTTTTTTTTAAAACAAAGTTTTGCATATAATAATTCATTTAACAAGAAAAATATGAAAAAAAAAATGTATTTTCAGATATGGTAAAATCGGGATTTCGACGTAATACCACTTATGTCTTTATTACCCTGGGGGTGCGAAATATGTGCCTCTTCTACCTATAGAGATAAAAATAATCACCGTTTCCTGTTGGAACAACTGCTACACACAACTAAAGTAGCGGCACGCTATGATGGCCGTTTTGACGTATTACAAAAGTGATGTGAAATGTCAATTTATTCTCGAAGAAAATATAATCAAATCGATAAGTTTTTGTTGCAAGTAGTATGTACATGATTAAAAAGGTTTAATACAACAAAAATATAAATGTTTACTTAATATATTTGAACGAACTGAATATTGGAATGAAAATGAATATACATACTTTATATGCACACTTTAAATTTCAAAAAACTTATGCCGAGTTGTGTGGTAAATAAGTACACCATATAAAAATAAAGGATAAATGTTCGCGGGACTCTAATAACATAGCTTAGAAATCAATGTAATAAATAAATGTGTCCTAAAATCATACATTCGATAAATTGTATGACTAACTGAACGTCACTATTGACAATAAAGAACAGCAATTTGCTCCTTCAAATAATTTGTTAATTAATACGAAACTTCATGAGTGGACAAACGTCAAAACGGTCATCAATTTTTTCAAAGCGAATTTTGTTTGCCCCCCCCCCCCCCCGCGCGTCCGCTTTCTTCGCCGCGCTCGCCCTTCGCGCGAAGTTTGGTTATTTTTTAATGAAATAATAAGATTTCGTGCATAAAAACAGCACAAATTATGAATAGTGTTTTGTTACACTACAATAATCTTATAGACGTAACTTTAGTAACTTGCATTTTCTTTTGTGGCTTTTACAGAGTGTTGTAATAAAAAATTTAATAATCAATAAATATCGTGGATGAATTCGACACAAAATATTTTGAATAACAGATATAAGTAATTTGAAACGCTTAACATATATTTAACTTATTGTAATATTTTTTAGAGCTAGTTGTGACGTGTTAGGTACTGATTAAATATCAGGATTTTCGTGGACAGAGATGACACAAAATGCTTATGTATATTAGTTAGTACTTCGTTATTATCATGAAAGTAAATTTTTTATCTCTAATTATCTTTTCGTCCAAAACGGATCGAAAAGACAAATACCTAAATTTCTACCTATGCAAGTACCTAGGATGACACAAACTAATGTATTAGGTTGGGTAAATGGCCCGAAAACTATATGCGAAATACAAGCAACTTTAATGTTTTTGAAACATCAGAACCTAGCGCTACAGGTCTATTAACGTGCCCTCCGAAGCACGGAAATCAACTCGAAAATACACGAGAACGGTTGCTGCTGCCTTGCGGGCCTGGTCTGCTCCTATCTTTAACACCAATTTTGCATTTTAGATTTAGTTTTATTTTAAGACAAATGAATGGCACTATTTATTGACATTCCGCGTACGTAATGTTGTACCTAGTTTTAATTTTTATGTAAAAAAAATTACGATATACATATTTTGAAATGACAAAAAAGGCCGTAATTGGTTTTTTTTCGCCATAGCTTTGTCGTGGTCGATTTTGCTCTTGTTTTGGACGATATGGTAGTAGTTTATAGAGTAGATTAATTTTATACAATCATTTATTACTGTATACTCTGACAAGAGAACGTGTTTGTGAAAGTCTATTCTCTGAATAAAAGTTTTGAATTTTGAATTTTTTGGAGATAACGAAACCCATCCCAACACTGTCTAGAGTCAATATCACTTAATTTGCGTGTTCGTTGTAGAATGCGACACACAGCGACTCCGTCGAGCTCCTCTACATTTATTGCTCATAATAAAGACATTTTTTTCTATTTCAACGTAATTCAAACATCTACTAACCAATTTATCATATTTGTGACATTTTATTGCAATGTCGAGTCTTCGTACTCAATTAAAATATAAAATTACAAATTTATTTTGCCACAAATTCAAACTGTCCAATGACCGCTGAATACCGTGTCACCTTTTATATAAAAAAAAAAACTTATATACAATTTGTGCAAAGTAATTTGAGCTGTAGTATATAAGAAATAAGAGATTTCGTTAGTGAATTTCCTAAGTTTGTAATGTGCGGGCCGTGAAGGAAATTGTCGTTTTATTTGCTGGCATTTGAAAGTTGCATACGGAACGGATACACTACATTTTAGCATTGTTATTGTGATTAGACTGTACCCCTACCATTATTTCCAATTAATAAACTACCAAGTCAGTTTTTTAAACGAATTTTAATTTTAGTTCCACATTGATAGATAGATTGTTAGAATAAGCTTTGTTTGCAATACACAAACAAGTGATACAGTAATTATATTACAAACTAGCTGACCCGTGCCCACTTCGTTGGGCATAATGTTAAAAGCCTTTTTATTTTTTGGTTTTTTATATAACCTATGACACTCAGCAATAATGTGGCTTTCTATTGGTGAAAGAATTTTTAAAATCGGTTCAGTAGATCCCAAGATTACCCGTTACAATTTAACAAATACACAAACTTTACCTCTTTATAATATTAGTATAGACTAGTGTATTTGCAACAAGGTGGCCTTATTGCTGAAGGCAACCTTAGGGTAACGAATGTATGGAATGGGCAGGGAACATTGTTTGTATGTCTCAAGCTATCTCTGTTTTTCTTCTTTAGTTTGACAGTGACAGCTATAATTTTAAGTGTCATTCATTTTAAATATGCGTTTCAGAAATTGGCTGTATGGGTAATATTATTTCTTGTCTTGTATCATATCATCACTGCAGTATCTGGGAGTGGTGCCGGGACCAGCTTTCCTATTATTAAAAACATGGCTGAACTGGAAAGTACCATCCTCTCACAGAATTTATCGTAATGTCGTTTTATTAAGTTAATGAAACATTTAAAAACCCAACTCCCCCTTCTCTGTATGTTTTTCCCTTTTCTGTGTAACGGTTTACAGTGCATTATATCCTCTGAAGTGAAGATATTTGCAATTTCATCTATCACAAAAACACAACGTGTTTTTATTCCGTGTTTAAGAAAAATGTAGAGAATATTAAACAAAGTAGATTTTATCTACATTTTTCATTAAGGACCTGTTTTTTATACTTATAAAAAATTTAGAACATATGTTTATACTGTGTATAAGAACAAAAATGTAGAGAATTATAAACAAAGCTATTGTTATCTTAATTTTTCTTTAAAAAACCGGAGTTTTTATACCAAAAATACCTTTTTTTTGTAAGAATCTTGTGATTTATAAATCGATATCCATTCGAGTACAAATAGTAACTGCTATCACGGATGGTGCGTAACGCGGTGGCTTGGTGGAAGTTCATTTCATGCTCCATTGTGGCATCTTGTGAAAGCAATCGTTTTCGAGTTTTTTTTCCTAACAAATAATTACCGCTTATGTTCTTGTTAAACGTGGTAGGGGTAAAGGCGTGTCTATAGTTTATAAATTCCGTTCTAAATTTATAATAATCTGTAGGAAATTATTGTTAATGCTAAAAGTAATCGTATGAGGTGGCGCCGAGAGTCTCTTAAGAACAGAAATTTATTATCAAAGGAGAATGCATAGTATGCATAGTACCTACTAATAATACGTCATGCAAACCTTAAGTGATAAGTGTTATGCGTTGCATTAAAAGAAGTAGAAAAAAACTTTGAGAACAAGAGATGGGTTAGCCAGATCAGGAAAATACCACACTCTCATAAAATATTGACGTGAAGCAGTAATGCCTTTCCGTTGTACAAGTGATCTGGAAGCGCAACTTCTCTTTCATCTCTTTTTGTTAGTTCCTCCTTTGTTTCTGTTAAAGATTGGTTCGGTGACAATCACAATCAGGTGACCCATATGCACGGTTGGAATCATCATATCAACCTATAATCAACCCCATATCGGAGAGACATGACTCCTCTGTTAACCTTGGATAATAATTTGAAGTTGTATGGAGGTGTTGGTCATATGGTTTTTTTTTTATTTTTTTATTTTCTTTATTTTTATATACCACATAGGTGGCAAACAAGCATACGGTCGGCCTGATGGTAAGCCGTCACCGTAGCCTATAGACGTAAGCAATACCGGGGGTATCACTCACGCGTTGCCAACCCTCCCAACCCCCCCAAATGGAGCTCTGGAGACCTTACTCACCGTAGGAACACAACATGGCCGAGACCAATGCTATTTGGCTACGATCTTCTGTAAGGTGGAGGTCCTTCCCCAGACGGGCTGCTCCGATTTGAGCGGATTATCCGCTGTGCCCTACCTCTCTTAGAAATTCCGCTTATCAGTTTATCTATATTATTGTACTTATGTTGTCTGTATTTTTCTTCTAAAAGTGAAAATCAGGTCTCCTTGAAGGCTTCACACATCTTATTATTATCGATGCAATCTATAAGAAATATTTTATATTTCAAATGCCGATTTCCTCACGATACTTTTCCCTCCAAGCATTATAATTACAAAATATACAAGTAAATCCGAATAAACGATTTCAAAACGATTTTTATAAGGTGTATTAAGATATTGTAAAAATATATATTTTTTACAAACAATTACACATTTGGCGAAACTAGTGAAACGGTCGACCGAACGCAGATTTGATACGTCTGACTCGATGTGTGACGAAATATCGATGCAATCGAGTCGGAAAAAATAATCGAAATAAAATTAGCGCTTGACATAGACATACAATTTATTTGTAACATGGACTGATTTTGGTTAATATGGATAAACAGACAAAATGTACAAATTTTTTAAGATTGTTCTAGATTTATAAAAGTATAAAATATTAAGACAAAATTATAGTTACTTGTGTTGTGTAGCAGTAGCACAGGCTGGGCCACACTGCCGTAGAGCGGTGTCGTGCGGTGTTCCACAGGGGTCGGTACTGGGTCCCCTCTTGTGGAACATCGGCTACGACTGGGTGCTGCGGGGCGCGAACCTATGGGGCGTCGGCTTGATTTGTTATGCCGACGACACCCTGGTAACGTCCCGCGGCAAAACGTACCGCGATGCGGCCGTGCTGGCCACGGCCCGAGTGGCGCACGTCGTGGCGAGGATTCGGCGGTTAGGCCTGGAGGTGGCCTTGCACAAGACCGAGGCCCTGTGTTTCCATGGGCCCCGGAACAAGCCACCTCCGGGAGCGCACATTGTCGTCGGAGGTGTGTCCATCGCCGTCGAGCCGAGTATCAAGTACCTCGGCCTTGTACTCGACGGTCGGTGGACATTCGCCGAACATTTCCGGCGACTTGTGCCGCGCCTGATGGGGGCCGCCGCTGCGCTAGGCAGCCTGCTCCCCAACGTCGGCGGACCGAGTGTCGCCTGCCGCCGCCTCTATTTAGGGGTGGTGCGGTCAATGGCCCTATACGGAGCTCCCGTATGGGCCGACGCTCTGACCCCACGCATAACGGCCCTGCTGCAACGACCGCAGCGGGCCATGGCGGTCAGAGCGGTGAGAGGGTACCGCACCATCTCGTGCGAGGCGGCGCGCGTGCTGGCGGCGAGTCCGCCGTGGGAGTTGGACGCTGAGGTGCTGGCGGCGGCCTACAGGCTAACCGCCGAATCCCGCGACGGTGGAAACCCATTCCCGGATGGAGTCCTCCGTTGGAGGGAGGATGCACGGGAGTCCCTCATCCGGGAATGGGCAATGAGGTTGGAGGATGGGTCGGCGAGGGCCGGCGGGCCGAGGCGGCGCACCGTTGGCGCCATCTGTCCGGTCCTAAAAAATTGGATAGGGAGGCGCCACGGTGCGCTTGATTACCACGTTGTGCAGGTGCTGTCCGGCCATGGGTGTTCTGGCTGGTACCTGCACAACGTGGCTAGAAGAGAGGAACGAGCGGAGTGCCACGAGTGCGGCTGCGCGGAAGATACGGCGCAGCACACGCTCGAGGATTGTCCAGCGTGGGCTGTGCCTCGCGCCGCGCTCGTGGCGGTTGTTGGTGACGACCTCTCGCTCCCGGCTGTTGTCAAACAGATGGTCGAGAGCGAGATGTCGTGGGATGCGATGGCCTCCTTTTGCGGCGAAGTAATGACGCAGAAGGAAGCCGCGGAGCGGGTGAGGGAAGTGGATCCATCCACCCCCCCGCTCCGCCGGAAAAGACCGGGCGGCAGGCGTTTGGCCTATGCCCGGCGACTGCCACCCTAACGGGGGCTTCCGGGCGGCGGTTTGGGGAAACCGCCGCCCATTGGAACGGAAGTCCCCGAGTGCTGCGGCGCGCCTAGTCCTGTGCGCGCCGCCAACCGTGCCGTAGCCCAACGAGTGGGTCTTCGGACAACCGCCAGCGGGGTCACGGAAGTATCTTAGTTCCCGTGGCCCCGCCCATCTAGGCGGATGAGGTGGCAGTCAGTCAGGTTTTTAGTCGGTATACCCAAGTGGCATTTAGGGGGAGCCCGACAGACCCCCGTCGCTTCCCCAGTGGCGGGACATGCAGTAATGCATTTTCCTGACTATAAACAAAAAAAAAAAAAAAATGCTGGGCCACACTGCCACAGCAATATACTGCTTGATAGCACTTTGATAAACCGTTGATTCTGATATTTCTTTTGCCATAGTGTGATAATAGATCACACACAGCGATTTAAATTAATAATTTGCCATTTTTTAAGATATTGGAAGTCCCATATTTTAAATTATTCCCTTTTCTACAAGATTATACTAACTATATCTAAACATTTTCATAAATTTAAAGAAAATGCAAGTAAAAGAATCGTCAATTTTATTTTTTACATTACTTCATATGTAGGTATTTTTTACCTACTTCTAATTCAAAATTCACTTTATTTATTTGTACACATCTACACTGTTCTATGTCTATGGCATTGGACTTATATCTCGGATTTCAATTATCGAATCTTTTCAAATCGATGTAGATTTTTTTTCTCGTCAAAGAACTTTTTAATATTACGTAGAAGGCTGCGGAGAAATTTCATTCAATATTTTTATTGGAATGTTAAAAATATACAGGTACAGATTAAAAATGTTAGTGTGCTTCACATGAACTGATATTTTCAGTGACGTGCTACGATTACGTCACTATTATGCTACAAAACATCACAATCTCACAATTGGGAAATAGGTTTCTCTTCAATCGAAGTAGACAATCCACCCCACTGCAGTAAATACATGAGATTTTGTGGAAGTATCGTCATTCCCATGACTGCGCCACTCATATGGCGGAAGAAGTGATAACCAGTCAGGTTTTTAGTCGGTATGCCCCTCAAGTATCGTTTGGAGGAAAGAGCCTGACAGACTCCCGCCGCTTCCCCAAGCGGAGGGACATGCAGTAATGCATTTACCTGACTTAATACAAAAAAAAAAAAACCACCTGAGGTGTCCTTGTGTTCATTTTCGTTTATCAACTTCAAAAAAATCAGTAGAAAGGTTGATGATTAAGACTCCGGTCCGTATTACAGAACGATACTCAAGCTTTGATCTTTGATCGGTAATACGGACTTAGTGCTTACAATTTTCTATAAATAACGGTGGGCCAAAAAATATAAAACTCGTTGCCCTGGGAATGAAGTAACTAAACGGAATCCGTGACGGGCTCGCTCAAGTGTAAACAGTGTGTTGAATATAAAAAAAAACTATTTTGACATCATTTCACGTCGATCAACGGGCAGTCGATGAATAACTAAAGTAAAAAAAAACCTCTACCTTTCTGAATGCAACTCATTTTATGAATGAAATAACATTTTTTTTCATGGTACCGAGACAAATACGTGCTTCCCTACCTCCGCTTGTAGACGTGCATTCATTTTCTACGACACCACAATTTCTAATAGTAATATATCCCATTTAAATTTATCAAACCATTTTCTATCTAAACGCCTCAGTTTCAAAGTTGAAGTTTCAATAGCGTTTAATTTTACATCCGTGCTTGATATCTTGAATTTTACGTCCAAATAGTAGTATGTCTATGGAAATTCATCAAACTGAATTTATATTCATGCAAGCTTTTATAAAGTTCAATTTTCATTGAGAGTTATTTTTTTAAATGTGCGTTTCTTAGATGTTAGGTTAGGATATTGTGGGTGCAACTGCATTTACTAGGAAATATTGGAATGACACAGATGTGGCCCTTAAGTAATGAGGTTTTACTTGTGAAAGGGGATCTTTAAATGGATTAAGGCTTTAAAAGCCTTCTTAATCAAACCTTCATTGGAAAAACATTTTAAAAATATTACCTAAGATTTATCGAATAATTTAATTGATATTAATTGAATAGTTTTGATATTTCTAATTGAATTGTTGGCTGATGAAGCTAATGGGGAAGAAAACTGTCAAATAGTTCATTGCAGAGGGCGCCACTTGCTTGTTACAGGCTTACAGGTTAGCTGTCAATCTTCATGCAAAAATGATAAAATTTTGCGATTTTTTAATTTCAATTTTGAAAAATGGGTCGGTTTGTGGCTTTTGGATGTGAAGAAATAGGTTTGCATTAGTTTGTATTATGCTATGTTATTTTAGGGAAGGTATTGTAAATAAAAAATATATGATAAATAAAAAATTGTTTAATTCATAATTTCTATAAATATACTTATTGAAAATAGCTTCCTTGTAATACTTATTAATAAATTCATCATCTCTATTAATATGATTAACTTTTGTGTCCTTAAAAGTATAAATAATTAAATTACAACCAAATTTCTCGGTTACAAATAAATTGTTCCTGAATTTCAAAATATTCTCAGAAGATGGACATTTGACGACCTTCGTGGCGTAATGGTTACCACGCCAGACCGCCACCCGGGAGGTCCTGGGTTCGAGTCCCGTTCGGATCATGATGAGGAACGAACTTTTTCTGATTGGCCTCAGGTCTTGGATGTTCATCTATACATGTATTTGTTTTAAAAATATGAATCGTTGAGTTAGTATCCCATAACACAAGTTTCGAACTTACTTTGGGGCTAGCTCAATCTGTGTGATTTGTCCGTATACATATTTATTTATTTGTTTGACTCCAAACCTTCCAATCCATCAAAATTTTTTTAGTCGTGGATGTCCACAAATAGCGATGACTGCTTACCATCAGGTGAATCGCTAGCCTGTTTGATCTCCTGAACTTAAAAAAAAACAATAGTAGCTATCAATAATACTCAATTATTTAGCTCGATGGAGTCGCTGTGTGTCGCCCTCTAATATGAACATGCAAGTTAAGCGACGTCGACCCTAGCCAGCGTTTGGATGGGTTTCGTTATCTCGAGTTTCTCCGTGCTTCGGAAGGCACGTTAAGCCGTCGGTCCCGGCTGTTGTCGATGGATAACAGTCGTTAATCCAAGTCAGGTTTGAAAACACCGGCCTCTGCCAATCCGCGTTGGAAGCAGCGTGGCGAATGAGGGAACCCGTATCCCAGCAGTGGGATGATTGATTGATTGATGATTCAACCCCAAGAGTTACTAAGTACGTAGTAGTATTACATCCAGATATTTCATAATTTAGACATTTTGGAGTCCAGTAGAAATAAAACAGGTAAAATGTTTCTACATTTTTACATAAGTACCAAAAATAATTTAGGATTTTAGAAGTTTATGTACCTTAAAGTTTTAAGAACAATAGTTTGGACAATGGTTTGGATTGATGCAAAATAAGCAACCGGTGTGAAGTTAGCGGCCAAAGTTAGCAGCCGCCAATAAC
The DNA here is from genome assembly GCA_905163395.2 of Endotricha flammealis. Classification (NCBI taxonomy): domain Eukaryota; kingdom Metazoa; phylum Arthropoda; class Insecta; order Lepidoptera; family Pyralidae; genus Endotricha; species Endotricha flammealis. The sequence goes on along the minus strand of LR990869.1, from coordinate 3,865,807 downwards.
CCGACCAAATTGAGAAGTCATTTTTTTCTTTTAAACAAATTGACTCAGAAAACCGCTAAAACAGCTACGGACGCCTAGGTTCACAAACAAAACATGTCTAACATAATAACAAATCGACTACAAACATTAATTTAGTTCGGCCGCGGTACTCAGGAGTCAAATCACTTTTGGGCACAAAAGCTAAGATCTCGTAATGAGATTGAGCCAGCAAGGAGATTTGGAAATATTGCTTGTATTGCTAGATATACCTGCTACATAGCTGCAGTGAGCAAAAGGTACCACCCGTTGTTCAACGGGGTGAAACGGGGTGAACAAGTCATGTTCAAGGCGATTTTCAGAAAACTAGCAATTTTCACACATTTTCAACCAGAAAGACGGCAAGCAAGGGGTTTTGGACTTCAGAATTATTTAACCAGTCCTTTATGCAATATCAAGACACAAGTTGTCAGTTGGCACTCAATCTTTTAGACTATGCAAATCTAGTCCAAATAAAAAAAAAACAGGATTTGGCTGCTGACTTCTCACCGGTGCAGAACGGCAAGCAAGGAGGTTTCGAACCATGGTTTGTATTGCTACATAGACCTGCTACATGGCCGCAGTGAGCAGGTAGTGGCACCCGATCTTTTAGACTATGCAAATCAAGTCCAAACAAAAAATTCAAAATTTTCTTCTAAATATTCATTCTTGCTTGAAACTCGCCATGTAGAACGGCAAGCAAGGAGGTTTCGAACCATGGCTTGTATTGCTGAATACACCTGCTACATGGCCGCAGTGAGCAAGTAGTGGCACCCGATCTTTTAGACTATGCAAATCAAGTCCAAACAAAAAATTCAAAATTTTCTTCTAAATATTCATTCTTGCTTGAAACTCGCCATGTAGAACGGCAAGCAAGGAGGTTTCGAACCATGGCTTGTATTGCTGAATACACCTGCTACATGGCCGCAGTGAGCAAGTAGTGGCACCCGATCTTTAAGACTATGCAAATCGAGTCCAAATAAAAGACTCTAGATTTTCCGCAATATATTCATTCTTGCTTGAAAAGCGCCATGTAGAACCACAAGCAAGGAGGTTTCGAACCATGGCTTGTATTGCTGAATACACCTGCTACATGGCCGCAGTGAGCAAGTAGTGGCACCCGATCTTTTAGACTATGCAAATCGAGTCCAACTAAAAAATTCATAATTTTCTTCAAAGTATTCATTCTTGCTTGAAAAGCGCCATGTAGAACGGCAAGCAAGGAAGTTTCGAACCATGGCTTGTATTGCTGAATAGACCTGCTACATGGCCGCAGTGAGCAAGTAGTGGCACCAGATCTTTTAGACTAAGCAAATCAAGTCCAAATAAAAAATTCAAAATTTTCTTCTAAATATTCATTCTTGCTAGAAACACGCCATGTAGAACGGCAAGCAAGGAGGTCTCGAACCATGGCTTGTATTGCTGAATACACCTGCTACATGGCCGCAGTGAGCAAGTAGTGGCACCCGATCTTTTAGACTATGCAAATCGAGTCCAACTAAAAAATTCATAATTTTCTTCAAAGTATTCATTCTTGCTTGAAAAGCGCCATGTAGAACGGCAAGCAAGGAAGTTTCGAACCATGGCTTGTATTGCTGAATAGACCTGCTACATGGCCGCAGTGAGCAAGTAGTGGCACCAGATCTTTTAGACTATGCAAATCAAGTCCAAATAAAAAATTCAAAATTTTCTTCTAAATATTCATTCTTGCTAGATACACGCCATGTAGAACGGCAAGCAAGGAGGTCTCGAACCATGGCTTGTATTGCTGAATACACCTGCTACATGGCCGCAGTGAGCAAGTAGTGGCACCCGATCTTTTAGACTATGCAAATCGAGTCCAAATAAAAAATGCAAGATTTTCTTCAAAATATACATTCTTGCTTGAAAAATGCCATGTAGAACGGCAAGCAAGGAGGTTTCGAACCATGGCTTGTATTGCTGAATACACCTGCTACATGGCCGCAGTGAGCAAGTAATGGCACCCGATCTTTTAGACTATGCAAATCTAGTCCAAGTAAAAAAAAACAAGATTTGGCTGCTGACTTCCCACCGGTACAGAACGGCAAGCAAGGAGGTTTCGAACCATGGTTTGTATTGCTGAATAGAGCTGCTACATGGCTGCAGTGAGCAAGTAGTGGCACCCGATCTTTTAGACTATGCAAATCGAGTCCAAATATAAAATGCAAGATTTTCTTCAAAATATTCATTCTTGCTTGAAAAATGCCATGTAGAACGGCAAGCAAGGAGGTTTCGAACCATGGCTTGTATTGCTGAATACACCTGCTACATGGCCGCAGTGAGCAAGTAATGGCACCCGATCTTTTAGACTATGCAAATCTAGTCCAAGTAAAAAAAAACAAGATTTGGCTGCTGACTTCCCACCGGTACAGAACGGCAAGCAAGGAGGTTTCGAACCATGGTTTGTATTGCTGAATAGAGCTGCTACATGGCCGCAGTGAGCAAGTAGTGGCACCCGATCTTTGAGACTATGCAAATCGAGTCCAAATAAAAGACTAGATTTTCCTCAATATATTCATTCTTGCTTGAAAAGCGCCATGTAGAACGGCAAGCAAGGAGGTTTCGAACCATGGCTTGTATTACTGAATACACCTGCTACATCGCCGCAGTGAGCAAGTAGTGGCACCCGATCTTTTAGACTATGCAAATCGAGTCCAAAAAAAAAATGCAAGATTTTCTTCAAAATATTCATTCTTGTTTGAAAAGCGCCATGTAGAACGGCAAGCAAGGAGGTTTCGAACCATGGCTTGTATTGCTGAATACACCTGCTACATGGCTGCAGTGAGCAAGTAATGGCACCCGATCTTTTAGACTATGCAAATCTAGTCCAAGTAAAAAAAAACAAGATTTGGCTGCTGACTTCCCACTGGTGCAGAACGGCAAGCAAGGAGGTTTCGAACCATGGTTTGTATTGCTGAATAGAGCTGCTACATGGCCGCAGTGAGCAAGTAGTGGCACCCGATCTTTTAGACTATGCAAATCGAGTCCAAATAAAAAATGCAAGATTTTCTTCAAAATATTCATTCTTGCTTGAAAAATGCCATGTAGAACGGCAAGCAAGAAGGTTTCGAACCATGGCTTGTATTGCTGAATAGACCTGCTACATGGCCGCAGTGAGCAAGTAGTGGCACCCGATCTTTAAGACTATGCAAATCGAGTCCAAATAAAAGACTCTAGATTTTCCTCAATATATTCATTCTTGCTTGAAAAGCGCCATGTAGAACGACAAGCAAGGAGGTTTCGAACCATGGCTTGTATTGCTGAATACACCTGCTACATGGCCGCAGTGAGCAAGTAGTGGCACCCGATCTTTTAGACTGCAAATCGAGTCCAAATAAAAAATGCAAGATTTTCTTCAAAATATTCATTCTTGCTTGAAAAATGCCATGTAGAACGGCAAGCAAGGAGGTTTCAAACCATGGCTTGTATTGCTGAATACACCTGCTACATGGCCGCAGTGAGCAAGTAATGGCACCCGATCTTTTAGACTATGCAAATCTAGTCCAAATAAAAAAAAAACAAGATTTGGCTGCTGACTTCCCACCGGTGCAGAACGGCAAGCAAGGAGGTTTCGAACCATGGCTTGTATTGCTGAATAGAGCTGCTACATGGCTGCAGTGAGCAAGTAGTGGCACCCGATCTTTTAGACTATTTAAATCGAGTCCAAATATAAAATGCAAGATTTTCTTCAAAATATTCATTCTTGCTTGAAAAATGCCATGTAGAACGGCAAGCAAGGAGGTTTCGAACCATGGCTTGTATTGCTGAATACACCTGCTACATGGCCGCAGTGAGCAAGTAGTGGCACCCGATCTTTTAGACTATGCAAATCGAGTCCAAATAAAAAATGCAAGATTTTCTTCAAAATATTCATTCTTGCTTGAAATATGCCATGTAGAACGGCAAGCAAGGAGGTTTCGAACCATGGTTTGTATTGCTGAATAGAGCTGCTACATGGCCGCAGTGACAAAGTAGTGGCACCCGATCTTTTAGACTATGCAAATCGAGTACAAATAAAAAATTCAAGATTTTCTTCAAAATATTCGTTCTTGCTTGAAAAATGCCATGTAGAACGGCAAGCAAGGAGGTTTCGAACCATGGCTTGTATTGCTGAATACACCTGCTACATGGCCGCAGTGAGCAAGTAGTGGCACCCGATCTTTAAGACTATGCAAATCGAGTCCAAATAAAAGACTCTAGATTTTCCTCAATATATTCATTCTTGCTTGAAAAGCGCCATGTAGAACGGCAAGCAAGGAGGTTTCGAACCATGGCTTGTATTACTGAATACACCTGCTACATCGCCGCAGTGAGCAAGTAATGGCACCCGATCTTTTAGACTATGCAAATCTAGTCCAAGTAAAAAAAAAACAAGATTTGGCTGCTGACTTCCCACCGGTACAGAACGGCAAGCAAGGAGGTTTCGAACCATGGTTTGTATTGCTGAATAGAGCTGCTACATGGCTGCAGTGAGCAAGTAGTGGCACCCGATCTTTTAGACTATGCAAATCGAGTCCAAATAAAAAATGCAAGATTTTCTTCAAAATATTCATTCTTGCTTGAAAAATGCCATGTAGAACGGCAAGCAAGGAGGTTTCGAACCATGGCTTGTATTGCTGAATACACCTGCTACATGGCCGCAGTGAGCAAGTAATGGCACCCGATCTTTTAGACTATGCAAATCTAGTCCAAGTAAAAAAAAACAAGATTTGGCTGCTGACTTCCCACCGGTACAGAACGGCAAGCAAAAAAATCTAGAGTCTTTTATTTGGACTCGATTTGGATAGTCTTAAAGATCGGGTGCCACTACTTGCTCACTGCGGCCATGTAGCAGGTGTATTCAGCAATACAAGCCATGGTTCGAAACCTCCTTGCTTGCCGTTCTACATGGCATTTTTCAAGCAAGAACGAATATTTTGAAGAAAATCTTGAATTTTTTATTTGGACTCGATTTGCATAGTCTAAAAGATCGGGTGCCATTACTTGCTCACTGCGGCCATGTAGCAGGTGTATTCAGCAATACAAGCCATGGTTCGAAACCTCCTTGCTTGCCGTTCTACATGGCATTTTTCAAGCAAGAATGAATATTTTGAAGAAAATCTTGCATTTTTTATTTGGACTCGATTTGCATAGTCTAAAAGATCGGGTGCCACTACTTGCTCACTGCGGCCATGTAGCAGGTGTATTCAGCAATACAAGCCATGGTTCGAAACCTCCTTGCTTGCCGTTCTACATGGCATTTTTCAAGCAAGAATGAATATTTTGAAGAAAATCTTGCATTTTATATTTGGACTCGATTTAAATAGTCTAAAAGATCGGGTGCCACTACTTGCTCACTGCAGCCATGTAGCAGCTCTATTCAGCAATACAAACCATGGTTCGAAACCTCCTTGCTTGCCGTTCTGTACCGGTGGGAAGTCAGCAGCCAAATCTTGTTTTTTTTTACTTGGACTAGATTTGCATAGTCTAAAAGATCGGGTGCCATTACTTGCTCACTGCGGCCATGTAGCAGGTGTATTCAGCAATACAAGCCATGGTTCGAAACCTCCTTGCTTGCCGTTCTACATGGCATTTTTCAAGCAAGAATGAATATTTTGAAGAAAATCTTGCATTTTATATTTGGACTCGATTTGCATAGTCTAAAAGATCGGGTGCCACTACTTGCTCACTGCAGCCATGTAGCAGCTCTATTCAGCAATACAAACCATGGTTCGAAACCTCCTTGCTTGCCGTTCTGTACCGGTGGGAAGTCAGCAGCCAAATCTTGTTTTTTTTTACTTGGACTAGATTTGCATAGTCTAAAAGATCGGGTGCCATTACTTGCTCACTGCGGCCATGTAGCAGGTGTATTCAGCAATACAAGCCATGGTTCGAAACCTCCTTGCTTGCCGTTCTACATGGCATTTTTCAAGCAAGAATGTATATTTTGAAGAAAATCTTGCATTTTTTATTTGGACTCGATTTGCATAGTCTAAAAGATCGGTTGCCACTACTTGCTCACTGCGGCCATGTAACAGGTGTATTCAGCAATATAAACCATGGTTCGAAACCTCCTTGCTTGCCGTTCTACATGGCATTTTTCAAGCAAGAATGAATATTTTGAAGAAAATCTTGAATTTTTTATTTGGACTCGATTTGCATAGTCTAAAAGATCGGGTGCCACTACTTGCTCACTGCAGCCATGTAGCAGCTCTATTCAGCAATACAAACCATGGTTCGAAACCTCCTTGCTTGCCGTTCTGTACCGGTGGGAAGTCAGCAGCCAAATCTTGTTTTTTTTTTACTTGGACTAGATTTGCATAGTCTAAAAGATCGGGTGCCATTACTTGCTCACTGCGGCGATGTAGCAGGTGTATTCAGTAATACAAGCCATGGTTCGAAACCTCCTTGCTTGCCGTTCTACATGGCGCTTTTCAAGCAAGAATGAATATATTGAGGAAAATCTAGAATCTTTTATTTGGACTCGATTTGCATAGTCTTAAAGATCGGGTGCCACTACTTGCTCACTGCGGCCATGTAGCAGGTGTATTCAGCAATACAAGCCATGGTTCGAAACCTCCTTGCTTGCCGTTCTACATGGCATTTTTCAAGCAAGAATTAATATTTTGAAGAAAATCTTGCATTTTTTATTTGGACTCGATTTGCATAGTCTAAAAGATCGGGTGACACTACTTGCTCACTGCGGCCATGTAGCAGGTGTATTCAGCAATACAAGCCATGGTTCGAAACCTCCTTGCTTGTCGTTCTACATGGCGCTTTTCAAGCAAGAATGAATATATTGAGGAAAATCTAGTCTTTTATTTGGACTCGATTTGCATAGTCTTAAAGATCGGGTGCCACTACTTGCTCACTGCGGCCATGTAGCAGCTCTATTCAGCAATACAAACCATGGTTCGAAACCTCCTTGCTTGCCGTTCTGTACCGGTGGGAAGTCAGCAGCCAAATCTTGTTTTTTTTTACTTGGACTAGATTTGCATAGTCTAAAAGATCGGGTGCCATTACTTGCTCACTGCGGCCATGTAGCAGGTGTATTCAGCAATACAAGCCATGGTTCGAAACCTCCTTGCTTGCCGTTCTACATGGCATTTTTCAAGCAAGAATGAATATTTTGAAGAAAATCTTGCATTTTATATTTGGACTCGATTTGCATAGTCTAAAAGATCGGGTGCCACTACTTGCTCACTGCGGCCATGTAGCAGGTGTATTCAGCAATACAAGCCATGTTTCGAAACCTCCTTGCTTGCCGTTCTACATGGCATTTTTCAAGCAAGAATGAATATTTTGAAGAAAATCTTGCATTTTATATTTGGACTCGATTTGCATAGTCTAAAAGATCGGGTGCCACTACTTGCTCACTGCAGCCATGTAGCAGCTCTATTCAGCAATACAAACCATGGTTCGAAACCTCCTTGCTTGCCGTTCTGTACCGGTGGGAAGTCAGCAGCCAAATCTTGTTTTTTTTTACTTGGACTAGATTTGCATAGTCTAAAAGATCGGGTGCCATTACTTGCTCACTGCGGCCATGTAGCAGGTGTATTCAGCAATACAAGCCATGGTTCGAAACCTCCTTGCTTGCCGTTCTACATGGCATTTTTCAAGCAAGAATGAATATTTTGAAGAAAATCTTGCATTTTATATTTGGACTCGATTTGCATAGTCTAAAAGATCGGGTGCCACTACTTGCTCACTGCAGAAATGTAGCAGCTCTATTCAGCAATACAAACCATGGTTCGAAACCTCCTTGCTTGCCGTTCTGTACCGGTGGGAAGTCAGCAGCCAAATCTTGTTTTTTTTTACTTGGACTAGATTTGCATAGTCTAAAAGATCGGGTGCCATTACTTGCTCACTGCGGCCATGTAGCAGGTGTATTCAGCAATACAAGCCATGGTTCGAAACCTCCTTGCTTGCCGTTCTACATGGCATTTTTCAAGCAAGAATGTATATTTTGAAGAAAATCTTGCATTTTTTATTTGGACTCGATTTGCATAGTCTAAAAGATCGGTTGCCACTACTTGCTCACTGCGGCCATGTAACAGGTGTATTCAGCAATATAAACCATGGTTCGAAACCTCCTTGCTTGCCGTTCTACATGGCATTTTTCAAGCAAGAATGAATATTTTGAAGAAAATCTTGAATTTTTTATTTGGACTCGATTTGCATAGTCTAAAAGATCGGGTGCCATTACTTGCTCACTGCGGCCATGTAGCAGGTGTATTCAGCAATACAAGCCATGGTTCGAAACCTCCTTGCTTGCCGTTCTACATGGCATTTTTCAAGCAAGAATGTATATTTTGAAGAAAATCTTGCATTTTTTATTTGGACTCGATTTGCATAGTCTAAAAGATCGGTTGCCACTACTTGCTCACTGCGGCCATGTAACAGGTGTATTCAGCAATATAAACCATGGTTCGAAACCTCCTTGCTTGCCGTTCTACATGGCATTTTTCAAGCAAGAATGAATATTTTGAAGAAAATCTTGAATTTTTTATTTGGACTCGATTTGCATAGTCTAAAAGATCGGGTGCCACTACTTGCTCACTGCAGCCATGTAGCAGCTCTATTCAGCAATACAAACCATGGTTCGAAACCTCCTTGCTTGCCGTTCTGTACCGGTGGGAAGTCAGCAGCCAAATCTTGTTTTTTTTTTACTTGGACTAGATTTGCATAGTCTAAAAGATCGGGTGCCATTACTTGCTCACTGCGGCGATGTAGCAGGTGTATTCAGTAATACAAGCCATGGTTCGAAACCTCCTTGCTTGCCGTTCTACATGGCGCTTTTCAAGCAAGAATGAATATATTGAGGAAAATCTAGAGTCTTTTATTTGGACTCGATTTGCATAGTCTTAAAGATCGGGTGCCACTACTTGCTCACTGCGGCCATGTAGCAGGTGTATTCAGCAATACAAGCCATGGTTCGAAACCTCCTTGCTTGCCGTTCTACATGGCATTTTTCAAGCAAGAATGAATATTTTGAAGAAAATCTTGCATTTTTTATTTGGACTCGATTTGCATAGTCTAAAAGATCGGGTGCCACTACTTGCTCACTGCGGCCATGTAGCAGGTGTATTCAGCAATACAAGCCATGGTTCGAAACCTCCTTGCTTGTCGTTCTACATGGCGCTTTTCAAGCAAGAATGAATATATTGAGGAAAATCTAGTCTTTTATTTGGACTCGATTTGCATAGTCTTAAAGATCGGGTGCCACTACTTGCTCACTGCGGCCATGTAGCAGCTCTATTCAGCAATACAAACCATGGTTCGAAACCTCCTTGCTTGCCGTTCTGTACCGGTGGGAAGTCAGCAGCCAAATCTTGTTTTTTTTTTACTTGGACTAGATTTGCATAGTCTAAAAGATCGGGTGCCATTACTTGCTCACTGCGGCCATGTAGCAGGTGTATTCAGCAATACAAGCCATGGTTCGAAACCTCCTTGCTTGCCGTTCTACATGGCATTTTTCAAGCAAGAATGAATATTTTGAAGAAAATCTTGCATTTTATATTTGGACTCGATTTGCATAGTCTAAAAGATCGGGTGCCACTACTTGCTCACTGCAGCCATGTAGCAGCTCTATTCAGCAATACAAACCATGGTTCGAAACCTCCTTGCTTGCCGTTCTGTACCGGTGGGAAGTCAGCAGCCAAATCTTGTTTTTTTTTACTTGGACTAGATTTGCATAGTCTAAAAGATCGGGTGCCATTACTTGCTCACTGCGGCCATGTAGCATGTGTATTCAGCAATACAAGCCATGGTTCGAAACCTCCTTGCTTGCCGTTCTACATGGCATTTTTCAAGCAAGAATGTATATTTTGAAGAAAATCTTGCATTTTTTATTTGGACTCGATTTGCATAGTCTAAAAGATCGGGTGCCACTACTTGCTCACTGCGGCCATGTAACAGGTGTATTCAGCAATATAAACCATGGTTCGAAACCTCCTTGCTTGCCGTTCTACATGGCATTTTTCAAGCAAGAATGAATATTTTGAAGAAAATCTTGAATTTTTTATTTGGACTCGATTTGCATAGTCTAAAAGATCGGGTGCCACTACTTGCTCACTGCGGCCATGTAGCAGGTGTATTCAGCAATACAAGCCATGGTTCGAGACCTCCTTGCTTGCCGTTCTACATGGCGTGTATCTAGCAAGAATGAATATTTAGAAGAAAATTTTGAATTTTTTATTTGGACTTGATTTGCATAGTCTAAAAGATCTGGTGCCACTACTTGCTCACTGCGGCCATGTAGCAGGTCTATTCAGCAATACAAGCCATGGTTCGAAACTTCCTTGCTTGCCGTTCTACATGGCGCTTTTCAAGCAAGAATGAATACTTTGAAGAAAATTATGAATTTTTTAGTTGGACTCGATTTGCATAGTCTAAAAGATCGGGTGCCACTACTTGCTCACTGCGGCCATGTAGCAGGTGTATTCAGCAATACAAGCCATGGTTCGAGACCTCCTTGCTTGCCGTTCTACATGGCGTGTTTCTAGCAAGAATGAATATTTAGAAGAAAATTTTGAATTTTTTATTTGGACTTGATTTGCATAGTCTAAAAGATCTGGTGCCACTACTTGCTCACTGCGGCCATGTAGCAGGTCTATTCAGCAATACAAACCATGGTTCGAAACCTCCTTGCTTGCCGTTCTGTACCGGTGGGAAGTCAGCAGCCAAATCTTGTTTTTTTTTACTTGGACTAGATTTGCATAGTCTAAAAGATCGGGTGCCATTACTTGCTCACTGCGGCCATGTAGCAGATGTATTCAGCAATACAAGCCATGGTTCGAAACCGCCTTGCTTGCCGTTCTACATGGCATTTTTCAAGCAAGAATGTATATTTTGAAGAAAATCTTGCATTTTTTATTTGGACTCGATTTGCATAGTCTAAAAGATCGGGTGCCACTACTTGCTCACTGCGGCCATGTAACAGGTGTATTCAGCAATATAAACCATGGTTCGAAACCTCCTTGCTTGCCGTTCTACATGGCATTTTTCAAGCAAGAATGAATATTTTGAAGAAAATCTTGAATTTTTTATTTGGACTCGATTTGCATAGTCTAAAAGATCGGGTGCCACTACTTGCTCACTGCGGCCATGTAGCAGGTGTATTCAGCAATACAAGCCATGGTTCGAGACCTCCTTGCTTGCCGTTCTACATGGCGAGTTTCAAGCAAGAATGAATATTTAGAAGAAAATTTTGAATTTTTTGTTTGGACTTGATTTGCATAGTCTAAAAGATCGGGTGCCACTACTTGCTCACTGCGGCCATGTAGCAGGTCTATTTAGCAATACAAACCATGGTTCGAAACCTCCTTGCTTGCCGTTCTGCACCGGTGAGAAGTCAGCAGCCAAATCCTGTTTTTTTTTATTTGGACTAGATTTGCATAGTCTAAAAGATTGAGTGCCACTACTTGCTCACTGCGGCCATGTAGCAGGTGTATTCAGCAATACAAGCCATGGTTCGAAACCTCCTTGCTTGCCGTTCTAAATGGCGAGTTTCAAGCAAGAATGAATATTTAGAAGAAAATTTTGAATTTTTTGTTTGGACTTGATTTGCATAGTCTAAAAGATCGGGTGCCACTACTTGCTCACTGCGGCCATGTAGCAGGTCTATTTAGCAATACAAACCATGGTTCGAAACCTCCTTGCTTGTGGTTCTACATGGCGCTTTTCAAGCAAGAATGAATATATTGCGGAAAATCTAGAGTCTTTTATTTGGACTCGATTTGCATAGTCTTAAAGATCGGGTGCCACTACTTGCTCACTGCGGCCATGTAGCAGGTGTATTCAGCAATACAAGCCATGGTTCGAAACCTCCTTGCTTGCCGTTCTACATGGCGAGTTTCAAGCAAGAATGAATATTTAGAAGAAAATTTTGAATTTTTTGTTTGGACTTGATTTGCATAGTCTAAAAGATCGGGTGCCACTACTTGCTTACTGCGGCCATGTAGCAGGTGTATTCAGCAATACAAGCCATGGTTCGAAACCTCCTTGCTTGCCGTTCTACATGGCGAGTTTCAAGCAAGAATGAATATTTAGAAGAAAATTTTGAATTTTTTGTTTGGACTTGATTTGCATAGTCTAAAAGATCGGGTGCCACTACTTGCTCACTGCGGCCATGTAGCAGGTCTATTTAGCAATACAAACCATGGTTCGAAACCTCCTTGCTTGCCGTTCTGCACCGGTGAGAAGTCAGCAGCCAAATCCTGTTTTTTTTTATTTGGACTAGATTTGCATAGTCTAAAAGATTGAGTGCCAACTGACAACTTGTGTCTTGATATTGCATAAAGGACTGGTTAAATAATTCTGAAGTCCAAAACCCCTTGCTTGCCGTCTTTCTGGTTGAAAATGTGTGAAAATTGCTAGTTTTCTGAAAATCGCCTTGAACATGACTTGTTCACCCCGTTTCACCCCGTTGAACAACGGGTGGTACCTTTTGCTCACTGCAGCTATGTAGCAGGTATATCTAGCAATACAAGCAATATTTCCAAATCTCCTTGCTGGCTCAATCTCATTACGAGATCTTAGCTTTTGTGCTCAAAAGTGATTTGACTCCTGAGTACCGCGGCCGAACTAAATTAACGTTTGTAGTCGATTTGTTATTATGTTAGACATGTTTTGTTTGTGAACCTAGGCGTCCGTAGCTGTTTTAGCGGTTTTCTGAGTCAATTTGTTTAAAAGAAAAAAATGACTTCTCAATTTGGTCGGGTTATTGGCGGCTGCTAACTTTGGCCGCTAACTTCACACCGGTAAATAAGCATAGGAAAGGAAGGAAAGTTTATGATTTAATTCCCGATTATTTTAAAAACCTCTCCAATAATAGCTTCAAATTAAATGTTAAAAAATTCTTAATCAGTAAAGCCTATTACACTATCAACCATGCGAAAATGAAATGCTTAAACTTGTCAATAAAAGCCAGTCAATGGTCGATAAACTCCATAAATAATAAATATTCGTTATCATATTTTTCACCATGCGAAAATGAAATGCTTAAACTTGTCATTAAAAGCCAGTCAATGGTCGATAAACTCCATAAATAATAAATGTTCGTTATCATATTTTTCTCATAATCCCAATGGACACACGTCGTGGTGTCATCTAAATAGTGCTGCATTTTCATTATACTACTTTTAATTCCTTTTGACGGGGTTGTTTTTGAGAAATGGGCTCGTCCGGAATTACGGTCGCATCGGGAGTCGGGTCGCTGTGTTCCCTCCAATATTGTTCATAATATTGTTGATGATGAGCTCAGTGATGGAGGCTGGCGGGCCGACTCTCAGTTGTGGTTGTCATCTTGGAGGACTGGTCTGCTCGCTTTATTAACATCTACATATTCGACATATTTAGGATTTGACCATAGCGCTATTTGGATCGACTTCCCGCGTTTAGTGCTTGATTTCTGTATGTACCTGGATCTGTATTTTATTTATTATTATAAATGTACTCATACATTGTAACAAACGAGTGAAAGAAAAAATTGCTAAATGACAAAAAAGGCCGTAACCGGGTTTCTTTCGCCATTTCTTTTACCGGTGGCCATTTTGCTTGTGTCCGAAATGGTGGTAATATTATAACGTAGTTTATTTTTTTTATACAAATATACAAATTGTAAATGACAAGAAAAAGTGCCTGTGAAGGTCTAATTTCTGAAATAAACGATTTAATTTCATTTCATTTCATTTCGATACTACATGTTATGTTGAACATAAAGTAATTTGTTGTTTCAGTAACTATAACTAAAAACTAGGGAAAGACTGGTTACCCACAACACAGGGAATCCTAGTGTGGGACCAGGGTTATTACTATTACTTTGTAACAGGTTATTTTTGGGTCAATAAATGTTTTTTTTTTTTTGATTTTGAAGTGTCAAATTACATAAATAACTATTAAATTACAACTACATTTTTTTTATTACTTACTTGTAATTTTGACACTAACATTAGCAAACAAAAACTATATCGTAGTCTTAAAGAAATCTATTAGCATAATATCCTTATTTGCAATCACTCATGCAGTACAGGTTTATATTATTTGCAAAACATTCCAAATCGGATCGAAAACAGTTTACGATGAACAGAAACAAAAAAATACACAAAATAGTTGCACCTACATCACGTTTGCAAGTAAACTAAACTAAAAAGAATAAAAAACTAAAAAAAGCACTAGTTCGCAACATGCTCAATGCAAAACAAACAAAAGGGGTAAACAAAAAACAGGTTTTACATAAACGGTTAAACTTTCGAATAACGTAATCGAGATCACGACTCGATCCTTTGTGCGGATCGATACTATCCATCGATCTCTGTGGCGCGTCGCGGCGTGCGTGCGCGCATGTATTATGTACTCGCATAGTTATCATGGTCGTTTACACCATGTTCAGTTTAAAATTAATTTATCTATTATCTTTCTTATCAATTTCCTTGACACGATTCGACAGCGATGGCTGGTATCTTCAACTTTTAAAGGCTTTATCTTTATACATTTTAGGCCATTGATATTATGATATTTCGCTTCACATTAACTGTAACCGAACGACGATTCATGAAATTTTCAAAATCAGATCAATTCACAAACTTTACCTCTTCATAGACAACTATCTGTTACCCGCGTAAAAATTGTACCCCTAACAATATGTATACAAATTTTCATAATGATCGGTTGCTTAGACAAGCCGCGAAGGAATAACAAACAAACAAACTCACTTTCTCATTTATAATAATTTATTTAGAGAGTCGACTTTCACAAGCACGTTCTCTAATCATGTCGTACATATTATTATTCTGTATTAAACATGAAATAAATGTCTCTATAAACTACCATTCTTTTTGGTATAGATTAAACTACAGTTTAAAGTTTACCGTGCAACCGGCCGACACTAAGCGCGGAAACCCGATAGGCATCCTGCAATAGGATCGTTAGTTAGACCAGCGCGAAAGCTATTGCGAGCATTTGGTTGAAATTAACAATTATGGTCTCCCCCTCGATTTGTATGTTCCTGTGTAGAAATGGACAGAGAGGCATTCGGAGTGAGTTGTTGGTTATCTCGTGGAATCCGGCTGTGTACTTTGAGCCTGAACTATGTAATCGATTGACCATACAAATAGGTAATCGAGTTCTGTACGAGTTACTTGTGAGATTTGCGTTTAAGTTCTATGTTATAAACCGACTTCAATGTAGACATTGTTTGCAAGGTAGTCAGATGACTTAAGGCTTTGGAGGACATAATTCTATTAATAATTTATAATTAGTAAAGTAGTCTAATGTAATTAATCTCAATCAAAACTTTTGCTTGCTAAAAATGTAGCTCTGAATAAGTTGAATGAAATATTGTATCTAACGCGCATTGTGCGTTATTTACGAGCAAATAAACATTTATTATATTTATGATTTCGGGACAAGCGCACCACACATTCCCACCGATGTGTCTCCTGTGTAGCCAGGATCAACAACGGCGACCTCAGATTGACAATAAGCGATGAAGCTTATTGACGTCCCGGGGGAGAAAACTAGAACTGTCTTGGAACTCACAACGAATTTAATCAGAAAGAAGATAGTCGGAGTAGGAAGTATTAAAAGGAGAGGAGGAATGATTTCGATTATTGAGTTCTCTCACACAGGGACGCCATTGAGCTTTTAATAAATATAATATTTCTAATTAAACTGTCATAAATGCACTAAATTTTCTGATGATCTAGTAAGCTAGTTTATGGCTTAAAATAAAGGTGTTTGACTAATAACGTCTTTAATACGTCCGAAGGAAACAATAATGAAATGAAATGAAATCGTTTATTTCAGAAATTAGACCTTCACAGGCACTTTTTCTTGTCATTTACAACTTGTTTAAATAAAGAAAATAAACTACGTTATATACTACCACCATTTCGGACACAAGCAAAATGGCAACCGGTAAAAAGAAATGGCGAAAGAAAACCGGTTACGGCCTTTTTTGTCATTTTGTACTTATTTTTTTTTCCACTCATTAGTTACAATGTAGGTATAAGTACATTAAAATTTATAAGAAGAATACGCGGAATGTTATACACAGTGGTGTGGAATGAACAAGTCTTAAATCTACAATAAAATAAAAAAAAGTCAGTACTGACAAGAGTGAGCAGAATATAGTTACAAAGTCTTTTTTACAATGTAAACATTTGAGATATGTCTCTATACAATTTCTAATAGGGCAGCAATTTGTTCCCAATACTACACACAAGAACTGTACAAACAAGGTTCCATTAACATAGCAGTGTCCGATACCGGAAGATAGGTGCACACGACTAGTATTGCCGGTAACAACCTTTGACGTCACACGACGTTCGATAGTAATGTCGCTATTGTCGATAAAAATGTATCGATATTTTTATAAATACAAATGATGCTTCAATTTGTTTTTTGTTAAAGTAGACAGAGATTTAATGTATTTTTTTTAATAACTTTGAAATAAACTTTAATTAACTAGTTATTATGACAATTACTACAAATACAAATGCTGCGGTATGAAGAGATAGAAACCATTTATGTCGGTCTATTTGTAACATTTTTACGCGCTTAAAGTTGATTTTTTCACGTATAAAGATGAAATTTGATGTGAGGATGTTTGAGATCCATGTAATATGAACACAATAACGTATAGAATAGGATAGCCCGAGTATAACGGTTTAGTACAATCATCCAATGAAAGAAATGAGCAGGGGCGTAAACATGATTCAAGTTTTAAAATATTCCGTGAAGGGATTTTCTCGTTTTTTCATTTGTCAATAGTACTACTCATATTGAGTCAGTTCCTAAGTTTTATGTCATAAAAGCCTGAATTGTACTGCAAGTGAAAAGCGCAACGTGCGCCTGACTGTACTATGTAATTACAAAATTTCATAAAGATGCTTACATTATTACTATAAAATTCTTTGTTCTCTACTCTGCTCTTCCTCCCAATAGAGGAAGAGCATAAAAAGTACTTAAACGCGAACTTAATTTTATTCATCCTAATCCTAAGATAAATAAAATTAAGTATCTAGTAGTAATAAAAGTAAAAATAATACTTAGTAATTCAAACGTTATCAAATACAAAATTTTATAAAATCTCCAAACGAACTCACTTCAAGAATTGCAAAAAAATAATCACAAACCCCCAACCATTTATCCGTGGCACGTTAAATCTCATCTTAGAAGCTAGGTAATTACCCTGGCGACACTCCAAAGTGTCGTGCTCATTTCAATTAGCTCTCTTAAATATTCAATGTCTTTAAAATAGGCTCCACGATTCTACGTCGTTCCCCGCTAGTTCTGAAGTTTCATTACGAGGTTAATTGTTGACTCCAGTTAGATTCAGTTATATTTTTACGATCAGAGTTTTATGAGCTATGAAGATAATGCAGCAGATTTTGACTATAAAATGGTATTATGAATGTTTTGCCAGATTTGTGGTGATAATTTGGAGCTGTAGGGAGTGTAATAATTTGTTAGGTAAGCATTCATTGTGTATTATAATCATAAATTAATTTTAAAATAACAACAAGAACTAAACTAACATGAACAAATTATTTAGCCACACCACCGTTGCATGCTACAACAAAGGCAGAAATACTGAAAAAGGATAGGAAACCAGTTGGATTTCTGGATCTTTCACACACCGAACGAAACGCATTGCTGCTTTATGCCTATTTTCGGTAAGAAGGTATTTCTGGTCAGGTAGAGCTATCCCATTCACCCCAAAAATGTTTTACTTTTTAATAACCAATTTATGGTCTTCATAATCATCGTCAGCTATTATTAACTCACTGCTACGCTTAAGCCGTTTTTCGTCTTTTTCGTCACTTCTCCGTCTATAGTATCCACACTATAACATAAAAATGATGTCGTTTACTTATACTATGATAATTAATCAAAACTACTGATAGCAATCGTAATCGATAGTCATATCGATAATTCCGCATCGACAATGGGATGGCGCGGCGGGAATGTGTCACATCACTACGCACGGACTGATGATCATTGCCGGCGCATGCGCTCTATAAATAATATGTTGTAAAACGATTTTCGATAGATTAATCTGAATCGTGAGCGCAGTCGTGCCGCCCAGGAGAGGATCTATTGTGGATCGCTGTGATTTAGGAAAGGGAGGGGGTGGACGGTATTTATTTAAGGTTTTTAACGGCTTGGTGGCAACGTTGATAATAATCATACAGTGTCAATGGGCGCGGGTTCGATTCTCGAATAGGGCAACAATGGCGAACTTCATGGTGATATCCATTGACGAGTGTCGCATTTAGAGCAATGGGTAGCAGGTTTGATCACCGTATCGTGACAAATATTTTTCATGTCATTTTGATTTCAATAGGGTTGTTTCCTGGGTCAAAATAATTACATTATATTTAGTTCGTATTTTAGATTATAAAAAAATATTGGACACGTATTTTTTCTTTTTTCGATTAAACAAAAAATAACAAAGATACAAGGCATAAACATTTGTAAGTGGGGGCCTTTGACGTCACCCTATGCGAAAAAATGCCACACGGAGTAACGTCACACATAACTTTAATGGGCTATATCTTTGTCATTTTTGGTCTAATTTACAAATGAAAAAATGAGTGTCCCTTATTTTTGAATAATCTAAAAGACGAATTTTTTTACGGAAACAAGCCTACAAAATTATTAAAATGCATACGATTATATTATGAAATAGATTTTGTTGAAGTTGCATAAAATAAATAAGATCTACACAATTCGCTTTTACACAATTCGCACACCTCCTTGTGTTATGTTATGGGATACCAGACAACAACGGATATAATTTGTAAATATATACCCATACTATAATTGGCTACAATACCTACCTACATAAAAAAACACCTATACTCGAGAACAAACACAAACGCCATCTCATAAAATGTTTGCCACGAGCGGGAATCGAACCTGCGCTCTCTATTGCCGAAGGTAGGATCTCTACCAATGCACCATCGAGCTGTCTTTAATGAATTAAAGCCTCATTTTAAAACTGAGAATTTCACAAAATGACTATGAGAATATAAATACGGGAAAAAAAAAATTAAAAATGGTAATTCTCTAGGGTCCAATAATATGTTGAAACTAACATCCTCCTTCAACCCAAAGTTAAAAGACCATCACATAACAAAAAGCCTTTTTAACATCAAAAATTCCCTTTAGACTTGCACTTTCTTGCAAACTTTAAGCTCTATAAAAGTTTTGGAGCGTGCTTCATATAAGTTTTACGTCCTCTTCAATAAACCAACACTTTAATTCACTTAACAATATTGTTTAAGTGCTTTATTTAATAGATCATAAGGTTGATATTTGTATGACTAAGGTTTTTTTGATGTTCCAGTTTATTTGTTTACAGATAAAAAGGTGTAAAAGGTAGGTTATAACCATAAACAGTTGTCTAGTGTGTAGTGGCCTTAAATTTTTGTTGTTTATTAGTTTTTTTATGAACAACATTATAATATTATAAACAACGAATTTACTTGTTTTTATCACAATAAGTTAAATCGTCTAAACACTATTTTGGATGAAATTTTGTTAATGGATAGTTTGAAAACTCGATCGAAATGGGATTCTTTTTATCCTGGAAAATAAAGCGGTTTCCATGGGTGGGGATATCTCAAAAATTGCGAAATTATCTGTCAGTTACCATAACCGATTTTAATTAGCATACGAATAATTACTTTACCTACTTATCAAGTTTGTCTAATGTCTTTCGGTTTCCTGTCGCCAAAATTGGAAAAAATATCACTATCCTGATTTTAGCTTTAATTTCATTCGACGAATTATTTAAATTTTGTTTTTTTTAAAGGCTTTGATTTTACTTTGAAAAAATCCTTCACGTCATAATTTTAAACATCTTCTTAACATTAATGGTCCTACTAAAATAAAATAGGAATTCGCATCATAATATTAAGCATCAGCTAGCTAG
The DNA here is from genome assembly GCA_905163395.2 of Endotricha flammealis. Taxonomy (NCBI): domain Eukaryota; kingdom Metazoa; phylum Arthropoda; class Insecta; order Lepidoptera; family Pyralidae; genus Endotricha; species Endotricha flammealis. Next base: position 3,845,850 of record LR990869.1, on the reverse strand, counting down.
ATGAGTGGAAGTAAAGCTAAGAAAACCTGGCCTTAATATTGCTTCAGATATAAAATTAATAGTATCCTAAGGCGACTGTTGTATGAATGACGACACCGCTGCATAAACGGTTAGAGGCGACAATTACCGATACGTGATGTATGGAACTTACTAGAACCGGCTTAGGAGATAGAACTGGAAGCTGTTTAATAGCTTTCAAGAATGTTTAAATTAAATCTAATTTGACTTTTGAGTTGTTGATCTCGGTCTATTTTCTTTCTGATTAAATTCGTTGTGAGTGCCAAGACAGTAGTTTTTCCCCCGGGACGTCAATTAGCTTCATTGCTTATTGTCGATCTGAAGTCGCCGGTTGATCCTTGTTTTATAGGAGACACAGTGGTGGGAATGAGCGGTGGAATTGTCCCGATATACTAAGTATCTGCATGGCAAATTTGAGCTTTCTAGGTCATCTGGAAGTGGGTTAGAGTTTTTATCTATAGGTCAGTGATAATAAATAAATAAATAAATAAATAAACAAATAAATATATAGGGACAATTCACACAGATTGAGCTAGCCCCAAAGTAAGTTCGAAACTTGTGTTATGGGATACTAACTCAACGATATTATATTTTATAACAAATACATATATAGATAAACATCCAAGACCCGAGGCCAATCAGAAAAAGTTCGTTTTTCATCATGACCCGACCGGGATTCGAACCCGGGACCTCCTGGGTGGCGGTCTGGCGTGGTAACCATTACGCCACGGAGGTCGTCGGATAATAATGACGATTTTTGGACGTTAATATGTAAATAACCGTTTGAGATATGTTTATCAAATTTGGAGCACATATGTATCTCGCGTCTCAATATATGAGCCAAATTTGACACGTTAAGTGAAATAGTTTTTGAGTTATGACGTCAAAAGTAGCTGCTAATGGTTCGTGTAATATTACACGCTACCGCGTGTCTGGATATTAATGGAATATTATCATCAACATCTCAATCTTAAGAAGTCCACTGGTAGCGGTAGCTGCCTGCATCCAGAATATACCTAGGCAAAGTCCCGTTTCTTCTTCCTAGTGATATTTCCATCCATAAAATTGAATATAGCGAACAATACTAATTATGTGGGTATTATCAAAGCATGCCAACATCAATGGCCATTTAAAGGGTACAATACCAGCATCTTGATATGTAAAGCTAACGTGTTCGCTATTTACGTGGCCCTATCGACGTCCGAGATCGCACTGCAACAATAAGATCTTGTCACACACGTGTGTGCCAACCCTATTTTGGCAACCGCTCGATATTATCACGAGCACTCGCAAAGTTCAAAGTGCAATTTGATTACTTTTTCTGAGCTGTCAAAATGGAATGTATATGAAGTAAGTTGCACTATTTTGAAATACAGCGCAGCAGTGTACTAAATTTAATAACATGTAATCAATTCCATAAAATTTATAGTTACCGAGATCCTCCTGGACCTCTATCGTAGTTATGCTTTCAAATTTTTTTGAAAGAAAACTAGATAAAATGACAGAAAATGCAATCTGAATATTGCTTTGCTATTCATTTCATATGTACTTAATATGAAATCGATAGCAATGCAATTTAGATTAGATTGGAGATGATAAAACAATAAACACACCACCTTATGCTATTGTGAGTTTAATTTGCAACTACATGGTGTAATAATCGAGTTCAAATTAAGCAAATTAAACTTTTTTTACACTAACTCAACTGAGTTAGTGTAAAAAATTTATCACCTCAGCTTTAAGAACTGCTGCATCGTTTCCGATATGACCGGCTGGCAGTGGCTTTCTGCGACTTTTGCATCCAGCAGCTTGCCATTTTCAATAATCGAACAGTTCTCAAAACTGAACAATATCTCGTAGATTGAATAATATACCCCCCACACAGCACTCCACATTGTCTCTTGGCGAATGCATTTACAGTGCTATTATCACTAATTGCGATCTACTGTCATTTTACGGTTACGCATTAACATTATTGCAGTTTCGTCGACTATCGATTGGACGGATCTAACCTATATGCTAATGTGTATGTAAATTGTCCTGCCTTCACTTAACAAACTTCTAGTTAATATTTAACGGGCTCGTTAATCTAATTCTTGGGTTCTCAAAGTCTCCAAGATTTATGTTTTGGCGTATATTTTGACATAGGACCTAATTAGATTAAGCTGATTGCTGGTAATTAATCCATTGAAGGTATACAATATATTACCTGGGTCTATGTTTGTTTTATCCTACTAATATTATAAAGTTTCTGGTCGATGAAAGAGCTACTAAAGGGGAGCCTTCCTCTATGTCTGAAGAAAAAAATAGTCGACATGTGCATCTTGCTTTTTTTGTTTGTTTATAGTCAGGAAAATGCATTACTGCATGTCCCGCCGCTGGGGAAGCGACGGGGGTCTGTCGGGCTCCCCCTTTATATGCCACTTGGGTATACCGACTAAAAACCTGACTGACTGCATGTGCATCTTGCCTATCCTAACCTACGGTGTCCAAACCAGGTCACTCACAAAAGAGCAACGGTCCAAATTGAAGGTTTGCCGAAGAACAATGGAGCGCAGCATTTTAGGTGTTAGACTGGTTGACCGAGTTAGAAACAAGAACAAAGTTGTGGATGTTGGCAAAAAAATCTGCTAACCTGAAATGGGATTAGGCTGGTCACGTCTGCCGTATGAATGGGGAAAGATGGGCTCACACTCTAACCAAATGGGTACAACACGACGACGGGCACCGAAAGAAGGGAAGATCAAGGTTGAGATGGTCAGACGATATCAAAACCTTTGCTGGTGACTGGTTCGTAACAGCTATGGATAGGGACGTGTGGAGGGAACAAGGAGAGGCTTTTGCCTAGCAGTGGGACATGAATGTATATCCCACTGCTGGACAAAATCCTCCCCGTCCCAAATCTGTGTGATTTGTCCCTATATATTTATTTATTTATATTCTGAGGTGGTACTGCCATGGTAGAGCCAGCCTATTTACGCACCATATTTACTATCAGTTCATAGCAATAGGCTAGGCTCTATCACTCAATGAAGCTGCTGCATTTTATGTCATACGTTAGTTAAATATTTTAAATGTGAAGAACAGACAGACAGAGTTACATTTGCATTTATAATATTAGAACAACAATACTAGAGTAATTTAACTGTTTATGAGGCCGACTGTATTGAAAACTTGTCGAATTCTAACTAAATGGCCGAACACTGGTCTGCCTACACTGAGAATGGCCACTGGCATATAATTTAATTGGCATTGCATGCAATTAATATCGCAATCCCTTTGTTTACTGTGCCCTCAGGCGGTGAATAAAATACAGAAGCGTAATTTCATATTAGAATATTGCAGTAGGCATAATTATATCTATTTATTTACGGTAGACAGTTTTTTTATACCACTTAGGTGGAGACCAAGCATACGACGCGTCTGATGGTAAGCCGTCACCCTAGCCTATAGACGCTTGCAATACCGGGGCGGGGGTATGTATGTTACTCGCGTCGCGTGTCGATCCTGTAAAAAGTGGAGCTCTTGAACGAACAGTTTCGTTAGCCCCATAAATCATCATCATCTCAGCCACAAGAAGTCAACTGCTGGACATAGGCCTAAAACGATTCCAGTACCTATGAGCGTTTTTGTTGTAGGTATACAAAAAATAAAGAAACTGTGTTTTGACATAATAAAAAAAAACTTTGGCTAAACCATAAAAACATACATTATATAAATAGTGTTTTTTATATTTCCATTTGCTCAGATTATTTATAATATTGTCTTTATTGCATTATGGTCAACCGTTTTGTCTAAAGATTAACAAGCAGGCGGGCAACCTGACGGAAAGTAGTCCCTCTACCACTCTCAGCTTATACATTTTTGAAATAGCTAAGCTTGTCAAGCTGAATTACAACCTATTTACACAAGCAAGTGATTTTTATCCCAGAAGTACTAGGAATGGTCACAGATTGGTTAATGATATTTTACCGAAAAGCAAAAAAATTAAGAGTAATTGCTACTTCATGTGCATAGCAATATTTAATAAAATACCTAACAATATAAAAGCAATGACATTCCGGTTGTTTTCAAAGAATTTATATAACTGGCTTTTAGAGAAAATTTTTTACAACGTACAGGAATTTCTTGACTTTCAGCAATAATCATGCATATTGGAGTTCCTTGTATCTTTATTTTTTGACAATATTAATATTATAATCTGTTTGTTTTTAGAAGGCAAGGTATACCTACACTGTGATAATATGTAATATGTTCTAATTCAAGTGATACCTAATGTTAATTTAAATTTATAATTTTTGCATGCTATGTTTAATGGCTGATTAGGAATTGAACTATTTATTTATGTAACACCAAATTATTGTACCCTAATATGATACGCAAATAAACATTTCTTTCTTTCTTTCTTTCTTTCTTCTTTCTGTAGAGGCACACCTCTACAAAGAGTGGTACTCCCCGGTCGAGAAGTCCCCGGAGAGGAGGGTGGTGGTTAAGCATTTTAAGAAATCGGCTAACCCTCTTCACAAATGTATTTGTTATAAAGGAATTGATCTTCTGTAAGTTTTGTAGTCTGTGCCTTTGGGTTTATTTATATGCGTCCAACTATGTGTTGGCTATGAACTGGTTTTGAAATTATACTGCAAATCAGAGTATCAAAACAAATTTTAATATAAGTTTTTATGGAAATCTGAAACAGAGCCAAAATCCTATTATTTGTAAATGTTTAAGAGGCACATTAGAGGTCTCGTCAGAGGTGGGTTACGCATTTGTAGTGCCCCTGATGTTGCTGATGTCCATAGGCGGCGGTGACCACTTTCCATCAGGTGGCCCGCTTGCCTGTTTGTCTGCCGTTTAACATAAAAAAAAATAAAAAAAATGCCGTAATATTATTGTAGAAGGCGCCGCCGGTTTTCTAGTAAAAAAACATAAATTAAATTAGCCTAATAGAATAAAGTGATAAAGGCAATCATGGGACACGTCAATAACACATTGACGACAAATTACGACAAATAGAAAAAGATATACACGTCCCCTTTGTCGGATAAAAGGGCAATAAATCGACATGCCCTTGCATCAACAGCGTATTAGTGAATATGGTCTGTCCATTGTAAAATAACCTTTATCTTCAACATTTATTGGAATATACACCAGGAGACGTAGAGGTCTTGTTATATTGGTCGTATTAGCCCTCAAATTTGTCGCAAGTAAATCACGCGAAAAATCCAACGATAAACGTCTATATCCGCTTTTCCCACACATTTTTGGTACCCTCTCATGTGCTCACTTAATATGATGGTGTTTGCCCTTTCTCCCCTTGCTACTGCGCGCATAACCTTTTCAATAACAAAACCTATTCAAAAATAAACTTTAACACATTCTAATACGTTCGAAATTATATCAACATTACATTTTGATAGAAAAATTCATGTTCTTTTCCCGAAAATAGAATACGTGGTTCTGTCAAATGGAATTTTAACTTTGAAGCCTGTGAAGGTAAAGTAGGAATTTGTGTGTAATAAAAATAGGTCGGTTAGACAACTGAAGCGGGGAAGTTGGGTGACATTGTTACACACTGTATTGCACATTATTGGGTGATTGAATGGTGTACTTATTGGCTGAGGCGACAAGTTTGATAAGGTACCCTCGTGTTAAGGATAACACGCCAACGAGGAAAACTCAAATAAAATTTATGTTTCGCTACCAACATTTTATTTCTATTTGTTATGTCACTTTCTTCGAAACAACGTTTTTATTGTGACAGTTTTAAAATAATATATGTAAAATTTTATAGCAAACAACTTGGTTTTTGTTTGTTCTGTTTTCACGATGAAATATTGGAAAATCCTTTCTTATGGAATGCCTCGTACATCGAACACGCCTTCTAAGTTTCAGGTCTCTACAAGTAACTATAAAGTAATCTGTGATCTGTGTCTCTACGATCAGTGGTTTAGGCTGTGTCTTTTTAGTATTGTGTCTTGCTAGCCCTGCTCCAGGATAATAAGGATGCCTTGAAAAGATTTAGCATTAAGCCTTCCGTTTTGCATATACACTAGCTTCCTCTACTATATCTCCTTATATCCTCAACTTTTTTTTTCCCCACTAACATTAAAAGACTTTCTAAACAGATGATGCGGTTCACTTGTTTTGCATGTAGCAAGTTATTGCTACAAGCAGAGCTTACAATTTAATTTGTAATACACGTGTAACATATCTGTTTGGATAGAAACGAATTAACGCTTTCCCATAGACGCCATTTTGTTTTTATAAACGCGTGTGAACAAAAAAAACAAAGCGTGCAATCCCGTTGTGTTTTTTTTCAACTTTAAAAATGATAAAACCTTCCTTTACTCTTTTATCTTTTATTTTAATACTTATTTTATTTAAAAATAAAATAAAATAAGCAGTCAAATAAGCAAACGGGCCATCTGATGGAAAGAGGTGACTACCGTCTATGAACGTCAGCAATACCAGAGGCGCGTTGCGTTTACGTACGCGTATTACGCATACGCGTGCGTGCCTACAAGGATGGTAAATGATAGGAAAGGAATTGACCATCCAGATCTCTCACTAACCTAATTGTACGCATTGCTGCTTTACGACGATATTCTGTAAAAGGGTAGTATTTCCTAGTCAAGCTATAATCTATTTCATAAACGCTCCTGTACTCTAAAAAAATGTACTTGAAAAGCGACTAACATTAGTTCCATCCAACCAGGATGTGTTTGGACCAAAATAGTAAACAACAGCCAATAGCATTAGGTCCCAATAGTAATGTAACAATAGACCGTGGTGCTCGACAATCAAGCCTCACTTGATTTGCCATCTCTCTAGGGTTTAATGCCTTTTGTTTCATATTGCTGTCTCTGTCGTAGTTGTTAAGGAGGGAAGTCGTTTCAATATTTCCTACTCCGACTATCTTCTTTCTGATAAATTCGTTGTGAGTTCCAAGACAGTTGTAGTTTTCTCCTCCGGGACGTCAATAAGCTTCATTGCTTATTGTCGATCTAAGGTGGCCGTTGTTGATCCTGGCTACACAGGAGACACATCGGTAGGAATGTGTGGTAGGCTTGTCCAGGCATCCAACCAGGATTTGAATAGTCTTGAAAATGCCGTAAGTCATAAAAATCATTTGACATGCGCAACAACAACATTCAGCTTCTTTTAAATAAGGAATAATATTCCCGTTGATTCCTCACGTCCGCATGATAGGTGATGGGACATTACAATACTCAGCTTGTTTCAATTTAGAGTGCGCACGCGCACCAGCAGGACTCCGTGTCTGGCTTATGGCCGCGTGTTACTTTTAATCAGCATTGAAAACTGTTTACCATTAAAATGATTTTCATAGTTAATTATTATAATTAACTAGTGAACCCCGCGCAACTTCGTTTGCGTGTATTTATTTATGCACAGTATCTATAGCAGACTTTTGAAGAAATCCTACGGAAATCGCGTACTTTTCGGGATAAAAAGTACCCTATGTGTTAATCCAAGGTTTCAGCTACCTACATGCCAAATATCATAAATGTTAGCCGAGCCATTTGAGCGTGAAGAAGAAACAAACTTTCGCCTTCAAAAATATTAGTAGGATTCCTGTAAAGCAAAGGATTCACTTTCCGTTACTCTTCTCTGTCCAAAGTCTCCATTTCTCTTCTTTAGTTTGACAGTGGGATTTATATAACGTGTCATTAACTTTAAAAATGCTTTCCAGAAATTGGCTGTTAGTATTGAACGTAAAAAATATACCAGTCAACACCCAGAAACTAGTATCACAGTAACACTAATGCCATTCATAAAAAAACATTTTATAAAAAGTAATTCAAGTGAGTCTTTTAACATTTTCTTCCAGACTCTCTCAGGACGTTACAAACTCTCAAAAGTTTACAAAATATAAATATATTTGTTATTATTGTTACCCAATTTGTATAATATAATTGGTCACGTTCGTTTTCACCTTCTCTTGTTAACATATGCATTGGCAATTGCACAACGTACTCTGCTATTAAAAGGTCAAATTCTAGTTAGTACCCAAGTAACCTTATAAGAACAACGTTATTAATGTGAATTACTTGAACTAATAAGTACTTAGTGAATAACTAATTAGAGTATTACCAACAACTATCACCATTTCGGAAACAAAGCAAAATTACCACCGGTTAAAGAAATGGCGAAAGAAAACCGATTACGGCATTTTTGACCGATATTTTTACATCCATTTCTTTTTTCCATTTTTACAAAAAAAATATATACTCACAAGTAGGAAAGTTCGCATAGTCATAAATAATAATATATGTACAACGAAAACATTGAAATAATATTTCATATGTAATTTTGATAATTTTTAGACCTAAGAGGAGTAGGTATCTCGTTTAGCTCAGAAGACGATATTTAGATACAATCAAATATGAATACTTAAATCACATACTATAAACTACACATTTTACGTTTGGAAGACGATCAGGAAAGAGCAATACATGTCGATAGTAAATAACACAGTCAAGATAATTTCACCGATGTGTTTACGAAGTAACTACACTGGACGTCAAAAATAAGTAGTACAGTTTTAAAATTGCAATTACTCTTAAAACTATAGAAGTTAGAGTTTTGAAATAAAAATAAATCTTTAAAAGACGATATTATGCATGAAGTTTTTATTAAATGAAATGAAATTGTCTTTTAACTTTTTTTTATTTCAAAGCTTCTGTAGTTTAGGAGATATTGCAATTTTAAAACTGTACTACTTATTTTTGACGCCCAGTGTATTAAATAATCGGTGGATAAGTCTCTTCTGTTAATTAACAACGGTGATCATAAATTAGTTATAGATCAGTTAATAATCAATGAAGCTCATTAGGCTACAGATCAGTCAATCAAATACATTGAAGCTCATTATCTACCCGTGAGAAAAGATCCCCGGAACTTACCGGAAGAAGAGTTGGAAAGAATTCCATATTCACTTCCTTAATAGCCAGTAACGCATTGGTAGTTACGCCCCTGGTGTTATATTAGATGTAGGATCTTCAGCCTTCCTATTTTTGTAACAAAAACAGATTCAATCTCGATTCATACTCACGTGCTGTCCCGTTCAATTTATATCTTGTATGAGGGAGACAGCCATTGAGTATAAAAGCGCTACCAATTTAACCAGAAAGATATTAGACGTAGTCTTTTTGATTAACTGCGTTGTGAGTACCAAGACAGCTGTAGTTTCTCCCCCGGGATGCCAATAAGCTTTATTGCTTATTGTCAATCTTAGATCGCTATTGCTGATTCTCTGTTTACATGAGACATCGTTCCGTGGTGTCTGATGTTCATAGGTAGTGGTGACCACTTTCCATCAGCTGAACTGTTGTTATAAATTAAACAATGAATTGAACCCAAATAACCAAAAAAGTTATTTGATAGAGCCAGCATCATCATCTCAGCTACAAGAAGTCCATTGCTGTACATAGGCCTCCTTCAAAAGTCATCGTTTCGTATTTGATACATGAAGAATTTATTACCTAACCAAGTCATGGCCATTTGCTATTAAAAACACCGTAAAATGGCACCAGTAGGCAACCATTTATTGTACACAACATATTGCACATTATAACTGTATCGAAAGATTTCCATTAAGAGTAACAACAAAGCAGCCGATACGCGTGGAACGAAATGCCAACCGCTTAGCATATCGCCTGTTCGGATCTAACGCTGTGCTCACATTTAAGGCCTGTTTTCACCACTTGCTAAACTTATTGGTCAAAATAAGGACTGTCAAAATCATATAACATCTGTCGAAAATGTCGAAATCATGCAAAAGCTGTCACTTGCAAAAAATTTATCTTGTAAAACTGAGATAATCTGATAAAATTAAGTAAAAATTGTTAGTTTCGTACAAAAGTTTTCAACAAAAAAAAAACATTTTAAAAAGAGAACCAAGTAGTTTTTCTACCTTAGTAACATAAGCTTTTACATACATAAATTGAGTTTTTAAATACTTACTCGTCATAATCTTTACACCTCTCATGTTATTAGTTAATGCAATGCGCTTTATATTATTTTTATTTAGAAACAATTAATGATAGGTTTTCATCAAAAAAGAAACTGACAGTTTTTATAGTATTTTTCTGGCAAATGTTATCGTTACAGGCTCAAATTTTTACATAAGTAGTAACAAAGTTACAGATCTATACACATCCTAACTGACTCGGTCAAATCAAGCCACCAGTTCCAATAAAAAATTGAATTAACCTCTCGAAGTCTCGTATGCTCCAAACCAAAGGTCACATCATTATAATCTGTGGACGTGACCAACCAAAATGGCGGTCGGCGGCCATTGCTATCTCAGTGTTCGTAATTCGAAATTTCTATTCTCTTGTCGTAATAAAATCATGCGCGCACGCATGGGTCGCCAGAATGTTCTATTTTTGTAATTGTTTTTTTTTTTGTTTTGTCTTTGTGGTTGGTTACTTTGTTTTGATATTACTTTTCTTACTATACCTCCCACGATTTCGTAAAACATAAACTTTTAATTTTTCGTACACAAAGTTCATACATGATGACCGCGCCTTCTTCTTTTTCTGTTTATTTAACTTCTAACAAACCTTCCAACTGCTTTAATGCAATTTCCACCTTACCTAAATATTTTTTTCCATATGAACGGAAACAACAGTCTTTTCATCTACGACTTTAAAAATAAAGACTATGAAGACTGTCAATTTCACTAAGCAGTGAAGTTGACAGTCTTTCGAAACCGAAACAAATATTATGCTAGTTCTATGGTTCTCTCTCGCGTAGTTGAGCGAAAACGAGAGTGTGAACGGGTTCTTCGTCTTCTCTTTTTTGTCTACTAACTTTGTGCTTAACTTCACTTCGATCAACTTTGCGAAAGTGTAGAGCTAGTATAAGGGTTTATCTACATTATTCAAATCCCATAAGGGTGACCCCATTAACTAGTTTCTAACAATCTTCTTATCGAACAGTTAATTCTAATTAGTAATACTAGATAGCAATTTGCTTTGTTGCGACACATACATACATACAAAATGTCAACCTGGTCACAGTGAAGGTAAAAACAGTGGGGCTCATCATGGAAATTGTACTAGAAAGTCTATGGACAAAGTAGCCATTGCTCCACCACACACCCCCGTGGCCAACAAAACTGAGGAATACATAAATATCTTTTAACGATAAATTGTTTAGAAATTCCTCCATCCTTGATTGTGATTGCAATTTTTAAGGGTTTATTAATAAAAAAGAAAAACCTTAACCTTTATATTTTTTTAGAAATTACAGTGACTAAACTAGTTAGTAAACTTTGGCTCATAATTTGTTTAGTACACACATCAAATAGCATTTCCAAACTGTTCCTAAATATACTATGTTAACCTCATACAGCGTTGTTAGCACTTAAATCGACTAATTAAATGGGATCGTGCTTAAAGAACAATGGATTTTGTACATAAAACGATTAGTTGTAATGTCGGCAACATAATTATTTTACTTTAAAATTAAACGCAAATTACATGTTTTTTTATATGAATAGTTATGATTGACTCAATCAAGATAGCTAAGTTAAAAAAAAATAAGCAAGGTTATTTTAAAATGAATACAATAACAGTATCATATATCTTGGAGTGGTAGAGCAATTATTATGAAATGGGCTAGCTCGACCGGGGAAGTACCACCCTCCACAGAATATCGACGTGAAGCAGCAATGCGTTTCGTTCGGTGAGTAAGAGCCCAACTCCTTCCCTATCCCCTCTTTTCCCTTCCCTTCCTCCTTCCTTTCCTCCAACTCCCTTGGAACAAGGAATGGGTAGCGCCCCTGGTGTTACTGATGTCCATAGGCGGCGGTGACCGCTATCCATCAGGTGGCCCGCTTGCTTGTTTGTCTACTGTATGACAAAAAAAAAACACCACTAGCAAACGGCTGTACGGTTTTATTTTTTTTAAATAAAAAGTATTAATTTGTTTCGTCACTTTTGTACTTCATTTAATCTTCCTAAAAAATCACAGCGCCAAAACAGGTTTTCATCATTAGAGTGTACTCTGCCCCGCTGCTGCAATGCAGATTGGCGGATGCCAGTGTTTTCAAACCACCTGAAAACCACCGACTTGGCTTAACGACATGTCATATCATCCGTCGATAACAGCCGGCATCGAAAGCTTAACGTGCCATCCGAAGCACACACGAAACAGGTTTTAGTTCAATAAAACTTTTTAATAAACAAAAAACCCTTTATACATACATACATACAGGAATGAGTCGACGGATAATAGCAAAGTGTACGTACAATAAACCGTTCTTAATTCGTTTCAGATTCCAATACCTTTACAATGTTTCTCATATAATGCAGAAACAAAACCTTACATTACCTCAATAATACGTTATTATTGTGCGACACAACTTATCTGATCCGTATTATTTATCTGTGGCCAGTGCATGACAATTTTATCGATTATTTCAATGGCCATGCATAGAAGTTGTAGTATATTGAAAAATATTACATAAAACCGTTTTTAGCTTTTGGGCCTCTATCACAAAACTTCTGGTTACTATATTTGACCAGTAGAACTGTCAAAATCATACGAGTACTGCCGAAAACTGTCAGATTCATTTGAAAAGTACGATGGACCATCTCTACGAGAGAGAGACAATCGCGACGAGTCCGAATGAAAATTCGCGATGAAATCGCCTTATGAAGACCCGTTCTAAGACAAAGTATAGAATTAAGTGGCACGACAATATTATCGTCACGATTCTCTCGCTCGTGAAGATGGTCCCTAAGCTATTCGAGAGTTATGAAACAGACCGACTTTAACCGATGGTTTTTGGAGTGATATATCATCAGAATAAATCGGCAAAATATTCCATGAGAGTTTCCGAGTTTCTCTTTTCCCTTCTCCACTTCCTTATCCCTCCCTTCTCTTCATATTCTTTTTCTTTTAGCAACGCATTGGATAGCCATAGATGGCGGTAACCAATTTCCATGTTTGCCTGTGGTACGACTCAAAAATTAATTGATTTATCTATATTTTTAGCTTATACACACTGCAATAAGCGTAGAGCCGTCCAATATTTCCCTTTTGTTAGGACATGGGACTCCTCATTGGAGTAACGTGCCTTCGAACTCCGTACTTTATTGTCCACATGTTCATATTCTTAAAGCAATAAGGAATTTGCAATAGTATTTCTTTTTGCATTGTCCGCTTGAACATTTACTGTTTCGATATTGTTGAGAATAATCTCTTTTGTAAAGATAATATTAAACTTTTAGTACGTTTTGGGGCTCCGCAATAAAGAAAGAATTTATTCAATACTAGCGAAACCCGCGCAACTTCGTTTGCGTGTATCCCTACCCTACCCTACCCCTTCACCTACCCTACCCCTACCCTACCCCTACCCCTACCCCTACCCCTACCCCTACCCCTACCCCTACCCTACCCCTGACCTACCCCTACCCTACCACTACCCTACCCCTACCCTACCCCTACCCTACCCCTACCCTACCCCTACCCTACCCCTACCCTACCCCTACCCTACCCCTACCCTACCCCTACCCTACCCCTACCCTACCCCTACCCTACCCCTACCCTACCCCTACCCTACCCCTACCCTACCCCTACCCTACCCCTACCCTACCCCTACCCTACCCCTACCCTACCCCTACCCTACCCCTACCCTACCCCTACCCTACCCCTACCCTACCCCTACCCTACCCCTACCCTACCCCTACCCTACCCCTACCCTACCCCTACCCTACCCCTACCCTACCCCTACCCTACCCCTACCCTACCCCTACCCTACCCCTACCCTACCCCTACCCTACCCCTACCCTACCCCTACCCTACCCCTACCCTACCCCTACCCTACCCCTACCCTACCCCTACCCTACCCCTACCCTCCCCCTCCCCTACCCCTCCCCTCCCCCTACCCTACCCCTACCCTACCCCTACCCTACCCCTACCCTACCCCTACCCTACCCCTACCCTACCCCTACCCTACCCCTACCCTACCCCTACCCTACCCCTACCCTCCCCCTACCCTACCCCTACCCTACCCCTACCCTACCCCTACCCTACCCCTACCCTCCCCCTACCCTACCCCTACCCTACCCCTACCCTACCCCTACCCTACCCCTACCCTACCCCTACCCTACCCCTACCCTAACCCTACCCTACCCCTACCCTACCCCTACCCTACCCCTACCCTCCCCGTACCCTACCCCTACCCTACCCCTACCCTACCCCTACCCTACCCCTACCCTACCCCTACCCTACCCCTACCCTACCCCTACCCTACCCCTACCCTACCCCTACCCTACCCCTACCCTACCCCTACCCTACCCTACCCCTACCCTACCCCTACCCTACCCCTAATTTTTTTCCGTAAGAACCTTGTGCAGAGTATTAGAAAACTACAAAAAAAAAATCAGCCAAATCGGTCAAGCCGTTTTCATGTTATGTCGTGACAACGGAAAACGGGTTTCATTTTTATATTATATAGATTATAAAGAGGAAATATTTGTTTTTTTGTATGTGTGTGTTTGTAATGAATAAACTTAAAAACAACTGAACCGATTTCAAAAATTCTTTCACTGTTGGAAAGGTACCCCCCGATACATTACCCCCCGGAAACATACATTATATATATTTTTTAATTAGGGTTCCTTAGTAAACCCATGCGAAGCAGGGGCCGTACGCTAGTTACACATATAAACAAAATAATATAACTGTTTAAACTGTCACAAAAAAGGCAAAGTGAATTCGACATTCAATATTTTCAATAGAAAAACTCGTGATCTAAACGAGGTAATGTTTGTCACTATTGACAAATAGTTTCAAAAGCCCCCAGAAATGGTGTTTACGTTTACCATACTCCATAAACAAGCCACAAACGGCGTATGATACATCAAATTAATGGTTCCTGAAATAGTGAGACAAACACGCCCGTATTTGACAGGCAAACACAGGAGCGCGCCTATTTAACGGAAAGTTCAGGCGAAGTTCACTAAAGATATCGATTTAACATTAATAGTTAAGTGGTTAAGGGCAAATGTAATTAGGGAAGATGTGAAAATCGGTTAGTATATTCATTCCAAATAAGAATAGGAATGTGAAGAATAAGTGTCATAATAATAATAAATAAATAATAAATAAATAAGTTACATAATAATGTATTTTTGAATATGTAATGGGTTTTGCCAATACTCGCCACGCTTGGCAGACGAGTTGGCGAGCGCAGTTGGGTTGGTTGTCCAATTTTAAGTGGAAAACGCTGCTCGTTCTTTTCTTACTACTAATATGTGGGGAATTGAAATTTACGTGTGATTAGGTGTTATCATAGTCAAAATATATTTTTAGTTGCAATATTTTTGTTTTTTTTTGGTGAAAAAATGTAACCTTAAGTTCCTATACCGCGTTTATCAAAAATCTTACAAAAAATATTAGTATTATATTTTGTAGTTCCGTAGCTTTTCCGATTCTTCTAGTTGCCGGGTTATATTCTCATACAACCCGGCAATAACTCAGCAATGTCCCAGCGAACTTACAGTCGCATCGCGATTGTCTGTTGGACGACTGGTGACGCGACAATTTGTCGCTAGATATTGCGAGACATGCGTTATTATTTACAGAGTATATAGCGACTTATTGTCACGACTTGGATTAAGAATTTGCAGTCTAACATTGTTTCAAAGCACGGAGGAGCTTGAGATTATCCGTATCAACCCATAATCATCCACTGCAGAAATACGAATAATTTTTGGAGTGGCAGAGCAATTATTATGAGATGGGCTAGCTCAACCGGGGAAGTACCACCCTCTCACAGAATATCGACGTGAAGCAGCAATGCGTTTCATTCGGTGAGTGAGAGATCCGGAAACCCAACTCCTTCCCTATTCTTTCCCTCTCCTTCTTTCCCTTCCCTTCCTCCTTCCTGTCCTCTAACCTCATTGGCGCCCCTGGTGTTACTGATGTCCATAGGCGGCGGTGACCACTTTCCATCAGGTGGCCCGCTTGCTTGTTTGTCTATTGTATGGCATAAAAACTGGATTAGAGCGTACTCTGCCACGCTGCTCCAATGCGGATTGGCAGCGGCCGGTGTTTTCAAGCCGTGTCAAGGCCATCGACTTCCATTCCTCGGCAACAGTTTTTTTTTTCTTCTGACAATGACATAGTCAGATTCAAATTGTCATTAAGTTTAAAATGTGTTTCTGGAACTCACCAGCTTCTTTTAATTTATTTTATAAAAGGAACGTTTTGATTAAATGAAATAAATGTAATGTCTCCACAAAAACCGTCACGGTAATAAATTGTGTGAGGCAGAAAATCCCCCATATCAACTGCAAAATAAACCCTTCAACTGCCAAATAAACGCAATTTTCCTCAAGAATGTTGCCCGCAAAATCTTCAAACGGTTTAGTCGCATGTCCCGGGACGTTCCAGCCTATACTTCAACTTGTGTGGGAACGTAGACACGTATATGGTTGTCGTATGCGATCAACAGGTAGTCGCCCGTAGGGTTAAGCGGTGGTGTTGCACGTTATTGAAAGGTGCTCTACTTTTTTTAAAGAGATAAAATTGTTGTGAATTATTTAACTTTATAGAATGACGTCTGATAATATGCTGCTATCACACGTGTATTGTTTGTGAATGGTTGAAGAATGCATTATGATTAATAGACTTGAGTTTTATCTTATTTAAATACATAAAATTCAAAGTTCTGACTGATTTAACTATATATCAACCCACAGGCCAAACTGCTGGGTCTAGAGATTCCAAGGAATGTAGGTTCCATACGACGTCTAGGGGTGTACTAAGAAATGATTTTTCAAAATTCCCACGGGAAAGCGAGATATACGCAAACGAAGCTGCGAGTATTTTACTAGTAAGGATACATTTTTCATTAAGGTAAGGAATTAATATAATAATCAAAATAATATTTTATTTTAAAATGTTATCTACGATTGCTTATTGTTCAAGGGTTAAATTAATTTGAGACTGTATTTCAGTTAAAAAAAAAACATTTTATACGAGTTAAGTAGGGAGCGTCTCGGAGAGCCTTTTAAAAAAACAAGATGTTTATACACGAAGAGACTTTAATCAACTGACTTATTCTATGGTTACAGGTTCCTTATATGCTATTGCTTATCTAAACAGTAATATTAAACCTTAATGCTACTGGTACCGGACCCGAGCATATATAACTCCTCCCTTCCGAGAGGGCTGCGTACGATCGGGGTTGCGTTGCACTTTGGTTGCACTACGGGTGCATCACTCGTTGCTGCACTACACTGCACTGCGGGTGAGTCACTCGGTTGCACTAGTGCGGGTAACTTCGGCTCGTTGCGCGGCACGTAAATCTCCGTAGTCGGGATGCGTTGCTGTTGTTTGGTGCGCCTGCACCTAGCGAAGTACACTCTGTAGGTGTAATACACTAAGCCTGATGCAATGACGATGACGAGTCCGATGGAAGTCCAACTCGGCGTGCTGGATATACCTTCTGACCTATTTAAGTCAGCTATACCCAACTGGGTTTGCGCAGACAAAGTATGCAGTTTGTCAAGGTTTATATGTTCTAACTGGATATTTCGGTATGTAATGTTAGTATCGGGTAAACGAATCCGTGGCAACGGGATTGTTTCCCTGATAGCGATGGTGCTGTGATGTGTCTGTAGCGTCTGACCGTCGAGGTTGAAGCTGCACTGCTCCGTGGTGGTAAGTAGGTAGGCGCCTTGGACACGCTGGTACCTATCGTTGGTTCCACAAGTGGTTTTCAGAATTTCCTCATTTCTAAAAATAGCTAACCATGTGTTTTCATGTATTTGCTCTATTTTTACAGGTGGTGATACTACTTCGGCGACTCTGCAGTTTGTTGCAGGTAAGTGGCGTATAACCAAGATTACGCAATCTTGACTGTTTTCTATCTTTTTCAGGGACAGATGGCTGCAAATCTGGAGCTCGTCGCTGATGGGGCGGCAGGGCTCCCGGGGGTAAGTATATTCGTCATTACCCAGTATGAGGAGGGGTGCAATTGGTATGCGGGTAAGGTTATGATCATTCGGGATGGAGTACAGGTGCAATAGGTCGAATGAAGCAGGACTAACAATAGGAATTTCTAATATGAATGTCAAAGACTTTAGGGTACTATAAGCCTTAACGCTAATAGTGTTTTCAAGTAAGTGAATATTTTCGCGCCTAGCAACTAGGGGTAGTTTATATTTACTTTCTATCTCAATTAATTCTGATAATAAGTATATAGGTTCTATTATACTAGGGTGCAACACACCTAGGGATGCAAATGTTATAGCCGTTTCGAGTGTGCTTACTTTATCAAATATTTGCTGGAAACCATTTTCTATTTGAATATATGACTGTAAAATGTCTAGGCGAGAGTTTAATGAAGTAAGATTTTTATTGACATTATCTAAGTTAACTGTTAACAAATCTAGATTTCTCTGGACTTTGTTAAGATTTTCATTGTATTCGTTCATAAACTGCTTCATGAGACTAATGCCTTTAAACTGTTTATCTGCCATTAAATATGCGTTTTTCCTTAAGTTTTCTATTTCCTTTTCAAAGTGTTGAGCATCGTTTTCGTCCAGGTTACCGCTAATGGCTTTAACTATTGATCCTAATCCGTTGATCAATCCTCTACGTTGTCTAGACGACGATCTAGGCAAAATGTAAAAGAACTTACTAGTAATTATATCTATCATATATTTAATTTGATCTCTATGCACAAACCTTTCCGCATAGGTAGGGCGTGCGTTTTCTATAAGGCTTAACTTTAAATATACGCTAATAAATCCACTAAATATGTCGTACAAATGAGTTGTGTTATATACACAGACTAAATTATACGTATCTATCCTATGTATTATTCTACTTTCCTTAATTACTAACAGACCGTCTTCGTTGTGAACCGGCTGTACTATGGGGTCGGAGGTTGCGCGGGCGCTGCCGGCGGCGAACCAGAAGAAGACGACTCTGTAATTTGAGATGGTCGTCTTAATAATCGGCTGTGTACTCGTATAGACTTTGAGTTAACATGCTTTCCGATTATTTCAATAACGTTATTGGGGTGGAACCTAACCACTGTATAGGGACCCAAATAACGAGGATCTGTTTTCTTACTGCGGGAAGTTTTCGCTACCTGCTTGAAAACTTGATCACCTACTTTAAATTTAATGTTTTCCGAATTTGTATTAGATTTTGTAATAACTTTTTCTTTGTCGGTCATTAACTTAAGGGTGACTAACTTTTGTGCACTTTCCATTTGGCTTTTGTGCTTTTGAACATAGTCCTGGTAATATTCCTGAGTATAGAATAATTCCAGAGGGTTACGACTGCTAGTATGACCATAAAGAAGTTCGAACGGTGTAAACCCGGTAGCCGTATGTATGGTATTATTATAGGCTATAATGGCATTCCGCATGAGGACGGCTACATCGCTCTTATCAGTTAATCTCTGTAATCTAATTAATTCGCCTATAGTAGAATGAAATCTTTCTATAGGAGAATTCGAGTTCGGATTATAAGGTGTAGTGAAATGTATATTAACTTTATGCATGATACATATTTCTCTAATTACATCATTATCAAACTTATGGTCTGAATCAGTAGTTAATTTACTGGGAATACCTATAATTGATAAAATTTGAAGTAAAGCCTCCGCTACGTGAATACTGGTAGTTGCGCGTAATGGAACTGCCTGAGCGTACTTGCTAAAGTTATCGATTATAGTAAGAAATGTCGAACTATCAGTACTGTATAAATCCATGAACAAATGTTCCATGGGCTTAGTAGGGGTTTCGGTTAATGCTAAAGGTGGTCTAATGGGATTACGTTCGTATTTAGCTTTTAAACACGTTTCACATTCGTTTATGTATTTTTGTATAGAGATAAGCATGTTCGTCCAGTGGTAATTCTTACGTAATTGTTTATGTGTCTCTTGTATGCCGCGATGGATCGTTTTACCTTCGTGGTAACGTTGTATCAGCTGTCTCTGATGGGATACGTCGTCAACTAAGGTCACGCGAGATAAACATCTGACGAGTTTAGGACCTCTGTTGTCGAAGACTGAACTGTATACCTTACAGAATGTGGGGTATAATTCTTCGTTATAGAAATAACAAAAGAATTTCCTATCAGCTATAGTATGATGTCTCAAGAATTTTATTATTTCTTCCTCTGTATTATTGATAGGGATGAATACATGTTTTATTTGAAAGTTATTTTTGGATTTATCTTCGACTCTATATTCTGTACCTGGGGAAGATCTAACATGAAATTGCTTTAGTTGCTTATCGATTGCGTCAGGGCAGGTAGGTATGTTCGCTGTGACGTCGCAAGGTGTATCGTCTTTTACAGTGCTGGGCGGTGTAACGGGTACGTCTAACAAGGTACGTAAGTCTACGTCAGTCAAGTCGTCAGTCTGATTTTGAATTATATTTTCATTATCTATTTGCAGATTCGAGTCATTAGCGGATGATATTTCTACGGCTAATGAATCGATTTCGTTGATTAGTTCTACGTGGGTATTATCTGAGGATGTACTAGGTTGTTCAGCGTCTATCGCGTTTATTTTTACTCGAGACAACGCATCTGCGTTTGTGTTATATTTGCCCTTTTTGTATATTATTTGATAGTCGTATTCCTCTAATCGTAATCGCCATCGAGTTAGCTTGGAGTTGGGATCCTTTAAGGACATTAACCATGTAAGTGGTTTATGGTCGGTATATATAGTAAATTTTCGACCATATAGATAAGGCCTAAAATACTTGATAGCCCATATAATGGCTAGTAGCTCCTTTTCGATAGTGGAGTATCTACTTTCGGTTTGGGATAAGGTACGAGAAGCGTACGCGACGGGTTTATCTGAGCCGACTGTACCTTGGGATAGTACAGCACCAACGGATACGTCTGAGGCGTCGGTTGTGAGAATAAACGGTTTCTCAAAATCGGGATACTGTAGTACGGGGCTATTACAAAGTATTTTCTTAGATTTGTTGAATGATTCGATGAATTCGGAAGTATGTTCTACTTTCGAACCCTTTTTCAAACATTTCGTCATAGGTTTCGTCATTTTTGCGAAATCCGGGATAAATTTTCTATAGTAACCGACAAGTCCTAGAAAAGATTTTATTTCTTTCGGAGTTGTTGGAATTGGGAATTTTTGAATGGCTTTGATTTTATCGGTGTTAGGTTTAACGCCATCACCGCAAAGTACATGCCCTAAATAATTGACTTCCTTCTTTAGGAATTCGGATTTATCTAATTGCACTTTAAAATTGTGTTCTCGGAGTCTCGCAAAAACCTTTCTTAGTTTTAACATGTGATCCTGAAGGGATGTAGAGTATATAAGGATATCGTCCAGATATACTAAGCAAGTTTCGGGTAATAAATCACGCAATATGTTATTCATGAGGCGCTGAAAAGTGCTAGGAGCGTTTTTTAAGCCAAAAGGCATTCTAAGGAATTCGTAATGCCTATTGGTGGTAAATGCAGTCTTTTCTATATCTGCTTCACTCATTTGGCACTGATGGTAACCTGATGCTAAGTCAATTGTTGTGAAGTACTGCGCTCTGCCTAACCTGTCTAAGATGTCATTAATATTGGGGATGGGATATTTGTCCTCTATCGTTTTATCGTTGAGTTTCCGGTAATCGATGACTAGTCGCCACTTCACCTTTCCGGAGGCATCAGCCTTTTTAGGGACCAGATGGACAGGGCTAGACCAGGGGGAGATGCTTTCCCTTACTACGCCTTTATTAACTAAATCATCGACCTGGCGTTGGATTTCTTCTTGTATGCAGGGGGGTTTTCTATAGTTCTTGTTAAATATCGGTGTCTCATCCGTGAGTCTAAGTGAGTGTTTAACAGAGTTGGTGAACGTTAAAGGAAGATTATCCGAATAGAAAATATCCCTATACTGATAACATAACTTTTCTATTTCTCTTCTCTCTTCTACATTCAAATGTTGTGTCCTAATTCGACTTAAATTTGATTTAAGTTCGTTATCTATTTCCATATCCGAGTAACGAATGTTATTTAGTTTATTGTTAATCGTTAAATTCCGTTTAATTGTGATATTATCTACATGTAGTTTCATTGATTTTGATTTGGTATATAATTTACTTGTTTTGAAATCTATACGGCATCCAAGTGATTGCAGGATGTCGTTACCTATTAGTCCGTTATAACTCTTATCAAAGTCAAACACAAGAAATTTATGCTTGACATCCGAGCCGAACAATTCGGGTATTGTAATATAAGCTACCTGATTAAAATGGTTCTTGGTGAATGCAATTAATATAACGATCGTCGGATGTTATTGCTGAAGTTATCAGCGATCTGGTAGCTCCGGTGTCTACTAGGAACTTTCCGAGGTTTTTTAAATATACAAATGGAAGTTTATCTATTATATACTCGTACTGGACATGTAATTTATTATCTTCTGGAAGAGCTGCGTCAGCCTCTTCCTCGGGGTATTCATTGTTTCCTACATCTTCCGAAACAATGTTATGCGCTTTATTGAAGTGCGATTCGCGTTTTATGAATGAATTTGGTTGCGACACGGGGTTGTTACGCGGGGTGAATGAATTGGGTTGCGACGCGGGGTTGTTACGCGGGGTGAATGACACACGTGGCTGAAATGGGGCTTTTACATTATTTTCTACACTGGTTACACGTTTCATTCGCGCCTCCTCCTGCGTAGCGAATATAATGGCTGACTCTAATGTTTTGGGATTGTTGATCCTAACCCCTAGACCTAAGTTGTATTCTAGATTATCTACAAATGTATCTATAGCGATGGTCTGATAATATCGCCCATCTTTTAGGTTTGGACCTAACCCACACAGTGCATCTAGTATGTCTCTGATTTTTTTTCCAAATGAATCGCAAGATTCGGAACGTTGTTTTGTACAGCGCATTAGTTCTTGAAGAAGTTGAACTTCATTTCTTACTTCACCAAATCTATTTGTAAGTGCATGACGTAATGATTGCCAGTCATCTATGTCAACCTCAAGCGAAATAGCCTCTAATGCTTTATTCGATAGTTTATTCCTAATTAAGCAAATGACCACGGGGTCGTTGCTACTGATTTTATGATGCGCGAGCACACTCTCCACGCTTCTTATATATAGGTTTAAAGATTTTCTATTCCCGTCATATGTTGGTAAAATTGTATTTATTAAGTCGTAATTTAAGGTTCTAGCGTGAGGGGTGGTCAGCCCTGCTGCTGCTGCAGCAAGCTCAGCTAGGTTGTTGTTGTTGTGTGTTGCCATTGTGTTTACTAAAGGTACTTTTATAAATAAAATTGTAAAGATAAATTGTAAATGAAATTGTATAAATTGTAAAAATTGTAAAATTGTTTTAATAAGATTTTAGAATGGTATTGGTATTAACCACGATGTGCTAAACGGAAGGTGTAGAGTTTGATACAACTTCGTATATTAGCATTAAAAATATATAAGGTGTGCTAAACGGAAGGTGTAGAGTTTGATACAACTCCGTATATTAGCATTAAAAATATATAAGGTGTACTAAACGGAAGGTGTAGAGTTTGATACAACTCCGTATATTAGCACTAAAGCTGCAGCACCCTAAAGAACTTGATTTAGGATACTGAGGATTGGGATTCTGAACCGGGAACTGAGTAATTAACAAACTCACCCCCAGAAGATCTCCATGAGTTGTTGCTCTGTCGTGTGGCTGCTCCGGCGAACGCGGGTGTAAAAAGTTCGATAGTGAGGGGATGCACAGGGTGCAATCTGCTTTACTCGACGTTTCGTAAGAAGTTCGCGAGACTCACTTATCCACAAGACTGCGCCAGTTAAGTAGGGAGCGTCTCGGAGAGCCTTTTAAAAAAACAAGATGTTTATACACGAAGAGACTTTAATCAACTGACTTATTCTATGGTTACAGGTTCCTTATATGCTATTGCTTATCTAAACAGTAATATTAAACCTTAATGCTACTGGTACCGGACCCGAGCATATATAACTTACGTTTAAAAGTTTTGTGAAAAAAGAAATGAAAATATCTATTACTCTATTTGGAATCTTAAGAAATTCTCTTAACCATCGAGTTTCAAAAGAAAAATTAATTAATTTTTGCAAAATATTATTGTTGTTATTATAAACGTACATTTAATAACTAAAGCCATTTCATTTCATTAAAAAAATATATAATCTTCAAGTAGAGCAATATTTAACAAGAAAAATACAGTGACGTTGCCGGAAAAATATTTTCTCATATGTTGGAAAATCCAAGGCTAATGCGTGTCGGGGCCCACGCCGGAATTTATAACACACTTTTGTTTTACGATGCTTTCTCCCGGAATAAATTTCATAATACACCCCCGGCATCGTAGGGTTATGGTCATGGAGTGTTGTTTATGGAGATTTATGGTAGCATGTGTTTTTTTTTGTTTTATTCCTATGTTAACCCTTACTTTCTCATCCTACATTTTCATGGAAGAAGAAATTTTTTGAAAGGTTGGACTTATGTGGAATAAACATACTTTTTTTATTTCTTTTTAACTCTTACTGTGGTGTACTATGCATGCTCACATTAATTTGAACCTTATGATGCAGTGAGGTTCTAAAACAATGAAAAAAAACCTTTTATGGGTTAAAAAAAGGGTTCTTCAAAAAGTTCGTAAAAAGAGTTCCGTCCTTTCAGGGTCGGCAGCACGTTAATGCTACTGGTATAGCAAACGTTCATAGGCTGCGGTAACTGCTTACCATCACGTACCCGTGTGCTGTGAAGAAATCCAGGAGACAATGCTTCACCTTCTTTGCGAGTGTGTGGCGCTAGGCTCCAAGATAATAAGTCAACTGGGACAGGCGTGCCCGAATCAAGAGGACTTCCCATCCGAAACATGCTGGGACTCGCAGCATAGATACACAGGAATTTGGGGATTGAATAGGTTAGGAGGGGTCAGACACAAAAGATCCGCAAGAGTCGAAGTATCAGGATTTTTTTGATCCATCTCACACACAAAGATGTGATAAGGAGCCGTATGCTTGTCTGCCACCTTAGCAATATAAAAAATATCAGGTAAAGTCGAGTACAAAACTTATAGAACATAATGAAAATCTCAGTAAACGTACAGTGAAAATGTGTGATAATGCGGAGGGGCTCCCGAGGGAGTTGATAACATTACCCTAATAGACACGACGAAGTACCGTGTTAACTTGTATGGGGGTTGGTAATGTGACGGTTTTACTTAAAGTGTTGTATCTATAAAGTGACTCTTTAACATTTTGATAAAATTGATATTGGATTTATTGATTGTAGTTTTTTTTTGACAGAATATTTTATTCGTATTAAACAAAGAGAAAAAACAGCGGTGTATCCCAGCAGCCCCTCTAGCAATGCCCCCTTGGGGGGGAACTGAGTTTTTTTTATTAAAAAATGTCCTCGTTGCCCTCCTAGTCATGGTGAAGGGCGCAACTGCTCGGGTGATACGGAGGGCAACTGGCAACAAAATCTTTATAAAAAATCCCCATTCCCCTCCATCCACAAGGAGGCGAAGGCTAGAGGAGGCTATTGGGATATACCCAAAAAAAATATTTGGAATGGTAGAGCATTAGACCATTCTCCACGACGCGACGCTACCCAATTAAAGCGACTAGACTACGTAGTAGGTACTATTATTTATGCTGTGACTCGACTGCGTGTCGACTGCGACGCAACTCTCATTTGCGTGTTCGTCCATTTGTTATTTAAACCGATATCATTGTGAAATTAATTAATTACTCAACCAAATACTTCCCTTGAAAAAGCTGTTGACAAAAAAAAAATAACACAAAAGAGTTTGGAAGTGAATATGCAGGCGAGAAAATAATCTGTTACCGCTTCCGGGCTCACGAAGCGAGCCACCAAAAGAGTTTTTCATTCATCCGGCTACTAACCTTTGACATATGCGTTTATGAGAACATTAAGCGTTCCACACACGTTCCAATTTCGTGACTTTTCCAGTTTTGTGTGTGGTACAATTTACAAGAGATTCACGTATTAGTAAAATCATTTATCCTGACTGACGTATGAATAACGCACAGACGAAACAGTCAGGTAATAGAACTGAAAAAGTTTCAAAAACTGTAACGGATATATTATTGAAAATATATACATATCATACATAGAAAACACCTAGACTCGAGAACAAAGAGAGAGAGAGAAAGAGAATAAATACAGAATAGTGTACATGCAACAAGGCGGCCTTTTTGCTAACAGCAACCTTTTCAAACACAAATGCTATCACATAAATGTGTGTCCTGAGCGGAAGTCGACATTCCTTCTGGTGTCAAGATAGGATCACTACCAAAATACTAACTCGCCAACGGGCTGTTAAACCTGGTATGAAATCTCAGTGCATAAAATATGCCATCATCAACTCATCATCATCATCAAATCAAATGTAAACTTCGCTCACATAAAAATTTAAATTAATCAAAATAATTAAAAAATTAAACGCTACCGTCTATAACTTAACGTGAATATATGAACCGTTTACTAAATACGACCGCACACGTAGCTGTTATGAGCGCACTAATTCTAATGACGTTATTATGAGAAATGTGATTATATGGATTATATTATAATGTGTGTCGGCCGCATAATGTATGAGCTTCAAGTGTAACACGACTAAAGCATTTTGATATTTTAAACGTCACCACCAAATCGAACCATATCATCCTACTGCATGGATACGGATCTCCTTTCAAAGGAAGGGTATTAGAGCGTACTATGCCACGCTGCTTTAATGAGGATTGGCAGAGGCCAGAGTTTTCAAACCGTCTGAGGCAATTGACTTGGATTCATGACTGTCATCCATTGACAATAGCCGCGACCGACGCGACGACGACGAGGTGACGCGACGGCTTAACGTGCCCTCAAAGGCGAAAATTTGTGTAATATGGCTTTTTTTTGTTGTCTTGCTTTGGCTGTTTATCTGTATATTTATCTATATTATTATTTAAAAATAAATACATATAATTTAGCCTATGTCACCCCAGGATAGTGTAGCTTCCGAACGGTGAAATATTTTTTCAAATCGGTTCGGTAGTCCATGGGCAGCGGCGATTGCTTACCATCAAGTTCCTCTCGTTTGACCTCCTATGTCATAAAAAATTGTTTTTTTTATACCACAAACGTGGCAAACATGCTTGAAAATATGCTTGTTTGCCACCTGTGTTGTATAAAATAAAAAATAAAAAAGTAAAAAAAAAACTGGTATAAAAAGTATCAAGACATATAGCACTCATCACAGATGCTATCAAACCTAGCCGTACCATACGCCAAGATCAACTTAAGACCAACTTACTGTCGCCAGACCATCACATTTTGTTCCCACAATCGATCACCGCTCACTTATCTCGAACTTAAAAGCTTAATCTGTTATCATATTTGTATATAACACTAAATAGCTTCTGATTTCACAAGCTTTTGTATTGAGTTCCGGTTTGTTTTTTTATGTTCATGTTTTTAATGAAGGTTCATTCAACTTAGTCTTCTTCTTCCTACACTAACCCTGTCTTTTGTGGAGCTCGATGGTTATGCGTGTCAAAGTGGAACGAACACACAAGTTAAACAACGGAAACTCTAGTCAATACTTGGATGGGTTTAAAAAAACTTGAGCTCGTGCTTTGGAAGGCACTTTAAGCTGTAGGTGCCGACTGTTGTCGAAAAGTATGATGTTGATGATTTTAAATAATTTAAATCTGTCTTTGCGACACGTGCGTAGAAATATCCAGATTTAGGACAAGCATAAAATTGGTTTCGTGCGGAAATCGAACTAACTACCTTTGCTACGGGAAGGACAGTCTATCAACTAAACCACTGGGTGTAGTACAAACGTGGGTTGACTTTTTGGAATTTTTAACTTTATTTTTAGTAATACATCACCTATGAATAATACGTGTATAGTTCAAGATTACGATTTGAATATATTAAATTTATAATGTCAAAGTTAATCCTAATTAATGAGTAAATCATTTTAACACGCACACAAATATTTCATTTGTAACATACACAAATATAAATTGAAAATATTAACATTAAAATATACTAGCTTTTCCTCGCAGCTTCGCTCGCGGTTAATTTCTCGTTTAACAACAAAACCCACGGCGCGACTTGTGGCGCCATCTGTTGGCCGATACAGCGCCCACTATAGTAGAAAAAATATTTTCCCATTGGAATGACATCCTTTAGCTGGATAAAAAGTAGCCTATGTTGGGCTCTGTACCCCTGACAATATTATACAAATTTTCATAATGATCGGATGATTTGTTAAGCCGTGAAGGAATAACAAACAAACAAACTCACTTTCTCATATAGATAATTTATATAAGTCAAAATATTTCGCGAAGAAACCTAACCTAACGTAGGAGGAGCTTAATGGTGTCGCTGTGGTGCTAATTCTGTTGTACATTTAACTAGACTAAACTAATTTTGACAGGACTAGAAGTGTTGCTATCCTTGTCACTAATTGTAAACCAAGGAAGGACAACAACACCTTTGGTCCTGTCAAAATTAGTTTAGTCTAGTTAAATGTATAACAGAATTAGCACCTGTGTATCGGACTTTTAAAACAAATACGCAGACGGTCACTGTAAAAATCATACGTGAGGAGGAGCTTGATGGCGTCGATGTGTGTCGCACTCTAATATGAACACGGAAGTTAAGCGACGTCGACCCAAGCCAACGTTTGGATGGTTTTCGTTATCTCGAGCTTCTCAGTGCAGCCGCTGGTCCCGGCGGTTGTCGAAAGATGACAGCCGTTAAGTCTTTTGGGCGGCTAGAAAACACCGGTCGTCCCTGCCAATCGGCATTGGAGCAGCGTGGCAGAGTACGCTCTAATCACCTTCGATTGAAGGGAGACTCGTATCCCAGCAGTGGGATCATTATGGGTTGATATGAACTGCATTTCCTTATTGTTTCTCTTCTTATTTTCTTCTTTATCGCAGGCTATATTTGCACGTATTGGTAGCGCATGTGGTGTTACTAATGCTTGTAGGTTCATTACCACTTTCTGTCCTTTGGCCCGCTTGCTTGTTTGCATGCGGTATGACATAAAAAATATAATAAATATAAACTATTTATCTACATAGGAGTCCAAAACAAAACGTATTAGAGCCCCCGCTCACGACGCGGCTAAACGACATCAATTATATTGCGTGGTAGCCTGACGAGTGACAACAGAGCTTTAGATCTTATCGAGATGAGCGAGACACAGGATGATTGTTTCTCTTTATATTGTAAAACTAGCTTTTCCGCGCGGCTTCGCTCGCGGTTGATTTTATGACATAGATCTCGTTTGACAACAAAACCCATGGCGCGACTTGTGGCGCCATCTGTTGGCCGATACAGCGCCCGTGCAAAAAAATGATCTTCCCACACCCTCGATGACGAGACCTATCTAACGATATTCCACAACTTGGGTTGGGCGCCAAAAAAGAATTTCATTTCTACTTTACACGTAGGAGAGGCACACCAAAAAAATTTAAAAAAAAATTTTGTTCCAGCATTTTGTTAGCATGGTTAATAATATATGTTTACATACCAAATTACAGCTTTCCAGCATTAAGCATCTAGCTAGGCGCTAGACCGCGGACGGACAGACGGACATGGCGAAACTATAAGGGTTCCATGTTGACAGAACCCTAAAAAAGAAATAGCTAGTGATGAATTTAATTTAAATTCTATATTAATCGTAACTAATCATAAGCTAGGTATTTCTTTTTTCCTTGAATGATTCCAGAAACTGGCTGATTTATCTTTTAAACCACTTTGAAATTATCAAAAATTACAGAAACCCCATGTATATTGTCCCGTTAGCCATTCAACGAGTTAGGATGTGATACTCTTCGCTCCATTGTTTAGATACACGGTATTAATGGCCATCAATCTCGTCATAAGTGATACTATGTTTTTTTTGTTACGTTTTTTTTATACTTTCGTGGGAATTGGTGGATGTGACATTTGTTATTAAAATAATTGTAACAAGATTCAGTTTTAAAAGGACCGATTTCATAGTAAGTAAGAATATTTAGTTTTTTAATATACACTGGACGTCAAAAATAAGTAGTACACTTTTAAAATTGCAATATCTCCTAAACTACAGAAGCTAGACCTTTGAAATAAAAAAAAGTTAAAAGACAATTTATTTCATTTAATAAAAACTTCATGCATAATATCATTTTTTAAAGATTGACTGAAAAAAACACTTAATAAACAAAAACACTCTTTTTTAACCTGTTGGCTTGTACTTTTGCTTTTTGTTGTTTTCTTTATTGCTGATAAATCAATTGCAATTCGAAAGGAAATGTGTCGTCAGCGAGTAAACTTTACTAAGCATGCCTCTTTCACCAGAAGAATGTGCAAGAATCATAACTTTTCTTGAAGTAGGCATCAGTATGCGTCGTACTGCAAGAACGGTGGGTGTAACTCTAAGAACGATCCAACAAGTAAAGCGAAGGTACGAAGAGACTGGACCATCTAAGGAGACCAAGTAATGGCAGACTCAGGTGCACTAGTACCCGAGAAGACCGCTTAATTGTCTCTACTGTGTTAAGAAATCGTCACCTTAATGCAGTTGAGGTCCAGCAACAGCTTCTTCAGACCCGAAGAGACTACGTTAGTGAGAGTACAGTGAGGAGAAGACTTGCTGAAGCCAACCTGAAGTGGTACAGGCCAGCAAATGGCCCCAAACTTGAGACAGGGCATCGAGTAGCAAGACTACGCTACGCCCGTCAACACGTACAATGGGGCGAAGAAGAATGGACAAGAGTTTTGTTCACAGATGAGTCTCGGTTTTCTTTATTCACTTCCGATGGAAGGCGGAGAGTATACAGGCGACCTGGTGAACGATACATTCAAGGTTGCATCTCGGAAAGAGTTCAATACGGTGGGGGCTCTGTACAAGTATGGGCTGGCATCTCTTCAGAGGGTCGCACAGAGCTAGTGGTCATAGAAAATGGCACTCTGACTGGTGAAAGATATGCATTAGAGATCCTTAACGAGAATGCAGGGCCATATTTAGTAAATATGGGTGATGGAGTGATACTAATGCATGATAACGCCCGGCCACACACCGCTCACCTCGTACAAGAGTACGTTCAGGAGGTTGGCATCAGCTTGATGGCTTGGCCATCAAGAAGCCCAGATCTTAACTCGATTGAACACGCCTGGGATGAGCTTGGGAGGCTAGTCAGAAGACGCAGACCACCCCCCGCCACCCTCAGGGTTCTAAAACAGGCCCTGATAGAAGAATGGGTGAATATTCCCCAACACCGCCTCCGAAACTTTGTGTTCAGCATGCCAAACCGGCTCCAAGCTGTCATCAGAGCCCGAGGCGGTAACACAAGTTACCAAAGTGGGAACAAGGCCCAAAACGTAAAAATTAAGTTCTTGATAGTTCCTTCAAAATGGTTAGCTTTTTAGTTTTTTCTTAATTTTCAGTGTAAAATTTTACTAATGCTAAATAAAATATTATTTTAAGAAAACTTTGTTAAATTTGCTATAAAATGACTTTTATTTCAAAACTCTAACTTCTATAGTTTAAGAGTAATTGGAATTTTAAAACTGTACTACTTATTTTTGACGCCCAGTGTAATTTTGAATATCAAATCCAAAATGATATTTCTTTTTAGGTGCTTTTTTTCTCGGCGTTTTTCTTTCACGGGCATTTTCATACATTTATTTTTTATTTTTTTACGATTTCACTACTCTAATATAGCTTATTCGTCAAATAAACTTAGTTTTTTTGACAGTTTTTGAGTATGGGTTGTATTTTTGACAGTTTTTGAGTATGGTTAAAAATATAGCAACAAATTAAAATGCATTTCGAAAACTGGCAGTAGAACTGTTAAAAATTGGTAAATGTTGAGGCAAAATGCGACAAATAGGCTAATGTAAGTGTAATTTTTGATAGTTTCAAAGTGTCTTGCGTTTTCACACAGCTTCACACGCGTAGTCATCAACTTATATTTAGTTTTCTATATTTAGCTATCATTAGATAAGTAAGTAATAAAAACTAAGGACATTATATCCACAATGCCTGCGTGTGATTTAACGGTCCATGGGCATAGCCTTCGACGCGCTCAGCTGCCTGCAGATGTGGTACGTTTTTTATGAGTATAAAAATTATGATAAGATTTTGTACTGCTATTTTGATTGTCTTGACTTTCCTATGTTCCTGAGCCGTAAGATTACCCACACTAGCTTGTTTTTCTAACACTTGTAACAGCACATCACTCTAGCATCTTGCTAGGATTGGCGACCTCCGTGGCGTAATGGTTACCACGCCAGACCGCCACCCAGGAGGTCCCGGGTTCGATCCCCCGGTCGGGTCATGATGAAAAACAAACTTTTTCTGATTGGCCTCGGGTCTTGGATGTTTATCTATATATGCATTTGATATAAAATATAATATCGTTGAATTAGT
Source organism: Endotricha flammealis (assembly GCA_905163395.2). Classification (NCBI taxonomy): domain Eukaryota; kingdom Metazoa; phylum Arthropoda; class Insecta; order Lepidoptera; family Pyralidae; genus Endotricha; species Endotricha flammealis. The sequence goes on along the minus strand of LR990869.1, from coordinate 3,813,389 downwards.
ATCCCATAACACAAGTTTCGAACTTACTTTGGGGCTAGCTCAATCTGTATGAATTGTCCCTATATATTTATTTATTTATTATTTCAGCGTTGGCGCTATGTCCATAGTATGCTTAAAATCTAAGACATGGACCCTGAATAGATAGGGTATTTCAACTTCGGTGGTGTCTTGATCAATTCTTTTGTAGAATCACTTATTTATCACTGCTTTTGTGATCAAGCAATTCAAGACTGCTCTAGCCTCTAATCTTGTTAGTGAAGACGAGTAGTCATTTACTAACCAGAGTACCACGATTACTCTGACATAAAGCGATGCAAATAAAACGTTTTTTAAACTGCGAGATAATTTTATGAATAGTTTAAATACTGAATTACAAAAATGGTGGGCTAAGTATGAATTATGAATGTTATCAGTGTAAGTATAGCGCGTGTCGGCCGACGCATCTGTTGAATGGGAGCCGCATTAACGCCCGGTATTCATCAACCGACTAATGACACGTCCGCACGTCACAGCTGGATTAGTGCAATGCATAAGAGCTAGCGGGAATACCAAAAAGTGAGAGAGAGATAGAGATTAGAGACCGGCGACCATACTACAGAGTGCTTAGTACGAGTTTTTTGATCACATTCGGACGTGTTAATGTTTACAAGCCGACCAAATTGAAAAACAATTTCATATTGTGAATTTAATAGACGTGTGTTACATTTCCAAATGAGCCAGGTTGCTCACTTCATAATGTGAGCAAGTAAGTCACACAATTTTGATACGTAACACTCGTCTTATAAATTTGTAACATGAGTTTCTTCTCTATTTGGTCGGTTTGTTTACGTCGACGTGATCGAACGCGAACAAAAAACTCGTACTAAGCACTCAGACCTACAAGGATATTTATGAACGTGAGTGACAGTTGTGCGAGGGCGTTAAGGCGCTGTCCCACTGCTGCGCACGAAGAGGCTACGCACGTGTGTTAAGCTTTGCTTTGCAAGAGGATGTACGTGATTGTGTCCGTCCACTGCAACCCCCGTGGGTTGACGTCACTTGATGGTTAACGTGTCCGTACACGTTAACCATCAAGTGACGTCATTGATACAGCTGTACGTAGTCGTGGTTTTATATTCGTGTATAGCTTGTACTGCAGTGGAAACGTAGACCCACGTAGTCATCCACGCAGCTGTAATGTGCCACGTGGCCCACGTGTTCGTGCGCAGCGTGCGCAGCAGTGGGACAGCGCCTTTACTGTGGCATATTTTCTTTCATAACATTTTCTTAAAGGCGAACTGTCGAAAAGTGACATACAATATGACGGGAGTTGTAGTTCCAATTTCGCCCACGTTCATAAAAAGCCTGTACACCTCACTGGGGCTCTAGGCTCTGTAGGCTCTCGCATCACATCCCAGAGGGCAGTGGCACTGGAATCCAGTGTAGCCCGGAACTACAATGCCGTCGGTACATAAACTGAAATTCTTTCGTTCTTATTCTTATTCTCAACGACCACACTACAACCTTACCAGTGCCCTAGGTACATAGAAAACGCAAATAAAATAATTACAATTTAAAATATGCTCAAAAAAATCCATTTAAATAAATTACTATAAATAACGGTTACATCATTTTTTGACTTTGGAGTAGGTACCATCAATAAAATAGTGAGAAACATCCTAGACTGTGAGCAAAGAGGTCTAGGTCATTTGTATATTTAACTATAGTTTTGTACACATTATAACACTTACTAATCACTGAACACTATCACTGAACGCGCACATAAACTTACTTATTACACGCGACGTTACGACAGAGTATTTTGAATTTAAAACATTTCGCCATTGACTTGCACCATTCTATGACGGATGGGAATATTAAAACATTACATATTTTCCTTTTTTTCAGCGCTGACGCTTTCAGCATTTTGTTCTATTTGAGTTAAAATCTTTGAGTGTTGAATACTATTGCATATACTGAAAGAACTGTAATTATGACGGAGGCAGACAAAAAATGCTTCGTTTCCCTGTGTAATTCATGTCATATCTTTCGATGTATGACAGCCTGGTAGTATGGTAGTGACTCTCAGTTGGTTTCTGAAACCCATTTTTAAAGTTAATGGCACATTAAATTAAAGAAGTAAAAAAGAGATAGCTTGAGAACACACACAGACATAAAAATATGACTAAATCTTCTCTCTCTCTCGTGCCCATGGTCAAACTTAAATAGACATTTAATTTTAATTCCACATTAAGTCTCACGCTATTTATTTTCATTTTTACTTGTGACAGTTATAATTTAATGTATCATTAACTTTAAAAAACTTCAGAAACTGGCAGTAAGCAGAATAAGAAACAAACTAAAACGCTACTTATCGCAATATTGTGTGGTAGCAGCATTTTAATTACATTCACGTAGAAACTACGTTGTAGGCACATATTCAACGGATTATTATACACCGTCATAATGCCGTAATGGGCGTGTAATAGCCCCTTGGGGAGCTCTCGTATGCACGCATGAATACCCTCTCACAAACTAGTGTGAAAGGACTAAAACGTCTACGTAATTTTTGCTGGAAAATGGTAAAATGTGTTTTTAAAAAGACGCTCTTTTTATGTTTCGAATTTTTTTGAATGTTTTCTTTTTTTTTCGTGCCTGTTATGTTAATTTGAAGTACATAGTTTATCTTTTTACTTTTTATTCAACTTACAATGTTATCGATAGTTTTTAAAGTGTTTTTTTTCTAATATAAAATGCCCTAGCCAAATACTGCTACTTATTTTGAGAATTCAGTTTTCCTCAATTGTTTGAACTGTAATTTCAAATAATATTAACTATACATATAGCAATACTATTTTTGACAATAAGACGGCCTTATTGCTGTGCGGGATAGTTCCAAATGAATACCGTACAGAATTTTATACCCAGACAGAACAGAAATAATTGCCAAACAAAAAAAAACCGGGCAAGTACGTGTCGGGACACGCACAATGCAGGGTTCCGGATTGGCTACGCGTTTCTTGCTTGCAGATGAGTACAATGCCATATTCTATAACATTTGTACGTTTACGTCATAGAAATTTTACTTCATAAGTTCGTCGGCTATTACTCGGTAACTAGTAGTGCCTACTTATCGGTTATAGTTTTCCTTGTAGGTTCACTATATGGACTACTGCCATGAATTTTTTCAAATTTCTAAACACAAGACCACCGTGCAAAACGAAAATTTACTGGTTAAATGTAAATAATTCGCAAACGGATCATTGTATCAGAAAATGTTCCCACACCCTCGATTTTTTTAAGAGACCTATCTAACGATAATCCACAACATGGGTCGGTGCACTCGGTGCCAAAAAAAATTTTCATTCCCACTTCACCTACCTGTAGAGAGAGGCCCCAAAAAACAAATAAAAAAATTTTTCAAGACTTTGTTCTACCACTTTGTTAGCATTGTTAATATGGTGTATGATACATACCAAATTACAGCTTTATAGCATCAAGCGTCTAGGCGCTACACCGCGGACGGACAGACGGACATGGCGAAACTATAAGGATTCCTTGTAGGTTAACCTTGTAGTGGAACCGTAATAACATGTGGTTGCCACGTAATAAATTTAAAAGAAAGAATGTTACAATCACTACATAGTATAAAACAAAGTCGCTTTCTCTGTTCCTATGTCCCTTTGTATGCTTAAATCTTTAAAACTACGCAACGGATTCTGATGCGGTTTTTTTTAATGGATAGAGTGATTCAAGAGGTAGGTTTTTAGGTATAATACATTCCGAAATTCCCACGGGAAAGCGGGATACACGCAGACGAAGTTGCGCGGGTTTAGCTAGTTTTCAATAAAATATATAGCGGACTGTAATCGTAGTAAAAACAAAACTATTTTTTCTTAAATAAAAAGACATAAATTGGTTGCCAATAATAAATTTAGAAAAAATACTCTATTCAAATTATATTTTGAATAAAATATGCGGACTGTAATCGTTATAGTAAATTCAAAATCTTGCGTGCACAAAAGGATCTTATCCAAAACCAATTTACCTTAAATCAAATTTACGCAATACAAAATGCGCTAAGTATATAAACAAGATAAACAAACAGTGATCATAGACAAATCATGATTATCATTGCAACCATAAATACAGAAACTAGAGCGCTAACATAATACAACACACGGATATAAATTCCAATAGATACTGCAAATCTTCCATCAGAATAATGACGGCTTTACACTCTCGCGTTAAGCGAAAATGAGAGTGTGGACGGTCTCTTCGTACCACTTCGTCTTAAGTTTTCCTTAGTTTCACCAGCAATACAGACAGAGTTGGTCCAGAAAGAACGAATTCGCCGCGTGTTTTTCATCATGAGGTCTAATATACAAAAAGCTCAATGTAGTACGAAATGCGACGCCAACGTGCGTACATTGAAGTGTACATCTTACATCGAATGTCGTCACGAAGAGGCTGTTGGCATTTATAAGTAGTTTTCAGTTGATAAGGAGATGACCCAAATTCCATACAAAAACCCCAAGCCCGGCGCAAAAAAGTTGTATCTCAGATTTTCGGGACTGGATTTTTTGGGCCATCGCCTTTATAACTTTATCGAATAATACTTGACCGTGACATTGACGACAACTAGCGCTATCTATGTAATATTTAAGTCAACAAAACAACCGGTATTTATCTATGTGTAAGTTCGTTATATACAAGTATTTCTGCCAAGTGGCTTGTGCGAAGGGCGTTAAGATATGCTATCTGTGACGCTAATGCACCACTAACTCATGTGCACGCTCCGTTATATTGGTGCAATGTTAGTGAGTTACCGCTTTTACCTCATATCTTGGTTTCCGGGTTAGTGTGTGCCAAATGTGGGTCTTCTGAATCATGTGTTGGACGCTCTTATAGTAAAGTCAAAACTACAATACAGGGTGTTGGGGAGTTATATTGTGAGAGATACAAATAATAACTAAGATAGGTAGTAAATATAAAGCATTTACCCCTGCAAATGCATCCGCTGTGATCGCTCAGTTGACCATCACAACTCTTTAACAAAATATATCATATTTGTGTGAAGTTCAGTAAGTGTGTGAAGTGTGTGTGTGAAGTTCAGTAAGCACAACCGATTTTATCGGTTGTGCTTACTGAACTTCATGGTTCCTGAAAGCATTTTGATATGCTAGTAAAAAAAAAGACGTTTTTCGTGATGTCGACTATGCATTGAACTCAAATTTCTTAAAAAATATAACCTACTTCTTCGCTATTTAGCATATCGCAGTTAGTGGATAATTTTAACAGTCTAGGAGAGAATCGTGCTAGAAAATTAGATATTATTCATATGGAAACCTTGTACCTGGTACCTTACCGTACCTATGGTAACTGCTGTATTATGGAAAATACAATTTGTTACAAAGTTGTATCCGACAGAATCCGTAAATGTCTAGATCACGTTTTTACACTCGACGGTATCTCAACAATTTGTTTTAATCTTACTTAAATACCCCCTAGCAATAAAACAATAAATATGTAACTAGTGTTAAATGGAAAATCCGGTTTCTTTAGATAAAACTATATAATTTTACAAAAAAAAAATACACTGGGGCATACGTAACATGCGCGAACTTCCGTCAGACTGGCGAACCCAAAAAAAACAGGGACACGTGTGTCGAATCTCTTCGAGTGGTGTTGGTTCGATGCCTTTCACGATGCTTGCTATTACCAAATACTATAGAAATATAATACGCATAGCTCTTGACGTTTCTCATACAATGACTTGGCAACCTCCTGTTCACCTCATGCCGCTAGGGGCGCTAGTGTCGCGTTAACATTTTGCATACAAAACGCACAAAAGTTTTGAAATCGTTCACCTCATGCCGCCCTATTTCTATAGTAGCGCTAGTGTCGCGCGTCTTGCCCGAATTCTTCCGAAGTTTTGCGTATTAACTCGGTAGAGTTTCTATAGTATTTGCTATTACTAGTTATGCCCATGACTCCGCGTGGATTTTTGGTATGATGAAAACAATTCCCGTGTCTCCCCACCCTCCAGAAAATTAAAATAGCAGCTAAGTTTCAAGCTTTTTTAACAAAAATAAAACATACCCCATGCAGAATGACAACCTTATTTTTCGGAATAAAAGCTATCCTTTCATGGGTCTACAAAATACAACCCGAATATAAAATTGTTTTTAATAAGTAAGTGAATGGATCAACGAAAGAATGAGTGAACGAATGAATGATTTGTAATGAGTGAATGAGCTTTTGTAGATAGAAAACTGTTCTATCAAAAGGAATACGCGTACGTATCTTCATTGTCAAAATTTTTGTATTTGAATATGTCTATGAATCAATGAATGATCAAACAAGTAAACGAATGAATGATTTGTAATGAGTGAATGAACTTTTATAGATAAAAGTCCTATGCAAAACGAGTATCTTCATTGTCAGAATTCAACATGTATCGATACGTGGGCACAAGATACGTAGGCGTGTAGGCTGACAGATCGCTGACAAATTTATGTTCGAGATAACGGTATCGTAGGACATACTACGGCTTTATTACTGAACCTGATTTCTCTATGTACAGGTACAAAAGTCCAGTCGGATTGCAGGAACTGCCGGTACTTTCTCTGTAGTACTTGTCTGGTATAACATAGTACAATTTTTACATCGGAAGGTGCACAGATTCCCACAGAACGGAATTAAAAATTAATTATTAAATTTAAAGTAACTAATATTATAAGGGCGAAAATTTGTGTGTATGTTTGTTGCTTCTTCACGCTCAAATGGCTGGGCCCAATTTTTTCAGTTCAGGACGACCGCCGTCGGGGCAGCGGGAGGATCATACCCCCCCCCCCCTCATAAAAAATACTGACCTCTACCAATCCGCATTGGAGCAGTGTGGCAGAGTACGCTCTAATCTCCTTCGATTGAAGGGAGACCCGTATGACGTATCCCTCTAGTTATAATTATGCAATGATTATGGGTTGATATGATATTATGATGAAATAATATTATGATCTTTATTAATATATCAACCAGGACTTCAGAACATGAGAAGAGATGTAAGTTGTTTAACCAATACTGAATTCTACCAGTAAACACTCCCATAATCGAATTACAAGTCTCAATATCCCAACAAAATCAGCGTGTAAGTAAATACGTCAGGGCAAGTCAGACGGGACACGAACCCGCGACTCTCAGACACTACCGTATCGGGTTACTGATTTAGCGCTCGATGTCGCCACAATGTGTCGGCGGGGGTATGTATGTGTTGATGAGCGATAGCGTTTATGAGAATCATTCAATACTTTTTTAGTAACTTTTAAATACAGAGACGTAGTAGTCTCCATTTCCTTATTTAATTATACCTGGAATAAATGATTATTATTATTTATTCCTTCTCTAATTATTCCTTACCTTGTAGCAGGCAACATATAACCTTTGTAACTACATAACTAATCTGTGCTTTGGTATTAATTAATGATGTTCAGGCGATAACCATTTTTATTCAGGTGGCGCGCTTGCTTGTTTTTGCTTGCTTACGATCTGACATAAAAAAAATCGTGTGACCATTGAATTAAACATAATGTAGCAGAGATTATTTAAATATGTCTATTTAAAAGGTACTTTACGTTAACATAACAATCCAATGCCGATTTTTCAAGAGCCTCTGATTTGTTTGTCAGTTTCGGTTCAAAATACCAAAATCGCTATTGCTGTCTCCTCTACAATGAAACCACGTTCTACCACAAAGGTGCTTGTATAGGAAACAAGATTAAACGGTGTATGTGATAGTCTGTACTGTACTTTATTTAATTTGAACTTGTATCAGTTTAGTGCGAAAAAAGGGTGATTTTTATTACAATTTATGTCAATGTTTCGAACACGTTTACAAGCTGATTGGTATACTTGTCTTGTTCCATTAAAGCGATGGTCACGAGTTAAATTTCTTAGTGGGAATTTAAAATCAATTATTTCATTGGGATATAGAGTGGTAGATTATGAAATTGGGCTGATTCGACTGGTAAAGTGCCACTTCTTCCAAGAAGATATTTGTTACTCATTTGTTTAAAGATGGCCAATGTATCGTGGACACCTCTAGTCTGATCGTTTACCATTTTATTTCTTCTTGATCAGCGATATACATATCACGTCCTAATCAATTAAGATTAGGTGGAATGCATAATTAAAGAAAGCTACCGATTTTTAAAGGAATCGATCTTCAGAGAAAACGGTCTTAGTTTAGTTAGGTCATAATAATATAAATTATTGTAATACTTACTCGGATGGCTTAGCGACCCGAAGTGAGTCTTGGATGCCACCCGGTTCCGGCATTGCACGACCTCTTGCCAGTCTTCGGTTTGAAGTTCGCACAGGTCCCGCTCCACCTCGTCTCTCCAGGGGTTTTGGGCCGTCCAAATTAATGTAATAAACTAGAATATTATTATGATACAAAATATTCATTTTAAAAGAACAAGTGGTAAGTTTTTGTCTTAATGCACCCAGGTGATTTAACCCAGGTGAATTAAGTAGGAGGGGTTCTTCTTAGTACAAATCTGCCGTCTAAACTGGTGGTAGGAAAATTGACGATCGAAAGAACTTGTTACTTTGATAAAAAAATTTAGTATGAAAGAAAGAGAAAATCAAAGTGATTGATTTTTATATTCCAGATAGGTAGGTATGTTAATTTCGTAAGTAAATATGTGTATGACTTAGTTTTTCCTGGACAACATATTCTGCTCCATTAAGTTTGGTTATCATGTTATTTCCTCGTTAAAAATAGGCAAAAAGCCTAGTATAGAGTCAGAGCCTACATTACATATTACGTTTGCCGACATAATGTTATTTGCCTCGTCATTTACACTTAATGCAACATTATATTCAAATATGGCTATAAGTCGGGAAGATAAAGTAGACACTTATGTCAACAACATAAGACTCAAATTGCACAACATTGCATTGTAATGCTGAATGTTTACGATTATCACCGACTTGTTATCTTTTGAGAAAACTCTGGTCCTATTACGTGTTGAAATAAAATAAATGAATATATAGGGACAATTACACAGATTTAGCTAGCCCCAAAGTAAGTTCGAAACTTGTGTTGTGGGATACCAACTCAACAATACTATATTTTAGAACATAAACATCCAAGACCCGAGCCCAATCAGAAAAAGTTCGTTTTTCATCATGAGCCGACCGGATGCAATTTTCTAATTATGCAGTATTTATAAGTACTGATAATTATTTGATAGACTAGCCAAACCTGCGTGTGTAACTCGCCTTTCCGTGGGGTTTCTGAAAATCCTATCTTATTGGTTGCCTACGTCATACAAAGAACTAAGTTAATTATTAATATTGCAATGACCTAGCAGGGCTCATGTCAAGGAGCTACTTTTAGATATAAGATCAAATTGCATTATACCACATTTTTATACCACAAAGGTGGCAAACATGCATACGACTGACCTGATGGTAAGCCGTCACCGTAGCCTAAAGATGCTTGCAATACCGGAGATATCACTCACGCGTTGCCAAAACCCAAGTGGAGCTCTGGAGACGTTACCACATGAAGCAATAAATAAATGAATATGAACATATTGAAGACCTCCGTGGCGTAATGGTTACTACGCCAGACCGCACATACACATATTTACTTACGTATTAATACATTGTTACGTTTTTCTCCTTTAGAACCAGTTTGGAACGAAACTTTTCTGAAGAGTTTAATTTAGAGGTCAATTATTAAAGGCTCACTTGATTACACAACGAAAGAATATGCTTATCTACCAATTGTCATTGTACAAAAGTGATAGATTTTCAAGTTAAAACCTGGACTTGTGAAAACCTATCATGCTGTGCGCTATCTTTAGTAATTTCAAAGCAATAGCCAACATATACTTGATAAGTTCACATGTAAGTGAATTAAACGCATCGTGCATTAGTGCATAATCGGCGACACGTCGCGCGCGAGGCATGGGCCTGGAGTTCGAGTCGTATATCGGGTAAATGACGCTGTTACTTTGAGATACCCGCGCCAAAACTATCCTGGAGTATGCTAGAATGGTTTTGATACTTACGTTTCTTTTCATTAGAATTTACACCTCTCTTGTTTTTTGTTTCATATTGCTGTCTCTCACGTAGTTACTAAGGATGGGATGGAAAGTTCTTCAAGCTTCATTGTTTATTGTCAATCTGAGGTCACGGTTGTTGATCCTGGGTCTACGGGAGACACAACGGTGGAAATGTGTGGTAGGCTTGACCTGATTACCTTTATTTTTAAAACTGGTGAAATCACTGCTAATACTTTCCTATACCTTTCCTTTCAACCTTCCGTGCAACAATCTTCCGTGTAGCAGACAAAGATATTTGTTGGCTCCCCTTGGCTCCCCATTTATGGCAGCCGTAACCACTTTCCATCAAGTGGACCGCTTGATTGTTTACCTGACGGATGACATAAAAAAAAACTGTTGGATACTAAATGAGGATGACTAAAGAAAACTTGAAATATGTTTTTTTTTATGTTTTGTTGAAACTTACAGATAAATTATCAGCCATAATGTTAATTTTGTAATACCTAAGAATAGTGATTAAATTGTAAGTGCATGTATAAATTATAAGACCCTATATAATGTACGTACAGGTGCACATCGAGCTTTACACTTGCACAATTTTGGCTCTTATGTCATAGAACTTAAGAATGGTACAAAGTCCAATAAGTAAAGGTCGACCTGCTCTTGACTGTACCTACACCATTAGCAAATAAATATTTTGAACTTGACACTAAAATCCAATCCTTTAAACTTTGGCAGTCAAAATATGAAAAGTATCAAAACCATTTGCACTTTCCCATAGTCCGTGTTGCGTGGTGTTGTCACGGTACGCATTATGTGTGAAATACTGTCGCATTGTCGCTACGACATGCGATTTAGTCGCGTATTAAACAAAATTATTAGTCGCGAATTAGGCCGGGGACACCCACATAGAAGTGATTTGAGGATAGCTACAACATTTTATTGTTCTGCACTTAGTATAATCTGAATAATCTACCCTAATAGTACAATATACTATCCTAGGGTTGTCTATCGTTAGTTATTCTATGAGATAAAGTTTATGGGACAGGTTAGAGACCATACACTTCAACTGATAAATAAATAAATAATTCATAATTCACACAATGCCTGGTCCCAAAGTAAGGTTAAGGCGTAACCCTGCTTGTGCACTAAAAATAAAGAAACCAGAAGTGACCAGAATACTCAGTACGAGTTTTTTAATCACAAAAAAGGACGGGTTGCACTCTGGGAGTACCGGCAGAAGTGAAAACTGAAACATTAAACGTTGTGCATTTATGAATATTTTGGAATGGTTAGGGAATCTTACGCTTTTTCGATCAGACTACGGATCTGAAGCGAATTTTAAATTTTTTACCCAATTAAAAAAAGTGCCAACGTCCCTAAAGAAGTTTTCATTTCAAAAATAAATATTATGTGAATACATACGTGTGTTATATTTCCAAATTAGTCGCTCTCTTTAACATGTGCGCAAGTAAGCGATATGTAATTTTGATATGTAACTCGAGTCTTAGAAATTCACAACATAAGAGTCTTTCTCTATTTGGTCGGTGTGTTTACATGATCGAACATCAACAACAAACTCGTATTAAGCAGTGAAATAATTGTCTAAAAGACACGAAAAGAAAGCCTAACGTCCGTTTTTACCAACAATTCCTAAAAAAAAGTCTCCATTAATAATTTTAATGTAAACAATATTATAAGCCGGCCAGCTCAGTTCTATTCTAAACCGACCGTTCATGCCTCTCCATTTTCCGTTCCAAACTGTTATTTTGTTAATATCTAAACAACTGAAGGCTTTATTGTCCATTTCATCCCTAAACAAATTAGCAAGGTTACATCACATATCATTCGAAAAGTCGTGATCCCCACTAATTGCCCACAGACGTCGGCGCACGACCATTTCATATACATTAATCATAGGTATATTGATAAACAATTGCCCTACCTTAAATAAGGGGTCATCGTTGTCTTCCTAAGTATGCTTTTTGAGCTTTATAATAAGAATATCTTACTTTATTTTATACCTTTACAAAGCTTTATAAGCTTCAGAATCCAATGCAAAACTTTCGGTTGTTACTTTGTTTCAATATTGTATAGATCATTGATTTTTCCGTGTAATGTTTAAAAGGATTTTAGACTCTATAGCGGTATTTATAAAGTGTATGTTAAGTTATCAGTAAATTATGTATATAGAAGGCATGTCGTCGGCAATGCTTTGTCGCGGGCCGACAAAGAGACCACGTGGGAACGTGCGCGTGCGCGTCCTCTAAAGAGAATAGAGTTCAATAGAGGATAATGTATGGTTACTGTGTTATTGTCTATTGATCTTTTATGGTTGCAAACAGGCATGCTAAAAACTAGTACCTAATTGATCACAACTGCAGCTCTTGGTCTTGGCTTGATCAGCTTTTTAAGGGTCATAATATCCTTAATTAAATATTGAGTTAACAAACACAATTATCAATTGCAAACCAACTATAAAATACAGTGAAAAATAAATAAAATCATTATAATTAAATAAAGGATTCTTTACAGTGAGGCTTATGTTCTTCAGTGGACTGAAATGATGATGATACATAATGATTATGAAATAAAATAATCACATTTAATATTTAGCGTACCCCGACTTGAACTGCCCGCCAAACACAAGACAAATTAATTACATACTTTACTCCAATGTTCAACACTCTTTCTATCGGTGGTCTACTTTCTTGTTTGCCTGCGATATGACATAAAAAAATGTATCACTCTGTGAACAAAGCCCCGTGTAACACACAGACAAACAAGTTCACTGTATGTATTACAATTTAGTTCCGGATTTCCTAAATTATTTTCGGATGAGTGAAGACCACAAAGGTTGAGGTAACAAGTAACAATCACTTTATAGAACGGACCCCACATACGATCAGCAAGTCATTCTCAAATGAGTGGATCCTATTAAAGATATAAATGCGAAGATATCGTTCGCGTTTGTTATTCCAAAGGATATAGAGAGACTGGATACACTACTGTCAGAACGAACTCTTCTGAATAAAAATAAAAAAAAACCTCTAAAAAATAACAAATATAGGTACAGCAGACTGATAATGGTGCACAGATCAACGTTGAAGATCTACGGTGTTGCAATAATAAGTAAACAAACAGTATGTACTTATACCAAATTTTGCATCAAAATAAGACTATGCATTTGGATGCTACAATGCCACAGACATAATTACAGATACACACGTCAAATTTATAACACCCCTTTGTTTTGCATCGGAGGTTAAAAGGCTGCACTAAATCGAATTTTGTGCACAAGGGCAAAAACTAGATACGTTTTTGCCCTTGTGCACAAAAACTCATAAATGTATCTATAAAAAGCAAAGGAAATGAGTCATACAGCCAAACACAATAAAATGTTCAGAGATAGAATTTGTTATTTTATAATATTTACTTTAATTTAAACCTTATGTGTTTTTTAAGTCATAAAAGATATTAAAATTTAAATTAAAGTACGGTAGGTTATTTAATTAATTTAAGAAAATTGTTTTATTACAAAATTAATTTAATACTAGGCTGTTATAGGTCTGCAGCCCAAGCCTAATTTCAATGTCGTAAGATTTAAAAAAAAAAGCGGCGGGAAACAGGTCTTGTTTTTCGTGCGTTTATTTATTTATTTCCTCACAATCGAAGTGAAAAGCAGAGTTTATAACTCGTCCACAAAACCATTTTTATCCTCGACATTACTATCAGCCCTCGCCGTCGGCTCGGGCTGCTAAAACTCTCGGATAGAAATGATTCGTTTTGTGCACTTGTTGTAAAATCTACTATTATCTAATGAACGTCCATTTCCATTGGTTAGAGCAGTAATGGACTACGCAGATTTTTGCCTCTTTTCTCTCCGCATTTTTTTCTTTCTATTGATTTTGCACCTTCTAGTCTATTATATGAACACGATTTTGTTTCAATTTCTAAACTGCGTCGTACGTTACGTACAATGGTTCACGGAATTGAGTATCGCAAATTGTGGTTGAGATGATGATGAAATAATTTATTAACTTAAAGTGTACAGTGATAGTCTATTGTATTAGGTCATGAATCAGAATACTTAGTATTGAAATCAAATTGGAATTATCAATAGAAGGAAATAATTAAGTTTTTTAGTACCTAGTACCTTTTTAGTAATAGCAGTAGTAGACAGATTTCACCATAGGCAGATAGCTAATCTGTCAGAATCCAGAAAACCAGTCAACAGAACGGTCTAAGTTTCTGTTCATAACAAAATTAGAACCAACCCATGTAAATAGAAAGTTTTAATATTGCCAGCGTAAAAATAAAAAAGTTCCACACATCAAATTGAAACGGAAAAAAAAAAACAAAACAAAAACCAAAGTTCGAACGTTTTAATTGCCCCGCGCAATTTCACGACGCAAACGAAAAATTGTATTGTTTGAATATCGAATTTGGAGAACCGTTCGAAAGTTTCACTCGCTCAAGTTCACTGCGACGCTAAAATTCATCGAGAGCTCAAATTAATAATTGAACGATTGGACAATTGCATTGCATGCGAGTTGGAACGTTTCGCTAAATTTCGAGTAGGTATCGAATTAGAGTTTCCCTATTAAGTTTGTTGTTAACATTGTTACTTAATCTTTTTTCATAAATTAGAATACGCGAATTTTAAACCATCATAATTATCATCATTTATATCATCATATCAACACATAATCATACCACTGCAGGGATACGGGTCTCCCTTCAATCGAAGGGGACAAGAGCATACTCTGCCACGCTGCTCCAATGCGAATTGGCAGAGGCGATATCATAACATTTCATTAATTAGTATTTTTGTTCTAATTTATATTTTAAATTTAATGAAACGCTTACGGGTATAACAGCGAGTTTTTGAAACGAATTTTAATTTTGATGCCACATTAAGTCTCAAGCTGAGATTAGTATGTGTTTGTAAATTTTGTATTTTTTTTCTTTTTGTAATTTTTTTCCTTCTTTAGTTTGACAGTAGATAATAGAGTTGTTTCATAAACCGGCTGTTTGATTCCTACCTACATCACCACACCATTGCCAACTATCACATTCGTTCTATATTTAAAAATTTTCGAATAATAAAAAAAAACAATAGGTCAAAAACCGTTCAGAAGTTGTGGGCGGCCAGAGCCATCATGGCAATTACCTAAGACTATCCTTCATATAATAGGAGCATTGTCGTCGCGCGCGCACCATTTCCATTAAAATTATAGGTAAGCTGTTTCCATCAGCTTAATTATACATATCGAGTTAAACACGTGTTATTCGATTCAATCCAATCGGTGATCTTAGATACTGATGTGTATTGTGGGTTATCGATAAACTCCTTCTGTGTTACTAGTAAAAATATCGATAAAACATTAAATTGATGATCAGCCCGGACAACACTGTGGTTGTGATTTATGGTCTGTCATATAAAAATTGATAAACAATTTGTATTTTTTTAATGCTACAAAGGTGGCGTACGAGCATACGGCCCGCCTGATGGTAAGCATCACCGTAGCCTATAGACGCTTGCAACACCGGGGGTATCATTCCCGCGTTGCCAACCCTCCCAACCCCCACAAGTGGAGCTCTGGACTTCTGGAGACCTTACTCACCGTAGGAATACAACACGGCCGAGGCTGAGACCAATTCTGTTTGGCTACGATCTTCTGTAAGGTGAAGGTCCATCCCCAGGCTGCTCCGATTTGAGTGTATTTAATAAATAAATTAAAAAAAACAGTAAAATTAGCTAAATACTAAAAAAAATTATAATAATCGAATGGATTGTTACTTAATGACACATTATATTATATTACGGCTGTCACTGTCAAACTAAAGAATAAGTAGCTTGAGACTTCATGTAGAATTAAAATTAAAATGCGTTTCGGAAACTGACTAAAAACATTTAGGTAGAAAATATTATACTTAAGTTATTCTGTGGTTGTAGAGTCGTTGAGTTTGTAATAGTAGGTAAGTTAATATCGACTAGATTCCAAAAAACAACAAAGCAACTCAAATCGAATCAAATCAAAATATTTTTATTCAAATAGGCATATTACAAGCACTTTCGAATCGTCACTTTTTTTTCCTCTTCAACTTATTTCTTTTACGTTGAAAACTATCGAACACTTTACAACACTAAACAATAAGGCACGCGAGACGAAATCGACAATGATACATTACAGAATATCAATATCTCACAATAACATTGTCCGGACTCTACGTTACGGTTCCAGTTGGATTAGAAACGATTTGATCTAATAATCCATTTCTTTCTATACTTAATTCAGTGTCATACAATATCGAGAAAAGTGCTGGTAGCTCAGAGGATAAGAAACCAGACTTAACCTGACTGGCATGTGGTTCAAATTCTGTTATGTGCCACTAAATTCTAATTTTCGGATATTAATATTTCTAATTATCCTTTCTTTCTTCGTTAGTTAGACAGTATAAAATTTTATGTATCGTCAACTTTGCAACCCTACCCACTGATCGACAGTGAAATAGATATAAGAAATAATGTTAGTTCCATTTTACAATGTTCCCGTTAAAAAAAAACTAAACACAAGACCGTTCTGAAATAGGCATTATTTTGAAAATTATCCAATAAAAAAAACAAAACAAAAGAGGGTTCTGAAAATTTGCATTATGCTCAATTAAATCAAACACACATCACATTCAATTAAACACAGAACGAAACGGGAAAACATAACAAAACAGCGTAAATATTCAAACATGTGTTCGAATGTTGAATAAGCATTGTAAATGCTGACTCTGACGTTTCGTTTCCCGCCATTTTTGCTCCAATATGGCTGCAATTTGCTATGCAGTCAGCAATTTTGAGCGTATTTGTTTAAACTGATTTCCAGCTTGTTTATACGGTTTCTTTGCATGTTTTTAGGGTTCGAAAATTTAAATTATAACAGGAATAGTTTTAATGGGACTTTAATTCAGAATTACAGGATGTCATACTAAAAAAACCGTGCAAGTACGTGTCGGGCGGGCCAAGTACAATGTAGGGTTCCGTATTTGCTGGACTTTGCTTGCCTGCAAATGAGTCCATTAACAAATTCTATTTGTAAGTTTATTTTATAAGCACGTCGGCTATGATTCGGTAACTAGTAGAGCCTACTTAACCGTAATAGTTTTAATTGAAGGTTCAGCTTATGGACTACTACAATGTTTTTTTTTTTCAAATTTCTAAACATAAGACTTTCGGAGATAGAAGGGGGTGGGACCACCACGCAAAACGAAAATTGACACGATTAAATGTAAATAATTCCGAAACGGATCATTGTATCGAAAAATGATCTTCCCACACCTGTCTCTCGATGTTTTGAAGAGACCTATCTAACGACACGCAACAATATGGGGCCTGAGCGATAAAAAAATCCCTAATTCATTTCCACTTTACATTGTAACAGGCACACAATTTAAAAAAAATCTAAATTTCGTTCCAGCACTTTGTTAGTATTGTTAATATGTGTTACATACCAAATTACAGCTTTCTAGTATTAAGCGTCAAGGCGCTAGACCACGGACATGGCGAAACTATAAGGGTTCCTTTAGTTAAGGGGTTAATATTAAGCATAATCCCTATTGACATTGACATAGAATTGTCGGTTTACGGTCTCTATTGCAAATAAAACACTACCTATTCATACCATAGCTATATTTGGTATTAAAATTAATAATTTCCTTCACAATATTTTCATAAACTAAGATTGGATCCTTCGACATCAACTAAAACAACACTAAGAATTCAGATCCTTTCAAAACAATCTAAACTTGAGATCCACATAGTGCATAGACCAACTACATTCCGTTTTAATTCAATATATTTGGCACATGATCTAAAAACAAATTGTCTAATTTAAAATATACGTACATCTATGTGAAATAGACATGAATCGATCACGGGAGGGTTGGCATCGCGCGAGTGGTACCCATGGTACTGCAAGCGTCTATAGGCTACGGTGATGCTTACCATCAGGCGGGCCGTATGCTACCAACTATGTGGTATAAATTTAAATTATATTTTCGTGGTATAAATTTAAAATATATTAACCTTCTTTTGTATGTAATAATATTTTAGGATAAGTACTTTATTATTTTCAAAAACAAATTAACTACATAACATTAAAGAACCTGAACCACCCCTTAAATAATAACACAGATACTAATAACCACATGAGTAAATAAAACCACGGAACAGAGACTTCACTTCATACAATGTCGCTGCGATGAGTACACGCACACAAGCATGAGGCGCGTGTTTGCGTGACCTCAAAGCGCTTGTCACGTACGAGCGGCAAACCAGTCTAAACCGGTTGCTTCGAGGACAAACATCAGGGCCTTCGATAAACAGAAAATTATGACATTTCCTTTATTAAATATTTGATTTGACATATGCACACCTATGAAGTTCTGTCACGGCCACCACAGACAAAAACTCAAAACTAGTAGTGAAGGGAGGGACATGTTTTTTAACCACGATCGACTATATTATCAAATCGATTTTTCAATTAATAAAGAACAATTTAATTTACTTATTATGACATAATATACATATTTTATGTATGGATAATTATTATTGAAATAAGTAATTAAAGTTAAATATTATTAATAATAATATTGGTAATAATTTAATTAAACGTATGCATAAATTGTACTTTTGATGCCATGCGAGTGCTTACCGCTTGATTATCTAAAAAAACTCTATATTAGATTTAGGATTTACCACTCAATCAAAAGAAATAACAAATTATTGAAAAGTAAAAATAATAATAAAAAATTATGTAGAATATGTAATTTATAAGAAAACTAATAAATAACTTTTAAAAAAACCTGGTCTTTTCGTTTATTTCATTTTATTCTACAGTGCCAACCCTACCAGAATAGGTATAAATTTTGAACGCGCCTTAGGAAGTTAAGCCTCTGTTCCGTGGTTTTATTTACTCATGTGCTAATAACACAGATCAAATCAAATTTTGATTTAAAATATGACGTAACTATGACTGAAAGGACTTTTTTTAAATATGTATTAAATAATTTGACGACCTCCGTGGCGTAATGGTTACCACGCCAGACCGCCACCCAGGAGGTCCCGGGTTCGATCCCCGGTCGGGTCATGATGAAAAACGAACTTTTTCTGATTGGCCTCGGGTCTTGGATGTTTATCTATAAATGTATTTGTTATAAAATATAATTTCGTTGAGTTAGTATCCCATAACACAAGTTTCGAACTTACTTTGGGGCTAGCTTAATCTGTATGAATTGTCCCTATATATTTGTTTATTTATTTATTTGCAGACACTATTAATGTAATTCTTTGTGTGATTTTTGAAATAAAATTTCACCAATGCTTTAGCTTGGTCATAATTTAGTTGGTCAATGACAATTCCATAGGTGGGTCGCCACCCTGCCACCATGCCTTACCACCCTGGGACCTGAAAGTTGGTGCCACATGTGCTACTAATACCCGGACATTTGTCGTCTGTAATTGCGAAGTGATACTTTCACTGTCCCTTACTTAAATCTTAATGTTAGTTCATAGTTCTGCCAAATTTAACTTGTCAGTTAACATGAGATTTATAACCATTTAAAATTCACTTATTCTTCTTCTTCCTAGCATTATTACAATATTTTCTAATCCATTAGAATTGGAGTGCTTTACCTTAACCGTAACATTTTTTTAATGAACTGAGTAGCTGGATTTTATATGGCATGACAGTCACTGATCTTCAAAACCCAGAAGGAAAACCAACCTTTCTGAAGCCTTATCGAGATACTGACAAGTGACACGAATTCTCATTTGCCAAACTAAAAATCTCCATTTACTCTTAAAAAAATAATTAAAAAAATCTCTATTTTCTCCGACCGGCAATAAAATTGTCTGACTCTGAGATTTTAACAAATAACCCTTCAAAATGGTTAAAGGTCCAAATTATGTAATACGTTAATTAATGAAGTTAATACCTAGAAATTACCCAAGGAACCATGATAAATATGGCATAGATACTCGACTCTTCCTACTATTAAAGCATACGACTTCCGTAGACATCCCTATATCATCATTAATCCAACAAATGCTCTGAACACCGTATCTGATCGAATCAGCAACATAACCAATTATTTAGACCTCTAACACCACCTTAATTTCCACGAAGATGATACATTGAAGGGGGGTGTGGTAGGTCGCGTTATGCTGGTTAGGAGTTGATTCGCGATTGCCGAGTAAGTAATAAGTGTAGAACTTTCGTTCGCCCACGCGACGCCTACAGGTCACTGTTGTGTGGTGTGGACATGGTGTGGAAATCGGTTATTAATCTATAATTATTCATAAGAAACGTATTTTTCACCTACTTTATTCATACATTGCTTCTTTAGTAAGGACACTGCAAAAGGCAACAGCGTGGGTGATGCAAGCAGCTGTAATATAGTTTGTAAGCACTAGTTAGCTACCGATCATAACGCTCGATCAGCATTGGATTGTACTCTTCACAGACTACACTATCACTAACTAATACTAAACTATATGAAATTGGAATGTACACTAACCAAATTATAGTAATGTTTAAAATTTCAAGGGTACGAATTAACATTTGCCAATAATTGAAATTATACAGAATTGAAATTAAAATTGCAAGTTAGATTAAAGAGTAAGGTAGCTGGCGTCTCCGTGGTCTACTTATGAGGTGACGCGCATGCACGATTGCCAACCTCTTTAAAAGAATAGTACATTTCATTACAAGTGCGGAAAGTCTGTCATTGCAAAGAGTTCCGACAAATGTCGACCCGAGCCGAGGCGCAGCCGAAGGTGAGGGTTGACAGTCGGAACAAGTTGCAATGACGGTTCCGCACGTGTACTGAACGACTATTTTTAATACAGTTGCGAAAAAATTAAGCAATTTAATTACTCATTATGTGCAACAAACAACTAAAATCGCAAAGAAAATTTTTGGAAAATGGCGCCAACCGTAAAAGAATATAAGCAGAGATTTTTTTTTGTTTTCTTCACCCATTCTGGGTAGGCAAAGGCCGTCTATGCCCATACAGCCAAGTCTTCAGTAGTTTTTATTTTATTGATATGAAATGAAAATGAAATTTAATGAGATGAAATGAAATGAAACCTAACCTAACTCATTGAATCAAATCATTAAATCTGATATTGAAACAAATTAGTAGCTTCTTTTTATAAATATTTGCATGAGTCATAAAATCTTCTATGATTTTTTTTTTAATAAAAACTTCGTGGTTGAGTTTTTTTTTTAATAGACATTAATTTTGACAGTTGGGAAAGAGAACGCACGAGTGCGGAAAAGGTAAAGAAAAAGCACGCGTGTGTAATAGCCCACTTTCCGAACGCTAAACGTCCCTGCAATACGTCACTTTTTGAGCAACTGTATTAAAAAGTTTTTATTGTCTACTAGCTGTAACCCGTGCCTTTGCCCGCGTGGTCCATAAGATCTGCCTTTGATTATTTTTTCCCGTGGAAACAAGATGTTTTTCCGGGATAAAAAGTAGCCTTCAAAAACATGTCAATCCGTTTGTTACATTCGACGTGAAAGAAAGACAAACAAACGAACAAACAAACTCACTTTCGCATTTACAATATTAGTAAGGATAAGGATAGGTCGCTGTCGTCGAAATCGATGAGGAGGAGATAGAAAAAAAGTTTAATGTGTCCGGATCCCCACTTGTCAACATAACCACAGCCTAAATGTTACCTGGAGTCATATTTCTGGCACAAAGGGCGTAGAAATAATGTCCATAGATGCATATAGTGGACATGTGATGGTGACACACTTCCTGGTGCCGCTCGTTAGAGGAATCGTGAGGGTTGGAGCAATAAAGGATATGATCTTCGATGGACCTTTGTGGGTTTAGTGGAACGATGTCCGTCATTGGACAATAAACAAGTCGTTCGAGACATAATATATTATTTTCACTTGACGAATAATTTTATTATAGCTGATGATCGCGGTTATATCCGAGAAATTCCATTGTTTTCGTTCTCGGAATAATATACGGAGCAAGTATCGTAGGTGTTAATCTGTGTTGTAATTACCTGTGTACCAAATTATTACTTTACCTTTAAGAGAGGTAGGGCACAGCGGATAATCCGCTCAAATCGGAGCAGCCCGTCTGGGGAAGGACCTCCACCTTACAGAAGATCGTAGCCAAATAGCATTGGTCTCGGCCATGTTGTGTTCCTACGGTGAGTAAGGTCTCCAGAGCTCCACTTGGGGGGGTTGGGAGGGTTGGCAACGCGTGAGTGATACCTCCGGTATTGCTTACGTCTATAGGCTACGGTGACGGCTTACCATCAGGCCGACCGTATGCTTGTTTGCCACCTGTGTGGTATAAAAAAAAGTAAATTTTACAGATCACAATTTTACCGCGCAGTGACATTCGCATCGTCTGAACGAGTCATAACTCCAATGGACAGACAATATGACGGCTGCATTCAGAAATAGCTGAAAATAATCTCAATGCAACTTTATGGTAACAATTTTTTGTATAGTCAGGACAGAGTCAAGACAAAACAATTTCTGACTTATCTTAAGAATCTCTCTGTTTCTATTAGGACTATAGATTATACGACATGTCGTAACATACCTATTAAATACAAATGTTCATAACTAACGGTATCACAGCCCAACCATTAAGTTTTCAATAAGCGTGGATAGGCCACATATTCCAGAATATTCGGGACCATTATAATTTTGATACGGGTTGGGATCGGCCAGCAGGAATTAACTTATCACGTCGGTACCGCATCTGCATACCTTAAACATTTATGCCGGGGGACGGATTCAGGGGTGACCAAATGCAGATGAGTAATTAGAAAAATCACTTATATTACTTCTGTTTGCTCAGTGATCCGAAATGGATTTTGACCTCTGAACCTAGAGAGCGCCAGAGTTCGATAAAAAACGATACGAAACTGATTAGTATGTAAACTTATGCCTCACGTAAATTAATTTTCGTTAAGTGCCGTTCCGTAAGTATACGATACGGACGTAGATTTCTAATTTTCGAATTCCTGATATTGTAGTTCTTGGTGCATACCCTATGAAATAAATCATTCTAACTTTAAAATTAATTTATTTTATAATGAATTATTTTGATTTCGATAGATATGATTTAAATAAAACTTCAGAAATGTTAGGTTATGTCACCACACTCTTTCATCTTCAGTAACTTTCAAAAGACAGGGTTCTGTAGCATACATTGTTATGCTGCTCATTTGCGTAAAAGTGTAAGTTAGTATTTGTTTTGTCCTTCAAGTTTCTGGAATATAATTAAAACATTCCTTAACGTCCATTCCATAGCACTAACAAGCCAACTAATCAAGTTTACATTTCAAATATCATTCGTACATTGAAATCCAAATTATATCCCCCAGAGTCCGTCCCTGCGCCACCCCGTCCTCGGACACGGGGTGGTTTAAGACACATATCTCAGACGGGGATGCAAGAAATGCCCACACCCCAATATGTAGATCTGTTCCTCCTACTGACGGCGGTCATTATTATACAGTCGCTAAATAGATTTGATATTTAGAGATTTTACAAACTATTTTAGAGCAAGCTTTTGATGCAGAGATAAAATAGGCACTAATGATTTTTATATCGATCGACAAAAAGAGGCTGCAATTGAAAGCAACAGTATGGTGCCACCATATTGTTGCCTTGGATATATAATAGGCCTGCCTCCCCAAAACGCTTCCAGTATAACCGGCTGACAGAGGGTTCCTGCTACTTTCCTTAGGTCATCTGACCACTTTGCGTATCATTCAAAATTAGATTTTTTTGGTCATACACAATTCTGACCTCTAACTTTATATTATTATCCATACAACTTATGATCCTTATAGCACAAGATTCCACTGTTAAACCATTATAGCTACTCATTCACCTTATTATAGAAGTATCAAAATTATACAGTCACATCGAGTAGCATTGCATACCTCCCCAATCAGCACGTAGGAGCAAATGTTTTGTCTTGACGGCCGGCCCGGGTTATTATACAAGTGTGCCGTGTGACAATCCCGGTGCTCGGCTGAGCATATGGCTCAAATATCCCTCATTGCGGCCGACATGTTTCGATTAAGACAACCCTTTTAGACTAAGAGCGTGATGCGAGGATTTGGGGCACAGATTTTTTAGAATAAAGTGTTTTTCATCGAAAGAATATAGCAGAACCAAAAAGTGCAGCGTAGGCAAGGTGGTCAGACGACCTAACGAAAATCGCAAGAAGTCATGATTTAAAAAAAACTTTACTTTTTGTTTTCAACATGACATCAGCCTGGTTGTACAGAAACATTAAAAAGAAAATAGAGCGTGTTTGAAACTTAATGTGGTTCAATATTAAACATGTTTATTAAAATGCGTTTCTGCAACTAGCTACTAGTTTCAAAATAAGCAAAGCCAAAAGTAGGGTGACATGACAAAACTGAAAAGCGATTTTCCAATTTTTTATTTTAATAAAAATATTTTAGTTTAAGTGGCCTTTTAAGTACTATTTTTTTATAAATATTCTTACATAATAAGAAAAACATTGAGTACCTACTTATAATTTATAATAAAATAACCCGTTCATTATGTCTATTATTCACCAATAACTTAAAGTTAAATGTAGCAACAAAGTTACAGAAACTTTGTTAAACAGAATACTGAAACTAGAATTTAGATTAATTTTAACAACATACTTCCAAAACAAAATCATTTACAGTTTTAGACATAACATAATCAGGCTCCTGGCTCCTGTACTAACCTTCGTCTCAAGATGCTAGGGTTGTCCAAAACAGACTTCAATAATATAATAATATGAGCTGTTTTGTCGTATGTGTCTGAAGGAATTATTCATGCTGGTCTGCTTCAGACGGAATATAGCTTATTTAAGCTATAGCTTATTTAGGTATTCCTCTGGACCTTATTAATGCAGGATATTGATTAGGACAAGTTTGGCTTTGATGTTTTGATTAGTGTAGTGATTTGTGTGTCTTAGTTTTGTTTATGGTTGATAAGTTTTATTTGTACTATTGTACGGATAACAATGTTTTTTTTAATAGGGACAAATCACACAGATTGTGCTAGCCCCAAAGTAAGTTCGAAACTTGTGTTATGGGATACTAACTCAACGATACTATATTTTATAACAATTACATATAATAGATAAACATCCAAGACTCGAGGCCAATCAGAAAAAGTTCGTTTTTCATCATGACCCGACCGGGATTCGAACCCGGGACCTCCTGGATGGTGGTCTGGCGTGGTAACTATTACGACACGGAGGTCGTCTACAGAATTAAGAAATTTTTGTGCATGATTTATAATAAGTACAGTCGACAAATAATTCAGGACTGTAGATATTATTATATTAACTTATCTAAATACTGCTGATTTTTTTTTTCTAAATACTGGTTTTTGTCCTGTTTTAGTTGACTGTTAAATTTTTAATACACACTTGGTACGCACTGACAGAAAATTTATTGTGCAGCCAGTCACATGTCCTAATAACTCTATAGCATTGTGTGTTAATAAAACATTATAATTCAAGTTATATCTACAATGAAGAGGGGACTCTTCTATAAATTAAATTAAATAGTCGTTTATTTCAGGTATAACCCATAAAAAATACAATAAATACAATAGATATACAAAAGGTGGATGTTTAACTATACAACAGGTTTATGTATAATTATCACTATGTTTATTGTAGTAAAAATAAACAAAAATATCTAACTACAATAAGATAAAGTGGGCATTTTATAATGGTGGTTGTATTTTTAAGTTTAAAATTAGGACTTTCGAAATAGGTAATGCCCATTCATTTGTTACCACTAAGATACCAGTTAGAAAAAGTGACTTTTGGCAACCCTTAACCCCCTATCGCGCAAGGAGCTGGACAATGAAATATTCGCTCATTAGCCCGTCTGCTGATTAATTGGCCTTCTTAGCATAAGGGCGTGGTGCAGTGTTAAGAGATACCTAATAAGATGCTTCTTCTTTAAAAATTGCTAAATCAATGGATTTATTATATAAAAATAAGAAAGATTACGACTCGTATCAAAATGGCGGTTGGCATAGTATCGTGTGATAGGTTCAAAGAAAAATTTACGAATTTAGCCGTATGTAGGGCAACCATGCAAATGGCCATCCGAAACAAAGAAATACGTAGACCTGTCAAAAAATACATTACAAGTTAGAACAAGGTTCAAAACTGGTTAGAATTCAACGAAACGTCAGCCCGTGTGTGCGGAATTTCAAAGGGGTATAGGACATGACCTAAGCAGAGTCGAATACTTGGTTGCGTCTTGCAGTCGCGTCTCTTCATTTGGGTAGCGTCGTGACAGAATGGGCTGTCCGATGCCACTCTAAAAATGTGAAAAACAATAGGAATTTGACATTTCATGCAATATATTATCAAACGATTTTGAGTGATATAATACGATTAGAAACAACTTTTATTAAGGTACTAATCTATTTATTACATTTTGAGTGTTTGATTGAAGAGTGAAGTGTTTGTAGTTTGTGCTCGCTCACATACACGCTTCCAATGGGACCCTACCCATTCCTGTCGGCTCTTAACTTAACCATTCTATTGTTTATACGTAAGATATAATGTGTTTTGTCGGTAGCCGTGTGATACTAAGCTATTTTATGAGCTAGATAAATGGGTTAAAGCAAGAATGTAAGATAATTATGTGTAAGCGTTTGTGGTTAGCCCACAGAGGTAAACCTAAGTAGATACCTATGTATTCATATTGTAATTAGATGTTAATCTTGAAGGAACTTATTGAAGCAACAAAATTAACGACAACAATACATTTTTTTTTAAATTGTTATACGGCATACAAATAGGCAAGCAGGCCACGTGATGGAAAGTGGTCACCGCCGCCTATGGACATCAGCAACACCTGGGGCGCTATCAATGCAAAATATTATCGACATAATTGAGGTTTATGCCCAAAAAAACATTGATCGCTCATACATTTGGCTAGTTTTTTTTATATTTGCCCAAAATTTCATTTTTAATTTTAATTAAAAATGGACGGGTTGCACTCCGGGAGTGCCGGCAGAAGTGACAAACTTAAACATCAACGTTGTGCATTTTTGAATATTTTGGAATGATTAGGGAATCTTACGCTTTTTCGATCAGGCTACGGATCTGACGCGAGTCTAACATTTTTTACCCATCTAAAAAGTGCCAAGCCAAGTTTTCACTTAAAAAATATATATATACTTTCCTAATGGCTGTCTACTGGTCACTAGACAGCGTTGATTATCATCTCATATATCTTTCCTTTTTCACTTTTATCATTAATATGATTACTAAATAAATATAATTCTTTAGCACTTTTTAATATTAAATTTGACAGTTGAAGTACAAAAAATAGCGGCATCTATTTATATTTAAGTCTATGTGTCGGCCCATATAGAAGTTTGTCTAAGGTATTAATCGTGGATAGGAATGGCCTTATTAGGTATTGTGTGGGAAGGTTGCCTTCTAAGGGCACTTTTTGTACTAGATGGCTATCCATTCATAATAAAAAACTTATTTATAAAACAATTTGAACAAAATGGTGAGTAAGAGAAAAATATTGTTTCATTAAAAGTATAGGATGTTTAAAAAAAACGGATTCGCTTCTCAGTTAGAAAATAGTTTTTTTTTAAATCTATCGATTTTATCAAATCGGCTCTACATAAAATAAAACCTTTTTTAAGAATTTCTCTCAAATTGAATATTTTCCGATTTGAACACTCCCCCAAACACGGCAAAAAATGAATTTACAATCGTATAAGTTCATAGCTAACATATTTTTGTATTTTTATTGAGCAGGATTTTTCCATTTTATTACTTTCGGATTTAAAAGTTCCTTATCACTTGAAGAACGAAATACTCTATATTCACAATTTTATTTACTTAAGTTTTATTTTTCTTCGCAAATACATAGTGGAACGAGACAGCTAGTACATAATATACAAAGTAAAACTAGTCCAGTCAAATGTTTTATCATTAGTTCATTACATTGAAGTAGGGCTGTTAAGTGGTTGTCAACTAGTATCAATATTTGTCACTATTACCCATCAGCGTATCAATATTTACGTCACACGTATCGAAACACATTTAAATCGCATTAGGAACAGATATCACACATCAGTAACACGGTATCAGGGAAATTGAATCCACCTAATATACTTTGACATGGATTTATGAGTTAGGAATGGATGCGCCAGATAGAATTGAAAGTATTTGAAAGGCTGTTTTGAAAAAAAAATTATGGCTTGGAAGTTTTTTTAATGAAAATAAATTGCCATAGGTATATAATAATTTTTTTTAACACATAAAGAAAATACTGGAGTGGTAGAGCAATTATTATGGGCTAGCTCGACCGGGGAAGTACCACCCTCTCACAGAATATCAACGTGAAGCAGCAATGCGTTTCGTTCGGTGAGGTGACCCTCTTTCCCCCGCCATCTTTCCCTTCCCTTCCTCCTTCCTTTCCTCCAACTTCCTTAGCGCCCCTGGTGTTTCTGATGTCCATAGGCGGCGGTGACCGCTTTCCATCAGGTGGCCCGCTTGCTTGTTTGTCTACTGTATGACATAAAAAAAAACAACAAAAAAATCAGTTTAGACATATGTACAAAGGTGAGCTTATCTCATTAAGAGATCTGTTCCAGCTATTTCTTTTAAAACATTTAATTATTAAGACTGATATAAAGATAGATTTAGCACAAAAAACTACTCGTTAAAGGTATATTCTACTTGGAGTGGCATTGCGCTGGCTGAAGGTAAGTACCACCCTCTCACATAATGTGGTTGTAAAGCAGTAATGCGTTTTGTTCGGTTAGTGAGAAATCCGGAAACCCAACTAGGCCTACCTTCCTACCCGTTTTCTCCCAAACTCCTTTGTAGCGGGCAACGCATTTGTGGCACCTCTCGTGTTACTGTTCATAGGCGACGATAACCATTTTAAATCAAGTAATCCGCTTGCTTTTGTACAATAAAAAACAAGTGAAAGTCTTTTATAGAAGTGAAAGAACTGGCACAAGACAGAGGAAATAGAGGCTACATCGACAAGAGCCCAGTGCCAGTGGCGCAATTATGCTTACAAAAGATGATGTCGTTTTGATGTCAATATGATGTTGATCCCAAGTTGACATGTTTTTTATATGGTATTTAGTTTCGGTATACAAAATTGTCTGTAATGTCAAGTTGACATCGAAACGACATCATAATTTGTAAGCATAATTGCACCACTGCTCTTTAGAACAAAAACTTTAAAAAATTAAACTCACAGGTATTTTACATTCCTACTCAAAAAAATATTTGCCACATCCAAAATATCTTGCTTCCATATTTTCGCGTCACACGTTAACAAGTTATTCCTACATCGAGATAATAATTCGGATATGAATCCGATCGCCGCCGGCACCGACTTATCTATCACGTATACAATATCCGTTGTGTCCCATCACTATTCCAATATGTATTAGATTCGCGCCTCGGGTATTTTTTTATGAATTACCCGATTGAATGTTTTTATTTACGGATTTTTCTTATGTGTCTAGTTGTTGTACAGCTTTTTTAACCTACAACTTTATATTGTTGTTAAAAAAAATCATTAATTTTACAAGAAGCACTTTTGTAATTCAATATTTTTTAAATCTACTAGCAATTTAGCGTTTTGAGTAAGACTTTGAATTGTCTGCTTATTGTAATTAGAGTTTGAAGGTATAGAAGTAACTATTAGTAATCTACGGTGTATCAGTAATCGATCGATCGTTCCAACACGTTCCATGTCTTATTCTAGCGTAATATTATAATGTACCTACCTGAGATTTGAAATACATGTTAATTGATAAATGGTAATGGAAACCAAACATATTAATTTTAAACCCACATCTGTATAGTAAGTCGGGATGGGATGGGTCACATTCCGCAAATTGTTAGTTACATTAACATATATTTACATATCACAGTAATGTAAAGTGGTATGGAATAGTGCAAAGTTTTTAGTTGTTTGGGGAGACGGACAGAACTAATAGATTCAGTTTACATCTCAAATACATCCGGCTCGAAGGACCAAGTGTAAAGGAATATATAAAATCAAAGTTATAGTAACCAATAAATAAAATAAAGAGATGTGGAGTAGTGCAAAGGTTTTAGTTGTTCGGAGAGCCGAACAGAACTAATATATTCAGTTTACATCTTAAATACATCCGGCTCGAAGGACCAAGTATAAAGCAATCGATAGAAAATAAAATAACCGTAATAAATAAAGTAAAGAAATAGCAAGAATATTAGAAAAAAATACTCAAAAGCAAACAAAAGTTTATTAAAAAGGTTAGCCGCAGACGATCAGAATAATATGTGTGCATGCATTTTTCATATTTTTATTGTCATTTCCGCGCTTCATTTATTATTCTCTACAACAATAACAGTAACAAAATAAGTTAAAACAAATAATTTAAAAGTAATTATTGGTTTACGGGAAACACGTCAAAAAAATATTTTAATTTTATTATAAGCACTTCGACGTGAATGGCCTGAAGTAAATCCTTAGCTTATTTTTTTTTATCACTTACTAGCTGTTACCCACGGCTCCGCCCGCGTGGTCAAGAGAAAATGTCAATAATTATTCCCATTGGGAATCTCTTTATCCCGTGGGGAAAAAAGTAGCCTTATGTCACTCTTACCCAGACCTTAAATTATCCCTGAAATTATAAATATCGTAAACCTCAAATAAAGCCATCATTAAATACCATTTCTAATTCATACAACAACAGGAACACGTAATGCAAATTCGACATTCCCAATATTTGCGGTGTTATCCCAAGATTATGTGTGTGTATGTTTGTCAGTGAGGCCGTGAGGATTAAACCCGATCACGTGATCTGTCGTTCCTGCCTACGTGTGTAATTCGCGTATTGTTTGATTGTGGTATAAATTGAAAGCGATAAGCGGGAAGTGATTATGTTAATTACTGTGTTATTATATTTATGAAGCGGTTTAAGTGGACTGCTTTTCTGTAAATAATAAGCCACTTAAATTTAATATGAAGTAAATTATTGTAACTTATTTATCAGCTGTGAAGAGCCAAATAAAAGTAAATATTAAGATTCAATGTAATATTACAGTCCTGACCTGACACGTTTCAATATAATGACGAGACGATCGGATGAATAATTATTTGCTATAAGAGATTATCAATCTCGATTATTCTCCTGTAAAGGATCTCCTTTAAGCTCATATTGCCAACTTCTCTCAAAATGCCAACCTCTCGGAAATAGCCAACTACTCGGAATGCTAACTTCCTAAAACGCCAACTGCTCTTTATTAAAAGCCAACTTAGCCTTATGATGGTCGTCCTGTTTTAGTATCGTGTCAAATGCACTAAAACGCCGTCAATTCATCACTTGCACCACACTATAACCCGTATAATTATAGACATCCCTCGTTAGAATTAATCTCGGTTGGGTTTGCGACACCTGCATTCGACAATTATGTTCATATGAAACCGACTATGTTTATTATCCCCGTTTTAAACTATTGACGTCATAGAGACAGTACACTTTGAAGTTATAGGGGAGAGACCATAATTCTCAGAAGGTAGGTAGAGAGGAACGAGTCAAGCAGATACATTAGGTGTTTGACTTTAAAATATTCTAATTAGTTAAAAGTTTAGAATTTTTAAATATTCTTTAATTTAATTTAATGATAAATACACTAGTGCTACGAACATCATTGTTCTCATTGGAATTTAATAAAACTCAGCAGCAAAAATGATATTTTTTTTTAGCGTTACCATAGGTACCTTATTACGTTACGTACGTTACTAACAGGCCGTCGAGTGGCTAGGGATGGCTTCTTTATCCCATAGGCTGCCGGTTCGAATTAAACACTTATGTACATGAACATTATGTTCATATTGGTCTGGATGTTTTCATTTACTTAAATAAAAATATTTATGTTTATTTATTACTCACGCATAGTACACGCTTTTTTTAATTATATTTTTATACTACCAAGTTGGCAAACAAGCATACGGCCCGCCTGATGGAAAGCAAACACAACCCCCCCAATTGGAGCTCTGGAGACCTTACTCACCGTAGGAACACAACATGGCCGAGATCAATGCTATTTCGCTACGATCTTCTGTAAGGTGGAGGTCCTTCCCCAGACAGGCTGCTCCGATTTGAGCGGATTATCCGCTGTGCCCTACCTCTCTTATAAAATGTATGAATCGGCAAAAAAAATTTTATGTAGTAAACATTAATAGCGAAACAAAATTTATTTAACAATACTAATAACTCTATTCAAAATCAAAGGCACAACTTGAACAGTTAACAAACATATACAACTTATACAGTCTAGCAACTTATAATCCGGACTATCGTCCACTGGAACTTTCAGTTCGATATCATTGTTCTGTCGCACGATTGTAGGTGTAGATAGGCCCTGGCATAAGGGTCTGAACGTCACAAATCTCACGTATTTCATCGCATTTACTCGATATGCAAGTATTGTTACGTATGACTATTTAGATTTTTATTGAGATGTGTAAACCACTTTGCGTCCCGTTATAAAACGCCAAAATTTCGAGCGAGGAGGAGAAACGAGCGATTGGTTCATTTGAAGGTAAGTAAACATCGATGCCTATAGACATTAATTAATCTAAGAATCTTGCATGCGTTGAAAAAGCAAGGAAGGGCAAAGGAAACAGTAAGTATCAAGTCAATAAGGCTCCCAACTCTCTCGGGTTGTTCATAGTAGTGTAGGCTTTACCACTCATAAAATGTGACGCCACATAGCTGGCTTGGCACAGCTACGCACAGCGTCGCTGCAATAACTTTTTTGTTCTATTTATACAAAATTCCATGTTGTCTCCAAAGAAAAAAAATCTTCTGAGAAATGATTCTACAAATTAATGCTTTGATACATGGTATAACAGAATTTAAAATAGGTACATATTTTATTTGATTTGTTATTCCTAGTACATAGCTCAATCACAGTAAACTTGTCTTTTTGTCAGCAATACATAAGCCCGTTTTTAACTTTTGTGTAAATTTTATAGAATTAAGAGATTAAAATTAAGTGGTATTATCGTCTCATGTGATATACCAATAGTAAGACCATGATACGTTAAATGTGTAAAACAGTAGTTACACTTCAAAGAAATGCCAAGAATATGTAATTTTAAGAACTACTTACCATTTTCTTGTTTTAGATTTTAGACACTACAGTACCTACAGTCATCCAATAGATTATCCAAGATAAGAATAAAGATTTTTGAGCTAATAGTATAAGCATTGGTATGAGAGTTTGTAATTACAGCACAATATGCATATTATGAATTGAACACTATGGCGCGGTATCGGACGACGACGGCGACGCCCGCCGTACTACATTTTGAGAATTCAACATTTTGATAATTCAACATTATGAGAATTCAACATTTTGATAATTCATCATTTTGAGATTTCAACATTATGTTCCGTAGTGCTAAATTCGATCTATCTGTTAGCACTTTTACAATTCAAATAACGCATTAATGGTAAATGTTTCTTTTTTCCACAATTAGACAATATCAGCATGACGTATTTTTACGTAAACGTACGTTTACGTTCTCATGATTTCGACTGTTGCTTGTTTTACTTACTACCACAATTTATTGTCTGTGTCCCGGTGTGCACATCAAACAGGCAATGTCTCAGCCAATCAACAATTTCAAGATGTTTGCTCAGATCCAGTTTGCGTCTAGCGATGTCCGCAATGTACCCAGATGAACACGCAAGAAGGACCGTATATCTTTGGAATTGTAGGCACTAGATGGTTTAGGTTGCCTGCTGGGCTGACACGTTCATAAATGCTATCATAATTTTCTTGTGACTGTGAAATTTTTAAAATTGTTGTAAAATTAGATTTTCTGCTTGTTTATTTGCCTTCTCCGTTCGACATTCCTCTTCCAATGAGAGTGCTTTTGGCAATGCAAACATCCATATGTGACTGCTTACCGTCAGGCGGTCGTAGACTTGTTTAGCACCTTGGGGGTAGAAAAACAAATTAATAAAAATCAAAAGCGGACGTAAATCAAAGCTAGAAATCTTTACTTTTTATATTTTTTAAAGAAAAATTTCACCTCCCAAGGTGGGACTCGCCAAGTGCTCTTTTAACAATATTTTCAAAATAAAAATGGTTGGTGGAACCGTAACAACTATAAAATAAAAATTACAACAACTTTTATTGACTGTACATGCCGACTGTACACAGACAATTCAAATAATTTCGTATGTATATCATGTCCTCAATCCGGGGAAACGTTTAGATCACAGGATTAGTTCCGATCCTGATTCATAATACAGGAGCATTATTCGATTGCGATACAACTTCGTAGGGTGATTCGCTTTATGAAGCGTATGTCATACGAACACTACGTGAGTCAAACAACGACGACTACGACCAGTGTTTAGATGGGTTTAATAATATACAGCAGCAGCAATAACATACCGACTCTCAGTTGTGGTTGTCATCTTGGGGGACTGGTCTGCTCGCTTTATTAACATCTACATATTCGACATATTTAGGATTTGACCATAGCGCTATTTGGATCGACATCCCGCGTTTTGAGCTTGATTTCTGTATGTACCTGGATCTGTATTTTATTTATTCTTATAAATGTACTTATACATTGTAACAAAAGAGTTAAAGGAAAAAAAATTGCTAAATGACAAAAAAGGCCGTAACCGGGTTTCTTTCGCCATTTCTTATACCGGTGGCCATTTTGCTTGTGTCCGATATGGTGGTAGTATATAACGTAGTTTATTCTCTTTATACATATATACAAATTGTAAATGACAAGAAAAAGTGCCTGTGAAGGTCTAATTTCTGAAATAAACGATTTTATTTCATTTCATTTCATTTCAGCTCTATCGGATGTTAAAGAGATACAACATTACATTCTACTACCTTCTCTTTCTATCACTACCTTTTTATTTCTGTCATGAAAAGGCGGTAACCACTTTTCATCAGGTGCACTTGCTTGTTAGCCAATCTATATGACATAAAAAATATAGTGTCTAGCCAAAACTTGTTAAAGGTTTTTTTTAATTAAAATACAAAGTACCTATTGTGTTTAATTATTTTTTTACTTTTAATACCAAATAATTTGATAATTCCTAATAAATTATTTATGTATATTTCTTACCGCCAGTTTCTAAAACGCATTTTAATTATAATTACACATTAAGTCTCGTTATATCACCTCAGCTATCTCTTTTATTCTTCTTTAGTTTGACAGTGACATATTTAATGTCATTAACTTTTAAAATTTGGTTCTGAAACTGGCTGTTTGATTTGTATAAAGCAATTTGCAAGTAGATAGCTTTCAAGAAGAAGTTAAAATCTAGTTGTAACACGTATCTGATACCTAGGTCATAACCCGTAATCACCACACATCAGCTCAATCATCGCAATATCGCGTAACCTAATTAACTAAAGGTCAATTATCTTACTGAGGGCGGCGCTAACTGTGCTCGGTATTAATAAATTCGTTATGCGTTCCTGCGATGTAATAGTGGAAACACAAGTGGTATATAATATAAAATAAACCTTACTTAATATTATCAATGAGAAAGTGAGTTTGTTTGTTTGTTATTCCTTCTCGGCTTGACTAAGCAGCCGATCATTATGAAACTTTGCATATTGTTAGCGGTACAGAGCCCATCATAGGCTTTTATCCAGTGAAAGTATGTCGTTCCAATG
The DNA here is from genome assembly GCA_905163395.2 of Endotricha flammealis. Classification (NCBI taxonomy): domain Eukaryota; kingdom Metazoa; phylum Arthropoda; class Insecta; order Lepidoptera; family Pyralidae; genus Endotricha; species Endotricha flammealis. The sequence goes on along the minus strand of LR990869.1, from coordinate 3,777,546 downwards.
GAAAAATAATTTTACTACTATAGAGGTCGCTGTATCGGCTAACAGATGGCGCCACAAGTCGAGCAATGGGTTGTTTTGTTGTCAAACGAGATCTATGTCATAAAATTAACGCGAGCGAAGCCGCGGGAAAAGCTAGTATAATATAATAATGGAAAAATGGTTACTAACAACTATGGTTTTTACCGAAATAAACGTGTTTTTTTTTAAATTTCAAAAGCGTACATTTATAGCATATAGTGCTTCTTATATCATCATCATCTCAGCCTCAAGAAGTCTATTCCTGGACATAGGTCTCCCTCAAAAGTTGTCAGCGCGATCGGTTGACAGCGGCCTGCATCCAGTGGCTTCCTGCGACTTTCCTTAGGTAGGCTGACTACCTTGTAGGCGGCGGCAGTCCTACGCTGCCACGACACGTACGTTTCGACACGCGCCGCGCCTCATATTTTCATGTCAAACCATAGTAATCCCACTGAAGGAATACGGGTTTTCCTTTAAAAAATTAGAACGTATTCTTTACCAGCGCTATGACTGGTCACGGCAGCTATAACAAACATCTTTTCACCATAGGTGTTACAGACAGTCCCTTGTGCAGAGCCTGCATGTCGGCAAAAGAATGCGGCACACGTGCTGCTGGAAGGCAGTGAGGTGTCAGCATACCGGGCAACCTATCTGGGAACCCCAGGCAGTCTCCGGGAGGCACTCGGCGACGTCATGTCCGTGGCCGGCTTCCTGGAGGAATTGGGATGGCTGGAGTAATCCAGCTCCCGCTCTTCGCACGCACAAAGGGCACATAGGCTGCCTGATTGCGGAGAAGGCCCGCAAGACAACGACAACGTACTCTGCCACGCTGCTACAGTACGAAATGGCAGAGGCCATTTTTGAAGCCACCTGAAGGCCACCGAATTGGCTTTACGACTGTCATACGTCGACCACCGCCGCCGGGACGGAAATGCAATCCGCTTTCTTTATCTCACCCGTCTCCAGCTTTTTGAGGTCGTCACTCTATCTGGAGGAAGTATTCCAAGTGACAAGGTATGTGTTTGTCAAATTCCTTTATAAAAAAGGGATAGTTTTTCTTTTCGTTTATACCATACAGTATAATATATCTCAGTATCTCCATGACCGGGTCTTAATTACGCGAGTCGTGTGCGCGACCGTGGCGAATCTCAGCTGCTGTGCGTGTAAAACCGGCTTTATTTATGTGAACGTAAAATATAGTACCATTTTTAACCCATTATAGTATTTATGGTGACCATAGTTTGAGCTCTTTCCTATGGGAAATTAATCGCATGTGCCTGTAAAGGCCTGTATTCACTTTGATTAGTGATTCACCCTCAATTACTAATCAACTACTAAATTATGCAAAAGATTTAGGTAGTAGAATTTTTAGTAATGAGGGTGATTCAACCTCAATTACTAATCACCTGCAATCGCACTAAATAATCAAAGCGAATTCAAACCTTTAATGAAAGTGTTTGTAATGTCAAAATAGCAATTTTGATGTTTACAAAAATAGTAAGTTTTTTACTTTCCATTCGTTCATCGAATTAATGACTAATCTATAGATAAGTTGAACCGATTTTGATATGAGAAGGTATATTTCCCATTTTTCATAGATCCAGCTTTCATTTTTTTTAAGTCTATATTCCTCATCATCTACATAACGGAAGCTCAAAATCTTGATGGGTTAGTCACTTAAGTTTATTTTTTATCGCAAACGTTTAAAAATAATATATGTATCTAATCTTTGTTTACATTTTATATCAAGTTAAGTTGAATAGAGTATACTAAAGGTGAGTGCACACGGTAAGACCGGTTCGAACCTAACAATAAAATATTAAATTCACATGCATGATTGATGACTAGTGTTAGATGAAACCTGAATACCTAGGGCTTAACACGATTACTAGTTCCCATTCACATGATATATCATATTGCGGATGTTGAGTGGGCGTTGTAACACCTATGTAGCGACCTGTCTTGGGGGTACGATAGGTATAGTAATCATAGTATAAAGAGACACAAAGTTTGTGTGGTGTAGGTCATATTCAAGGATGTGAATTAGGTGTTTGGACGTAAAAATCCACCTTTAGCCAATGCGAGTTGGCGAATGGGCAGTAGGTCATCTAACGTTTAGGAGTGGTGGAGTGGCGGGGAAGTACCACCATCTCACAGAAAATCGACGTGAAGCAGCGATTCGTTTCGTTCGGTGAGTGAGAGATCCGGAAGCCCAACTCCTTCCCTATCCCCTCTTCCCCCCTACTTCTTCCCCTTCCCTTCCTCCTTCCTTTCCTCCAACTTCCTTGGTGGACAACGCATTGGTAGCGCCCTTGGTGTTACTGATGTCCATAGGCGGCGGTGACCGCTTTCCATCATGTGGTCCGCTTGCTTTTTTGTCTATTGTATGACATTAAAAACAAAAAAACGACATAACTAAGCCCATGGATGTCGCCGTTGGTATTTGACATACTCTCCCACAGTCATCCTAAGTTGGTACTCTGCCTGTTATTAAAAATGAAGGATATTGTTGAGGAATTTTTTTTATAGAAAAATTAGTTTATTTTATGAGAAGACAATGTGAGAGTGAATTGACAAGTAAAAATGTGACATAGGTATTATGAAAATTTTAAAATGTAACGAGGTTCATAAAAAGAGTTTGATTTGCCACGCTGCCCCACAAATTGTCATGTCATTAGTTACATAAAAGAGACATTACTTGTGTATTTTTGCTCACATTCCTACTTGAAAAGCAGCATAAGTAAACAGTATCCTTTGGAGGCAATCATTATCGTTCGTCTCGCTAATCTTAAATAAACTGAATGTCTACCGTCACCTCCATTATCTTGAGTTTCTCACACACTGTCGTGTGGCCATTTGTTTAAATTACATTAGCATGTGCACACTATCCTTATTATTGCACACCAGTACCATAAGCATGCGATAACTAGATATATTCTTGAAGTTATGACAGAAAAGACGATCATTCATTACTTTAAAATGTTTGTGTGATAATTTATTTTAATTGATACTAACAAGCTCGGTAAGGTTTTTTATAATTTATCTGACAGATATCAATTGATAACACTGACCTTTGAAACGGGTTCACTCTACAAAAGTGATTCATCATCATCTACTCTCATCGCCATCTACTACGCCATCCTCATCGTCATCATCATCAGCCTACATTTGTCCACTGCTGGACATAGGCCTCCCCAACTGCACGCCACCGCGCACGATCCTCGGCCACTCTTATCCAGCTCTTGCCAGTCACCTTGCAAAGATCATCGCTCCACCTAGTCTGAGGGCGTCCTACGTTACGCTTACCGATCCGCGGTCTCCACTCAAGAACTCGTTTAGCCCAGCGGATACCGGTTCTTCGGCTGATATGGCCGGCCCACTGCCACTTCAGTTTGCTTATCCGGTGAGCTATTGAGCTATGTCGATTACTCTGGTTCTCTGTCGGATCACTTCGTTCCGAATTCGATCCTTCAGAGAAACTCCGAGCATAGCCCTTTCCATAGCTCGCTGAGCGACATTAAATTTGTGGACCAGACCAACCGTGAGTGTCCACGTTTCGGCACCGTATGTCATAACAGGTAGGACGCACTGATTGAAGACTTTCGTCTTTAGACTTTGTGGAATTGGCGATGTGAAGACGCCATCCTGCTCTTACCAAACTATCTCAACTCAATTTCTCCCAGTTTGTCTAACATCGTCAACCTATCTAACTGCTAAAAGTGAGTAGGTATGTAGGTAGGTTATCAATTAAAATTATATGAAAGTTTTTTTTTAAATATTTATTTTTCCAAACAAGAAAGTACAATTTAAATAGGTTCTTATCTACCAAACTGTGTAATTATAATTATACAATTTTCAATATAGTGTAGCATGAGCTAAGTCACAATCCTTCCGTGTTGTGTAGAAAAGGCGCGTGGGCGCGATCGTGATGCGTGCGCGCAGATTAAATTGCATTAATGCAATAACGTGTTTAATGTATGCATATGATATTATTCAACAGCCGACGATATTTTTTATTTAATTGTACATGTACATTGATAGGGGCTGTTTCATTATTTGTAGTAAGTTCCAATTAACTTATTTATCAGATAAACAGCGTGTTGCACAAAATTCTTTCAAATAAAAATGTCTAAAATTTTAAGGGTTCCCTAGTAAATAAAGAATTCTTATTATATTATGTAGTTTTGCCATGTCAGTCTATTCGCGGTCTAGCTCCGAGACGCTTTATACTAGAAAGCTGTTATTTGACATGTTTTCTATGTATTAAAAGTATATATATAACACAAGCTATTTAAGCCTAGTTTACTTTGGAATCAGGTTCAGGTGGCGTTGTACACGCAGTGCCACCACACAATTCTGTACATTTTTTTTGTTTTTCACTCTTCCACCATAGAGTTACATGGCGTCGCATTACGAGAGAAGCGGTGGCGATAGACCCGAGACATGACCACGACACAAGAGTACACGGCTAATGCCTATTTTCACAAAAAAAAAGTCTCCTAACAGCTTTCTCTATGTCCAAATCCTTCTTTTTGGTATTTGTATGACATAAAATAATTGATTTTAATAAACAGTATTTTAATCGATCATTTTATAATATGTATATACATACACGTACCAAAAACAAGGATTTGGACCTAAAGAATTACTGTTAAGAGATTTTTTAATTTTAGGCAATATTTGGTGAATTGCGTACATATTATTTTTTCGTTTGATTTTTACATTGTATATTTTTGACATTGGAAATGTCTTTTCGTTCGCTTCAGTATAGGCTTCGATTTCACGAAAAAGTGCGATCCCCTTATATCTCGGAGAGTTGTGAAGATATGATATTCATAAAAGGCTCAAAATACGCGTATTCACGAGAGCCGTAAGGTGCAAAAAGAATTATTTGAGAAAATCAAAAACGAAAAAAGTTATGGCCGAAAATGTGAAAATAAATATCATTTCTTTCCGAATTTTTGATTTTGGCGCTCGATATTTTGGAAACGAAGAATGATATCAAAAAATTGAGAAAAACTCGTCTGGACAATTTAGTCAGCTATAATTTGAGCCTAAAACAAAGATGATCGGGTTAAGGGTTGGCCCTGTAGCTTAACCTTTTTGAACAAAGTCAAAAACGTTATAGTTTTATTTTGTAACCTTTTCCTTATCCCGACTTTATCGTCGCTCATCATCATCATATCAACTCATAATCATCCCATTGCTGGGATACGGGTCTCCCTTCAGTCGAAGGCGATTAGAGTGTACTCTGCCACGCTGCTCCAATGATGGATTGGCAGAGGCCGGTGTTTTCAAACCGCCCTAAGGCCACCGACTTGGCCTAACCACTGTCATCCATCGATAACAGCCGGGACCGATGGCTTAACCCTTTATAGGACATAAGCATCTAGGGTAGATAAAAAAAACTATGTTTTTAGATTGTTTTTTTTAATGTTTTTTGTAATGTAAACACGGTGGTAAAAATATTCCCTCTGCCCGTGTGGCTTGAGGTTCTGAGGTCTGCTGAGTACCAGATTATATTGGGTAAAATTTCAAATCTTGCTGCCCGCCTAGAACGATCGCGTTGGGATGGGACGACCGGAGACGGAGGGCTAGATGAAAAATCAACAGATGAACTGCTAGGTTCGATTTTCGAGAGGTATTATGCTGCTAGGTGGATCAGGTGTCGGTGCCATAGGCCCGTCATTAGGCTCGTCATAGTTTTTTAGGATCGTTCAATACAGTATCAAAACCATCATCAGATACATCAGGAAGACAAAATATGTCTTCCATTTCGTTGACTATTTGTAATTCTATATACATATAATAAAACAGTAGACCCCGATATGTCTGAACATATTTAGCAAAAATGGAGAGGGAACAGTTAGAGAAAGGTAACAAAACCTAAAAAAAATTTTTTTTGTCTGTCTGTTTGAACGCGCACATCTTCTAAATTACTAAATGGATTTTAATGCTGTTTTAACTTAAGGAAGATAGAGCTCGGCTTGGAGCAGAATATAGGTTTTGTCGCATTTAAATCGGATGTCAGGAAAATAAGTTATGGTCATTTAAAGGACTCTACCCTATCTATGTAAGAAAAAAAATTTTCTCTCACTTACAAACTTGAGACTTGGTACACCATAACTACCGACAACAGACTAAACCGGACCGGACCGAACCGGATCGAACCGGACCGAACCGAATCGAACCGGATGTCAGGAATAGAAGTTACCCTCATTTAAATTTTCAACAGCCTAAGAATTTTAAAATTGTCACTCACTGCAGAGTCGGAATCACCCGATATCTCATAACGACCATTTTTAAATTCTAATTCTAGAAAGTTTTTTTTTACTTGAGTTAACCATTTAACATTTTGTTCCTCTCAAATTCACTAGATGGCACTGTTAGATTCTGAATCGCACTATGAAAGTTTTTTAGTATAACTGAGATGACGATTTCAATTTTAATATAATTTTAATTTTTCATACTGATTTTACATTAGGTATTTTGATTAGGTACGATAAAATTAAATAAAACACAGCGGCGAGCTAATAGACAATGATCAATAAAGAACACTGACGTCTAGGGGAAAAACTATAGCAGTAGTAATAGGAGACTGTTAAATCCGTCTATACTATTATAGTCATAAGCCCAATTCCACTCGGGCGAAGCCGCGGGCACAGCTAGTCGTTAAGTATTCTCTACTCCTACTCATTTGCCAGATAGTCTGTAATAAGCAAAAAAGGAAATAGGATTAACGTGATCCGAGAGTCTTTTCGCGAGTTTTTCAGAAGCACTAATATTCTCACGGTGGCATCACAGTGCATTCTTGACAGCATCATGTTTGTTCGTAAAAACATTCATGACTATAACCAGGTGTGGATATTCATAATTTCAATACGCGTCACAGAAATAAATTAGCTGTTCCTAAATTCAGGCTTAGGAAAGCGGGCAAATTATTTATGATTCAAAGTTTGCATTATGTATAATAAAATTCCAAGGTATATAAAAAAAAATTGCCCAATAATCGATTAAAATAAAATGTCAAAAATTCTTAACCAGTAAAGCGTACTATACTATCAACGAGTATCTTAACAAACATATAGTTTTTTTATTGACGTAATGTTGCATGTACCTAGTTTTAAATTTTATGGTAAAAAAAACCACGATATTTTAAAAATGCCAAAAAAGGCCGTAACAGGTTTTCTTTCGCCATTTCTTTTACAAGTGGTAATTTTGCTTTTGTTTCCGAAATAGTATATAGAGTGGATTAATCCCACCAAAAACATTTTCATGTAAAATGTTGACAAGACGAGACCATAATGACTCGCATAGTCAAAAAGTTATCAGATCTCATGTAGAGCCAAGCTTCTAACTCTACACGCCCTACCTCTACAAGGCCTAACTTCACAAACTCTACACTTTCAAGTGACGAAATCGGGGGTTTTAAGACATTAATAAAATCTAAAGTATAATAGCTACGACATTCAAACTTTATGTTTAATGATTGTACTGGTGTCATTATATCTTGCAATTTTTAACTATTTAGAATCATCCAAAACAAAGTTATGAGGTTCAAAAAAACGACGAAACGTTTCGAGAAAAGGTAGGTAGTGCCCTAGCGCTCCGCTTGGCTCGTCTAGTGCGAGATTTATAAAAATCATTTATTACAACTGTATACTCTGACAAGAGAACGTGTTTGTGAAACCTTATTCTCTAAATAAAGGTTTTGAATTTGAATTTGGTCACCCCACGGGCAAAGGGAATATTTTTACACCACAAAAAAAGCGTGTAAGAAAAGCCTCGTAATGAAAAATTAAACTTATTCCAAATGCAATATACATTAGACATTAAGTTTAATAACAACTTGTAACTGTTACAGATAAAAAAAATATTATGATGTCCGTTCTTAACTCCTAGATAAAAAAAAATTAAATCCGAAAGCAGCACGGAGAAGCTCAAGATAACAAAACCTATCCAAACGCTGGCTAGGGTCGATGTTGCTTAACCTGCGTGTTCATATTAGAGTGCGACACACCACACAGCGACGCCATCGAGCTCCTCGTCGCTCAGCGACAATATTTTTTCGAATTCCGTAGATTCATTTCCAATGTGCACGATAGTCGTGTGAAGCACGAAATCTGTGAATTTTTTTGATAAAACTAATACTTATTCGTAATATTGCATTAAGAGTACCTAATGCATTGCCTGGCCTACCCCTTTAAAATACACAGATACTACAGATAAAAGAACTCTGCAAAACAACTGCAAATATGCTTCGCTGTGGGATTTTTTTTTGTGGATTTCCGCTGTTATTCCCTCTTGCTCCAAGTTCCTGTTGGGAGGCGATTAAAAAAATAAGAAAAAACATCTCTATAAACAGTAGTTAGGGAATTCGTAACATTTTACTTTTATTTATGTACTTTGTTTTTTATTTACGGTAAGCAAACGTCATCAAGTAGTCCATTTGATGAAATGTGATTACCGCGACCTATGAACATACGGGTCTCTCTTTATTCGAAGAGGATTAAAGCGTACTCTGCCACGCTGTTCCAATGGGGATTGGCAGAGGCCAGTGTTATCAGGTCGCCGGAAGGTCACCAACTTGGCTTTACCACTGTCATCTATAGCAAAACAGCCGGGACCGACGACGGCTTAACGTGCCCTCTGAAGCACGGAGAAGCTAGAGATAGCGGAACCCATCCAAACACTGGCTAAGGTCAACGTTGCTTAACTTGTGTCTTTTAGAGTGTGACACACAGCGACTCCATCGAACTCCTCAACTGTCTTTATGTTTTATAAATATGAAAAATCTCTCGTCAAATTTAGATGGCTCATCTATATTTTTTTTATTTTTTCGCAGTTTTGAGTTATGAATTTTTAATGAGATCGCGGGAGAGATTAAGAGTCAGAAAGTCATTTCCCGGTAAAGGAGAACGAACGAAAAAAAGGATTGCTCGAGTCGTGGCGTTTGTTAGACTTGGGCCATGAAATGCGCGAGTGAGTATAGACTGGGGTAAGAAAGCGCAAGCAATTAGTTTATGAATGAATGAATAAAAATATTTATTTCAGACGACGCATTTTATAATCTCGAGATCCTAAAATGCGTGCCACATTCAAAATTAACCTAAATAACTGAATAATAAAATAAATTGATTGTAAACGGCTTTCATTGAAAGTCTTTAATGTCAACAAAATAACAATAGACAAAATAGTTATAAAAATACCTATTTTGGAACGTACAACTCTTACAAAAGAATATAAAAATTGCTTAGTACCAAAATTGCTTAGTCAATTACTGGAGTGGTAGAGCAATTATTATGAAATGGGCTAACTCGACCGGGAAAGTACCACACTCACAGAATATCGACGTGAAGCAGCAATGCGTTTCGTTCGGTGAGTGAGAGATCCGGAAGCCCAACTCCTTCCCTATCCCCTTTTTCCTCCCTCCTTCTTTCCCTTCTCTTTCACCTTCCTTTCCTCCAACCTCCTTAGTGGACAACGCATTGGTAGTGCCCCTGGTGTTACTGATGTCCATAGGCGGCAGTGACTGTTTTCCATCAGGTGGCTTGCTTTCTAGCTTGTCTACTGTTTGTCATTAAAAAAATTTACTAGGAACTACTAGTTCAAACACCATAATTTTTCACTTGAAATCTTGTGGCAAGTAAATTGAAAAGGATCACTACATTATGGACCTGGATAGAGTACGTGTAGTCATTCTTGTTAAAAAAGCGGACAATGAAGCTAGGTCTTGTATATTTCGTGGCCCAATATTTGAAACCGTACCTATCATCTCGAGGGCAATCCACAACGTTACGGTTTCAGTTGTGTGCCGCTTAACCGAATTTTTGTGGGTTTTTTTTTTAAAACAATTCAGGGTTCCTCGGGTATCATAAAGAGATTTTTTTTAAATGTATGTACCTGTATAATAATACCATTGCGTTATAATAATAAAATAAATATTCTTGGACGAATCACACAACGCAAACAAAATAACAAAATTTATATAAAATAGGATTGTGATTGACACTTTTTGAATACATTAGCTGCTAGTAAAGTTAAATATCTGAACAAATAAGCAAGCAATCTTCCTGATTGACAATGTAGTTATCTCCGCATTATGAACATCAGAAGCACCAATGTGAATGTAAACATTAGATACTTACATAAACATGGAAGTTAGATTTCCGGCTGCTTCACGATGATATTTTGTGAGATGTTACTTCTCTGACCAAGCTAGTACACCGTAAGTTTCACAAATTCTCCTACTTCAAGGAAAATTTTACATCTTTAATTTATACGGAACCATTAATATTTCGAACAAGCTACGTTTGCCTGATTCTGTTATTATTTTAGTGGCGTTCTCGTTACGTCTGTGGCCCTTGTGCTGAGTATGGATATTTTTGACAAAAATAACGAAAATGTAGCATCATCAGTATTCAAAACTAATTTTATATTTTTAGTATGCCGAGTAGTTTTATTTTGTTTTATTTTTAGAGTCCCACAAGCCTGCGTCTAAGCGTAATTGGTATGAAACTTTGTCTACACTGTTTTAAATCTCGTTTCTAATCGAATATTTTAAACCGCGTAGAGTCGGCTAAAAGGAGTTGTATAATACCAACATTTTATGATCTAGCATAGGATAGGTAACAGTCATTGTTTTAAAAAAAAAACTTTATTTCTCGAGTAAAAATAAAATTATCTTATGCGGTGTGGTATGTATGCCAGATTTTAAACAATTATGTTTTATTTTTGATATTTTCTTAACGTAAGTTATAATTTTTTTACTGAAATTTACGATAAGCATGCCACTAGACTCTGGAAAAGTTACAAAAATAGAAAAGAAAAAAGATATAGTAAAAAAAAAATTCTTCTATTTCAAGTTTTTTTCCTAGATTTGAGGGAGAAATGTTCTGCAAAGCCATGGAATAACTACTACTAAAATATGATTTGAGTCATACTTTATTGTGTGGAAACTGTCGCAACTCGCAAAACCACGTAGAACAAAATGCAGTGGAACTAAACTATGGACATTATCATATAACAGAAACCCAGTTACCTACTTTCTTTATAAATAAAATCATTGAATAAATACTCCATATTTACCATTTTGTATTAAATTCATGTTATTTTGTGTGCATTTTGACGTTTTACAACAGACATGAAATAAAATAGATGTTACAAACTTACGTACGTCATTGGTCGTCGCCCATTGAAATTTTGCAGAATAACTTTTCGACAACATTTGTTGGCTCTTCTACGATATGTCACACACCACTACACACAAGAAAAGAGAAAAAAAGATATTATAGAAAAAGATATTTTAGATCAAAAACCCATACATTAATTTAGAGGCAGTGGCAGGAAGTAGTCATCACCTCGGGCGCAAGAGATAGGATAGAGCTAGTTCGATGCCCGCACATTATAAATATTTACGTAGTGAACATTAGCATAGGATTAACACATAAGGTACTTTTTATCCTGAATAGTACGCGATTCCCGTAGGATTTTGTAAAAATTCTGATACTCAATGGAGGAACAGATTTGAATTTAGAGCTGTGTAAATTGCGTTAAATTTCGGATAATATATTTTTGGCAAAAACTGGCGTTCTTTCAATTTAACACACAGTCACCAATCCAACCTCTGAAAGTTAGCTTCAGACACATTCACACACATACACATTAGCACATTCTTTTCACTGTGTCTCCTTTGTAGCTAAGAAAACAGGTAGTAAAAGGATTTGCGGTATCTATTAAGATTAATGCCATTACACTATCTAGCATGCGGATGTTGAAAGTTAGTTTCAAGGCCGATTGTGATGCAATTTCTTTGAAAATACATGTACTGTAACTGAAATAAAATGTAATGTTTAAAATTCAAAATAATGAAAATATTAATAATTCAGTCAGTTTATTAGTTCTTCCCTTTATGTTTTTTATTCACTCCTTTTTTTATGTCATACCACAAGCAAACAAGCAAGCGGGCCACTTCATTGAAAGTGGTTACTGCCGCCTTCAATCATTAGTAATACCAGGAGGCGCTATCAATGCGTTGCCGTCAGCAAAATGCATTACTGCATGCTCCGCCGCTTGGGGAGCGGTGGGGAGGTATGTCAGGCTCCCCCTCTAGTCCACTTGGGGTATACAGACTAAAAACCTGACTGACCTCATCCGCCTTAAGGTCTCTGTATACGCAACGGTATAATACCTCGGACGGGACGGGTACGCGACTTTTTGTTCGACACGGCCACGTTCCCATTCCGTCCGTGTATCGGCGACACATACATTTTGTATGGAACTATATTTAACTTCCCGTCCCGTCCCGTCCGGGAAAAACCACGTTACGTATACGACCTTTGATTGGCTTGGTTGTGGGAACTATGATCCTTCCGCTGCCCCGGCGGATGAATGCGTTGCCTGCGACAAGAAAGACAATACTGAGACAATGGATAATGAAAGAAGAGAAGAAAAAGGAATCGAACTTTCGCCTTCTGGTGCCGAAGGATCACTACCAACACACCACCGCACCGGGCTGACAAATCAATGATTTTATCTATCTATTATATAAAATGCTTTGTATATAGATAGATAAAACGTTTATTCATTTGCCACGAACATTACAATTTACAAGACACATACATAACACTAACTAACAATAACACAAACATGACACATCCGCAGCAACGAAAGGGTCGCACTTTTTGTCCTGTATGACTGAGTAACTGACGGATGTAGCTGCGTAGGCATTCGACAAGAAAGGATTTCCCGAAATTCACACGGAAAAGCGTCTATCCTACATGCAAATGAACGAAGTTACGTGGATTGGCACTAGTCTATATAGAAATGGTCACGCGCGGTTTCAGAGGAGTAAAAAACAAAAAAATTACCTAATTGCAAAATGTTTTTATTCAGTTAACGAATATTTAGAACGTAAATTAATTAATTAATTAAAACCTATACATTAAACGATATTGTAATTTAAATGTTTATATAGCGAAAAGTTCTAATATTTTATGAAATCGCCCAAATGTTTTAGCGATACCTGGAAAGGGTGATTAAGTTCAAAGTGCATATTTAATTTAAGACCTACAAATTGTACACTTAATCTTGCCAATAAACGATTGAATTGAATTGAATTGAATTTCCTACCTCGAGTATGAGAAATGAGCTCGAGAATGAGATCCCCGCCGAGGTCTCTTCTTTAGACAATTTTTTTTTTAAATTTCCATATCTAAATGTGCAATCGGTATTCTACCAGATAAGGTATCTAAGCAGATATTTTGTGCGAATAATATGGTTTTTTTCAAAAGGGGCATTAGAAGATTTTTCAGATTCGTCAACGCGCGAGTCATACCCCCGGGTGTTGCAAGCGTCCATAGGCTATGGTGACCGTTCGCTATCAGGCAGGCCGTATTCTTGTTTGCCACATAATAGTATAAAAAAGTCTATCTATATTAACAAAATATAAAACAGCACATAGGGATTCTAAACCAAAATTATAGAGTAAGGTAAACGGTGGGCGCGTGTTGCACACCGCGCCGTGGGAGATTATACTAAACCATTTATAAATTAGGCCCCGTTCATGTGTTGCTAAGGATTTATTTGTTTGCTAAATTACAATTTATATTGCCACTATTTTAGCTCGTGTTTTGAATACCTATAATGTTGCATTTTTATTTTTTGTGATAGAGGTCAAACAAGTTAGCGGAGTCTTAATGCGATTTTTTGGTCACACTCCTTTATAGAGCTACGGATCCAGGATCGTAGCCTATCTATAAAGTATCTATAAATATCGTTTTTATCTATCGTAAAAAAATTATTTCGGATGCGTTGCACACTGGTTGCACATAAAAAAAATAAAGTTGACATAAGAGGCCAATTAGGCGGTAGGCGCGATCTGAGATGATGAGATCGCGCCTACCGCGGCGGTATCGTGCCGTGCACCGGACAAAGTTGTAGTAATATAAAATTTGGTAGACCGCAGTTAGTCCTTTCAATACTTCCTACTCCGAATATCTTCTTTCTGATTAAATTCGTTGTGAGTTCCAAGACAGTTGTAGTTTTCTCCCCCCGGGACGTCAATAAGCTTCATCGCTTATTGTCAATCTGAGGTCGCCGTTGTTGATCCTGGCTACACAGGAGACACATCGGTGTAAATGTGTGGTGGGCTTGTCCCGAAGACCGGAGTTAGTCAGTCATCAAACTGTCCCGTTGTTCTACTATAACTACTAAGTAATTTTACCCAGTCAGTAGCAAACACACTTACATTTTATATTTGACAATAATGACACAAAACATAAAGTCTAAAATAAAACTTGCTGTGTTTGTACTTGACTGTACATGCATTTAATAATAACAAAAGCAATAAATTATGTATTATAATACATAGACGTGTGGTGTATGGAAGCGTGGCTAGATTGAGTGTCGTGCTTCGTACACGAAGCAAACGAATGGCCGGCTACGGGCAATCGGTCATATTGCGTAAGAATAGTGTTGATACGCCTTCAAATCCATTTATTTTTAAGTTGGAAATATAGTGGACATTTTGGTAGCATCAACATTGTTATGTATAAGCATAACAAAAACAATTGTTTGGCTTGAGGGTAGAAATATTAAAATCTTAACAACCACAACGTGGAATTTCAGCTTCTTTCCTATTCACATGAAAGTAAGGTAAGGCTAAATGAAGTTTTTTTTTCTTATCACATCAGTCATCAGCATCAGTAACACTAGGGGCGCTACCAAAACGCACTGCGTTCTATAAACAAGGGAATAAGGTGAAGGGAAAGGAGTTTGACCTGTAGTCGCCAGCTAAGTTTGGGACCAGCCCCCCTTAGCCCTTCTTGAAGATAATTCCTCTCGATCGCCATTGGATTGTTACTTTTAGGTACTCTTTACAGCTAGACTAGCGCTAACTAAATACTAAACTAAATGAAATCGAATTGTATGCTACCCAAATAGTAAAGTAGGTATACAATTTCAAGGGTATAAATAACGATTTGCTCTTAATTTTTCATTTGAAATTATAACAAAATTGAACTCAAAATCACGATTGCTATGCAGAGTGACCTAGCAGGTGGCGCTGTGTGTATTCGATACAATTTATTATTTACTAATATTTATTTAAAGACATATCCACACTACTCTTCACGTAACACGTAACAGACCCGAGTTCCCGCGCTCCGCACGCAAGGAGCCCTTTCATAATATACGCTGAAAGACCCTCATGTGTAGACGCCTTAATGAATCATCGGGCTGCATACAATTATAATAAACGTAGGTCAGAGAGGGTTGGTCACGATATGCCCTTAACTAGGTGCAAATGTATTTCTTACTGGCTTCTCCCTTCTGTTAAGGGTATGGACGTAGGGTACAGATTTCTATACATAAAAGATGTTTTTCACTTTGGCTCACTTAGAGTAATATATACCTACACTTCCGGACACATGAATCGAGCCACCCTACATTTTTATGTGTAATGACATAGAACATAAAAATATTCTTAAGTTAATCAAAAAGTTTTTATGCAGTTTTGATGCTGGTATATTCATAATGATTTTGAAGTGCTGTTGTTCCAATTTTGAATTTATCAAATGGAAAAACGAAACAAAATCCAAATTAGTGCATTCTTTTGAAAAGAAAAGTTGATCTAAATTAACATAATTTTTTTATTTAACTCCATAATTTTCAATTCACCGTAATTGTTTTGAAATTAAGACATCGTAAAATTGTTGTTTTTTTAATTTGAGCCATTTAAACGTTAAAATTATGGATACACCGCCTCTTTTAGCCGCGCAAGCTGTGGCGCTTCTACAGTCGGGCCGAGGTCAGCACGATGTAGCATCACAGCTTGCTTTAAGCCGTTCTGCTGTGCAAAGGGTAAACCATCGATACCTCGACACTGGTGTATACGTGCGCCGTCCAGGAAGACCGCGATTTCAGGTAACTTCAGAAAGACAGGATCGATTTATCGCGACAACCAGTTTACGAAATCGTCACCTCACCTCTGTACAGATCCAAGAACAGCTTCGAGACTTTCATGGAGTGGCTGTTTCCGCGCGAACAATTAGACAAAGACTTAAAGAACGTGGTCTGAGCCCACATAAGCCAGCCAACGGGCCGAAACTGACAAGAGCTCACCGAATGGCGCGCTTACAGTTTGCACGCGAACATTTGCATTGGACTCGACGCCAATGGAGCAAGGTACTCTTTGCTGATGAGACTAAGATTATGCTTTATGGTAATGATGGAAGGAGGAAGGTCTACCGAAGGCGGGGAGAGCGCTTTGTTCAGTGTTGTATTGAAGAGAGAGTGAGTTATTGCGGGAGCTCGTGGATAGTCTGGGGAGGAATATCTGCCGATGGTAAAACTGGGCTAGAGGTTGTGACAGGACCACGTCTACCAACACTAAATGCCCGTCGATACATTAACCATTGCCTAGAGAATCATGTGATGCCATATGCTGGATTTGTAGGCCAAGGCTTCATCTTTATGCATGATAATGCAAGAGCGCACACTGCAGGAATCGTCAGGGCATACCTTCATGATGTTGGAATCACGACAATGGAATGGCCAGCAAGGAGCCCTGATATGAATTCCATCGAACATCTATGGGACGAATTAAAGAGGCGTGTTCGAGCTCACCAACCAGCACCACAAACTTTGGAAGAGCTGAGAGTTGCCATCGAGGAGGAATGGGAGAACATTCCACAACACTTCATAATGACGTTGATTAACTCCATGCCAAATCGCATGACTGCAATGATAAACGCTCTCGGAGGCAATACAAGTTACTGAATATTTTTTTTTTCCAATAATTCCTTTTTTTTTCAAAAATTCAACCCGAGTCTTGTCTTTGAGAAAGGTTATACAGGACAAGTTTCACTTAAAATTGTAATTTTATCAAGTTATTGAAATTTAAATTTGGAATTAAGTATACCTTATTAATGTAAAGTGTACCAGCTTCCAAATTGCATAAAAACTTTTTCGTTGATCATATACTTTTGTTAAGTTACCAGCAATCAAAGTTGAAACTGCTGGGTGGCTCGATTCAAGTGTCCGGAAGTGTATTTAAGATATAATTATATAAAGAAATATTTAACAAGCCCGGTGGTCCAGTGGCTAGTAGTGGCTTTGTCCTAAGGACAGCAGGTTCGTATCATGCGCAAGGCAAGCATTTGTGTGAATGAACATGGATTTTTGTAATGCTACGGGAAAATTGCCGTTGAAATAAAAGATGGGCTCTCGGACTATGCTCGTAACAGAAACTGTTAAAATTTAGTATCAATCTGAAGCACTATGCTTAGATATTAGATTTAGACTAGGTTTAAACTGTTTTTTTCTATGAGAATTATCGCAGATATTCACACACCAAAAAACTATGTTCGCTCATAAAATGTTATTATGACAACCCTATTGTAACCTTAGGAATAATTAAAAAAATAAATGCTCATGCGATTCCAAACCTATCATTAAAGGCTTAAATGCTACCTTATTAAGCAACCAATTTAAATAGACCTCTTTCGCTTCGCATATCCAATACAAGTTGTATTAACGATACGAAATAACAAGGAGCGTGTTACGATTTCCGTATTGTATTCCATGCGCGGTCACACCCTTGCATTTCAAATTAACATTCGAAATTCAAAATTGGAATGTCTGCGGCGACGACCCCCGTCTGGTTAGATCACGTGACTCAGTCTACGCCACCAAATCAATTCTTTATGATATAACATTATCGGTTTTATTAATTGCCAGTGTTATTTTATTAGTGGCCAGTTATGACTAATTATTAAATTATTTTTTGACTGTCAAAAACTGAAACCTTCACAGGTTTGTAACAGCAAATACTATAGAAGACTAATACGCACAGCTTCGGAAGAATTCGGACAAGACGCGACACTAGCGCCCCTACGGCATTAGGGCGGCATGAGGTGAACGATTTCAAAACTTGTGCGTTTTGTATGCAAAATGTTATAGCGCCCCTAGCGGCATGAGGTGAACGGAGGTTGCCAAGTCATTGTATGAGAAACGTCAAGAGCTGTGCGTATTAGTCTTCTATAGTATTTGGTAGCAGGTAACAGGCTCTGAGGATTTTGGCGCCCACTACGATAGCGTCCACTTGGGCTCGTGATTAGAAATTGAATTTCTGTGTGTTTCAACGTTTGAGTATTGATAGTGTAATGTAAAGCAAACATTGGTTAAAGTGCATGGTGATTTGAGTTTACGATCAGGAACTATTAAAGTTCATTATCGTGTTGACTTCAAAATCCGCCTTCACTGAAGAAATTTTGCTATCGTCTTTCTGCGGGTCGAACTCCTCTCTCACACAAATAAAACACAAAAAATACCAATAACATGAACAATAATATAAAATGCATAGAAACGACATAGAGACCATAAAATATAGAATTAATTTTTGTAAAATTCCATATGAGAATATATGCCCGGTTTTCACGGCAACTCAATAAATTAGACGCCACCGTGCATGTTATTTTATTGCACGAAATAACATTCTTGATACATTGGATAGCATGCATGTTTGCAATGGGCTATCAAGTATCAATTTTATATCGTATACCAATATATGCATGCATATTTTGTATGAATAAAATAATGTTGCTAGTAACGTTATATTTGAAAGGATAAAACCTAATTGTTTATAACATATGAATACGAAGGTACGTTACATTTTGAAGCTTAAATAAAATTATCTTAAACTAGTGTAACCCGCGCAACTTTGTTTGCGTGTATTTATTTATGAAATGCAGCGCCATCTATATCAGACTTTTCTGTAAGGTGCAGATCTTCTGTAAGGTGGAGGTCCTTCCCCAGACGGGTTGCTCCGATTTGAGCGAATTACCCGCGCTCTCTTTATCTGCTTTTCAAAATTTTGCTGCGTGCAATTAAATAATTTAACAGTTACAATTACAATAAATGACTAAGTGTTATATAGGAACTAGTTAAAAGTAAAATGTAGGTCAATATGATGGCCTTATCGATGTTCTCGGGTAGTGCAACGCCACTCGATACATCGATACCTGCTGTTTCAATTTTCTGACGCGAAACGAATAATGCAATCACTTAATCGAATAGACGGCTGACACGCCCACGACCTATTGCCCAGAGGTCAATGGATTAATTTTTTTTTTTATCTGTGAAATGTAATAGTGTAGTTTTTTTTTATTAAATTTATTGGCGAATGAATGTGTGGTTCGCATGCTGGCTTCGAATTTTATTTGTGCATCTTGACAAAGATGAAATCCGTGCAGTATGACGATTATGGGTTGATATTATGGATGATGATAAAGCCGAAATGTTAAAATTTTGCAGATCTTTAGCAGAATGTGAGGTGGAAATAAGAAAAGATTTGAATGAATTAAACGCTTAGCCCCTTCGCACACAAGGCGACGCAAGTCTCCGATACTCGGCGATTTTAGTATCCAAGCGACTACCGCCATACAAGTCCATTGAGGTTCGTACGTACACTCGCGTCGTTGGATGCTAAAATCGCCTAGTATCGGAGACTTGCATCGCCTTGTGTGCGAAGGGGCTTAGTTCCACCAGTGTGCAAAATTTTATTAAATTATAGAGTGTTCCCGATCCCGGACATATAAACCTTTATCTTGGTTCACTCTGTCTGTTACTAAAAACTAAGTACATTAAAATCATTAAGCGATTAGACATCGGATGCAATCTAATTTAATACTTTGCAAAGATTAGAATAACATGTGGAACCAGCCTAAATCTAAACGTTTTAGACTCTTGCCGCATATCAAAAGTAACACTATTTTCCACTAATATTCTCACTAGAAATAATTATCTTCCCTTTATTTAATTGAAATCAGCATTACGTCACAGACTTCCCTTAAGTGCCTACTTTAAAACTTTTTTTTTACCATCAAAAAAAATTATTCAAATGAAAAAAATTGCAATCATTCGAATTTCGAATTCGAGATTTGAATTGCACTTCACACATCATTCCAACAGCTTCATTAATGCTACTCCAATTAACATTTCCAAGTGTTCCCGGTACGGTTGGCGTGTTTGACCTGATTATTTATAGGAAATTTTTAATAGTGAGTTTGTTTTGTTGTTATTTAATTTCCAGTCAGCCAATTTATTACGGTCAGATAAAGTGAACTATAAAAAATATGATTCTAATTTATGTCACAAAACTCACAGATTCTAAATTAATTAGATTTAAACTTTATTTTATACATATTAAGGTATTTCTGCATAATCAGCATTGGTGTCTACAATTAGACATCGGCCGGAAAAATTTATTAAAACAATAATTAAAACTACTATTTACGAAATCTGGTATACACAGGCGCTCTAACTAAATTTTATATTCATCATCATCGCAGCCATAAGAAGTCTACTGCTGGACATAGACCTCCGACAAATCTTTCAGCACGACCGGTTGGCAGCGACCTGCATCCAGCGGCTTCCTGCGACTTTCCTTATGATGTCTGACCACTTTGCAGGCGGCCGTCCTACCCTGCGCTTTCCGATTTATATTTTCTAATGGTTTTGAAGTATTAAATCTAACATCCTTCATGAGAATACAAATATTACATTCACAAAGGGCGCCTTTCAACGTGGTCTCCGTATGATACCCAGGTTCGTTAGGGATGTAGGTCCCATATTTCACTTGAAATTACTCATCAAGTTTTAAATGAAGGACCTGAATATTGTGCAATTTTTTTATGTCATACAGCATGCAAACTGGCAAGCGGGTCTGATGGAGAGTGGTTATCACCTCCTATGAACATCAGTAACACCATGTATGCTTCTAATGCGTTGCCCTCTACAAAAAGGATTATTTTATACCACTAAGGTGGCAAACAAGCTTACGGCCTGCCTGATGGTAAGCGGTCACCGTAACCTATGGTTAACTCTTGCAACAATATCACTACTAAATAGGGGAAAAAATGATAGGAATGGGATCTCACTCACAGAACGAAACGCATCTGGTTCACGCCAGTATTTATTGAGAGGGTGGTACTTCGCCATACTTCATAAATGCTCTATCAGGCAGGACTCTATCAGTCTATCTACCACTACAAAAGCACTCAAGACATGAAGTTATTTAATTTGTACGTACAGTCTAATATTTTTAAAAACCTGGAATATTAAAACAGTATATTTGTTTTAATATTCCTGGTTTTAATATAATATTACCTCCGTCGTTTTATTTATTTCGCCATTGACAAATCTCATAACAAAATGATCAGTAAAATTATGTTAAAATTGTTCAAAAAATCTTTAATTATAAAAAAATGCGTGATAACAAAAAAAAGGTGTGAACGCGGAAATGGATCCGTCGTAGTTTTATTGTGATTGAGGGGTTTTCCGAACATGGGGTGCGTCTAACACTAACACTGGGGTATAAACCGATAAAATGTTATGTCAGTTCCTAACTTCGGTTATTAGAAGTGATCGAGTGTCAATAACATTTGACTGGGTTGCGTGTTTGATAGTACGAATTTGTTTTTATTACTTTAATACATTTATAATGGCTTAATTTGAATGTTTCGCGAAATATAATTTGCATTTAAGTGTTTGTTAGATTTTTAACTTAATTAAATAACCAATGAAAGTAACACAAGCTGAGAAATGTTGGACTTGGGCACCAGGCTGCAGGCAATCCAAGGAGGCGATGCCATCCCTGGACAACAAGCTGCCCAAGAACCTATTGCGCCTGGACAGGAGAAGCCTGCGCCTGGTAGTAGGAACCATCAAAGGACACTGCTCATTGAACAAACACTTTCACACAATAGGTATCACGGACAGCCCTCTGTGCAGAGCATGCATGGAGAATGAAGAAACTGTGGCGCACGTGCTCCTTGAGTGCACAGGCGTCACCCAAATCCGGAAACAGACACTTGGGGCACCTATGTCTCTTGCGGACACTCTAAGCAGTTTGGGAGGACTAATTCGCTTCTGGAGGGGGTGGGCTGGATGGAATAACAGCCCCACGGCTCACGTACAATGGTCCAGAACAGGACTGAGTGCGGAAACCACACCCACTAGAGAGGTAATGATGATGATGATGATCCAATGAAATTGGTAACCAGGGCCATAAAGTCAAAGTCAAAATCATAAGATATACAAAAAAAAATTGTACCCCTTCCAGGGAGTATATATTGACCGTACAAACCTTCCCTGAACTTCTACAAATATTTCAAGATAAAAAAATTGCCAAATCGGTCAGCCATTCTCGAGTTTCCAAATTCAAAATTCAAATTCATATCATTCAAATCCCTGGTACCTAGAACTAGATATTGAATGACATATCATTACCAGGGAGGGGTCCACGGACACCCGCCGGCGGGACTGCGGAAGCATCACCAGTGCCCGCGACCCCGCCACGTGAAGGCGGAGAAGGTGGCAGACAGTCAGGTTTTTAGTCGGTATCCATCATTGTCTAGAGAGGTGAGTCCGACCCCGTCGTCGCTTCCCCAAGTGGCGAGACATGCGGTAATGCATTTTCCTGACTTTAATTTTTAAAAAAAAGGTACCTAATTCCAAAGTTCTTTAGCAATGCCTACATATTAATAGTATAAAAATCTTTGTTATTAATTGCCTGCTCACCTCTCTTATTGATTGACTGTATCTAATTGAATCAAGTAAATTACAACTGCCATAATAACATGTACAGAAAATCTTATTAATCATTTATATACCAACCCTGAGGCTTTCATGTGTATCTCAGATGCATGACGTCTTAGGAACCCGCGGGAAAATCACTCTTGAGTCAAGAAATAACGATGTAGATAAATTAGTTTCGTTTTCTTTTACTTTTTATTTCATACGGCAGGCAAACAAGCAAGGAGGTTGATGGCGTCGCTGTGTGTAGCACTACAACGATCACACAAGTTAAGTAACGTCGACTCTAGCCAAAGTTTCGATGGGATTCGTTATCTCTAGCTTCTCTGTGCTTCGGAGGACGGATGTCAATGGATGAGTCGGTAAGCCAAGGTGGTGGCTTTCAGACTTGAAAACACTGAACAGCGTGGCAGAGTACGCTCTAATCTTCTTCGACTAAAGGAAGACTCGTATCCCTGCAGTGAAGTGCAGTGGAATTATTATTAGTTGTGACGAACCTATAATATAGATACATAATTTTTAAAAATCGTTAAAAAATTCGTAAAAAGATTTTCTTATTAGATTGAAAGAGAAAGCTGAAATGTACTGGAAACGGTACAAAATGGAAAAACAAAAACAATTCAGTGAGTGCACCCATACACGGTCCATTGTGACACACGTCTGACGGGTCATGCGATTCAGCCGTACAAAAAACACACAAAACCCTCTATTGTATCGTGAATGGGGTGCTTTACATTGTCGGGAAACAAATTTTTTAAGAACGATTTTCTTTTTATTTTTAAAAAATAAAACGTGTTCTGGGCAACGTCGTGTGAATGCGCTTAAGTGTATTGCTTGTGTGTTTCTTTTTTTTAATTTAAGCAAATGTATTCCATTTTCAAATAGATCGAATGTAGCCGTAAAAGTATTGTGAATAAATCGAAGCAGTTGTTTTTTCGATCAGTTTTTTTTTACTTTATTAAATAGACCTTGATTTTTTTTTATAGATTACTAACGTTATAAACATGTTTTGTGTTAATTACTCAATTTTACACCCTATTATCATTAGGTGGAAAGGAGAAACCCTTTAAGCGACACTTTGGTCGAAAATGAGTTATATACATATTTGAAATCAGCAGATTTTTCTGCGTCGGTTGGTCTTACTTTCGTATCGATCTGACCACTTTGGTGTCGCTTAAAGTAATGGCACATATAGGCTAATTTTTTTCAGACGCTAAATGAAGTGACAAAGAATTATGGCAATTTTGGTCCATTTACCGCTTGAAGTACCAACTCTATAGTTAGATTGTTATTTAGTGTGTTTTTCCTTTTTTGTTTCGGATAGTATAGGTTACTTAAAACGTTTTTCTTAGTCATAGGAAATGCTATTTTATACACTACAGGTGTTTTTGCTTACTCCTATTTTGTTGGTGCCTGTCGCTACATTGGTTTTTCCTTGCTTACCTTAAATCTGTATGATGGAGTTGATGTGTTTTTCTTGCATGATTAATATGGGATATTATGGATTTCAGTTGTTT
The DNA here is from genome assembly GCA_905163395.2 of Endotricha flammealis. NCBI lineage: Eukaryota > Metazoa > Arthropoda > Insecta > Lepidoptera > Pyralidae > Endotricha > Endotricha flammealis. The sequence continues at coordinate 3,753,415 of LR990869.1, read as the reverse complement.
TCGCAATCGCTGTATAAAGCAGGCTTGTCGGTAAAAGTAAACACACAGAAAAACCACATTTTTTTATTTTTATTAACTGACATTGTCTTTAATTCCCGAAACCTAGGTTCATTTAATTCCGCTGAATTCGCAATGAAGACGACAGTCCGTTAAAGTAAGCATTATTTACGAAATTGTGTATTTAAATTAACTATTCAAAACAAGTATTGTCGCTACAAGCAATGAATTTTGTTCTTTTTTGTGTAAGTGACGTCACCTATATTAGGAGCGATATTTGCTGTGGCGCTTCATTCATCGGTGAACCGCCATGGAGGCACGTTACGTTTCTTCGCATCGCGAACAGCTGCCACAGAGAGTGCGTATTTTAGTAAATGTAAAATACGTAAATATTCGTGTTACAATGTAAATCGAAATCCATAGCAAATTTTTCTTTATTACGAAATGATTACCTATCTTATTCACAATCAGGTAGAAACTTGTCACATTGCGATCCTCCGCTTTCCGCATCCATCCGCCTCCAGCCGCCTTCTTGAGGTCGTCTGTCCATCTGGAAGGCCGGCGCCCTACACTTCGCTTCCCCACTTCCCCACGCGCGGCCTCCACTCCAAGACTTCCCTTCCCCACCTACCATCGCTAGCACGGCAGATGTGGCTGGCCCATTGCCACTTCAGCTTACTGACTTTGAGAGCTACATCGGAAACTTTGGTTCTCCGTCGAATTTCTTCTCCCTTAGAGAAACTCCGAGCATAGCTCTCTCCATCGCTCGCTGTGCGACTTTTAATCTATGAACCAGCCCGACGGTCAGAGTCCACGTCTCTGAGCCGTAGGTCATAGCGGGGAGGACGCACTTGTTAAAGACTTTTGTCTTCAGGCATTGCGGTAGTTGCGAGACAAGAATGTGACGAAGTTTTCCGAAAGCTGCCCATCCCAGTCGAATATGCCTTTCAATCTCTTTATTGCAGTTACCTCGGCCAAGTTGCATCACTTGTTCGAGGTAGACGTAGTCTTTCACTACTTTAATTGCCGCATTCTCGACGATTACCGGACTAGGGATGATGAAGTCATTTATCATGACTTTCGTCTTGTCGATATTCATCCCCAGCCCGACCGATCGAGAAGCGGCATTGAGATTGTTTAGCATTCGACTGAGATCCTCCCAAAGATTTTGCTATTATGACCACATCATCGGCAAATCGCAGGTATGAGATGTGCTCGCCGTTTATGTTGATGCCGTGTGTTTTCCAGTCCAACGTCTTGAATACGTGCTCCAGTGCAGCCGTGAACAGTTTTGGGGAGATGGCCTCCCCCAGTCTAACTCCTGGCTGCATCTGGATGGGCTTAGACTGCTGACCCTGGACACGGACCGACATCGTTGCGGCGGCGTTATAAAGACATCTCAACACGTCGATATAGCGGTGGTCTACTTGGCAACGCTGTAAGGATTCCAGAACAGACCATGTTTCGATGAAGTCGAAGGCTTTTTCGTAGTCCACAAATGCTATACATAACGGCAGATTATACTCGGTGTTTTCTGTATAATCTGCCACAATGTATGAATGTAGTCCACGGTACTGTTGCCTTTACGAAACCCAGCCTGTTCCGGCGGCTGGTACTCATCTAGCCTTCGAGCGAGTCGGTTTGTGATAACCCTTGAGTAAAGTTTGTATACATGGGTCAAGAGCGAGATGGGCCTGTAGTTCTTCAATCTGTTGAATTGTTAAAGTTCTGTCACCTTTCTCAAAGAACAAGACCGCCACACTCTCGGCCTACTCTGTTGGTGTGGACCAGGGGTGAATAATGGAATTAAACAGATGCAGCACCCCGGTTCTTTCAGAACCGGGGTTCCTCCTGGCCTGAGCAACTCGGTTGTAATGTAGTTCCGTCTTCACCCGGAGCTTAACCGCTTTTTAGCTGCTCAAGGGCTATACCAATCTCGCCCGTGCAGATGTCCGGGATATCGTCAGTGTGGTGTCGCTCTAACGGGGCCTGACGATCACATGCGCAAGCAGGTTGTGTGGGGGCTGATGCATGTGCAGCATAGAGCTTGCCATAAAAATCCTCTACTCGGCGAAGATCTCTGACTTCATAGTGACGATTTGGCTGTCTGCCCTCTTGAGCTTCGACAGATGTGATCTTTCTGGAGGCTGAGAGAAGACTTTTAGACCTTTGTTTCGCGCTAGCGCATCCTCTATGCGTTTTGCATTGTGGTATTCGTATAGTCGCGTCGTATTAGCCTCTGTATATGCTTGTTTGTTTGTGCATATTCTGTCGAAGCCCGGCGGTAGTGGTTTTAGTGTTAGTAATATTGACCAAGTCATAAGACTGAAATGGGGTGTGATTTGAGATATTTTGATTTATTGTATGATTGTTAAAGTCTCTAATAATGATAGGTTTATAAGTTCAATGTATGTTTGCAATACAGAAGCGGTACGCTGTGTTGTCGTTTATAATATTGTTTGATCGGTCGTGAAGATAGTACCTAATGTACAACTACCTACACTTCGTTTGAAGTTTGTGTTTTCCCCCTGTAATGGTTTTTTTGAGCTTAAAATGTTGTATCAGTAAGCTTTTAAAACAACGACACTGTTTTATCTCTATATTCCTGTTTTTTGGGGTATCTTTGGGAAACAAAGTAGAGACTTCAGTTAAAAATACAACATTGAATTATTACATAGCTAGCGCATATCGTGTTTTTCCTCTACTTAGAACATTATGGTTTTGTTAGTTAACCGATTTTTCCACAACCATGTATCTTATACTCGATACGCTTCAGTTGTTTTTCCTCCTACCTATATCATGCATAGCATGTTGCTTAATGTGTTTTTCCTTGCTTTAGTCAAAATACTGAATTTGCATTTAATGTGTTTTTCCTTCCGCTATATTTGCCAAAAAATAATTAAGCGACGCATAAAACCTTTTATCATGCTAGCATATTTTTCTAAGTTTAATAGTAGACAGTAAATAAAAAATAAAGAAACTGTTTTTTTTCCTGTTGCTCTAACTTCAAATATGACTTTTATAAGATTTTTTTTCTGAAAATAAAAACTTTGATCAGCTCTCCTGAACAATTCCAAAATTGTCGCTTCAAGGGTTTCTCCTTTTTACCGTCGATATCATGTTGAATATTTTTATCTTGTTTTTTTCCCTAAAGATTTGATATAAGTAAGTACTAACCTACAAAATACAGTCAACGTGTCAAGGATTTTTTAAAAGTAAGGTGAAACCTCCAAGTATCATTCCCCATAGTGCCATGCCATAGTGCCAATTAACAGCAGTAATATTTATATAAGACTTGGATGATATCCTACGGGAAACGCGTACTTTTCGGGATAAAAAGTACCCTATGTGTTAATTCAAGGTATCAGCTACCTACATACCAAATATTATAAATATTGACCCAGCCATTTGAGCGTGAAGAAGTAACAAACATAACATAACTTTCACCTATATAATATTTGTAAGATTCACATGAAAATATTTAAAAAAGCAAAAAATAACTTACATTTTTATATTTCTCATCACACTGCCGATAAGATGGAACGCTGCTTCCATTTGGGGCTTTTCCCCTGTATATCGTCAGCAATTATAGTATTCATTCAGTAAGAAAAGTAGCTACGTCTGAAACAAGCCCACGAACTCCTTGAGACAACGGGTCTCTTGTCTTTATGAAATACATAAGGGCCACCCAGGGTTTTAATTTTATTTTTCTACATGTTTCAATAAGCTTTCTCGTTTTTGTTTCGTGAAATATCTTTAAAACTTAGATTATTAACTTACTAGATGGAGTGGGGTCATACAAGCGCTCTGTCGAAAGTGAATCGCTAAACGCTCGATGACATGTCGGTGACATGCACTTGACAATATTTCTTTTGTTTTTCAGACGTGTTGTGATTGTGACACAATTTAATAACACAAACCGCCATATTTATTTTTTTCCGGGAGACGCGTTTGGTGCGCTTTGACATCGACAACTACGAAGCGGTTCGGCAAAGTTCGGCGTTAGGTGTCAGACTGGCATCAGTTGAGGTGTATCAAAACGGGTGCAGGGACACTCCCTCTATAAATTGTTATTACTCTAAGCTTTAAAATGAAACCGGCCAAGTGCGTGTCGGACCACGCAAAGTGTAGGTTCCGTCCTACACTAAACGTGTCATATATTAATATTTTGTGCTATTTTGTATTTATATTTTAAAACTATGGACTTTAACGCTATTACATAGGTTGGTAGGTACCTTCTACGATTTTTTCTCATTTCCGAATACAATAAATAAAAAATTAACCGTATTTCTGCTTCACACCCATATTTTGTGAGAGATACTTCCCCGATCAAGCTAGACCATTTCACAATCGCTCTACCACCCCAAAATATAAACTTAAGTTACCATAACATTTTGAAAATATTTTTGATAGAAAACTTCACCTTCCGCCCCAGGTGGGAATTGAAGCCGCGTCCTCTCGATATCCGGTCGAGTGCTTTGACCACTGAGCTTACATTGATAAAACAAAAACGTATACATTAACATTGCAAAGGACTGTACATTTCTAAGTCTCACTAAACCCACTCAAATCCTTCCGCCCCGAGCGTCTTCGCATTTGTTTATTACTTGAGGTAGCCAGCTGTGGAAACAAAAAAAAACAATCCTTTTCATTTATATGTATTTATACTAGCAATGCTTGTGTCTTCGCTCGTGTAAATACCGTTTTACTAAACTTTTTGTTAATTCATAACAATATGCAAGCATTGCAGGTATATCACTACCGACCAACGCACGTTGGAGTCACGTTTCGTGTTACATTGAATTTTTTGTAAGTTGGACGTCACGATGAAATGATTGCACTCCGCGATGAATAATAAAACGCCGCAATACTCGGGTATCCACCCTTTCTGGACAGGGTCATAAACAACTGCTCGCGACCTCACCACTACTTGCCCTAAAAGGATAGAAATGGTTGGAAGGCTTTGACATCAATTGTGATCTCCAATGTGGACACGACCTTCAGTAATGAAGAAGATAATGAGGAAGAAGCAGAGATAACAAGTAAGCTAATTATTCGTTATTTTACTCCACGGCCTTCACACCGATATTCTGTAAAAGGATGATACATCATTGCCCATTTCAAAAATTCTCTACTACAACATAAATCATCTGTTGTAACAGACAGCGTATTATTAATATGGATATAAATAAAAAGAAGTACCTATGTGTTGTGTAACTCCTTCCCCACACTGCCCCCCCCCCCCCCCCCCCCCCCGCTCCAAGTTACACAACTATAGAGTAATTTAAGAGCATAATAAAAAGTGTTTTGTTTCAGGAATTCCGCGGTGTGTCTCGTCTCGTGACTTCGTTTTACCTGAGACGGCATTTTTGCATGAGTTACCTCCCACCCTCTGTCTAGTGATGGACAAATGTATCGATAAAAAAAATACATTTCATAAATTAAAATACACAGCTGTGGCTTTTTATTGATGTTGTTGGATAATGAGATGGTTCATCAATGACTTGTTTCTGGTGCAAATCTTAATGAAGCTTAAACCACTAATTCCACCAAATTTGTATTCTCTAATTTCAGTTTACTTATTTTTTTTATCTGCCTTTTGTTTTTATTTTGAAAAATAACAGGCACAAATTAACACATATATTCATATCAAATATAAAATAATACTTAGCTCAACAGTTTCTACTACTATTTTATACTACATAATACGTTGAAAAAGATAAATAATTAAATAAATAAAAAGACCACAAGGAAATCTAATGTATCTTAGTTAAAACATATTATTATTATTCCTTATTATCACGGTGACATTAAGTGACTTAAGACACGGAAAATATGATCAGCAGCCGTATTCTCTAAGCATCAATTGGTAACTCGAAAGCGGAATCCGCGGTGAGATGCCAAATCTTCGCTTTCGAGTTAACAAATGATGCTTATAGAATACGGCTTCTGTCTAAGAAATGTCTCTCTGATCTAACATGAAAAATATCTGACGTACCCAGACTCTAAACTAAGTTTCTCCTCGCCATTTCTAATGAATTAAAAAAGCAAGATAAATGTCACTCAGAAAAAGAAGAGAAACGTAAGTACTTGATGAAGAAAAGTGACGTATTGCAAAATACGTCACTTCTTCTTCTTCTGAGTTCCGAGTTCTGAGTATTGCAACACTTTTTTCAGCTGTGTTACTACGAAAACTACACAAGTAAGATTTTTTTTCCGTGAACTATTTTCAATCAAGCAATCTCTTTAAAAGTTTTCTTCATCCTATCGATAAGTCCCTAATCGCAACACTAGTCATCTCCGCGCATTACCCAGAATCTCGACCGCCGTCGCTAAAACCAAACCTATTTAACTTCACTCCAGTACGTAGTAATCTTGCCTCGAGATTAACTCCACTGATTTCGTTTAAACACACCGCTAGCACTTCTTTGGCAGGAAAAAAGATATAGACAGAGACTTGTCACTTAGGTATATTTTAATAGATGTACCTAAATTAATCTGTCATCTAAAACTAGTTTTAATTTAGATATTTATTCCAAACCCACCGACTGAGTCGCACGACAGGGTTGTAAATAGACAATTTAACTTCCCAGCAGTTTCAGAATTTTTCAAATCGGTCCAGTAGTTTCGGAGCCTATTCAGTGCTAATAAACAATGAAATCTTTCCTCTTTATAATTGAGTGTAGATTTTGATATTGCACACAGAGTGAAATATAATATCGTTTAACATTGTGTGTTTGAACATTTTATCATAGCAGTCATAAAAATAGCGAAATTGTTGAAAATACTCTCTGACCAAGAAATAACATAATCTATATGACAAACCTAACCACCTAGCTTCGTCATCGACTACAATAGTGTATTAAAAAAAAGAAATGGTATGTAGTTCTTCCTATATTTAAAAAAAAATCGCAGTTTAGTTAAAAATACACTTATTGCTTCAGTTTAAAGTTTAAATTTAACGTAAAAAAAGAATAGTTACCGACATTTCGTTTCTTACACGTCTAGCGTAACCCTCCCGAAAATAAGTAACACTCATTTCCTTCGTAGCAAAAAATTAATGAGTCCCTACCAAACATACACGTAAAAACAAAAGGTTCATGCCAAAAATTCAAAAATAAAGCAGTACGGTAACAATTTCCTCTTAGTCATTATCTCTAACTGAATTTCGCGAAGTTTTTGCCAACATTTCACAAAGACTTTCTACGTATATAATCTGTAGTTAACGACTAGTTTTGTACTGTATATTATTTTGTATTTTTTATTACAGTTCCGTAGTTAAACTACAAGGGACCTTTGTAGTTACGATGCCCCTCCCCCGTCTATCTCCTTCTTGAAAAGAAGGTCCGTCTCGAAAGTCTTGTGTTTAGAAATTTTAAAAGATTCATGGTATCACTTACAAGGAAAACTATAAAGGCGTGTACGCACGACCGAACACGAACATGGTGAACATCGAACACGAACACTTTGTTCGCACTGCGTACCACTAACGAACATCAAACAATTTGTTCGTCAAAAGTGTTCGTGTCGATCCAATTTGGTTGTTCTGTGTGGACGATGTTCTCAGCACGACCGAACAAGAACATTGTTAACATGAACATCGAACAAAAAGAGTAAGGCTTGCTAGCCTCTTTTGTTCGACACCATGTTCTTGTTCGGTCGTAAATGGTTGCGCGCGAACACAAGTAGAACTATGTTTGTAGGTGTTCATGTTCGCTTTGCTAATTCACGTTCACACGTGGGAACCACATGTTCCGTGTTCGTGTTCGATGTTCACCATGTTCGTGTTCGGTAACGCCTTAACACGGTTAAGTAGGCTCTACTAGTTACCGAGTAATAGCCGACGAACTTATGAAGTAAAATTTATTTGATGAAAACGTAGAAATGTTATAGAATAAGACATTCCACTCATCTTCAAGCAAGCAAAGCATAGCAAATGCGGAACCAGAATATTGGCATATTGAGTGTGGTTTTTTAGCCAAAACAAGTTGACTTCACCCCACCTGATTTTGAACTGTCGTGGTGTCCAGAAGACGCATTGGCACCGCGGACAGGAAAAGCAATCACCGATCAGTTACACGTTGCATAACAAAAATTTTAATATTTTTGAAGAGGAGTTTAAAATTTTAAAATATGAGCGAATGGTTAAACTGATTAAAGTAAACGCTTCTCTTTTGTTATTATTGTACTGAACGGCCTCCCATTCTCGTAACAATAACAATTTCAATCTCATATTAAATTGTCATTGTCTCGCACATTGTCTCGCACAATTCCTATTTTGTATGAGTGGGATAGCGCTTGATATTGACATGAGACTGTAATTGTTTTTATTACCAGTATAGGGGGACAGATCCATAATTACGTGTGTAGTAAAATATCCATACAAACATTAACAAAAATCTATAATTAAAACAAACAATTGCAAGTCGTCGTGACTTATATTTATTTTTCACAATGAAGAGTGCGTGGGGGTGCTGGGCGCAATTAAAATTATAATTTTTGGCAAACGCTTCCAACCCCGTGACGTGTATCTTTGACTTGTTCCGGCATCGTAACGTTGGGGACACATCAAGAAAAAAATATCTTAACATGGTACAAAATGAATCTTCTGATCTTTTAAGCTTTTTAAGAGAGGTACATACAGCGGATTGAGCGGATTATCCGCTTAAATCGGAGCAGCCCGCCTGGGGAAGGACTCCCACCTTACAAAAGATCGTAGCCAAATAGCATTGGTCTCGGCCATGTTGTGTTCCTACGGTGAGTCCCTACTCTCCAGAACTCCACTTATATTGGGGGGTTGGGAGGGTTGGCAACGCGTGAGTGATACCCCCGGTAGTGCAAGCGTCTATAAGCTACGGTGACGGCTTACCATCAGGCTGACCGTATGCTTGTTTGCAAACTTTGTGATATAAAAAACGACTCTACGAATGCAGGTTACAAGCAATAGATAAACGTTATCTAATGATTGAAATCTGTATTGAAATGATCAGAGTGAAGAGATTTTTTAAAGTATAATACATACTGAGTGTACCGCTGTGCTCCATTATCATTCATCCATTCCATGGATGATTATGAATTGGTATGAAAGTTGACAGTTATGCTTCGGTCACACATAGCGAATACTCGCTGCGAATGCCTACTCGCCGCAAGTATTCGCTGAATGTGACAGGCTATTCGCTGCGAATAGACTCACTCGCCGCGAGTTGAATTCGCCGCGATTTGAATTGAGCATGTTCAATTTTACACTCGGCGAATGCGCATTCGCCGCTAGAATTCGCTGTGTGTGACAGGGTACTCGCTGCGAATACGAGCAGCAGACTGTCGAAATTCTCGTATAGAACTCGCTGTGTGTGACAGGCAGGTAGCTAATTGTCGCTGCGACTATTATCGCGGCGAATGCACTCGCAGCGAGTATTCGCCATGTGTAACCGCGGCTTTACAGATAGCTAGAATAAGCTTTATTTGCAAAACACACAGTGAAACAGTAAACAGTAAAAGTTACAAACTAGTGTATATGCAACAAGGCGGCCTTATTGCTCAAAGCCATCTTTTCAAGGCAACCTTAGGGTAACGAATTTCTGTATGGAGTGGGCAGGGCTAGCAAAACATAAACAGCAGGACATACCAATTTATATACAAGGTATTTATTATAATACATAATAGTTATAATTGTAGAATTACTGCAAAAAGAAGGCTTTATTACTTTGAAAAATTATAATACGCACTCGGTGTATCCACGGAGGTCTTGACTACCAAAAAATATGTATCTTTCTAGATTTGGGAACTGTCATTGTGCCGTCGAGGGCGCCCTCTGACATTTAAATATTCATTTTGAACTCTTTAATTATACTTGGTGCATATGAGCGGGAGTCACCGTAGTCTTTGTTTTTTTATTATTTTTCAGAGAGATTTCGTAGAGTTAAGTGTTTGTATTAAATACAAAATGTCTGCATTTTTGGCAGTGGTAATCTCTTTTAATTATGACTAATTCTTTTAAAAGTTTGACGTACCTACTTGAGCCTCTCAGCTAGTTTCTATAACACATTTTAATTTTAATTACACAACCTGTGTTTTTTTTTCCTTTAGTTTATCAGTGACAGACAGAATATAATGTATCATTAACTTTAGAATAGTTTTGTGGATCTCACGGATACTGTGCTACCTATATAAAAAAAACCCATAATCATCCCACTGCTAGGATACGAGTTACCTTAGTGATTTATAGATAGAAATATATAAATCGATATTTATATTGTTTATATTAAAATGCTTTACTTGCATTACAAAGACAAAAAATACAAAATAAACTATATAGTATTATTAACAGTAATTTTGTTTAATTAAGTAATGTTTTAAACAGTCTGAAAATCTAGATTTAACATCCAGACAGATCTGCTAATAAAAAAAGTCACTCAATTTCCGTATGCCTGCAAAATCGACGCGTACAAATTAGATTGCATCCAACAACCTCGATACACAAAGTGCTTAACGACTAACAAAATTATACTTATTAGCACAATATTATGCTATATAGCTATGATTTGCTAACTTTATTTTAAACTAGCTTTTCGAGACATGGATCTTGTTTGACAACAATACAATACAACCCATAGCGCGACTTGTGGCGTCATCTGTTGGGCGACATCGCAAATTCCAGCGCCATCTATAGTAGAAAAAGTATTTTCCCATTGGAATGACATACTTTCACGGGATAGCCTAAGTTGCGCTCCGTAGGCCGGGTACGGAGCGCAACATAGGCTGTTGCGCTTCGTACCCCAGACAATTATGTATACAAATTTTCATAATGATCGGCTGATTAGTCAAACCGTGAAAAAATAACAAACAAACAAACTCACTTTCTCATTTATAAGTTACTTAGGATTATAGAAAAAAAAGTAACAGATTTTTAAGAAATGGAATCTGCGGGTCAAAAAGAGTTAAAAGTATCAATCTCGAGCGCAATCTCTCATACGAGAGAGATTATTAGAAGAGGATTTATTGGAGGAGCGTACTCTGCCACGCTGCTACAATACGGATTGGTAGAGGTCAGTGTTGTCAAGCCCGCCTGAAGACTTGGTTTAACGACTATCATCCATCGACAATATCCGCGACCGACGGCGTAACGGGCCCATTTATCACTACTACAAATTCAAAACTTTTATTCAGAGAATAGGTATTCACAAACACGTTCTCTTGTCAGAGTATACAGTTGTAATAAATGATTTATATTAATTAATCTACTCCATATACTACTACCATTTCGGAAACAAAAGCAAAATGACCACTGGTAAAAGAAATGGCGAAAGAAAACCAGTTTTTTGTCATTTAAAAATATATCGTACGTTTTTTTTAACGTAAAATTAAAAACTAGGTAAGTACATACAACATTACGCACTCGTACATAAAATTAAATCTAAAATATAAAATGCAAAATCATTGATAAAGATAGGAGCAGACCAGGGACTAGACTAAATAATCATTCTATTCGAGCAAAACTGGGTTTGGACTCTTGTCTAGAATTAATTTCTAAAATGCAAGGTGCATATAAGTAGTTCCGTGTTTCTCGCCGAGAACAGTTTTTCACGTAATCAATTTACACAGGTCCCCTTCGCTAGACGCTTCAGTGAGCGGAGTTTCCACTGTGATCGGGGTAAATGGATAAAATGGAACGGCACCTTAATAATGAGGTTTTAATCTAAGTTACAATTTATTGCTGGATTTTTTGTGACAAATGTATTTTTTTAAATCGTAAACTAAGCAAAAAAACCATCGGTGTACCAGATGGTATGCAATCATCGCTGCCCATGGACAATCACGACTACAAGATCTTGGATGCGTTGCCTACGTAAGAAGGAATGAATAAGGAATGACGGAGGAAGGAAAGTGAAAAAGAGAGTAGGAGATATTAGGCTTCAAACTTTTGAAACACATCGGCAATTTCACATCGTTATTCTGTGAGAGGGTGATACTGTCCCGGTCGAGCCAGGCCATTTACGTGCCACTAACAGGTCTTAATAGTGCCTAGGAGAGCATAGGCACTATGAACTGGTAGTGTCACGTAAAATAATTATTTATACAATGTGTTGATTTTTAAAATTGAAATATTTTTTTAGGCTAATACTGCTGATACTGAACACGATTATGTGAAAAAAAAAAACGTTGTAATAAACTACCACTTTTATAGTGTTTTATTAATTTACTACAATTGGTATTTATTGGTAAAATACATAATTAAATAATATGAAATTCAATAAAATTAATTAAAACTAAACTAACAATAAAAATTAAAAACTAAACTAACAATAAAAAATAAAAACTAAAACTAAGCATTAAAAAGACATGGTCCCTGTGGCAGGGTGCCCAAAATGCTAGCAGCGTTACCTCGCTGAACGGCGATAGATATCCGTTGAGCGAAGTAACTGCCAGCCTTTGGGTCACCAGTGGTTTGTCGCAGCCTTTTTGCGATGTCCCTAAAAAAGGACAACGCACTGGTACCCCACGGGCCTAATGTTTCTACACCAAAAGCCACAAAATCGTAGGAACCAGTCAGCTGCTGATATTTTGTGGCTTTTAGTTTCTCGGCGGACTCCGCCGCCGCTCCCGCACTCCTACTCGTACCGTGAAGATGTGACGGGGCAAGTGTGTCAACGCATGTCGCGTCCCACACCAAGGCCCATCCCATACTCCACGGTACGAGGGACATTCCGTCTGGCCTCTTACCATCGTCACGTGCGATGCCGTTCGGCTCAAGAATGGCAGGCACGTTGACAGTGATGAGAGACCGACGGATTATGTCGTTGATAGAAGCGTGACGCGACAGGCGGCCGGCGCTTCTGGTACAAGAAAGCCCGTGGTGTCCCAATGCGTTCACCATTGTGCCACAAGGACATCTATGTGGAATACAAACCTGGGCACCAAGACGAAGGCCTATCGCGACTCGGAGGGTCTCGAAGTCAAGGAGGGTGCCCACATTGGCACATGGGTAGGCATGCAATGCAACCAGTGACCGGCCTCCTTCCTTGACACAGCTCTGAGTCGTGCTTGGTCGGCGCCAGTGCTGTTATTCAAAAGTAACAAATTTTGAATTTCTTCACAACAAATCTTATCCCAGCTCCGTTGTGAATTTGGGTTTTCCGGTAAGTTTTTGGTTTGGTTTCCAGGCGTCACTGGCCTCTACTAAGCACGCCACCTCGAATGGTGCGGGAATTCGCATCAATATTTTGTTTACAAGCGTGGCTGTGCTGTGTATAGAGGACAAGAACGCCGGTAGCGCTACACTAGAAATTTTACGGACTAAACTAATAAACTTACATTTCAATTTAATGTTTTTGACGAAAATCCAAATCCGCCCATATAGCACACCATTAATTTTAAGTTATGAAATCACTCCGTATGAAAGGGTGCCGACACCCGCCTATCAGTATGCAGTGGTCACTGTCGCTCCAAAGAACAGAAACAAAGTTACAGAGCCTGTGATTACTTTCCTGCACTGCGCTGTGCTGTATTGAGCTTCATGTTTATTGCTTTCACTTCACTGGACTCTTTCTTATAGAATCCTCGTTTAAATAAAACCTCTAAATATACGCTTTGAAGGTTGATATAATAGTAGTTATTTATATAATTTTGTATCGTTTAATTTATGTTTTTTATAAGAGATGGTGCCACATAATATACATGAAAACAATTAAAGAAATATTAATTCCAAAAACGAAATCATAGCGCGATCATTTTTTTCCTGTGGCGCCATCTCTTATTAAAAACACAAACTAAATTTCTCGTCCCGTCCGTTTTTCATTCTTTAATGTGGCAAACGCATCCAAGATCTTGAAGTCGTGGATGTCCATGGGTGGTGATCGCTTACCGTCAGGTGACCAGCTAGCTCGTTAGTCCTCTGTCATATAACGTAACAAAAACCAAAGCAATTTTAGAAACAAAACTTTTACATTAATATCAGTATTTTTTTATACAATGAGAAGATAAAAATATACCAAAACACAATTTTAATACCTTTTTATAACAATACGGTCTATAAAAGCTTACATTACACACGCAAGAAACCATTATTATTAATCTACCGCTGACGTGGGAAAGTCAATGTCTATCTTATTTCTTTTATAATTATTCACGGGGCCGGGGAGGCCACCCCCACCCCCTGAGGGGTGACGAACGTCTTCGGTTTTTGCGGCGTTTGTTTCAAGTTTTTTAGGGGGTTAAACCCTTTCCTGAACATGACAGGAATTGGATCATTAAGCAGGCCTAGCTAAGCTTAACACGGGCACCCTTTCTTATGAATAATATAAGTTATATAAGGTTTCCTAATTCTTAATAGTATTTATTTCCTAAACTATAAGAAATCGTGTGATGAACAAAAAACGCCGAAAAATTTTTTTCATTGTCATTTTGCTTTGTTTCCGATTTTTGCACGGTAGTTATAAAAATAATGTTTTTTATTAAATTAAAATTAATTAATAGTTAATTATTTCAGCAGTATAGCAGTATGTATTAGATTAGAAAAACCTACCTACCTACCTTTGTAGTCTGCGTATATTTTTATTTATTTATTTATTACAGAAATCCACAGCCCTTAAGAATTAAATAATAAAGATCTTAAATATTACACTGATGGCCAATTACGGATTTCCAATTTTTAGGTACTTCATTCAGCAAATTTCTAGCAGAAAATTTATGGGCCAGAATGTTGAGACTATACAAAAAAATACAACTTCTTTGAATGTGTATGTGTGGTATGCGTGTAAAGTTTAAGTGTGTGTTCGTGTAAGTATTCAGGAAGTATGATATGTATATTATAAAACATTACATTTTGATTTTAGTTTTGATCTTAACCGTAACAGTTGCATTAATGCATTCAAGAATTCAAGTCCACAATAGCAAAACAATAGAAAATCAATTAAAAAAAATTGAGTGAAATAAGCTACTTTTAAATCTGAAAACTAAGAAAGATTACATTCAATATTTTACAACACAAAATAAATCCTGATCTAACTATGTATCACCAAAATATTCAAATTTCGAGTTCAATAAATCCATAGAGATATCTACGCATAATTTTTCAAATATTCAGACATGAAAACATTCCATATTTTCAAATATTTCTTAATTCCAACTACCACAGATAAATCTTTAATATTTCAATATTGAATACAGAACCTAAATTAACTAAAACGAATATTGGAAAACCGATCCATAGACTTGTGGGTTTTTTTTTAAAAAACGGTACTGCATTCACAAGTCGATATGAACCCGACCTAATCAATTCAAAGGGGGAGGCCAAAAAGGAATAATGTATTGGACTGCTTATGGAGTTATTCGTAGGAAAATCTGCGAGAATGTTGAGGAATTATTACATTTAGGAATCCGCTGGTGTAATAAAATATCTGTGTACCAAATTGCAAGCAAATCTCTCCGGCCGTTTGTGTGAAAGAATAAAAAACATCCATATTTTCATTGACGTCATAATTATGATTAGGTACACTAGGTTTTTTGCACGCGACTTCGTCCGCGTGAAGTTCCGGACCCGTTTCCGTGGGAACCACATTGAATTTCGGGAAAAACTATAGCCTATGTCACTCCCTGAAAATGTAGCTTTCTACTGATGAAAAAAATTTAGAAATCGGTCCAGTAGTTTCGGAACCTATTCAATGCAAACAAACAAACAATAAAATCTTTCTTCTATACATCGAAATAATATTACTCTTCTATATAATATTAGTATAGATAGATAAGAATCTAATAAATGAATAAATAATAATTGAAATTATACTTTGTTATTTATTATACAGAACCCATGAAAATATTACTGACTCGTTTCTACATATATTTTTTTCTTCGACAACCAGACTGAAACGTAAATGGGTTAGAAAATTGAATGAGTGTGCCGCGGCCAGGTTGCGTTTGAACAAGTGTGAGAGTACGTTTGGCTTTAGACTTTAATCTGATTAGATGTCGCAAATAGCATGTAAAGAGAGATAAATTACACGCTAACTGTGTTCTTTGATCGTTCAAATTCAAAATTCAAAATTCGTGTGTGCAATGAAAACTAAAAGACCTAGTTGTGGCGTATTTACTGTCAGTAATATTGATAAAGTCAATCTCAAACTCAATTTTTTTAATTAAAATTTTAGATTTTGTTATTAAGCTCTTCTAATCGAACTTTAATAAAACACACAAAGCATATTTTAGCTTTTATTTAGTTTAGAAGAAAGAAAAAATATTTTATGATTAAAAAAATTGTTTTTTCAACTGTAAATTAATGTTAACAAAATGACAGCAATTCACAAGGTTTCGCGAATAAACGGGTTCGTAGTTAGAATATTTAGACAAATCACAAAAACTTACTTGTAGACATCTTGCGGTATCTATTTAAAATTTATTTACGTCTTACGTATGTTTTGTGCAAACACACCCGAGTTTATTGAACAATTTGTGAAGTCTGTGTTCTGTTTTTCGCATACATTCGTATTTTCTTTATTTGCATCTGATATATCGTGATTTGTTTATTATTTTTATATTGTGCAATCTTATTACTGATATTATTTTGACGACCTCCGTGGCGTAATGGTTACCACGCCAGACCGCCACCCAGGAGGTCCCGGGTTCGATCCCCGGTCGGGTCATGATGAAAAACGAACTTTTCTGATTGGCCTCGGGTCTTGGATGTTTATATATGTATTTGTTATAAAATATAATATCGTTGAGTTAGTGTCCCATAACACAAGTTTCGAACTTACTTTGGGGCTAGCTCAATCTGTATGAATTGTCCCTATATATTTATTTATTTATTTATTTTTCATTCTTATTCCCATGGGAATTACAAACCACACGGTTTTAGGCTACTTAATATTTACACTAGGACTGTGGTGCAATATTTATGCTTACAAAATTATGATGTCCTTTTGATACAGACTATTTCGTACTTTGCTTGTAAATAATAATATGTCAACTTGGGATCAACATCATATTGACATCAAAACGACATCATCTTTTGTAAGCATAATTAGGCCACTGTTATCTAGGGCGGAAGAACTTGCCAGTAACTTTTGTAAAAGTATCAAAAAAATCCGAAAAAGCACCACTTGAGATTAATGTAACGAGCTTACTAAAAATTCTTCTTTTATTTAGGAATCAATCGTATCATAAATAGTTAGTTTTGTTTTCCAAATCTACAATTTGAAAAAAACAAAATCTATTTGAAATAATAGTGACTATTCGAAATACATAGTATACATTTTGATTTCAAAAACACAAAAATGTTAAACCCTTATTATGTATTATGTGTCTAAATTCTAAATGGCAATATATATCAAATGAAAATCAAAAGAATTAAACAACTTTTGAATGACTAAGATTAGGCAATACTGCATACCATGTCTTCAGTACTTTAAATATATTTCAAGAGAAAAATTGAAATGCATTTTTCTTATACGCGAAGGAAACGAAAGGAGCACAGCATCCTTAGAGATAATATTCTTACCACTAACGAGGTCACAAAGCTTCCGTTTTCTCTCACATGTGCCAATAATGAAAAGATCCTAATACCGTAGACGTAGGGAAATTAAAAAGTCTACAGAGTCTAGACTATTCGACTTCTGACGTCTGTTTATTTTGATGTTCTTTTGTCATGCTTTTAATAAGCTATTTTAATAACGATATTATGAGCTAGTAAATTAGCGTGATTTCAATTACTTCATACTACATTTAATTCAATGTAACTGACACAAATTAAGAGTTAACTTTAAAGCTATCGTTTTTTACTAATTTGACAATGACAGCATTAGATTTAAATGTGTTTCTGTAAAATGTATGTTATAACAGCAGCTGGGCTTTGTTTGTTTTCCGTATGTTATAATAAAACGAATTGGGTACATAACAATAATTTGTAAAGTAAATGTAAAGAGGTTAAGAGCTCTTTATAGAAATATTTACAAACTGTGCGTCAACATTTTCTATTACCGTAAACTAAGTGATTTAAAGTCTTATTTTTTTATTGGAAGTCGATACAAATGTACTTATGTTTTTTTTGCATTTTATTTGAGCAAAGCAAAAAATTACATACTGTTAGTAGTTACCTTATAGGACTAATAAAGAAAATTAATTTGACAACAAAAACATGTCGTGTATCACATGCAGCATCAAAACGTCGTAAAAAGATCGCCAAAGACGTTCTCTTCATTAGCGACAAGAAAAGTAATGTCATCTCTGACAGAGCGGGAGGTCCTGTCCCCCCGGCGGTCTCAGCGAGACTGAGTCGCGTTCCACGCTTCACCCCCCGTAGTGGCCCGTTCCAATGGGGTGGACGCCTTTCTCTTCCATTTTTCCTTCCTCGGCTCATCCAGTTACATCGTTCTTATGTTTTATTTTTAATTAAAGCGTACGCAAGTCGACGGCGTAGATCTCGCCCCCCTCCTTGGGTGGCTGGGTACATACGCGGTGGGTGTTGATGATTTTTCAATGGGGAGAAAGAGTTCCCTCATTTTCTTAAGAGAAAATTGCGTTTTGTTTTCGAGTAGTCGAAGTCTGTAATCGCTTTTGTTGTGTACAAGTTCCCTTTTACATGTGGATGTTGAGAGCCGTAAATTGTGTACTTAAGACTTTAGACCAAAATTGTGGAGACGTCTAGGTAGTTAACGTGTTATGCATTGAAAAGTTTTCAGTCTGGAGCTATCTTCAAAGTTTCTCAGACTTTTTGCATTATGCTTAATACCCTAAATCTATCGTAAAATATAAGTTTATATTGTTGACTTTGAAATGTTTAGCGCCATCGGCGACATGCATAGCGTCAGGTGACAAACAGGCCAGCGTCAGGTTTCTAAAGAATATTCTAATTTATATTACTATTTCGAGGTGATAGAGCTACATGTGTGGAAATTGTTATAAGCCAGCTCTGATACCTGTGTATATTTCAAAAGTGAAAACAAGACAAAGTGTAATCAATATGTTCAGAATCCTTTAAATTAAATGCTATCAAATAGCATTTTGTTAGATATTGTTCGGATATACTCTACCACAGATTACTTAATAGTTACATTACAGGTAGGTACTATATTATTATTCTACAGTAAATCTAAATTAGAAAATAAATACACTGTTACCCTGACTCTACCATTAAAAACGAGAATGTGGAAAGGGTATTTCGTCTTACTTCGGAAAAAATTTAAATTTTAAACAATTAGTTATATTTTTGATACAATAATAACTTTTAATTATCTAAAATTACTATACTACGCATTCTGATCAAAAAAAACATTAATTAAAACACGAATTTTTTTGAGGAAAATGCAATTTAGGATTTTGTAAACAAACGAAGGAAAATAAGGATAAAACAAAGGAAGGAATCCCATAAAAATACGTCTATAATTACTACTCAAAATAACCCACACACACAAAACACATTATCCCTCAAAAGTTAATGTAATGAAAAACAAAAAGGGCCAAGAAAAGGGTGCGTTAAGTTCCACCGAAAAACGGGAATTTGTAAGAAGTTACGACCCCCCAGGTCCACCCGGGGGGGACACTGCCCCCTCGTGTGCGAAAATAAATTGCCAAGAATAATAATTATAATGAAAGCGAAAGAACGTATAAATTAGTAGGGACGCACTGAGTCTTAAAATCGGTTGTGTGTGAGGGTAAATTCTTGACACACACACATTAGAAGATGTGTGTGTTAAGACATTATGGGGTGTGTTTTTTACAATCCCTAATTTAAGGGATCTCGATTTTCTTTTCATTATGATTCGAAGAAAATTTGTTTTTTGTAAAAATATTCATAATAAAAACGGAAAAGAATATATATTTTTTGGAGGTATCATTATGTTTAGAACGTGTTGGTTAACGTCTAAGATACTAGTTTATACTTGTACAATATTTATTACTTACAAAAAAAAACAAAGTCACGTGAACCTAGAACAAGAGGCTTTTTTTTTGCTTTCATTTTTTTTTTATGTTTCTCGATTCACATTTTATTACAAAAATATAACTTCTTGTGTTATATAGGGAGTAAAAGAAAATAGTATATTCAAAAATGAAATAAAGTCACCTTTTTCCAATACGGTGGTAAAAAATCATACAGCGCCGGACTAATCTTTTCCAATACAAATGGTGAATCTATCCCAATGTGCAAATCACTATTTTGCTGGCAATGTTTTTCTAATTTCCAAATTAGTTTGACTTGACGCTTTATGGTACTGCTATATGCACATTATGCACTGCCATGGAAAAAAATAGTAAATCTGGCAAACAGGCAGTCAATTAACTCTATGAGATTTTCTTATTTATTTTGGCATAATCAACACAATAACCTCAAAAAACTGTACAATCAAAATTAATTCAATGATTTCACCCCAAATGTTAGTAAAACGTCATCGAGAGTACGTGCCGGCGGCCCACTGTTCAGATTTAGCCCACTGCCCACCCCCTCCCTCATTATGGCGACGATATTATGAACGACTAATGGACATTCCTGGCCATTTTCACGCGCTTGATTTTACAATTTTGATGGGGAGAAATGGTTTATAATTTTAAAGTGACTTTAGCTTTTTGGTTTATTAATTTGTTAGCTACTTCGCGTTAAATATTGCAATCAAAGGGTAAAATTATTAAAAGTAAAATGTAATAATTAGTGCAAAAATACTAATTTAAAAATTAAGAAAGTTTATTTTAAGTATTTATTATGTGAAATCGTTGAGTTAGTATTCCATAACACAAGTCTCGAACTTACTTTGGGACTAGCTCAATCTGTGTGATTTGTCCCTATTTATTTATTTATTATTATTATGTTAAATAAATAAATAGTGGTCATAAATTACCTACGATGTAGCAGAATGATAAGCAAATCTTTATTTGAATTGAAAATGGACCAAAAGGCAAAAAAAAACAAATACTATTTTCTTTTTTTAACACTACTAATATTGATGTTACATTTGCAAGGGCAGTGTAGTGGCGAAAAAATATATCAAATACCAGCTGAGCGACAGCATCCACGCCAACGGGCCTAGTTAAATGGCCTAAATGATCATCTACCAAGCCTGATACCTAAAAGATTTTTAATCGTCAAATGGGCGCACTGCCATATACCTCCACACTGAATCCTAGAACGATCAAACTATCGGCCGATTAAAAAATCACAAGTGGGCGGTGGCTCTTAACAAAATAAACTCATTGACTCTGTTAGAGATGCCTTTTTCTAGTAGTGGGACAGTGAGGCTAATAATTATAAAAAAAAATATAATATTAACGTTCATCCTAGTACTGAAAAGAAAAAAAATCATGCTAATCCTACTCATTTTGTAGACGCCATTCACTACGTAAATAAAATTATAAAAGAAACCTTTTATAGGAAGTCCGACGGTAAATACTAGACACACTTCAAAAACGTAGGTATCAATCAATAAACAGTACATAAAACATACACAAAATCTGAATACATATTTCTTGCACGGCCGGGATGCGAAAAAGGGGGAACGAAAAAAAAAACTAATTAAAAAAGCAATCAAGGTTTTCTTGACGGCGCTCACGTTCGCCCATATCGTCTTACCCCCTATTTCCTAGGGAGGAACACCCCGTACACCCTTTTAGAGGGGGTCGAAAGGGGGGGAGTGAGCGGTACTAGATTTACGTAACACGTTTAAAGTGTGTTTTGATGAAGTAATCATTCCATTTCCACGGCTCCGTTTAAGAATTTTGCGGGCTGGACTACGGTGCGGTGCGGGCGACATTTCTACCTTTTTTTTCCTTCAACTCTTTAATCCAGATTTCTTAACGAGTTGCCATGTAATTTGAGTGAATAATTCGCGGGATTTGTTGGAAAGTGTATCGGTATTATGTTTTTCTTTTTTTTTGGGTAAATATTTTTGTTTTTGATTTTTTACTAATACATAAACAAATTATAAGACTCGAAAGAGCGGGGTCTCCTGGTACAGGCATTAATATTGCCTAAAAGGAGGTCTCTGCAACTACATAGTTTTAATTTAACTTTGTTAATGAAATAAATAAAATTTATTTTTTTATTTTTATATAGTGTGTGTTCTTTGTATGACGACCTCCGTGGCTTAATGGTTACCACGCCGGACCGCCACCCAGGAGGCCCCGGGTTCGAATCCCGGTCGGGTCATGATGAAAAACGAACTTTTTCTGATTGGCCTCTGGTCTTGGATATTTATCTATATAATTATATGTATTTGTTATAAAATATAATATCGTTGAGTGAGTATCTCATAACACAAGTTTCGAACTTACTTTGGGGCTAGCTCAATCTGTGTGATTTGTCCCTATATGTACATTTATTTATATTTATGACTCGGGCATCCGATAAGAAAGGATTTTACTAAATTCCCACGGGAAAGTGAGGTACGCGCAAACGAAGTTTTGTCAGTTATATAAATAATTTTGACTAAGTATTTTAACCCTCGGTCCGTCGCGTGAGGTCTTTGAAAGCCCGAGGTTTACAAATATGCACTTTTTAACCTTTTTACTATTTCATCTGATTCAATTCTCTAGCTCTAAGTAGCTTCTTAAACTGCGAAGTAAGACGTGCTAAAACAAAGATTATAAATCTAATAATGTTAATAAATAGGCGTCGAAAAGAAACTTTGTAATGACATGGTACAACTAGTAAAATATTCCCAATTTCGTTTGCGTATATCTCGCTTTCCCGTGGGAATATTGAAAAATCTTTTCTTAGTACACCCCTAGATGTCGTAAGGAACCTACATTCCCAATTTGGAATCTATATTATAGATCCGAGGCCAATCAAAAAAAGTAATCTCATGGTAGACAATGGGCCCTGTACCCTGTTGGGGACTGCAACGTTTGTGCCATAGTTATATATGGACAGCGGTTACCCTTATCAACCACCTCTCTTAAAAAATAATTCAAAATAAATTGTTCTTTTGTAATAAAACAAAAAAGTGTATTAATTTCAATAAAATTAGTGAAAAATGATATAAAGCGTAACATTTAAATAATACGTCCACTACATAATAAAGTAATTGGAATTCCTTGTGTCCTTCAGAACATCTTGTCCTAGATATAAGTGGGAAAGACATGATTTCATTATGTGCCATGCAAAAACTTACTTTATTACTTTGTATTTAGATTCATTTTCTGTTGTGGATAGAGTCGGTTTATTAAAATACTGCGGCCGTACAGGTACGAGGTAGAAATAAAAACGAGCCAAAGCAGTTACTTTTATGAGGGCGCGAATAAGATGTTTCGGACTCCGTCTAAGGAATGAGGGGGTGGGAAAAACGCATACAAAGATGTACAACTGTTAGGCGGTTGAAGAGCGGGTTTTAAAACGCTATAAAGCAGTATTCGTTTATGTTCTGTCACGCACTCCTTCTAAATTTCCTTTGTCCATTTATTATAAATGGGAGAAATCGCATAGCGATAAGGCCGTCTATTTTTGTACCGTGTACTTATTTGTTAAGTTTGATGTATTTGATTTGTATTGGTGCAATAAAGAGTGTGTACTTTATTGTGTATTGTGTACATCTTAAATTATCGTGTTAAGTTTTTTTGTAACTAATGTAAATGAAAATGTCAATCATTATCTATAATCTGAGCTATCATAATATATTTTAAATATAACTTACCTACCTGAAAGCTCATTTCTCTTTCAAAGAACCGCTAAACAGAAGCCTGTGAAGGCTGTAGATGGTACAGAACAGATACAATCCAAAGGCTGACCACAATTCACAGACTTCAGAGACCAGAGAGGGCGAAGTGATATTCTAATCTGCCGTCACCACACCGCGATTCTATTTTTTTAATTCTTATAAATAAACTTTATTTTTTCCCGTGAGAATAAGATGTTTTTCCTGGATAAAAAGTAGCCTATGTCACTCTCCACACCTAAACCTATTCGAAAAATATGACTGTCCGATCGTCACAATCGGACAAAAAGGACAAACTAATTATGCATTTTTATATTAGTACTAGCTTTCCCCGCGGCTTCGCTCGCGTTAATTTTATGACGTAGATGTCGTTTGGCAACAAAACAACCCATAGCGGCACCATCTGTTGGCCGATAGCACCCCATACAGCGCCCTCTATAGTAGAAAAATATTTTCCTATTGGAATGACATTACTTTCACGGGATAAAGAGTAGCCTATGTTGGGCTCTGTTTGTATATTATTTGTATATTATATTGTCATGGCAATATAATTTACAAATTTTCATAATGATTGGCTGATTAGTCAAGTTATAACAAACAAACAAACTCATTTATAATATTAGTATGATGGATGGATATATTTACAAGCGTTTAAATGTCCAATTGTACGTTGGCCCCGTGAAAATAATAAAATGCCGTTCCACAGTCGTAACAAGCGTCGTTGGAACAAAGCGGGAGCTCGCTCAAATAATTTGTATCAATTTGTAAAAATGCAGCCACCCCTCCCTCCCCCCGCCTTGTAATGCCATCTAAGAAAGTCATAATTACTGTGACAGATCTTTATAGGATTTCTCCTTAGGTATTGCGATCTATTTCATACCAATACTGCATTCATTGTATACCAAAGGCATTTCTTTAAATTTTTTTTCGTGAGAGAACATTTTCGTGAAATAAATACTTTATATTCTTTACTAATACTATAAATGCGAAAGTTTGTAGTACGGACAGCCCCGTCTTACTTTCGGCACCAGAGAGCGCAGCGCAGGTTCGATTCCCGTTCGGGGCAAAGAAATATATGTGATGGCATGTATTTGTTCTCGAATCTGGTTGTTTTCTATGTATTGGTATACAACACAAGCTTGAGTGAATTATGTAGATTTTATTGAATTATTGTGTTTAACGCAAAAACGGTTTGGATTTTGAAAAACTTGAATTATTACGAACCTGGTCACCTGTTTCATTGGCTTTGGCTGTTTGGATGCATTAAGGATGTCTGTGAGAGTAACGACGTATGTTTTTACTAATCTCCACACATTCACAGACAAAGTAACTGATGACTATAATTTAAAAACCAAACATTTCGATATTATGCCGTTTAAATATCTTCCCACACACGGCCATCTAAAAATACCGTTCCCAGAATTGTAATGTAAAATGCTTAATCTGTAATCGTTGTAGTGCGATTATAGTAAATTGGTCCGTCGGTCTGGCCGTGTCACGCTCGCGAATATCAAGCAGTTGGGCAATACCACTTACTCGCCAATGCGTGATGTGCCTACTATACACACTCGTGGCAAAAGCGCGCAAGTTAGATTTTCATTTTTTTTATATTTAAAAATAGGAGTAAGAAGAGTAATAAACCGCTGTATGGTCGTAAATATTTAAAAGGCCAGTAACTCCCCCGGTCTCTCGATGGGCGCCGGTGATCACGTATTAGGTGCCAAACATGCTCTTTTGCCGGCTTCTTACATAATAATTGTACTGTGAAAAGTACCTATCTACAATGGCATCTATTTCCATGATCAGTTTTACATCAGAAATTCCACGTATGATATTAATTGTTGTGGGCTTTTATAAAACATTAAAATAAATGAATTCTACATAATTCAACTGGCGCGAGAACCAACACAATGCTGTCACATAAATGTTTGCACCGTGTAGGAATCAAAACCGCGCCCCCTGGTGCCGAAAATAGTCATTTCACTAACAGTAACATTTATTTTTGAAATAGACTTATACTGTTTTGTTTAACAGCAGTTATTTCAGCCTGTCTGTCGTATTAATTCTATCTAGTTTATATTCTATGGTTATTAGCATAATTCTTCAATAATTCGTATAACTGCATTCGTAACAATCGATTTTCAACTCTATTTTCTGGTCGTTTGTAAAGTTTTATTTTCAATTGAGTCATTGTTAGCATGGATTGGTCGAGAGCAAAAGTTACTCATTGCTTTTAATTTCAACCAAAATTACGTAAATAGTACTTATTGTGTTTTACTTTTAGGACTGTTGTTTTTGGATAATATATATTTATATAATTTTAAAATATTACTTATAATTTGCACTAAATTGACAACAGCCGTGTCGGTCCCGGCTGCTGTCAATAGATGACAGTCCTTAAGCCAAGTCGGTGTCCTTGAAAACACTGGACTGCGCCAATCCACATTGGAGCAGCGTGGCAGAGTACTCTCTAATCCCTTCCTATTGAAGGAAGACCCGTATTCCCGCAGTGGAATGATTATGGGTTGATTGATAATGATGAAAAATCCAAGGAAGTCATTAAAAATAAGGAGGAAGTAACGATGCACACAAAAAGCAAACATAAATTCCCATATCACGAACTCTGACTCCCATGAGTTCAAAAGCCTAAACATGTTTGTTCATCCTTTTTCCCTCCATGAAGATGTTACTTCCACGTTGTTACTCGTGTCAAAGGTTGATAAATATGCAATATCCACGGATAGATCTCAGATCGATCGAGCGTGTTTTCTTAAACCATCCATTATTGATCTCCCATCCCCGTCTCCATCTGGAGGACTTCCTATAATCCGGGGGGAAGATTTAGATTTCTGATAGGTCAATATTTTTTGGTTAGATTGAGAGCATGGTTAGAAAATTATAGATGGCGCCTCGGGAGATGGTTCGTTGTTTACATTCCGGTCCAATTTTACATCTAGCTTGTTTAAAGGGTCGTAGGTCAGCGTGTGATTACATGCTCTTCTTGTTTGCTATACTGAAATTGATTTCGTTGCTATTCCACTTTGCTTTCTTCTTTAATTGTATGTAATGTCATTGGATTATGAGTAACTGGATCCACGTTTATGAATTCATGTTTGAGGATCATTTCGTTTATGATTTCACATGTTATCTCTGAATCAATTGAATTTTGAAATTAATAGTTTTTAAGAAATTAAGTCTTAGTTGGCTATTTTTCCAGTCAGCCGGAAACAGCATGTATTAAATATTTCTACTTTAAAATAGACTACTTTACAAAATAGACCGTGGTGCTGGGCAATCGAGCTTCACTTGATTTGGCAACTCTCAAGCTAGGCTATAATGCATTTTGTTTTAAATTAATTTCCAAAAAATTACACAGCATTTTTTTTATGCCACAAAAGTGGCAAACAAGCTTACGGCCCGCCTGATGGTAAGCATCACCGTAGCCTATAGACGCTTGCAATACTGGGGGTATTACTCACGCGTTACCAACCCTCCCAACTCAACCAAATCCCAGTGGAGGTCTGGTGACCTTACTCACCGTAGGAACACAACATGGCCGAGACCAATGCTATTTGGCTACAATCTACTGTAAGGTGGAGGTCCTTCCCCAGATGGGCTGCTCCGATTTCAGCGTATTATCCGCTGTGCGCAAACTCTCTTAAATAGCCAATATGAATACTATTGATAAATAAACATTCGCGTAAATTCCTTCACGCATTATTTAGGAAGGTTGAGTTATATTTACCGCCCTGCTCATTTCTTTCATTGGCTGATTGTGCCATAGAAAATACCTATATCTCGATCGCTACCTTTTGACTAAACAAAACTATTCGGACCATACATAACGAGTAATGCATTGTGGTAATCCATAATGTCTTCCTTGACGGTCTGTGATAAATTATTCCAAAACCACTCGATATTTTGTAAGAAAATATTATTATAATTTTTAATAATAATTTATTCACTTTTTAAAACAAACACACAATTTCATCGTTTCATACCATATACAGTAATACACCATTTTCATGTTCTTTCCTTAAACATCATTCATTGTCATCTCCTCATTGCAGTGGGCAACACATTGTGTTACCGACGTTCATAGACTGCGGTATCTACATTCGATTAGTAGCTTATTTGCACGCAAAAAATTTAAGCTATCATTTGATTAATTTACTACTTATTGGGTTAATATTAATATTGACATTATTGTTATTAGTAACATATTATTTTTTGTCATGGTAAAAGGAAACTTAGTCATCCTGCCATATCTTTTCAGGCACATTGGTACAATCCGCACCACGAGAGATGAGACTTGATTGATTGCTGATTATTTTGATTTGCGCAATAGACGATTTCTAGTAAAATGTTATACAAATCGTCTACTGCACAGGTCAAACCACGTGATACGCCAGGTTTCTGGTGGTACAGATTGTACAGTCAAGAGCAGGTCGACCTTTATAACGGACTTTGTACCATAAGAGCCAAAATAGTACAGCAAGTGTAAGCTCGACGTGCTCCTGACTGTACATCTCGAATAAAAGCGAATAATAAATCAATAATAAGGGACAAATCAAACAGATTGAGCCCCAAAGTAAGTTCGAGACTTGTGCTATGGGATAATAATAACAAAAGATTGTATGCAAGGCGAACACCTTAAAAATAGCCTCCCAAGTCCATCGGTGGACCGTCGACCGACCGATCTTGATACGGCACTCGTGATTTAGAGCAATGCTCAAGAAATAGACGTCCATTTGCACGACGGACCGTCGTGATGCGGGCGTTCGGACGTAATATAAGGCTGGAAATTATCGGTAATAACTGACGGTATTCTGTATGACAGGGAAAAGGTTGAAGGGTATTATAAAAGCAACTTTAAAAATAATTGATTTAGAAGGTTTTGAAGAAATTAGATCACCAATGTCATCATTTTTGAATGAATGAGTGTTTACCGTTTCATATTTTACTTTCTAAATGCTAGTAATAGGATTTTGTTACACTATAATCAAGTTTAGTTTAAGAGTAAAAATGGATTTGGCTATTAACAATTTTAAAGTTAATCATCACACATTTGTAACAAATTCAGTATTACTGTCTACAAAATATTAATTTCTTTGCACACATAGAAATAAGGCAATCTTAATTTTGAGGGGAATTAAATTGGACATTACAAGTGAATTAGTCACAGTTAAAGACTGGTCTATTTTAAAAGAACTGTGTGACAGATTACCAGTATCTTCAATTCTGAACCGAAACAATAGAAACGTAGGAAATATAAAGTTTATGTAAAATTTGTCAATCTAATTAGTCTGACTATAATAACAACAAGTAACTTTAAAACTCTAAAAATGAAGAAGTTATTATTGGACATATAGATACAGAATTCAATGATGAACCAAATAGTAAGAACGGAGCAGAATAACCACACAAATAGCCACAAACAGCTAATGGTAAAGATTAAGAGTTGAAAAAGACTACTCACGCTTTTATCTCAAACAATGATCCCATTGTAAACTTTACAGAATACCCAACAAACGGCAACAAAGATGAGCTGAGATTTATTTTGATAGATAAACCAGCTAATGTTAGCTTCAGATCATCAGGCGTAATGTTGAACTATGATTCAAGAACACCTATTTATGTTACACTAGCTTTTGCACGCGAATTTGTCCGCGTTGATTTTGATATTTACACTATATACTATAAACTTCTTGGTGGGTTGATTTTTCAAATAGCTTTCTAAGTAAAAATTACATATATCATTGTTTTACAACCCCAAAATTTTTCATTTCTCTTTTGAAAAAGTCTTAGCTACAATTTTATTATTAAACTGAAATCAAAATCCTTTATTACAGTATCTTCTTTTAAAACTAGTACAATGTCTGGGATCTCCTTTTGAGTAAACAATACTTGTATTAGCAGATCCCGCTCTTCTATGATATGTAATACATTCTACGTTATAAATATATATACGAAAACAATTTTTATTAAATTATTGTTTGCTATATCATCATTATAAAATAAGTTATTACATGAAATAGGAATACAACTATTTATTTTATCAAAGTAAATAGCAGTGCGCATTATGGAGCTATGCTAACCGGTAACGACTCGTAGCGCCACGATTTTGTGTGAATTTAGAACAACAATAAATAAATTTACGCCTTCCTTATTCCTTATTTTGCAGTTTATATTTTATTAAAACTAGCGGCCTGCCCCGGCTTCGCACGAGATTTAGTAAGAAAAAAATTCAGTAAAGTCCATGTGTTTGATATTGGAATAAAATTGATCACATAAATTATAAATAGACAAAAATATAAAGAAGTAAAACTTAAAATAAAACCTTATGACAACCTCACACTCTTGAACCAGAATGGTCACGTACTGCGTGGTTTCAGAGGAGTTTCCTCCCGGGAACGCTGTGGTTGTGGAATGAGATCCCCGCCGAGGTCTTTCCTTTAGACTATAATATGGGGTTCTTCAAAAGGGGCATTAAATAGTAGATTTTACAACAAGTGCACAAAACGAATCATTTCTATCCGAGACTTTTAGCGGCCCGAGCCGAAGGCGAAGGCTGATAGTAATGTCGAGGATAAAAAGAAAATAAATTAATAAACGCACGAAAAAACAAGACCTGTTTCCCGCCGCTTTTTTTAAAAAATGTTACGACAATTAGGCTTGGGCTACAGGCCTATACAGCCTACTATTAAATTAATTTTTTTAAATAAAATAATTTTCTTAAATTAATTAAATAACCTACTGTACTTTAATTTAAATTTTAATATCTTCTAAGACTTAAAAAACACATAAGGCAAATAAATTAAAGTAAATATTATAAAATAACAAATTCTATCTCTGAACTTTTTATTGTGTTTGGCTGTATGGCTCATTTCCTTTGCCTTAATATAGATACATTTATGAGTAGATACGTTTTTGCCCTTGTGCACAAAATTCGATTATGTGCAGCCTATATCCTGCGCAAATAAGCATTTTCTGAGCATGAGAAGTGAAAATATTTTTACAGGGTCGGCAATGCGAGTGATACCCCCGGTTGCACGCGTCCATAGGCTACGGTGACCGCTTACCATCAGGCGGAACGGTTGCGTGTTTGCCACCTTAGTGGTATAAAAAAAAGAGGAAGAAAAGTGTCTAATTATATACTTTTTTTTATTTATTTTTTATTATGTTTTGTGCGGCTTAAGTAGCACTGCGACCAAGACTGGTCTATTGTGATCGCCACATGATTTGTTAGAGCTCACCGCTAAACCCTGCAGCTGTGATGAACCGCAGGATTTGCTTAGGGGTGAACTCCTTTAACTCATCCGGGCTTAATAAATGTTTCCCAAGATGAGTGCTGCGCTTGTGTATAAGTGGCCCACATTCCCCCAGAAGATGCAGTGGTGTTTCATCAGCCTCCTTACATCGTCTGCAGGTGCGTGTGTCACTCAGCCCTAAGTTGGACATGTGCTTATTAAGGCAACAATGTCCTGTTAAGGCTCTGACCACAATTCGTAGGTTACTTCTACTGAGCGCTAGGACAAGGTTGCTGTAACTTTTGTCGAAGGCTTTGATTAGAAGTTTTGAGTGATCCATGCCCGGCGATATATATACTTACTTAGTAATAAAACTTACTTTATTTATTTCTTTTAGTATCAACCTCTAAAGTAACTGTACTGTAAGCTTCGATGTTAAATATATTCCTTTATCTTTATGTTATATTCAATTTGATTTTAATGTCTGAATAATAATTAGCACTATTAGGACCCATGGCAAGTACTAGAGAAACTTGCACAGCCCACTCGGATCCCACTTGCGATCAGTCTTGCCGAAATTAACTGTAACATAGACTTACAAATAGTACACAATTGGTTTATTCACTCTAGTATAGCTATTTCGTCTTTCTTTTGGCGTTATCCCGTTTCATGAGCCAGTGACCAATCGATTAATAGGCTGTTTTTTTCATCCACAGACCTATCACCAATTATAAAAAAAAAAAAAAAACACAATATATCTCACAGCGCCATCTGGTAGCAAAGCAAGATAGGCTTTACCTGCTTGTGGTATGGGTAACGACAACGGATATGTTATATTAACTGTCACCTGTGGCTTCGCTCATGTGAGCTTTTCGGATTAATATAATTAATACCTATACATAATAATATTTTATAATAAAATCCCAAATCCCAAATATAAAACGGACCTAATTGCGCCAATGACTAAGCTACTACGAACATGCTTAATCATAATTATATAACTTCTATAGTCTTCACGAGTTTTATAATCATAAGTTTGCATGCTAACAAGTGTTAACAAAATAGTGAACGAATAACAATATTTATTTTAAGACCTATATATCCGATTTTTGGCAAATGAACGCTTTGAGTTTGTGTTGAGTTTGAATGGCTAATGACCATAATTTAAAAAGTGTTATAACACTCACAAATCGCTATCTATTGGTAAAAGAATTTTCAGAATATTTTTTTAAATTATATCGTTAAGAATGTTTTCAAAAACTAGACTCTACATCAATTTAACTCTATGGTTGACTTAAACTGTGTAAGTAAGAATCTTCAAACTGTAGTTAAGTACACAAATTACTTAATTTAAGGTTAAGTCGAGTCGATCAGTCAAGTGTCCTAAAGACTGAAGGCAGGAATTGAGATAGCACAGGTGCTAAGAAATTCCTGTTAATTAATGGTTTAACATACTAAGGACTTTACAGGCTGCTGATAAGTTCCAATTAGTCTATCTGTCAAATAACTTAATTTTTATACTTTTTTTTAAAGAGAAGATTTTTATTTTAGGTTTCCGTGATAGGTTACCCGTGTAAACAAGTACCTTTGGGAATTTTGAGAAATCTTAAAAAATACTTTAGGACGAAATGGATCTGATTTAAGCAAAGCTTGTATTATGGGCTTTAAGATTACCGTTATAGATACCTACATAAAAAATGAAAAAAGTTTTGTACTTCATTTTGTTTTTTATGTTTATAGAAAACATCCAGATCAACAAATAAACAGGCATTATGAAAACAATCATTTACCTTGCGCAGAATTCAACCCGTGAAAATTTATAAATTGCTTTTTCACTAAAAGGCTAATTTTCCACTAAACATTAATACAATGTAACAGTATTACGTGGAATTAACATAATATCTGAATTAACGTAGCAACTGACCCGCAGGAGGAATTTAATATCATCCATACAGAGACTGAAATCATATTCCAGTTTGCCCACCCTCCTTTCATATACAGGATGTTCTGAAGCTAATTTAATTAAATCTATGTAAATTTACAATTACTTATGTGTACTTTGTAAGTGAAAATATTGGAGGAGTGGCTATGGCAACTTTACCTTAAAAGCCCATTTAGACCATGACAGTGTATTGCCCATTGCCGGGTAATTCAGCGACTGACACCACGAGGGATTGGAACCATGGTGTCAATCGCGGAAGGACTCTTTTTGAATTGACTGATTGACCCCATGGTGTCAATCGAGTAACATATAATTGGGACGTGGTCGATTGACACCATGGTGTCAATCGCGGCAGGCGTTTTTGACTTGCTCGATTGAAACGGTACATTGCAGCTAAACTGTGGCATACATTAATGTCAAAGCAATAATTGACATGCATCGTCTAAACGACAGTTGCTTACAATTTTTGAAGGACAAATTATTGCTCCCACTAGATTGCATGCAATTATTGCTCTTGAATATGCAAGAAACTTGCGTCGTCTAAATGAGGCCTAAGGTTTGAATTCCGTATAGACAAGTTTGTAAGATTGAACATGATTATCTATATATATAAAAGAAAGTCGTGTTTGTTACAACACTTATAACTCGAGAACGGCTGGACCGATTGCCATGGTTTTTGATTTGTTGGATTTGTTTCCGTCCCGAATAGCAGAATACATCTTAAAAACAATGAAAACTCGATTAGGGGTAGGGTAGTGGTGGGGTAGGGGTGGGGTAGGGGTGGGGTAGGGTAGGGGTAGGGTAGGGGTAGGGTAGGGTAGGGGTAGGGTAGGGGTAGGGTAGGGTAGGGTAGGGGTGGGGTAGGGTAGGGTAGGGTAGGGGTAGGGGTAGGGTAGGGGTAGGGTAGGGTAGTGCCTCTAAGGCGGAACAAAGTTTGCCGGGTCAGCTAGTTCGTAATAACTATAAGTTTCAATGTTCTTTAATTAAGCCATTAATAGCAAACGCCGATCGGCGGATTTTTTTCATGTACGTCGAACGCCTGTCGGCGTCCAAATACCGGGACGCTAGCAGGCTAGTAACTAAATATTTGATCGCCGAGAAATGAGTTAAGTTAAAGGAATGTTTTAAATATCATTTTATTTCGTAAAAAGTAAATTGGAAAGGATAAGAATTCCACAGAGACATGCCGTTAAGCGTACAATATTCAGTTTCATTGTCATAAAACATTATAAGTCAATAATTGTTTGGTTAAAATTTAAAAAAAAGTTTGACGTCACAAAAATGCGCCATTCAATTGTTTAGGTAATTTATAACAAATTGTGTTTTTCATTTGTCATTTTATTCCTGATTCGATATTTTTATGTGTCCTATGCATTTGTTTGCATGTTCACACAAAATAAGCGAGAATCACGCGAGAGTTTCGCCAAACTATAATTTTGTTAAATTAAAGTCTAGACCTAGACCCAATTCCGTGATATTGTAAATTTATCTAATATAATTTTCTGATAAATAATATTCATGAGTTGCATAGCTAAAAGATTTAAGTGAACTTTTTTATCGTTTTGCAATTGTTTTCGAATGTTGGTAGCTAATAAAGTAGATTCATTACACTACAAAAATATTATAGATTCATTACATTACAAAAATATATAAAACTAAAAATAAACTTACACATCGCCACATGTTCCCATTTTAACGTTAAAATAAAAGATTTAAGTGAAAACTTTTATCTATAATTCTATAATTATACATAAATAATTACAATAAACAAATTATTGACAACCAGCTCTTGCCCGCGGCTTCGCTCGCGTTAAATTCGGTGTAACACTTGCTACCTACATTGAAAACTGCTAAAAAGTCCCATATAAAATTTTATCCCCTCTTTTAAGGGTTTGGGGGCAGATTTCAAAAAAAAAGATGCACGATTTTTTTGTTAGTCACAAATAGTCCGCATACCAATTTTTAGCTTTCTACCTTGAAAATTTCAGAATGCTCCATTCAAACTTCCATCCCCCATTTTAGGGAAGCGGGGTGTTAAAAAGAGACAAAAAGTAGCCTATGTTACTCTGCATCCCTTCAACTATCTCCACTTAAAAAATCACGTCAATTCGTCGCGCCGTTTTGCCGTGAAAGACGGACAAACAAACAGACACACTTTCACATTTATAATATTAGTATGGATGTCACCACAACCGACGATTACTATCAGAAAAAAGTTTTTACATATTACTTACCTAATACATAACGCATTATTAATTTAATACATAGTTAACTGAAAGTCAATGCTAACAAAAAAAAATAGTTTTCATTCCACACAGTTTAAACGCAAACCGAACTTCCCAATGAAACTGACCAAAACAAAACAGAAAACACTTAATCATATTATTATTACAGCATTAATTTCTTGTTGAGCCCGCTCTAAATATCTAATCCTTTAACAATAAACTTTGGACACCCTCTGTCGTCCACCTAAATACGCCAGAGCCAAGAAATCGCTTGACGGCCAAAATATCTTAGTTATGACCATTCCTGTCCGGCGCACGGCCAGGGCTAGCCAAGTTTACCCACCCTCCCCTAAGGCATAGAACCTCCCGTGTTCGCCTACGCCCAACTCGGGCGAATCTCGCCAGTTATTAATAAATCTATCTGTGCACATTCGAAGTTAAAGACAGTTGTGGGCAAATTCAAATGGATGCTTTCAGTGGACAGTTTGAGGAATAAGGGAAAGTATGTTACGTAAATTTATGTGTCAGATATTCCTTCGTTGTTGGTGTCAAAGTGAAAAAAATATCCAAGTTAAACAAGGTCTACGAACCAATA
Organism: Endotricha flammealis; assembly: GCA_905163395.2. Taxonomy (NCBI): domain Eukaryota; kingdom Metazoa; phylum Arthropoda; class Insecta; order Lepidoptera; family Pyralidae; genus Endotricha; species Endotricha flammealis. Next base: position 3,717,776 of record LR990869.1, on the reverse strand, counting down.
CTTGGATGAGTTTGAAAAAATTCGTCACAAATTCTTCTGTGCTTCACGCACGCTGTCGGTCCCGCAAAAGTTGGAAACGTCTTGGAGTTAAGGGTGTTTATGCGCGGCAGTGATTGCATGCAATCAGGTGACCCCTGTAATTATAATAAAAAAATAATTGTCATACGAATTTTAAAATCAATGGTCGTTTTTTATTATATTGCGTTTAAAATATATTTCTTTAATACTCTATTCGTCCTTGTTTTATTCCCATACATTGTTATGATCAGCAGTCAGAACTCATGTTAAACTATCAACACATACTTACATAAAGATTTTAACATAAACTAAACTATAAATTCAAATTTAAATAAGCATTCATACACTTGCACACGTAATCCAATTACAGAGGGCAAGACGCCGGACCCCAGAAATCAGACGTACAGTCAAAGTCCGTATTAGATTTGCACGAAATCTTGGATTAAGGTTCGACAAAGGGTATTTTGGGGTCATTGTTTTGTCAAGAAGCCATTGTGTCCAACATATATAAATATTTGACACTAAATAGTATTTTTTATAGCATACGGTAAGCAAACAATCAAGTGGTTAATTTTTTCTGATGGATTGCTTTTTAAATTTATTTTTTTGATGGAAAGTGGTTACCGAGCTATCTATGAACACCAGTAACACCGTGGCAGGGGTGCTACTTACGGAAGTATCACCAGTGCCCGCGATCCCGCCACTGTGAAGGTGGAGAAAGTGGCAGATAGTCAGGTTTTTAGCGGGTATTCCTCACTGGCTAGAGAGGTGAGCCCGACAGACCCCCGTCACTTCCCCAAGTGACGGGACATGCAGTAATGCATTTTCCTGACTTTAAACAAAAAATAGGTGTGCTACCTATGCGTTTCCTGATACAAGGAAGGGAGAAAAGAAATAGGAAAAGGGTTGGGCTTTCAAATTTATCAGTTGCCATTGTTTGGATGGGATTAGCTATCTCAAACTTCTGCGTGGTTCGCAGGGTATGCGTCATCCATCCATAGCATCCGGGACTGACATGGCTGTTGTTGATGGATGACAGTCGCTATCAGTAACCTTAGGTGGCTTAAAAACATTGGCCTCCGCCAATCCATAAATGAGCAGCGTGGCAAAGTACGTTCTAATTCCCTTTCTATTGAAGTGACATCTGTATGGTTTTAGTGGGATGATTATGGATTGATATGGAATATTTCACAAGTCAATATTTCACTTGGCAACAGTAGTATTTCGGTCAGTGATTTATGCAAAATGATAATAGCCAGGTATCCAAATTATTTGAATAGTTATGTGAGGTTGCCAAGCAATCATCTTACAATTTCTAAATACCCATAGGTACGGCGCCCATAGGGCCGAACTACTCGTAAATTCCGAACGTCTTCAAATTCAACTATTTCCAACTATTGGTCAGTTTGGTACGTATAGAGGCTGGATGTGGCACAAGATTATTAAATGTACTTTAGTATATAAAATCCGTGTTTTGGAGGGTACGTTAAGCCGTCGGTCTCGGCAGTTGACGCTGGATGACACTCATTATACCTAGTCGGTGGTCTTCAAGTGACTTGATCTTGACCAAACACTGGCCTCTCCTTGAGCAGCGTTGCAGAATACGCTCTAACTCTCTTCGATGGAAGAGAGACCCGTTTTCCTGCAGTGTGATAATTATGGATCGATATGAATCAATAAATAACGTACAACTTTAAGCACTATTCGCGAATCCATCAAAATCATTAAATAGTGCTCTTTTCACGTGTAAGTAATTAAATCTTATTAATAAATCAATCATCTGAATTGTGTTTAACCCTTACGGTAAGCACGAGTATGAACAAACAGACGAACTCGACAGCAACAACGAAGCCAGCAACGAACGAAGCTATTAGTCACGCACGCTGATTGTTTCTGCATTGTATCTGCTTACGCTTTTCACAATGGTCAAAAAGCTATGCGCGCGCTTTATAGCTTGCTTACTATACTCTAAGGTTTAACCCCTATTACAAAGATTTTGGAAATTTTAGTAGACATGACATTTAGATTTTGAGTCTCATCCAGTAAGACGATATCAGCCAACATCAACTATGTCTTGCTTTTACACAGGCACCGCGTTATTATTGTGCCTCTGTCAACGGAATATGAAATGTATTGGAACTAGGGATGAGCTCCTTGACCAACCCCCCGCCACCCCGTGACCTGGGGGCGGCGGGTGGTTTGCGAGGTGACGTAGATAGACGTAAATGTAATTTGAATAATTTTAATGTATGTTTTCATGTTTATATATTTTGATAAATCAATACATTTTTTAAATTTTTTATTAGCTGGAATATGAAAAGTAGATTTTTGGTTCTTGTTTATGTGCTAATTTAAATTTAAAACACAACGGATGTGAATGAGGTTTTTTATTGTGAATGTTTTTTACGAAAGTTTTATTTATTTTTATTCGTTTTAAATTATAAATCTTGGGATAGGAATAACAAGATTTCGTAGATAGTTTTACGTCATCGAGCTTGAACAACAGAATGTGTAGTGACCCTTTCAGTCGAAACAAAACACGACATTAGAACCGATTCACGTATGAATGTGAATGTGACTTGAGTAATTTACTATCTTCTTTCTTATCTTTCTGTAATGTCTATTTATAAAACAGAGGATTATACCGTTCATACTTTTTATCTTTATGTTTTTAAAGAGACACTTAATAGAGTAAGTCAGGCGAAATTCTATCAAACGTGCGCTGAAATAGAAAACATTTATACCAACTAGAAGCTATTGTCAAGACAGTGGTCAAGATTGTAACCACAGAAGCCTAAAATGACCGTCCAAAATTTACCACCGACGTGCAGTAACATTTTGCATAAATTTACAGTTACAACATTATGTTTGTCGGCCGTAAAGGCGTCTTCAGACGGTACCCTGAGGTGCGGGCGCTAGATTTAAGGAACACAGCTTTGAAACATAGAGTTAAGGAAGTTTAGACAATACTAATCAAATTCTATACAAATGGATACCGGAAATGTCGTCTAAAACTATATTAAATTGAAACTTGCACAATTGTTTTTCAGTAAGGTTCTACTGATTCATTTCTATTATTAATAGTATGATGATAATGTGGCCATTCATAAAATGTACCACTTTAAAAGTATTTAGCAAAAGTGAATGGTTCCTATTACAAATATTAGAATTATAGTTGGTTTTATTAGACCTAAATGTGAAGAAAGTTTGACCTCAGTCAGTGTATATTAACAAATAAAAAAGTAGATATATTACAGTTATCTTAAATCATTTATTAGTTTATGTACAATTTGAATAGAGAAAGTGAAAAAGTAAAGATCTACCCTTTTCTCTCAATAAAACGTTATCAATTTAGTTTTTTTTTAAAGAAAATAAATAAGGACACAATACTACTACGTATTAGTTTGGGAACGGTTTTAAGTATAATCGCAGTTTCTTGATCAACGTATACGTCGGGCGCCATTTTATGTTCCAGTAGTATCCTAGTAGTTCCTCTTATCATCTGTAGTCGATGGAAGGTTGTCACACGTTGGGCGCCATTTCAAGTAGATAGTGTCAGCTCTGTTCATTTGTTAATTCATCTGCCGGACACTCAACTTACCCATTTCAAATTGGAAAACACTGCCCCACGACTTATCCTTGTACAAACGTACCTCCACCTAGATAGTCCTACTTGCTATTTGAGTTGCCGCCCGCCTCGTGTTTTGTCCGTGGTACACGTAACAAGCGTCTAGAAACCAGTTTTATAGGCCAATAGAAAAATCGAATAATTTTCGAAATTCAATAAAAGACCATCAATTCCTCAAATTTCCTTCAATTATGACGTCAAGTATTTCTTATTTTTTTAGTTTGCTTTGGATCAACTAAGTTTATTATGAAAAATTCCATTCGCCTTCCCACACTGCATTTTTACTATATCTATAAATAGACGTACTATTTTACTGGCATATTATTTAGACAATTTCAAACTGAAACTTAATCATTTATTTTGAGACTTTAATAGGCCGTCACAGACACTCTCTCTTGCCATAAAATAAAATGTTAAATAAACTATAACCATTTCGAAAATAAGCAAAATGGTCACCAGTAAAAGAAATGGCGAAAGAAAACCAGTAACTATCTTTTTTTGTTATTTATTATTTTTTGTTCTTTTTTTGCAATTTTAAAATAAAAATAAATAAAATTTGTTTGCTTTCAACTTAACAAACTTGTGCCTATGAAGACGTAGTCTTTGAATAAAAAAATATTTCATTTCATAAAAGTTAGCCAAAGACAACAGTAAAGAGAAACGTCTATTCCTTGCACCACACCACTAACAAGATTATCTTAATGTATTTATATGCGGTTGGAGCTAATTTTCGGACAATTACTGCGGTCTTCCCGTTTCTTGGGGTGTTTGTTAGGTGTGCTCTGTAAATAATTGGAATATGGGCACATATTTCAACTGTGAAAGAGGGTTAGCATGTGTAACTACTATCCAAGGTTTGCTTGTCTTCTTTTTTTATACCACTATGGTGACAAACAAGTATACTGCCAGCCTGATGGTAAGCGGGCACCACAGCCTAAAGACACTTGCCACACCAGGGGTATACCTCGCGTGTTGCCGACCCTGTAAAAAAGTGGAGCTCTGGAGTCTTCATTCTCTTTGGGTATCTATCGGTTCAGTTCTGAAGGTTGACCATCGGAACAACCCCACCATACATTCCCACTACCTGTATCTCCTGTATAACTAGAATCAACAAAGGCAATCTCAGATTGACAAATAAGTAATAAAGCTAGCTTATGACGCCCCGGGGGGAAAAACTTTACAAATTTCTATCGAGAGGTTCCGAGTTTATGTTTGAGAAAATTTTATTTTTATTTGACATTTTTTAGATCCTGCATACGAATTTATAATTAAAGTAAATGAACAACAGAAAAAATTACACAAAAACTTGGACACAAAGTTTATATCGATTTACACAATTCCACTTCACATAAACCTGAAAAGGTCAATTATATAGTTTAAGGATAAACAGACCCTCAACCCTAAGGCATCCAGACAGTGAAAAATTCACCGTCTCGTCAAGTAAAACGCGGCTAATTTAAGGAGCCTACCTTATCTCTGCGTAAGTTCGACATCGGTCCTCATTTGTCTTCGTCAGTGTTGCCCGGTGATCATTTATGCCACAGCACACCCTACCCTTTCGTTAGTTACACACAGGCTAATATTGCAACGAACTGTACTTCTTGGATTTTGGCGCCAACTACGATAGCGTCTGCCTACTTGGGCTCGTTATTAGAAATTTAATTTATGTGTGTTTCACAGTTAGATTCTTATTATTGATGGTGTAATGTGAAGCAAACATTGGTTAATGTGCATAGTGAGTGGAATTTATAATCAGGGACAAAAAAAAAGTGCATTATCGTGTTGACTTCAAAATTCGCCTTCACTAAAGAAATTTCTTTCTTCGGGGCGTCTTGACTCAGAGACTGTATACTGAGTCAAGAGAGCATGAATACGCTGCTTTGAATTATGTACACAAGTATAACTTGAAAATGACATTATGGAATCTTCGTCCTTCGTCGTCAGCCTCGTCGGCTTCTGAAGCCCGATTGCCAAACGAAAGAAAAAAAATATTTACTTTTTGACAGTTGTAACATACGCGATATTTTTTGTTATAATATTACCTCTTTGAAGTTTACGCCAAAACTTGTGACTCACAGTTTATAAATCAATTGAAAGTCGATAGTCGTTATGCACTAAGTATGAGTTTCGAACTTCGTTTTGTGACTGCACACGCCAGGATAGGCTAGTATAGCATACTTATTATTAGTATTTATTAAAGCACAGCAGTGCCATCGATATCGGACTTTTGACCAAATCCTACGGGAATCGTGTAGTTTCGGGATAAAAAATAAAAAGTATGTGTTAATCCAAGGTTTCAGCTGCCTACATACCAAATATCATAAAAAGTGTCCTAGCCATTTGAGCGTGAAGAAGTAACAAACATACACACAAATTTTCGTTTTTATAAAATTAGTATTTCTACTTTTACTGTGTCATGCCTGTCACAGCATGTCCTGAAGTAAAGGGCTGGCGGGCATATGCGATGGGTTCTTACACGGACGGGACGGGAATGACCGTTTAGGACAAGACAGTCACGTCTCCATGACAAGATCAACAGAACTGCTTGGCACAATTAACACCCGTGTATTCCAACCACAAACATTTCTAACCCGTCACCCCTATTCTAAACCACTTAGGGATGTATTTCGGATAACATATGTGTAGGAGGGATGACTTTGAACTTCTTGAAACCCACTCCTTTGGATGGCTACAATGACTTTGACTTTTGGAAACAGTTAACCGGATTTTTTGTTCCTGGAAATACTTATTTCGTTCAATTAGGTTCTTATCTATCACTGAAAAACATGTGTTCTTCACATAAATGATCATCGAAGGCAAGATAACTAAAGTCAATGACAAAATGTTGAGTACTACACAAACATAACACGGTTTAAAGGTAACAATTAACAAAAATTAAAATAATGTACAAAACAAGGTTTAATGTATAACATAACAATTAAAATCTTTACATTGTAAAAAATCGTCTGCCTTTCTGTCCCTATGTATGTTTCGATCTTTAAAACTATGCAACGGAGTTTGATGAGTTTTTTAATAGATAGAGTGATTAAACGGTGGTAGTTTATAACGTAGTTTGTTTTCTTTATATAAACAAGTTGTAAATGACAATAAAAAGTGCCTGTGAAGGTCTAATTTCTGAAATAAATGATTTCATTTCAAGAGGAAAGTTTATATGTATATGGCATTTCAAAATTCCCACGGGAAAAGCGGGATACACGCAAACGAAGTTGCGTAAATATAAAACATTATTAAAATTAATAAAAAAAAAAATAGAATGTAAATTTTTTTACCAATAGAAAACCACATGTGAGTGTGCGGCCAGTAACATCTAATATGAGATAAATTAAATAAAGTTTCTCAAGAAAATACTATTGGTACTAACAATAGGTTTGTACTACGGCCTATAAACAATAACTTGGTCAAGATGTTTCGAGCAGTTAATTTAGTTTGCACTGATAAGGGTCAAACCCTTCCAAGGATATTTCAGGTAGATGGTCAGAACAAATATTGAAACTATTCCAATTGCTTGCTCGTGTTATTAAACAATTGTTTGATTTGCGTTGATATTCGAATGGTAAATACTGATAATTAAATTGCTTGCCTTGCATTTTTGTATTGACCTACGCAGATGAACATACACTAACTTCAAAAACATTATGTACAATCGGGAACGAATACATTAACACTGGTGGACAGGAGGTGTGCTCGCTGTTTTTAGTTGATATCTAGATTTCGTGTTTGATCACAAATTCATCACTTGATCATAGATCACATTTTATTGAGAAAAATGTAGGTAACAAAACAAATTGATATGTAGCACGATTTATGGCTACATCTGTTGGCAGGCAGATAACTATCGTTAGGTGTTAGCGATTGTAGATGCAGTAGAAGTATTTGCTTTGTTTTCTTTTACGTGAGAATGAGATGTTTTCCCGGGTTAAAAAATAGCCTATGGCACTCTCCAGACTTTAAACTTATGCTCAAAACTTAAGTAAACTACAAGAGAAGTGAAGAAGCGAAAAGTAAAGTGAAAGACAAGGAACGAACTATACATGACATTTATTTTTTATTTTTGTTGTGTGCGGCTTTAATAGCACTGCGACCAGGACTAGTCTATTGTGATCGCCACATGATTTGTTAGAGCTTACCGCTAAACCCTGCAGCTATGATGAACCGCAGGATTTGCTTAGGGGGGAGCTCCTTTAACTCATCTGGGCTTAATAAGTGTTTCCCTAAATGAGTGCTGCTACACAAGCGTATAAGTGGCCCACATTCCCCCAGAAGATGCAGTGGTGTTTCATCAGCCTCCTTACATCGTCTGCAGGTGCGTGTGTCACTCAGCCCTAAGTTGGACATGTGCTTATTGAGGCAACAATGTCCTGTTAAGGCTCTGACCAGGTTGCTTCTACTGAGCGCTAGGACAAGGTTGCTGTACCTTTTGTCGTAGGCTTTGATTAGAATTTTTGAGTGGTTCATGCCCGGCGATTCCGTCCAGAGCTTGATAGCGTTATCGAAACAGGAGTACGTAAAGGTTCTGTTAGCTAGGCTTTTTGGTATACCATAGAACGGCTCGGGTCCCTCCTGTACTCCATTAGCCCCAGCTCTTGCAAGCTCATCAGCACGTTCGTTGCCGTTTATGCCTGCGTGCCCTGGTACCCATCTTAAGACCACTCTATTTCTGTTGCCTAGAGTGTTCAGCCGTTCCATGCACTCTTCGACCAGTCTCGATGTGACCACATTCGAGTCTAGCGCTAGATACATTACATATAAAACATAGACAATTCAAAAATATAAAGATGATTAAAAAAAGGAGTACAGTTGGCCACATTATGGTAACTGATGGTAACACATGATGGTGATACATTATGGTGACAATAAAAAGCAATAGAAGCCAACCATTAATTATTCTCTAAGAAATTCATACGTCAAGCTTTCTTACCCCTGTCCGGGGGTCAAGATATGGTCGAATTAATATTCATACGACAGGCCCAGGTGGACGTCACAATCTGAGAAGGGTGGACTTAAGACTGGACACTAGTTGTGATTAGTATACGGGTGTAACGAATATTTGGTTACAGTTTTAATGCCTACAAGGTTATTGTCTCTGAGAGGCAAGTGAAACAATCGACACTTAAAAAAATATTGACTAAACAATAGAACTTTCTTACAGTCAACCTTTAAACATTGTACTTTTCTTATCAATTAAAATAGCGAAGTAATTACAAAATTTTACTGAAATATGACTGAATTTAATTTTTTTTTAAATATTATAATAAATTATGTAGAAACAATATTTAAAAATAAAATCACAGAATCATAATTTCTCAACCACAAGAAGTCAACTGCTGGACATAGGCTGTTACCGACATTGATAATATGTTTTAATCAAAATATTATTTCAAGCAAAAATTGTATTTTTTTATTTATTATTTATTTATTTATAAAACGTTACATTTAGTTAAACAAAATTAATATCAGCGCAACAAAAACAATTTTGAGTTAAAACCGTGTTGTACTATTACTATTTCATATTACAACTGAATTTGTCAGTTTTAGTCACAGATATTATAATGTTTATAGTAGTTTCAATACTGAGATCGAAAGCGTAGACTGGTTCTTTGTTCTATTTTGTCTTCACTTTACTTTTTAATTTTCTAACTTCGTGTCTAACTTCACTTTGCTCAACTTCCAGAAAATGTAAAGCTAACCGGACCAGCCTACCACACATTCCTACTGTGTCGCCCGTAAACATAGAATCAACAACGAGACCTCAAACATTCAAAAATTTTATTCAGAGAATAGGTTTTTATAAGAAACACGTTTTCTTGTCAGAGAGTACAAACAGTAATAAACTACTTTCAAAGTGAAAGTCAAATATTTTTATTCAAATAGGCCTAAAGCTCTTTCGTATTTGTGTAACTAATCTACTCTCTAGCAAGCTTTACAAAAATTTCAGAGATGTGTCACTACTGTTCAGTTATATATTCTATCAATGGGTGGTTACCCAAGAACGTGGTCGGGGTGGGATGGTTCCCTTGTCTTATCTCTGCCCACGCCTGAGGACTTGGCCTGATGGATTAACTTCATTGTTCCACCGTTGCCGAGTGACGTGGAATTTATAATTATGGCCGGCTTTTATTTAAAATTGATACTGTATTTGTGTAGGGGTGATGTGCCGTTTTTTATACTGTGAATTTTCTTTGTAAAATTAATAAAATCATTTTGCAAGTGAATTTACAGGATAAACCTTTGCACGTACTAGCACTTTTGACGTGAATGGCCTTTTTTATACCACTAAGGCGGCAAACAAGCATACGGTCGACTTGATGGTAAGCCGTCGCCGTAGTTAGACGCTTCCAAATTGCCTGTTGAGAAGAACGCAAGAAACTCAATCTTTTTTAAAAGCTATTGGTAGATATCTTCCCTGTGGACTATCTATCATACATATACAATGTCCTGAATACCAGACTGACTGTCTGATGATGGATCAACGCACAGCCTAAACTGTTGGTCGTAGAGACCTGAAATTTGTAAGGTTGAAGGGTGATTTCTTAATATAACGTAGGCAATACTATTTTAAGCAAAATAATTAAAGTTTTCCTATAAAGTGTTATACTAACAAATAGGTAGTTCATATATTCCAACTCTTACCAACAATACCAATTTCCAAATTTGAAATATATGTCGTCACTCGATCCACTTCCGGACGAGCTTGAATATCCGTCCAAGTTTCACATCCGGCGGAAGCGGCCGCTGCCAACATGGCGGCCGTCTTTATCTGAAGAATTTACGATTAATTCGAATGCGATAAGTGAAAAGGGTGATAACGCGACCTACATTGTGTTTGACAAATGTATAAAGTTCACTAGTGACCCTCCCCTCACTCGTGTCATCTATATAAGGTGTAACAAAATCAACTGTAAAGATTTTAGGGGGTGATTCTACTCTTCAATACAAACAATATTTACTTAGGGACCAACTTCGAAATCACGAAAAAAAAATCTGCGGTTAAAATTCTTCCGATACTTCGGCCGAAATATCGGATTAACGTTTCGTAGTAGTCCTCCAGTACTTTTTTAAGTGATACGGCAGCAAACTGATGAAATAAGTGTCATACGAAGTGATACCTCTCCAAACCTCATGACGTCACAATAAGTCACTAACCACCTCGAAGCACAAATTTTTTCAAACTCTATATGTAAATATGAATAGTTTAAGATTCAACACATCACAAAACCTCACGATATTAGTTAACAAAGTCCAAGTAAATCCAAATGAATAATGTAATTTCTTTACGATCCAAGACGATTAAAGGGTATTCAAATCCAACCATATTTCAAGTTGGAAAGGTAACAGAAGGGTTGTATATAATTGTGAGGGTGAGGGGGGGTGGTCAGTGTTTGTGATTTGTAAATGGGCTCAGACCTTAGCCCTTCCTGAAGACGGGGATATATCACGTAGACGAAGGATAACTTTGTTTTGATGATTTCTATAGAGATGCTAATACGTCATTTTCCTTAAATAAGTATACTTGTGTAAAAGGCCTTAAAACGTTTGTATGTTTTTAGGACAAAAGAAAACTACGATATCATTAACATCTTGATGCATTCTTTAAGTACATAACTAGTATTTATTGAACTAAAATACATTATAATCCATAACAAACAAATGTTGTAATATATTGAATGTTAAGGACTAAAATTATTTTATAGAGTGATGCAATATCTAAATAGACTGCAGAAATATCCAACAATGTCATGGATGCTATCCATAAATACAAAAATATCTATTTTCTATTAATTTTCCTGGCAATTTTCATAAAATATGCATCCCCTTGCTGGGTGTCACAAGAGACTGTTCCAATTACTTTAATACCTTATACTATGTGTTTATAACTAGCAAGAAATGATATTAACGAATAGGTTTTTTTCTATTATTTATAAACTTATGCAAGTCATTAATTTGTTAACAAATAAATCCTTATGACACACTCAAACCGTCAGTAACACACTAAACACTTTCCATATAGTTACACACACAAAAGGGCCCAGTACAATTGTCTGACGAGTTATCTTAGAGGGCACAAAGGTTCTCGCAAATTGCCAAAGTGAGTGTAAGGTCCGAACAGAAATACATTATCTGGACGATGGTGAATTTATTGAAGGCCTAACTTAGAGGTTCGATTTCCGGAGAACTAGGATATTGGAGTAAAGCCCCATTGTAGACTTAAGTCGTTATTGTGATAAATACAATTCTATTATGGTAAATGGTTTGACTATACTCATTAATATATCCATACTATCATTAATGCGATTGGTTTGTTGTTTTTTTTACGTCGAAAGTAACGTACCTACAAATTGTTTTTTTTTTGGTAAAGGTTAAGGTCTGGAAAGTCACATAGGCTACTTTCTATCCCGGAAAAACATCTTATTCTACGGGAAGAAATAATCAATGGTAGATATTCTGGACCATGCGGGCCGTAAGCCGTAGGTAACAGTTAGCATACATGTCAAATCCTGCCCTGAATGACTGACTGACGAATCAATGAATGAATGAATGATATCAACCCATAATCATCCCACTGCTGGGATACGGGTCTCCCTTCAATCGAAGGTGATTAGAGCGTACTCTGCCACGCTGCTCCAATGCGGCAGAGGCCGGTTTTTTCAAGCCGCCCGAACCACAACCGACTTGACTTAACAACCGTCACCTTTCGTCAACAGCCGGGACCGACGGCTTAACGTGCCCTCCGAAGCACGGAGAAGTTCGGGATAAAGTGACTTATCCAACTGGCTAGGGTCGACGTTGCTTGACTTGCGTGTTTATATTAGAGTGCGACACACAGCGACGCCATCGAGCTCCGCAACGACACCATCGAGTTACTCAGAAACAGGGGCCGTACCACGACCTTTTACTATCCTTAAACGATTGTGTGAACGAGACGTCGTCGCCTTACATCATGTATGGCGCTGTCTCTCTTACTCAGCCGTTCTTGTTTTGTTTTAAGCGATCATGGTAGGCGCCCAGTTCATTATTCTCGGCGAATATAAAATATTAGCTCTTATGTCACATTACATGCAATACAAGGCGGCGCCGGCGGTTTCCGCATCGAGATCCTGATCCAATTCGCTCATACAATCGCACGCATACATTTTTTAGATGATTATACTATTAATTTACATTACATTCAAAACGCACTTTAAAAATCATTTATTATCTTTACAAAAATATAATTCCAACTTGGCTGTCGTAAGTAACGTTACAATAATCTATATATATAAAATGCTTTGTCCTGACTGACTGACTGACTGACTGACTGACTGACTGACTGACTGAGAATCAACGCACAGCCTAAACCGCTCATCGGAAAAATCTGAAACTTAGCAGGTGGAACTATTATATGACGTAGGCGTCCGATAAGAAAGGATTTTTCGAAATTCGAACTCTAAGGGGGTAAAAAAGGAGGGTAAAGTTACTATGTCACAACTTGATTCCTTGGTCCAATCTACTTCAAATTTTGCATAAAAATTGTTTAAGAGAATTGATGGAAGACGTGATTCTTATTTTATTGAAATTCTTGAAAAATATGTGTTTTGTGGGTAATTTTCTTCGAGTTGATATCATACTCATACTCCTTAGTGCTTTTGATTTCAATTACATTTCATTTTGACACATCCGTGAAGTGAAGTGTCATCTGTCATGTAATTATAAATTGTGAATATTCAATCATAATGTCGTCTATTTATTCTGTTTGTGATATCGGAAAAACAGCTAAAATTCTAACTATGTATAAAGCGGACTGAATCATATTCATTGATAATAAATAGTAAGTAAGTAATTAAATATTAAATTTTATAATATTTGACAGGGTTCAAGTTAAATTGGTCAATGGTTAAGTGGCATAAATTTTGATATTGTCTCTTTCTCACTTATAGGAAATCTCATTACGTCGACTCGCTCTATTATTTCGTAGTGTTGTTGTAGGCTGAGGTTGTAGGTATTGAATTACCGATATACTTATACATTTTTTTTACGAAAGTGGTTGGAAAACAAGCTCAGGAATATGGATCATTTTGATATTAGGTGATTACCGTCGACTATGGAGCACATAGATTCTAGGGTCCCTAACCCGTTGCCGACCTATAACAGGAGAAAACAGGATATAGCGAGAAATAGTATAAGGAATGAGTTAGATTTTTTTTATACCACAAAGGTGACAAACAAGAATTTCGGATATTTCACTCCCCGAACGAAACGCATTGCTGCTTCACGTCAATATTCAGTAAAAGGGTGGCTCTTCACCGGTCGGGCTAGCCTATTTCATAAACGCCCACTCCAAAGATTGTAATGAGAAGTATAAAAATAGAAAAAAAAATTATACATATGACAATTTTTTGGGTGTGTTCTGAAAAGTGTGGTGTATGATGTAGGCAACCGATATGAAAGGATTTTTTGAAATTCCCACGGGAAAGGATAAACGCACACGAAGTTGCGCGGGGTTCTCTAGTATAATATACTACCTAATAACATAAGTTCCTTCCTTTGTTTTATATCAGTAATTTTTTATATTTACACACCTATATTTATTTAGTTACGTTAAGAATAATAATATTAGCTGTCCACATCATAAAATACATTCATAATTTTCATGTACATACGCCATCCCTTCGAGCAGTGGCTCCACTGAAAATCAGCGCTGTGACTATGCTGAGTGGAGACCATATTTCTACTCCATCAACTGTATAGACTAAGTAATATATATTTAACCTAAGTGTATTGTACCTAAGTGCAATATACATCGTAATTTGTTAAAATCCTGTGGGTTTAAAAAAAAAATCTTTTCTATTTTATTCTATTTCGGAAACAATGAAATGAAAATGTTTATTTCTGAGATTAGGCTTTCACATTCACTTTTTCTTGTCATTTACAACTTATATACATAAATAAATAGAGAGGTAGGGCACAGCGGATAATCAGCTCAAATCGGAGCAGCCCGTCTGGGGAAGGACCTCCACCTTACACAAGATCGTAGCCAAATAGCATTAGCCTCAGCCATGCTGTGTTCCTACGGTGAGTAAGGTCTCCAGAGCTCCACTTGGGGGGGTTGGGAGGGTTGGCAGCGCGTGAGTGATACCCCCCGTATTGCAAGCGTCTATAGACTACGGTGATGCTTACCATCAGGCGGGCCGTATGATTGTTTGCCATCTTAGTGGTATATAAAAATATAAAAAAAATAAAACTATCATTCAGAACAAAGCAAAATGACCACTGAGAAAAGGAACGATGAAAGAAACCCAGTTACAAAATCTATTAAAATACGTCTATAGTAAAGTTAATCATAACAACAGCTGTATGAATCAGCTCATTATTCTCGGCGAATATAAAATATAACCTCTTATGTCACATTACATGCAATACAAGGCGGCGGTATCCGCATCGCGATCCCGATCCAATTCGCTCATCCAGTCGCACGCGCATTCGCTCACCCGCTCGTGACTCCCTCAGACATTTTATTACCATAATTTAAAACAAATATCTGATTGTGTGTAGCCGGCATTAAAGTGTTAAAGCGGCCGTAAGTAGGGATGCGGCTTAAGGGTTACGGATTTTGTGAATACAATGTATTTCAATATGTTAAATAAAACAAATTATAACTGTTCTTCAAAAAATAAACTAAAACATAAATAAAACAGGATCCTCCATGTGTGCCTTTTTAATAACGTACTCAAAACGTTGTCTCACTCAATGGCAAATGAATGAATGTATTAATAATATTATTTTGACTGATAAGATTTGTAGAGTCAACAAACGAAAGAGATATCCAGGGCCGTAAAGTTTTTGGCGAAGAGTACCCTTAACTGTTAAGATAGGAACACTGGGCAGACAGTCGGTATGTCCTCATTGGGTTAGAGAAGAGATCTCAACAGACCCTAGGTATAAAATTACACCATCATGTGGTTGGTACCTTTGACATCTTTCCCTTTCTACTTTCATGAAGCATATTGAGAAGGATGAAAAAGAAATCATTCAAAAGTTTGTCATTCAGTAAAGTAACGCTACTAGCATTTTGGGACCCTACCTTTTTAATGTTAGTTATAGTTTTGATCTAGTTTATATTTAATGTTCGTTTAGTTTTAAAGGAATAAACTAGGATGCAAGTTTTGCAAGCCCTGATTCGTCCAATAAACATTCCACCGCGCAGTCACGGCGCGGGCGCGGGCATCACAGCCTGCACACATGGCGGCCGCGGGCCGGCGCACGGCCGCTCCACGTGTGAAGGGCCCAATACACCAGGAGACAGTATATTTTTTATATCATACCGCTTTCGGTAACTGTTCGGTTCAACTGTCATGCTGGAAAATTTTGGGGGAAGCCTGTATCCAGCAGTTATTGTACCTGGATGAGAATGACACAGGATTGTAGGTTGGCGTACAAAAAGAGCTATGCTCAGCAGTGGGCAGAAACGGACTGAGATGATAATGATGATGCTGATGATGAAGATACCGCAGATAAATGAGTAAGCTGGCTACTGGTTGGATAGTAGTTACCGTCGCCTAATACACATTAGTTATGCCAGAACCTCTACCAATGAGGTGTTATAATCTTTAGTGAACCTAAAGGGAAAACTGTTACGTTTGAGTAGGCTCTACTACTTATCGAGTAATAGCTGGTAAACTTATAAATTACAATAAATCGTTCATAGATACCGCACTCATCTAATAGCAACCAAATCACGACACGCACTTGCCCGGTTTTTAAATTTTTCTGTTCATTCGACATTTCAACGCTGACAAACATACCTTCTTTTTTTTTACAAAATCCTCCAATGACGTCCATCCAGTTTTTAACCATTCATACATTTCCCAATTAGTAAAAAAAATGTTATAAGTCCATCCCCTGGGCTAAGCAAGGGCTAAGAACTGTCGTAGGCGATACAAGTGCTTCGTGCGGCGTGCCCGCGGCGCATCTCGGACGCAATCTTTATAAGGTGGTAAAACATATATTTAATGCTAAACATCAAACACGAAGCTGTTTTGTGAGAATCTCTAGTGTGATTTTTAAACTCGCAGACGATAAATTTATTCTATACAAAAGTTCTTTATTTCATATTAAATTAAAATAAAATTAGATTAGAATACTTGTGTCCATTTTCACCAACAATTCATAAAAGTCTAGAGAAAGCGGGGGCCACGCGTAAATGCATTGCTGTGCCTTGTACGCCAAAGCATAAAATCAACAAAAATACCATCAAAATACCAATCAAATACAATCATTTTTAAATATGTTAATTTCATATTTTTCCGTTTGTTTTTTTTTTTGTCAAGTATAGACGTCGCTGGAGCACAGGGCCCGCAATCGCTAGGTAAGTATGTTAGAGATGACTTTGGCGGTCAAAAGGTTAAGAGACTTTTAAATTTTAGGAAATATTGGTCAAAACACAACAGTTAGCAACCTTACCTGGCCTTACCTTAACGCCATCTTGTCCCAAACTAAGCAACTAAGCTTGTACTGTGGATACTAGATTGCTGATAAATATATTTTTTTGTAAATAAATACTTATTATTAGAAAATACATTTTTTTTATAAACCACAAAGTTGGCAAACAAGCATACGGCGCGCCTGATGGTAGGTAAGCATCACTGTAGCCTATAGACGCTTGCAATACCAGGGGTGTCACTCACGCGTTGCCAACCCTCCCAACACCCCCAAGTGGAGCTCTGGAGACCTTACTCACGCTAGGAACACAACATGGCTGAGACCAATGCTATTTGGCTACGATCTTCTGTAAGGTAGGTCCTTGCCCAGACGGGCTGCTCCGATTTGAGCGGAGTATCTGCTGTGACTTACTGTGGCATTGTGTTTTAAAATGTTTTTGAACAACTTACTGTCTGACAGAACTCTTAAATCGTTTAGAATTATATCCTTATCTGGAACAGCAATTTACACAACTGAAAGAAAACGTCCTTACTTGAGGTTTTCTTTCCATTTCCCGAAATAACCATGGAAGTGGAAAGAAATTACACGGAAAGTCACGGGAATGCCTAGTATTGAATAAGCAATCTTTTAATGATACAGCACCATTGGCCCTTAGAGAAAATGAGTGTTCTCGTAACGGACAGCGCATTCGAACCTAATGGTCTTAATTAACGCGCGGAAGCATTCTTGTCGATGCAGGTTTAAGTTCACACGTAGATAACTGGATTATAGTTTTACTAAGTTAGGTACCTAAATGAGATTTAGATAATATTTACAATTTTCAGATATTTTTCTGAAAGTTGAATACGTTCCGTTCATATACAAAAACGCTCACAATTAAGGGGATATGTGAAAAAAAGAAGGGTCCTTAGAAACCAAATATCTTCTAAACTACTAAAATTTAGACCTAGATTTTTGGATATGTATTAATTCATCATATAATCGAAATTTTGGAAAGAGCCAAAACACGATTGTGACACATTTCCTCGATAGAAAAAAAATCCGAAGTAACCTCTGTTTTTTCTTCAGAACTCTTGTAACTTCTAAACGGTAAATAGTAGAAATTTTAAACTTCATATAAAGAAAGACATTAATGTTTTCTAGAGAATGTAAAGACAAATTTTTTAAAACTCAATTAATGAATTTTAAATAAGCCTAAATGTGTTTTGGCGCTTACGACGTTAAAAATTCGCCGTGTTCACGGTGTCCCATCTCTGTCTCTCGCAAGAGGGATTGATATATGCGTCGCACGGGTGGGGCGGGCTCAGTCGGCCGCTTACTCTTGTCTGGGACGGATCTACGTTCGTCGAGATCTCGCGCGCAACCCATCGAAATAATATTACTACGTATAGAAATGACAGCGCCTTCAAATTTTGGCGCCGCGTTCGGCCGTGCGGGGCGCGCCCCTCCCTGGCCCCGCCCCCAACCGAGTCATAGAATATGACATTACTACGCAGGGGCGACACTTTGTTTATATTCTGCCTATTGGACATCTAACTGATTATTTTATTTTATTACAATATTTTATTTTACTTAATAGAATAAACTTAATAGAAAATAGGTATAATATTAGCTTTATAGGTAGGAAGCTACATTACATTTTTGTTCTTAACTTAATATTAGTCAAAAATAAACTGAGATTAAATCAAAACTTTATAATGAAGCTATTTATATATTGAAGTATTTTGTAATATATGCAAATACTAGGAGACGGTCGCCTGCCAGACAAGACAACTCCTCTTGTTGAATGGTAACGTATCTTTACTCCGAAACTTGTTTGCCCGAATTTCATTTGTTCGAAAATGGTTGGTCGAAATTTAAAATGCTGTTTCGTTTTCCATCTTTTTGTTTTCTAGAAACTATTTTTTTTACTTAGTAACTTTATCCACATTTACGTATTTTTTACCTACTATATAAAAATATTTTGGAAATATAGTTTAAAAAATCAATATTTAAATTACATATTATTTTAAAAAAAGAATTATGAAAATCGGTCCAAAATTGAAGGAGTAATCGGCGGACCTCCAAAAAAAAACAATGAAACATAGAACCTCCTCCTTTTTTGAAGTCGGTAAAAAAAAAAAGCAAAAAATGAATATAGACATTAAGCAATGTGGTTTGTTTATAGACGAACAATATCCGTTTTTAGGGGCCACGCCTGATGGAATAGTTTTAACGCATAATATGCTTGTAGAAATTAAGTGCCCCATGGCACCGTTCAAGGTTGGGATTGATAGGGCTATAGCACTAAACAAAATGCATTTTTGGAAAGAAGACAAAAATACTGGAAAAATATACATTAATAAAAAATCTGATTGGTTCTTTCAAGCACAGGGGCAAATGCATATTAGTAAATTTCCAAAATGTTTATTAGCTGTGTGGTATGGGGAAAATAAACTAAAAACAGAAATACTCCATAAAGATGATCAGTTTTGGAAGACGAAAATGGAACCAAAATTATTATCTTTTTATTATGATTGCTTGCTACCAGAGCTTGTAGATCCTCGGCATACAAGAAATATGGCAATTCGTGAGCCAAGTTATGTCATTCGTAAAGGTAAAGAAAATAAAAATGTTGACACAAATGAGACAAATGCGGGTTGTAATAATGAGAAGATTATTGCCTTAGAGAAATTTTAAAACTATAACTTTTAAAATTTCTCTAATGCTTTATTATTAGTTCTTTTATAATTAAAACGATTTAAAAAGTACGTGATTTGCATCTAATTAGAATTTATTATTAATTAATTATATTCTAGACAACATTTTCGTATATTTCAAAATTGGCTCAGCCTGTAGTGTGGTACTGCATATGCACAGTCTTCAGAAGAAGCCACAGAAAATTTTCATAACATAACTTTGAATAAGTATTTGAATGAAACGATGAACATTCCTTATTGTAACAGCTTAAGTATGTAATCCCATTGTTTTATCATTTTACTAAAATATTCCTTACAATGACATTAGCTCTTAGACTATAAAGTAAAACGCAGTGTGTGTAATGTTTTATTCGATTGCAAAAAGTATTTTGTTTGTCTGTAAAACTATTTAAAATTTAATATGTACTTATGTAAGTAATTATTTTGCTTATTTATCAATATATTTAGTTATAGACCAAATATCGACTGTCTTGTATTTCATAACTAATATTAAAATAAATAGACACAGGTATTCATTTACTATATTAGTTAAGATAAACTTAAATAGCTACTAAACAAACAATAACAAGTGAACAGCGAAACGGGTCTTTAGTTCGAACGGGCCAAATTGAACGGGCCATGGGACGTTCGACCGTATAGTCAAAATCGTCTTGCGTCCCAACGGGCCACTGATTAAATTTTGTAAACAAATTGAATGTAATAAAAAATTTAAGTACATGCAGGTAGAAAAGTTAAAATGGGAAAATTAAAACATGAATTGTTTTTTAATATTATTTATTATCATCTCTTAAAAAAGACAAGCTACTTGCTTATTAATAAAAAATCTCAAAAATTTAACGTCATCTTTAAAAGTTTTATAATAAAAATCAGTCTTATGAAGATTAATAATATAATTAACAACACTTGAATCAAATATACAATTTTGAGGAATGGGAATATTTATATTATGTTGAACTGCTGCAACGCATCTTTCCATTTCTTCTTCTATATAATTTGCGTCCTCGTCCTTCGGTTCATGGTTGTGAGCTGTCTCACGTAAAACACTTAAAGGGTTGTTTCTTATTTTATCTGATGCTTTGCACGTATTCTTTTTCGAACATACCCAAATTTCGGTACGGTCTTTATTTATTCTTTTCCTGGCGTACTCAAACCCATTTATAAATAAAAGCTGTCCACCTTTTCTTGTTGTGCCTACACGTACAGATCCATATTGAGACGTAGATGGCTGTTCGTCGTAAATTTTTTAATACCCTAAAATTAAACACAATATAATTATAAAAAAGCACAACAATACACTTATTTTTTTTTACAAAAAAAAATTGTAGACTAGATAAATATTTAACTTTATGAATTATGTAAAGATAGAGGAACTTTCTATTGGGAATTCAAACATTATAATATAGGTACCTTTTTTGCTGAAAATAAATATGCATATTGTAAAAAAAAATATTTGAAATGTGATAGATAATTAATAAGGCAAATGGAATTTTGGCTTAAAATCATTGTGTAAAAAATACTCACCACAAAATTTTTTCACCACTAACACGGCACAAACGCAAGCAATTGCAAAAACAAAGTGACCTCAAAGTACGCGTCATACACCATCCCTTTTCATTAGCCGATCAAAAAGAAGTTACGTATCTGTGACGTCAGAGGACTCTGACATCACATATAAGTAGCTTGTTTCTGATTGGCTAATGAAAAGAATCGTAAGATAAGGATTGTTGCTAACTGCTAACTGAAGTGTATAAGTTGATTTTAATGTATTTTGTTTTTTTTTTTAAGGTACTTGCTTTTGGCTAAGTAAATATTTAAGTAGTAAATAATAATTACTTTATAAAAAATTAATAATATTTATAAAATAAAATAAATAATAATAATATTTATTTATATTAATAGGTATTGTTGTTAATGAACGCTTTTTTTATGCGATTGTACTGACAGTATTTTAAAATAGTAATTTAATCAGTGGCCCGTTGGGACGCAAGACGATTTTGACTATACGGTCGAACGTCCCATGGCCCGTTCAATTTGGCCCGTTCGAACTAAATACCCGCGAAACGTATCGTATTTCCGACGAAAGTATTTTCAAAACTTCGCGGGAAAACGGCGGTCCGGCCGGCACGCGCGCGAGTGCAGCGCCGCCGCGGCGGCACTCGCGCAACTTTTGGCTAGGCCCCGCCCCTTTCGTTTCAATTATTTTACGGCATAGCGTCTTAAATAGATAACTTCTTTGAAGTTAGAAGAAAAGTCGCCGTTGTTCATCCAGGCTTTTTAGAAGACATAATGATATTACAGTACAAGTATTTTTAATTTGTTTAGAAAACATTAATTTAGAAAACGTTTCGTTTTTTATAGTTACGGTTCACCAGCCATTATTATTTTTGTAAGAATTTTTTTTTTACCTATCTAGGCGAATGAAATTTTTCTTAAAAAAATAATTTTCAAAAAAAAAGGGTTTCGATCTCAAAAAGTTCCTTTTGAAAATATCTTTGTCAGAATTTCAGAAATAATAATAATATTTTTTTCGGGTTAAAGAGTACCCTATGTGTTAATCCAAGGTATCGGCTACCTATACAGGGTGTATACCAAATATCATAAAAATTCGCACATCCATTTGAGCGTGAAGAAGTAACAAACAAACACACAAACTTTCGCCATTATAATAAGTATTAAATAAAATATTAAATATAAATATATGGGGACAATTCATACAGATTGAGCTAGCCCCAAAGTAAGTTCGAAACTTGTGTTATGGGATACTAACTCAACGATATTATATTTTATAACAAATACATATATAGATAAACATCAAAGACCCGAGGCCAATCAGAAAAAGTTCGTTTTTCATCATGACCCGACCGGGGATCGAACCCGGGACCTCCTGGGTGGCGGTCTGGCGTGGTAACCATTACGCCACGGAGGTCGTCTGTAGTATTAGTAGGGTTCTGTTAATAAAATATGCATAAGAACATTATTCGTACTAAAGACAGTACCTGATAAGTAGACAGGCAGTAATATCATAATAACCAGTACTGTAAGTATGAAAAATCAAGTTGGAAACTAATATTAAAACCCAATATCCTAAATCGCCAATTACTTTATAAATGGCCGGATTCTCGCCGTGCCTCTCCTCTCCTAGTTATTCAGATAATTGGATATCTCTCCTATATACGTAGGTGGGTCGCACAGTGACGCATACTTGGCGCAGTCGCAGCGGGAAATGCGCAGTGAGCGATAAGCCGATCCGAACGGACTTTGTGATGTCTACTGTCCGCGCGTCTCCGCTTCCGATGTGACAAGTGTGGATGTGCCTTAATTAACAGAAATAATTAAGGCAACTGTTTAATTAAACAAACATAAGTGAATGTAAGAGATTTAGGGCCGGATTCATAACTCCCAAATAACTTATTGAAACCGAGAGAATTATCAGGCATTTAGAAGGTTTTGCAATACATATTATTGGAATCAAAATAGTAAACAACAGCTCATAGCATTAGGTCCCAATAGTAATGTAACAATAGACCGTGGTGCTCGGCAATCGAGCCTCACTTGATTTGCCATCTCTCTAGGGTATAATGCTTTTGCTTCAAATTGCTGTTTCTCACGTAGTTGTTAAGGAGGGAAGTCCTTTCAATACTTCCTACTCCGACTATCTTCTTTCTGATTAAATTCGTTGTGAGTTCCAAGACAGCTGTAGTTTATTCCCCGGGGCGTCAATAAGCTTCATTGCTTATTGTCTATCTGAGGTCGCCGTTGTTGATCCTGGCTACACAGGAGACACAGTGGTGGGAATGTGTGGTGGGCTTGTCCCGAACTCCCGAATAACTTAGTCGTCAAATAACCTGACTATTTCTTGATGGCTTATGTTTTGACATTTCTTAATTGACAAATAATAATTCTTTATTAACATGTCTCAAACATTTAAATTAAATCTCTTCTTAAAATGTCTTTACAAGGGGTATTAAAACATTTTTTATTTTTGCGCTTTTTATGTTGACCCTGTGTGAAAATAATGCAATGTGTAAATAATGCAGGTTTTTATAGCCCATACCGAAAACCGCAACCCATATAAGATCACTTTGTTGAACTAAGTCTTACATACAGCCAGTTTCTGAAACGCATTTTAATTTTAATTCCACATTAAGTATCAAGCTATCTCTTTTTTCTTCATTAGTTTGACAGTGACAGCTAATAATTTAATAAATAAACATTAATTTAGTTAACAAATCTTTTTTCAATACTACTGAGGTGGTAAATCTAATTTTAATGTCTAGATAAGATATCGTTTGATATAACGTAGATGAACATTATCGACTAGAGGTATGTCACGTGGTAATCTGTTGCTTATTTTTAAGTTTATTATTAAAGTTGTCCCTGAAATCATATCCATAATATTCTAACGTCCACCTAGAAGCAAATCAGAGCAAGCCAGAGTGCATTGTTGCACTGATTTAGAACGGCAGACATCTCCAAACTAACTCGATCCTCACGTATTAATATATTCTATTCGATTCTATAATTCGCAGACGATGTATCGATTTGGGATCATAGTTTGTTGAATTGTTAGAATTAGTTCTGTCCGAGTGATTAATCGAGTTTCTGCATTAGGTTTGTAGAGCTCAACAATGTTATTAGCAGTGCAAGGATCTCTAAATTTAAGGGCTCTTGTAAATAAATAAATATCATAAATGAAATCATTTATTTTGCAAGTGGATTTACAGGATTTTTTTTGCCAACGAGCACTTCGACGTATATTACCTGTTGAGAAGGAGCAGCATACGCTTTCCTCTCTCTATTCCAGCTACTTCACCTCTTTATAAGACACGAGTTTTCCCTTCGTAGTCTCTAAGAAGTTACAAGTAAGTAGAATACACAGAAATGCAATTTCGATGACAACTTCGGAGTGCTTAGTAAGAGTTTTTTGATCACATTCGAACGTGTTACCGTTTACAAGTCGACTGAATTAAAAGAAAAGTTTCATATTATCAATTTACTAGACGCGTGTTACATATCCAAATTAGCTGGGTTACTCACTTCAAAATGTGAGCAAGCAAGACACATAATTTAAATATGTAACACGCGTCTTATAAATTCGCAACATGAGAATTCTTCTCTATTTGGTCGGTTTATTTACGTTGACATGATCGAATGTGACCAAAAAACTCGTACTAAGCACTCGGGTAAGATGGCGTTTCTAATCGTAGCTACTTTTTGTACATTAGTACAAATAGCTTCATAAGCATTGTCATTATCTCAGCCACAGCAAATCCACTGTTGGATATATCCCTCCCTCTCCCCCATACGCTTCCATACGAAACGTAAATCCGATATTTCGGCCGAAGTATCGGAAGAATTTTAACCGTGAAATACAAGGTATTTCATGGTTATTTTAGTAATTCCTTGAATTCTATCCATGAAATAACTTGTACTTTATGGTTATTTTAGTAGTTCATTGAATTATAATCATGAAATAACTTGTATTTCACGGTTAAAATTCTTCCGATACTTCGGCCGAAGTATTGGATTTACGTTTCGTAGTAGCCCTCCAGTATGCTCCTTTAGCATTTACATAACAAATTGTATTCGATCAGAACAGTATTGAGCAATATGTTCCTTGCGTTGTTGTCCCCGTTGGTACCTCTTCTTATAAATCAACACAGCACACCCTACCATTCGTACGATCAACATTTTCTGCATGCAGACTATTTTGCATATTACAAACTCTATAACAACAGTTATCAACAGCAATAACAACTTGCTTACAACCTCTAAAACAACTGTTTAAAGTTTATTTTGCTATGGCAATGAAAATTTGTAATAACGAAATAATTTTGTGTACAGTATGTTTTATCTAAATCGGTCACTCCGTGTGGGGGCCGGTGTTATAAATCAGCCTGTATATCTGTTGCTGACAAATCTTAATATATGACTTTTCTTGGTATGTCTAGGATCAGTGTTGCGAGGTCAAGAAGTGAAGGGCGACATGTATTGTAATCCTCACTTCTTATATACAGTTTTACTGTCCCTTTATGTACTGTAACCCTTAATAATTTAACTGTCCCTTGATAATTAAAATAACAAAACCCAAATATGATTTCTTAATCAATATTTTCTTGGACGAATCATACAACGCCATCTAGTTCCAAACTAAGCAAAACTTGTACAATCAACTAATGAAACAGGTGACCAGGTTAGGGAACTAAGAACGAAGATTTTGACATTAATAATGTAAGCATCGTTATGAAAGTTGGTCAAGTCGGTGGCTTAAAACAACTCGGACTGAAAACTCTGGTCTCCGCCAATCCGCATTAGAGCAGCGTGGCAGAGTATGTTCTAATCATCTTCGATTGAAGGGAGACATCACTGTCGTGGGATGATTATGGGTTGATTGATTAAAATACTATTATTAATCATGTTGTTAAAAATTAAAACATAAATCAAAAATGATGACCGCCACATTGACTAACTCCATAGGGGCCAATCTTAGACCGAGTTTAGGACCACGCCCACAAAATGACAATCATTAACACACACATACACACGGCGGATATGCATTGAATTCGTAATGAGCCTGCCTAGGGAACTGTTACAAAAGTGCTAATTTATCTAGACCTAGATTTACGAAGCATTACATTGGTCAATTATTCTAGCATTACTGAATGTTTTATTATCAAAATTATTAAAAATATAATTATTTACTACTAGCTTCTGCCCGCGGCTTCGCTCGCGTTAAATTCGGGGTAACACGGTTGCCCTTGCTTCCTACCTTGAAAACTGCGAATGCAAAACGTCCCGTATAAAATTTCACCCCCTCTTTTAAGGGGTTGGGGGCAGATTTATAAAAAAAAATGATGCACGATTTTTTTGTTAGTCACAAATAGTCCGGATACCAATTTTTAGCTTTCTACCTTGAAAATTGCGGAATGCTCCATACAAACTTTCACCCCCCATTTTAGGGAAGTGGGGGGTTAGAAAGAGACAAAAAGTAGCCTATGTCACACTCCACCCCTTCAACTATCTCCACTTAAAAATCACGTCAATTAGTCGCTCCGTTTTGCCGTGAAAGACGACAAACAAACAGACACACACACTTTCCCACTTATAATATTAGTATGGATAATATGTTGAAATAGGTGTGATGGTTAATTTAGGGCTCACTTGATTTAACTAGTCACTAGAGGCTTGAATTAAACAATTCCTCTAGAGTAGCGTACCAACTTATGATGGCGGCGAAAAAGTATTTGAAATACGTGGAGGCTAATTATAAAAATAATTAATTAATTAAAATTGTAAAAAATATGATTTCTTGATAATTCAGCAATATACCTTTTCATGTTAGGTTAGTTAACTATGTGACTGGCTTATGATCTAGTTTGTTCGATATGCAGTTATGGACGCCAGATCGAACTGATAATATAGTTATCGAACATGTCAGAATTAGCGAAGGGGATTGGCTGAGGAATGTTGAAATAAATTAAATTATGCCAATAGTATGCCTACAATGTAGGAATATATTAAATCTGTGTATTTGTATTTTACAGATAAATCTAGTTTTTTGGATTTTGGCACTAATAACGATAGAGTCTTGATACATAGATAGATAGATAATATTATGTAGAACTAGTAAAATACTCGCAATTTCGTATGCGTATATCTCGCTTTCCCGTGGGAATTTAGAAAAATCCTTTCTTAGTACACCTCTAGACGTCGTAAGGAACCTACATTCCAAATTTGGAATCTCTAGACCCAGCGGTTTGGGCTGTGCGTTGATACATAGTTAAATCAGTCAAGACTTTAAATATATATTGGATAAGCTTTATTTGAAAATTGCAATACATAGACAAAAATACAGTACCTAGGTGTGAACGGATAACTTACAGACCTTATTGCTGACAGCAATCTTTTCAAGGCAACCTTTGGGCTAAAAAAGAAGTCTTCGGGAAGTGGTTCAAATTTTCGTTTTAAGATTCCGTCCTTACATACATACATACATACAGAGCAAGTTAAATAAAAGCTTTTAAAACTGCATGTTTCCATGTTTGATTGATAGTATTGATAATGGAATCTTAAGCAAACATCAACTAAACTATATAGTGATTAAATTTTATATTCAAGAACTAAGTATAAAAAAATTATTTTGAATTGAAATTAACTTTCACATTCATTCATTCATCACAAACACTTTCGAATTCAATTCAAAAAGAACTAGAGGTCGTACTAGATTCTAGTACCTATTCGAATATGGAATTCGGAAATGTAGACAAAACACTAAATAAAAAACTTACACTGGCTGAAACACAGTAAATTAAAAACTTACACTAACACCGGCTGAAACATACATTTGAATTTAGAACGGAAAAAAGAAAATAGCAGATGAGAGCTCATTAAAGAGGTCACAGATCAGTCTCGGCTTGATACTGGTCAAATGCAAATTCGCTACCGAGCTACGCAAGGCCCGTTACCAGGGCTGCCAAATATCACCGAAACTTTCTTTAATATTTCATAAAAAATATTTTTTTGTGAAATATTAAATACTAGCTTCCGCCCGCGGCTTCGCCCGCCTGGCCTAGTAACAATTAGCATATCTTTCTTCAGAAACAAATTCCGGTCCGGCACGGCCCGGTACGGTACGGTTTCATCCGGTCCGATCAGGTCCGGTCAATCCGGTCCGGTCCGGTCCGATCGGTCCGGTCCTTATAAGGACCCTACATGTCAAATTTGGCATCTCTAGACCCAGCGGTTTAGGCTGTGCGTCCCCTCTCAACTTCGTTTGCGTATATCTCGCTTTCCCGTGGGAATTTTGAAAAGTCCTTTCTTAGTACATCCCTAGACGTCGTAAGGAACCTACATGCCAAATTTGGAATCTCTAGACGCAGCGGTTTTGGCTGTGCGTTGATACACCCTCGCAACTTCGTTTGCGTATATCTCGGTTTCCCGTAGGAATTTTGAAAAATCCTTTCTTATTACACCTCTAGACGTCGTAAGGAACCTACATTCCAAATTTGGAGTCTCTAGACCCACCGGTTTGGGCTGTGAGTTGATATATAGTTAAGTCAGTCAGTCAGGACTTTGAATTTTATATATATAGATGAAAAAAAAAACGGTCCGGTCCGGTTCGATCCGGTCCGGCACGGCCCGGTACGGTGCGGTTCCTTCCAGACCGATCAGGTCTGATACGTTCCGGTCCGGTCCGGTCCGTTCCGGTCCCGTCCGGTCCGGTCGGTCTGGACCTTATAAGGACCCTACGAGTGAAATTTGGCATCTCTAGACCCAGCGGTTTGGGCTGTGCGTCCCCTCGCAATTTCGTATGCGTATATCTCGCTTTCCCGTGGGACTTTTGAAAAATCCTTTCTTAGTACATCCCTAGACGTCGTAAGGAACCTACGTGCCAAATTTAGAATCTCTAGACGCAGCGGTTTTGGCTGTGCGTTGATACACCCTCGCAACTTCGTTTGCGTATATCTCGGTTTCCCGTAGGAATTTTGAAAAATCCTTTCTTAGTACACCCCTAGACGTCGTAAGGAACCTACAGTCCAAATCTGGAGTCTCTAGACCCACCGGTTTGGGCTGTGCGTTAATATATAGTTAAGTCAGTCAGTCAGTCAGTCAGGACTTTGAATTTTATATATATAGATGAAAAAAAACCGGTCCGGTCCGGTTCGATCCGGTTCGGCACGGCCTGGTACGGTGCGGTTCCTTCCAGATCGATCAGGTCTGATCCGTTCCGGTCCGGTCGGTCTGGATCTTATAAGGACCCTACATGATAAATTTGGCATCTCTAGACCCAGCGGTTTAGGCTGTGCGACCCCTCTCAACTTCGTTTGCGTATATCTCGCTTTCCCGTGGGAGTTTTGAAAAATCCTTTCTTAGTACATCCCTAGACGTCGTAAGGAACCTACATGCCAAATTTGGAATCTCTAGACGCAGCGGTTTTGGCTGTGCGTTGATACACCCTCGCAACTTCGTTTGCGTATATCTCGGTTTCCCGTAGGAATTTTGAAAAATCCTTTCTTAGTACACCCTTAGACGTCGTAAGGAACTTACAGTCCAAATTTGGAGTCTCTAGACCCACCGGTTTGGGCTGTGCGTTGATATATAGTTAAGTCAGTCAGTCAGGACTTTGAATTTTATATATTTAGATGAAAAAAAAACCGGTCCGGTCCGGTTCGATCCGGTCCGGCACGGCCCGGTACGGTGCGGTTCCTTCCAGACCGATCAGGTCTGATCCGTTCCGGTCCGGTCCGGTCCGTTCCGGTCCGGTCCGGTCCGGTCGGTCTGGACCTTATAAGGACCCTACATGACAAATTTGGCATCTCTAGACCCAGCGGTTTAGGCTGTGCGTCCCCTCTCAACTTCGTTTGCGTATATCTCGCTTTCCCGTGGGAATTTTGAAAAGTCCTTTCTTAGTACATCCCTAGACGTCGTAAAGAACCTACATGCCAAATTTGGAATCTCTAGACGCAGCGGTTTTGGCTGTGCGTTGATACACCCTCGCAACTTCGTATGCGTATATCTCGGTTTCCCGTAGGAATTTTGAAAAATCCTTTCTTAGTACACCCCTAGACGTCGTAAGGAACCTACAGTCCATATTTGGAGTCTCTAGACCCACCGGTTTGGGCTGTGCGTTGATATATAGTTAAGTCAGTCAGTCAGGACTTTGAATTTTATATATATAGATGAAAAAAAACCGGTCCGGTCCGGTTCGATCCGGTCCGGCACGACCCGGTACGGTGCGGTTCCTTCCAGACCGATCAGGTCTGATACGTTCCGATCCGGTCCGGCCCGTTCCGGTCCGGTCCGGTCCGGTCCGGTCGGTCTGGACCTTATAAGGACCCTACATGTCAAATTTGGCATCTCTAGACCCAGCGGTTTGGGCTGTGCGTCTCCTCGCAATTTCGTATGCGTATATCTCGCTTTCCCGTGGGAATTTTGGAAAATCCTTTCTTAGTACATCCCTAGACGTCGTAAGGAACCTACATGCCAAATTTGGAATCTCTAGACGCAGCGGTTTTGGCTGTGCGTTGATACACCCTCGCAACTTCGTTTGCGTATATCTCGGTTTCCCGTAGGAATTTTGAAAAATCCTTTCTTAGTACACCCCTAGACGTCGTAAGGAACCTACAGTCCAAATTTGGAGTCTCTAGACCCACCGGTTTGGGCTGTGCGTTGATATATAGTTAAGTCAGTCAGTCAGGACTTTGAATTTTATATATATAGATTCGAAATAAAAATTATTATGTACTTAAATAAACGGAAACTAAGCTGTTACGTCATACTGACCATTTCCTTCTTAATTTTAACTAGTGAAAACCGTGCAACTTCGTTTGCGTGTATTTATTTATGCACAGCAGCGCCATTTACATTAGATTTGACCAAATCCAGATGTTTATAACTGATCCATATTAGAACTCAAGCATCAATTAGGTACTACTGAATAATATAATAATGTGTGAGTTAAATTTTCCTAAACAGGAAGGTCTCTACGTGTGCCATAATAGGCATTGCTATAAAATATTTCCACTGCATTAATTGTAATATTTATGGATCGTGGAAATTATGTCTGGAAATGAAAAATCATTGAAATTATTTTAATTGCATTATGATTATTTTTAAAGTTGTCACGGTTCAGCTAACCATACTTATTTAGAAAACATTTTTGAAAGAATTCGATCCCACATCCTCATATCTGGCCGAGCCCTCTTCCTAAAATTGTAGTTAAGTGACAAATATTTTGTCTGTCATGTACACCCCTGAACGTAGCCTAAGCTCTGGTTAAAAACGTAATTATACACACGAATGCGCATGATTCACGAAATATTTGAATACTGTATTACATACATTCGCTACGCCGCCGATACAGTCTCAGCTGCCAGTATCTCTGCAAACAAAATAGACCTTTATCGTTTGAACAAAAAAAACAAATTCACATAACAAAAATAATAGGACAACGACTTTTCAAAATTCGAACGGAGGTATGGCGCATCTCTAATCATAGCATAGACAAAGCTAAACTCTACTTTATTTTTATTAGTTTATGGTTGGTTTCTAGATATTTGTTAGCTATGGTCAGGCATTAGTTGAAGAAGAATGATGGCCGACTAGTGATGTGCAGACGCCGTGGGAACGATCTGACGGTTTGGGAAATGGTGCTTCAACGAGAACGTGAACCGAAGATCGGTCTTAAGATATGAGGTAAATATAGCAGCCTGTTGTTCAAATAATGCTCATGAAAATTATTTTTAAACACTACGATTTATAAGGAGATACCTATTTTTAATAAGAACCATAAAATGTTTATAGCTGTTTTTCTATGGTTCGTGGCATTATTTACACATATTTTGTAAAAGAAGTTTTGTTAGTTTTTAAAGGCAGATCAAACTAATGTTTGGATGGTAATATTTTTGAATCGTTGTTACACAAAAACGACTAATTTTAATGTACTTTGATATACATATGGATTTTGACTTAACTACTTGACACATACATATAGTTACATAAAGAATTATTTGCAAAAAGATCCGAAACCCAACTACTATCGCTATCTCTCTCCTTTTCAAAAATCATCGGAAACGGCTTAATGAGCTCCTTTGGTGTCCTGCATGCTCGTTTGTCAACGTCTTCCATAAAATAAAGTTTTTAAAATAATTTAGGAATCATCATTCTATTTTGAATTAATTACGACGAATAGTTCTGTTTAACTTACAATCAATCCTACTATCCTAAAGTCATTTAAAGTTAAACAATATCTCATCAGCATTTATCTTCGGACCTATCCTTCGATCTGCAATCACAGGATCGTTAATCCTTTGTATAATCGATTTGCACGCACGCGACCTCACCACATTATATTTTCAGTTGTACAACTAATAGTTATAGCATTATAGACTTTATTATGGTACTTATAAGTGTTTATACTTAATTTGTGAGTTTATTTTGATTGTTTAAGATGCATGCTCGTTCGGACGCGACGACCACATCCTGTCCATTGTTCGATTTAAATCGAGTACTCGATAGGGTATCGATATAGTTTTTTGTTAGTTGTTTTCTTCTTGCAATTAATGGATACCTTATCAGGGACTCATCATCCTAATGCTGGGATCTCTCTTCGTCGTATCCTGAGGGACGTGATCATGGCGAGCAGTTTGTGTCGCAAGCAATCTCCAGGCCGCGCGGTCTTGCGCCTTCAGGGGCCCAAGTCTATGTCTATTATATGGAATCTAATTAATAATTAATAAACTAATTGTAATGCTGATCTCAATTACCATATACTGTCACTATTTTTCACACATTTATTCTAATATTACTGCTGTGCTTTATTGACATGTCGTTTACATCTATAATTGAGGCGGCACTCTATATTGTACCTATTCAAGTGTTTAATTTATATTGAATGTATTAGTGTTCGCTTTGTTGATGTGACTAATAAAAATAAATAAATAAATAAAGTCTGCTAAATACAAATGCACCAATAGAGTGTCAATATTGTGTCACTTGAATAGTTTTTGACATTTGGTATTGTCATATTTGTTTAAGTTCGAGGCCATTTCATTGACCCACTATCGAACTACTATTGATTTTCGGTAGTATCTTTCACATAAAAGCGATTTAACTGAAATAGTAGTTCATGGATTTTAACTGTCAACCATTGCATTCATTTTCCACTGACACTCTATAGGTAGTCAATACATTGAGATACTAGTTAACTTTTAGCAGAATACCAAAATTGCCATTATGGGAATATAATCACAATAGGGTGGTGAAGGTATGACAACAGTCTTGCGCCTTCTGAACGGATGCCTGCAGGCTCGCCTGAGTAGCCTGGTACCATCCACCTGGTCGGTAAACGTCCTCTTCTTTTACTTGTTTTTCTGCTAAGTTATGGGGTCTAGAAATAAAAGAGTCTAGAACATTAACCCCGCGCTACACATTTAAAACCATGGTTTGGTAAGGTATAAGAACAGTGTAAACAAGAGGTTTCACGTCAATTACGGTCTTCAAACACCCTTGATAGAAGAGTATACGTTTGACGCTGCGTCCATAGTATACTGAAGTTTAAAGTTGGTTTTAAACGTAGCCGGTGATAAATAATATTAAATATAATAAATATCATCTCCATTATTAACAAACAGTAATAATTAAATAGTTGTCCGCCCAACGACTGGTCGTGAGGTAGAAATTACAGAATTGCGAAAATAGAGATCTGACAAACACGTTTCTTATAGACTCTGAGCTTTTGCGAAGTGAAGTGAAGTTGCCTAACTTCACTTCACTTCGCAAAAGCTCAGAAGAGTTAAGACGAAGTAGGACGAAGAGCCCGTCCAATCCGTCCATGCGTACTAGCTTGAAAACTTTTTTAAAATTACTTAAGGGTCAAAATATCAGAATTGCACGTACGGTCTCTAACCTTACTAATACCAGCGCCCCGTCCCAGCTTCGTAAGCGTTTTTATGAGGATCCCTATTAAAAAAAAAAAATAATATATCTCTTATCCGCGGATAGCGCAGCTTTCCAACGGTCAAAGAATTTTTCAAATCAGTCCAGTAGTTTCTGTGTTAATTCCTTACAAATAAAAAAAAATACAAATTTAATGTTTCTTAACAATATTGATTTTAAAAGAGATAAAGTTTGTGATTTTGTGAAGTTATAAGGGGGTAATGTCTGGATCTACTAAACAGATTTTGAACATTCTTTTACCAATAGAGAACCATGTTATTTGCCGAAAACCACTTTATTTGCCTAAAATGCTAGATTATTATGTTATGCTGAAGAAGCCCACGCGAGTAACAAAATAAATGCAAACAAAACCTGGAGCATTCATTAGTGCACGAAATATACAAGTCATGAGTATCCTAATTAACAGAACAAAAGGCAGACGTACAAACAGTAATTCGTAGATAGATAGATGGAACAATAGCATGATAACGATACCCAGACATGTTGACGTCTTATTAACTTACCTATCGATTTATGATAACTTTGTTATGACTGTTCCGGGTTCGATTCCTGGTGGATTTAAGATTAGTTTTTTTTGGAGACTGACCTATAATTTCTACCGTTAACCCCAACAGTCTGGGTAAGCGGCGATCAGGGATTTACTTGACTTGGGATTATTTTATTTTAGACCACTTAAAGAGAGATAGGGCACATAAAGAAAGGTAGGGCACAGCGGATAATCCGCTCAAATCGGATCGGATCGGATCTGAGGAAGAACCTCCACCTTACAGAAGATCGTAGCCAAATAGTATTGGTCTCGGCCATGTTGTGTTCCTACGGTGAGTAAGGTATCCAGAGCTCTACTTGGGGGAAGGGTTGGCAACGCGTGAATACCTTCGGTATTGCAAGCGTTTATAGGCTACGGTGACGCTTACCATCAGGCGGGCCGTATGCTTGTTTGCCAACTTTGTGGTATAAAAAAAATGAAATCTTTTTTTATTCAAATAGGCCAAAATTACCAGTCAAATCGGCACTTTTTTTCCTACCGCCAGTTTCATATAGGTCTATTCTATTCTACTATTCTATTCTACCAGCTCTTTCACTGTTTTTCTACCATAAGTTCAAATCTGAACTGCCGTCACTGAATCGTAATAAGAAGAACAGGCAAGAACAACTGGGGGGGGGGGGGGGGGGGGAGGGGGGGGGGGGCTGTGAAAGGATTGACAACGGTGGATGGCCGGGAATTTGGAAATGAAGAAGTACTCTAAGAAATATCATGGGAAAATATACCGCTGTTTTTAATAAATAAAAGTCTTGGACCTCAAACCAGGACATACACATACGAAAGTGCACGGATTACGTTGGTAATAAAAAAATGTATGATTGAAAAAAAAATACTAAGTCTTATAATGTAACACTTTTAATATAATAAATGATACATGTCATGTATGTATGTAATTACAATATGTATAGATACAATTTATTAGACACGAGACAATTTTACATAGCTACCAGATTTCATGTTCGATGAATTTTACAATACTACTAACGCCATCTATTGTCGAATAGCAACACTATATTCATCAGAACCAGAGACTGCACTGCACTTCATTTTGGGATGTTCCGCTTGTTTTATGCAAATATAATATTTTTAAATGTGTATTGGAATTGAATGAAATACGAATATTTTATTTTGAGGAAAACGCCATTATTAATTTATTATTTGCTATATATTAATTTTAAATGGATTAGGGAGATTGATGGAGGCGTCTTCTTATCAGCACTCCGTTTTATTGTTATAAAAGCGATATTTTTTTAAATATTAAAAAAAGTTTAAATAAGTCAAAAGTCCTTTAGAGTAACCAAAAATAACTTATAAGCTTTTTTTAAAATTGACTTACATTTTACTGTAAATTAGAATATTTATACCGTAAACATTTACACCGGAATTTCAAGAAAACCATTTTCAATAGAATCCAAGATTCTTTGATTCTTTACCCTTTGATTTTTATCGGGAAGTTATACTGACAAACACAAAAAGAACTTTATTTTGCTTCATTTTAATTATGTTTCCGCCAAAAATCTAAAATAGTTATTAATTTCTACCAAAAACTTATGAGACAATAATTAAAAATTTTCATTAAAAAAAATTTTGAAACCCAAATTGTAAGAACAAAACCCTTCCAGTTGTCTCAGAGTAGGAAACTCTGGAACAATGGTTAATAATGGTTTTCGTTCGCTATACGTTCATTAAGACGCCTTTTGTTCCAATACATTTGGGGGTACGCAAAAATTATAACATACAGTCGAGGCCGTATTGTGCGGCGCGGAATAAGTGGCGAAATATCACTCTTGCTGTAGGGCTGTCATTCGCTTTAATAGGCGAAGGAAGTCACAAGGCACAGGTGAAATAATTTGCTACTGTGCTTGTGTTCCTTCGACTTTCCTCGTCTTTTTTATGAGACAGCCTAACCTAGCTACTTTGAATTGGTGGTGGCAAGTGAATTCTCTCCTGCTTCCTACTCCTTTTTTCACTATCCTTGCTCCGTTCATCTTTTTCATACCTTCATAAGTGGACAACGCATCCAAGATCTTGTAGTCGTGGATGTCCTTGGGCTGCGGTGATTGCTTACCATCAGGTGAACTGCTAGCACTTTTGTACTCATCTGTCATAAAAAAAAGTGAGCTGGCTCGACAGGGGCAGTATTACGTTCTCACAAAATATCGACGTGATTACAGCGGTGATATGCCACTGTATTTATTTCGTATATTGAGTGATGGTGTCAGAAGCGTACCCGTCCATCTTACTACCTTCCTTCCAATTTTTTTCTCGTTTGACACACTTCTTTTTTAGCTTGTTTGTCCTCTTTTGTCATTAAAAAACCGCTTTCTCTAAGTTGAAGTAAGTGTTTTATCAAATGTTATGCTATCTACAGTAAAAGAGCATTTTCTTTGAGTCGTTGTTTGAAAACTTTCACTTTTTTTTATATTGATAAATCGTTTTATTTTTTTGTCATCCCTAGCATGCGTAGTCACGAGAATTCAAAGTAGCGCCTACGCTAACTGTAAGGAAACAG
Source organism: Endotricha flammealis (assembly GCA_905163395.2). NCBI lineage: Eukaryota > Metazoa > Arthropoda > Insecta > Lepidoptera > Pyralidae > Endotricha > Endotricha flammealis. Next base: position 3,680,481 of record LR990869.1, on the reverse strand, counting down.
CACCAACAGAGTGCGCTAAATTCATTTCTACGAATGAATAATACACCATTTGGGAATTTTTCTTCATACATCCTTTTTACGTATTGCGGTATATTTAATAAATCTGTGTTACAGAGTGTTTATGGCAGGAATATAAATTATTTTTGTTTATTTCTCATAAGTGACCTAAAATTTGAGTTTCGACTTGCAGAAATTAAAAAAAAAGTAACCTATCCTTTAATTCAGCTCTGCCAAGATCATGCTGGAAACGTTTGGGCCCATGCCCAGCAATGGACTTCTTGTGGTTACAATTATTTTGATGTGGTAGATAATTATCATCATAATTCTCTACTACATCAAAATAATATACGAAATACTAGCGGACCGCCCCCGTCTTGGTTTTACCAAGGAACCCTAATTTTTTTGAAAACTTGTTACGAAATTTTTCAAGAAGAAAATAAATTTTCAAATCGGTCCTGTAAATTTTGAGTTTATTCCTTACAAACAATATTACAAATCTTCCTTATAATATTAGTATTATACAGGTAGGTATATAGATAGAAACGAAATTATATTAAAGATGCACGAATGTTTAATTTTGAGTACAAATCTTGTTTTCACAGATAAAGTTACTGTTTTGTGTGATGAGGCGAAATTGCGTGTGATCGTGTTATCACCCCCGGGGGGTGGGCAGGGGGTGTCCTTTCTTTCCATTTCTATACAAAAGTTTGAGTAAGAGTAATACACGTCGTGTCTTGATTTTGGGGCGACAACCATTTTGGAGAATGAGAGGAATATTTTTCGCATGACCTGTTCCTTTATTTTTAGCTTGTATTCAAAAACGTTTAAATAATTTTATTTTTTTCTTTAAAGCAGCTAAGACCCATTTTGTTCATCATGACGTCATCATGTCAACCCATATCCCACTACAGGAAACGTCTCTCTTCAATCAAAGGGGATGAGAGCATATTCTGCCACGCTGCTCCAATGCAGATTGGCGGAGGCCAGTTTTTTCAAGCTGCCTGAATGAAATTTCTTCTGACTTAAAAATTATATTTTATTGCTTGCATCCCTCACAATAAAGTTATCTTATTTATCATACCAAGAGAGTCAAACTGTCTATGCTTGTCAACGTTGACTTTTGAAAAAGTTCCACGAAATCCCAAACACGTGGCCACCCCAGCACTCGAGCTGGGAGCCAATTGTTCTCAAGATTGGTTTAAGCCTCCGCATGTGATCTTAATTAATGAATACGAAGTAATGACTAAGCTTATTTCGTTAATTTATTTACAACGAACTCAATGCGTGGAAACCCCACAGTGCTGTGGGAATTATTTGTGCTCGGATTGTATATTTTGAATGCGAAATTTTGAATTTGTTATTTTTAAATTTACGTTATTTAACTAGAAGCGAAACCAGAGCAACTTCGTTTACGTGTATACATACCGCTTTCCCGTGGGAATTTCGGAAAATTCATACAAACAACAAACACATACAAAGTGCAAACCCTCCAAGTTTCAAGACCTTATGATCATCGGTTCTTCCTGTGCCTGCCTATGTGTTATCGATCCGCAAGGTATCAATATACAAGTAACGTGTTCTGACTTCGCGTGGTTTCTATATTGACATGACGTAGTATATTAATTTGATAGAAATAAACAAATTCATTTATTCGTTGTCTTACTAAATTAGACGTGAGAAACTTACAGAGTGCTTAGTACCTACGAGTTTTTTTGTTCACGTTAGTTCATGTCGATGTAAACAAACCGACCAAATAGAGAAGCGCTCTTATGTTGCGAATTTTTTGAATTGTTACATTTCAAAATTATGTGGCTTATTTAATCACGTTTCGAAGTGAGTAACCTGTCTAATTTAGAAATGTAACACGCGTGGTAAATTCACAAAATGAAAACTGTTTTTCAATTTAGTCGGCTTGTAAACGTTAACACGTTCGAATGTGACCAAAAAACTCGTACTAAGCACTGAGATATTCGCATGAAGCAGGAATACATCTCGATCAGTGAGTGAGAGAACCAGAAGCCCGACTCCTTTCCTATCCTTTTCTTCCTATTCCCACCGTCTTTGTAGCGGACAACGAAAAAGGGGGGTGGGAAACATCTCTGGTGTTTCTGAAGTTTATAGGCGACAGTGACCACTTTCCACCAGGTGGCTCACTTGCTTATTTGTCGCTTAGTTATGTTATGAGTACTTATACTATGTTTTAGTACCAGATTTCAAATATTAAAGTCCTGGAACATACGAAATCAATTTTATTTTTCTAAAAACAAACCAAATAATTCTTCGTCATTTTCATTCATTCAATTCCAATATGTAAAGGTAAGGTAGTCTAATACTAAGATTTTCCGCTGCAATGGGAGTATTAAATCTACATCTACACCATAGTTAAATTGAGAGCAGTGCCGAAACTGGATAGTAGTGTATGATCAGCTCGGTGGCGCAGATGGTAGTTACCCACCTTTTTTTGTTTAAAGTCAGGAAAATGCATTACTGCAAGTCCCGCCACTTGGGGAAGCGGCGGAGGTCTGTCGGGCTCACTTCTCTAGACAATGAAAATATCGACTAAAACCTGAATGTCTGCCACCTTCTCCGTCATCACAGTAGCGGGGTGGCATCCCGTGTTTACCTACCCTCCTTTCTTCGGTATCAGAGGGCGATTTTTTATTTTTTTTATTTTTTTTGTGTTTGTATCAGGTCTGTTTTCTTTAGATTATGAGAAGGTACATATTATGTGGAATAATACATCCGATTGTCTTAGTACCCATAACACAGGCAAGTTTATATCTAACTTGCAGTTAAAATAAGTAACTGCACTTGTGTAAAACAACCTACAACATACATAACGTTTCTCTACTGTTTTTTAAACAACTGTGGTGATGTGGAGACAGACGGTAGCAAGATACGGCTTCATTGGACATTAATGATTTCTACTTACTGTATGAATATTTCAAATGCTCCCGATGTACCGATAATGTGCGGAATATTTGCTTAATGAACGGTTTGCAGAAAAAACTTTTCATCTTTAAAAATGGTTGCTTTCAAATACTTTTGAAATCTTCAAAAAAGAATACTTAACTTATGTATGCATGTTTTTTACGTTTACGCTTTTGTTGTTTATACTTTTAAAAAATATTAAAAATCTTACACACTGCAGAACCTGCTGGCCACGTTGCTCATTTTTCTGCTGAAGAGAATCGAAATAAAGTATTTTGTTACACCACATTAACATTTTATTGACGACCTCCGTGGCGTAATGGTTACCACGCCAGACCGCCACCCAGGAGGTCCCGGGTTCGATCCCCGGTCGGGTCATGATGAAAAACGAACTTTTTCTGATTAGCCTCGGGTCTTGGATGTTTATCAATGTATGTATTTATTATAAAATATAACATCGTTGAGTTAGTATCCCATAACACAAGTTTCGAACTTACTTTGGGGATAGCTCAATCTGTATGAATTGTCCCTATATATTTATTATTATTATTATTATTAAAAGATATTTGATATATTCAGTAGTAGTTAATGATATTTTTTTAGGGTTATGACATGGTTACAAATAAGGAATAGCTCAAATCACATAAAGAAATAATTGTTAAATATTAATTGTGAAAAAAAAGTTTTATTATTTTTTAAACATGCCTTATTCAAAAAATTTTCAACATTTAAACTGGTTGTTTTAATGATGATTTTTTTTTGAATAAGACATTATTTTTTTACTTAAAAAAATTCTTCATTTTTATGCAGTCTCTACATCCTCCAGACTGCATGTCTCCGCATGATAAGAAATGCACACATTAAACCGTCTTTACGCAGACTGCTCCTTGCATTTAATGGTGCACACATCTTCCATTATTTGCACTTTTGATTGAAGAAAAATCTTGAAGGAATTTTCTGACTTTTGTGTTCCAGACCTTAGTTCTACAGAGTTCAACTCTTTACTTTGTGTAATTTTTATTTTCTAATGTGTTTGCTTTTACACCAACAATTTCTAAAATTTAAGTCTCCTAGCATTCTATGCCCAATCGCTTGATTTTGGTTTTTAAAAACGGTATTAGAATCGATAATTTTATCAAAAAAAAAAACATTGAGAAAGCTGTTAGAAGACTTAAACTTTAGGAATTTTTGGTAAAAACGGGCATAAGAGTCTGATATCATGGGATATACATCAATTTACAGACTAGTGCAATTGCAACAAGGCAGCCTTATTGCCAAAAGCAACCTTAAGGTAACGAATTAAAGACTCATTATGAACTTGAAAGGTAGGTGACATAACACTGGCACCAGCTACACACAATTAACACTAATTTCGGGAAACACACGAAGAACGAAGACGAGATAATTCAGTTGTCAAATCATCTTCAAATAATTATGATTATGACTGTACGTTATTACTGTACCGACTGTACCTTATACTTGAGATTTCGCAATCAATACACGAGTAAGAACCCCGTCTGTCTGCGTCATTTGATTCAATCAACTTTTGTGTCTCGGGGAGTTTATTACATTTTGTAGACTGTGGCTTTTTTATATTGTCTGTTGGAATTAGAGAAATGCGGTTCTTATATTTAGTTTACTCTTTATTGCAAACTATTTATACCTTAATATTAAAAATGGCACCTAAAGTAACTCTCATATAGAGTCATTGAGTACACAAATAGTACAGCAAACTTGAAAAATACTTTTTAATATAAGCCTCTGCCAATCTGCTTTAGAGCAACGTGGCAGAGTACGGTCTAACCTCCTTCGATTGAAGGGAGACCTGTATCAATACAGTGGGATGATTTACAGATGATACTCAAAATGCGATTATAATTCTCAATCGATGATTGTTCGTGATTGACGGAAGTATTGATTCGTAGTTTACTTCCATAGATTAAAAATACAATGCATCGATTGGTTAAAGATACGCGTAATGTGACTTTTTCAAAAACAATTGAGATCGCATTTGGGTTCGGGCGTGAATGGGCATCATATTATGACAAATTAGCGGCTGTTTAATTTTATGCACAGCAACGCCATCTTTATTTCAGCAGCATCATCATCTCAGCCACGAGAAGTCCACTGCTGGACATATCGCTCCCCCAAACGCCTCCAATTCGACCTGATGGCATCGGCCTGCATCTAGCGGCTTCCTGCGACTTTCTATAGATCGTCTGACCATCTTTCTTTATTTATCTTTATCAGATTTTTGACCAAATCCTACGGGAACCCCGTAATTGTTGGGATTAAAAGTACCCTACGTGTAATAATACAACAAGTATTTTTTATCCTAAGACATCAGCTACCTACATACCAACTATCATTAAAATTGGCTCAGCCATTTGGGAGTGAAAGGGTTACAAACATACACACAAACTTTCGTTTCTAAATATTAGTAGGAAGTATGATCTTTATATGATAACTTTCATGACAGTGATTTTAGCGAGTAATATAAAATCTCTGTGACTTCCATTGTTTCAAACGTGTCGCAAACAACATGACGCGTCTAGACGTCGTCACCAACATGTCACGAGTTCTATTAAACACTTATAAAATGTTATAATGTATAATAGAAAGTATACATAAAAAGATAAGGTACATTTTAGATTGTCACAAAAGATGTGAAGATTGAGATGTGTAACCTCAATGGTACAAAATTGCAGTCGACAATTGTGGTTTGCTACCGGAGGCATATTCTGGTAGCTAATTTTTCTATATAGTAAATAAATAATGAAAAAGACAGTGTAAATACGGCGAGTTCCTTAGATCTAGTTTTAGAAGAAAAAAAATGGTTTAACCATTTTTTTTCTTCTAGCCTTATGGTGAACATTGTGAGGGCTTTTTGTAACGATCATAGGTAGGAAATTTTATGTAACCAAAACCGCAGCGGTATGCTACCATCACACCGGATAGTTGGAAGAGTATTGCAAGGGGCTTAGAACTCTTGCTGGCAACACTGAGAGAGGATGGTCAACTAGAGATTTTTTAAAATTATTCGCTACAGAGACAATAGCTGAAGACTTTTTTTAAATAGCTATTCATTGTTCCATTTCTGGCAAAGGTTGGCTGTTGGCTTTATTTTCTTGTATAAAAATAATAAAAAATTTACTTACTATTTAAATGTAGGTATTTAAAGTCAAACTTTTTAATTAAAATAGGCCAATTACAAGCACTCTCGAATTATCCCAATTTTTTTCCTATTATCTATATATATATAGTTTAGACGACAGATTTGCAATTTTCAAAAATCTTTCGCAAATATCTGAGTAAAACATAAAATAAAAGAAGGAAGGAACGAAAACTAATTAAAGGAGGAGGAGTTTGCCGGCTCTTACTCACCTAACAAAACACATTGCTGCTTCACACTATATTCTGTGATGATGGTACCTCATGGGTCGAGCTGGCCTATTTCATAAATGATCTACCACACCAAAACATCAGGAATATAACCCTAACTATTACATTGCACAATAAAAATGTTGTGAATACACAGAATATAAGAACCATTTAAGTCGGCGGTCGTGTGAGATTGCACGTCTTAGCAAATTATGTTCATGTCACATGATGCATGAATGTTTTAGAACAGGCTATTTCAATGAAGGACAGCCAATTTTAATTCTGTATAACTCAAATTAAAATTGTAAAATCATAATTCGTGCTGTTGAAACTTTATTATTTTTATAATTAACTAGCGAAACCCGCGCAACTTCGTTTGCGTGTATCCCGCTTTCCCGTGGGAATTTTCAAATTTTTCTCTCGGTAAGAACCATCCTCGTACTTCAAGGAATATTCTAAAAAAGAATTGGCGATATCGGTTCAGCCGTTCTCGAGATTTTCGCTTAGCAACACATTCAGCGATTCATTTTTATATTATAGATAATTATTATGTTATAGATTATGATAATTTGAAGAATCTTAGCGAGAGTGAGAGGCTATATTTTGAGTAAGAATGTTGAGTATTGACAGCAGCTAACCAGGACAGGACCAACATCTAATCGTAATAATGGTGCAGGATATTTTAGATTTTTAAACCAATATTGTCGGGCCTATAAAAAAAACACTGTTACGGCATCAAGCAGACTTTTTTTATTTTATTTTTTATTATCGTCAGAAAAATGCTTTGCAGCAGCCCCACCGCCCGGGGAATATGCGGTGGGGACTGTGGGACTTACCTCTAAAAAACTGACGGGATGCCACTCGCCCCCTAAGTGACGGGGCCACGGGTACTGTGATACATCCGCGACCCCGCCAGGGCCGTCCAGCCAAACTGGCCGGACCCGCTCTCCCCGGAACGCCCAGTCAGCAGCACACCGCATCCAGGTGCACTGCCGACACCGAGGACCATTGCCCCCTCAAGACAACGGGCCTTCCCCGGCTCGCCGTCTCGGCTGGGCAAGGGTCCCCTCCATCTCTGCGGTCGCAGCAACGTGCGACCGCTGGCCGGGCTCTGCAAGCCGCCGCGCCGGCCCCTCTTCTTCAATTTTTTAACGAGGTTTTCTTCCTCCACCGCGCCTCCAGCGCCACTCCAGGTGCCACAGCGTCCACTACGTACTTAGTGGACTCTGTGACAATTTGCGCCACCGCGCACTCCCTCTTCCAGGGTGGTCTCATTCGCCCATGTGACCCAACCCTTAACACCCCCCGCAGTGTCTGGTTTGGCGAGACCCAGTGTCTGCAATCAAGCCGACCTGAATTATGTTCTAACTAGCTTTTCCCGCTTCGCTCGCGTTAATTTTATGACATAGATCTCGTTTGACAACAAAACAACCCATAGCGCGACTTGTGGCACCATCTGATGCCCGATACAGCGCCCTCTATAGTAGAAAAATTATTTTCCCATTGGAACGACATATTTTCACGGGATAAAAAGTAGCCTATGTTGGGCTCTGTACCCCTAACAATATGTATGCAAATTTTCATAATAATCGGCTGTTTAGTCAAGCCGTGAAGGAATAAAAAACAAGCAAACAAACTAACTTTCGCATTTGTAATATTAGTAAGGAGTAAGGATGAACAAATCTTTACGTTTGCTACGTCTATTTCAATTTTCTTAGCTCCAAACGCACCAGAGCACCAGACGCTATAATTACGTATTCTTCTTTCTTCATATTTCCAGCAATTCTGTCATTAATTATGTGTTAAAATGCAGACAATTTGTATAACTGCTTTTTAAAAGTAATCAAATTGTAATATTCGTTTATAGTTTTTTATACCACGATTTATTTTATAACGCTGCCAATCGGGAGTCATTCGTCAAGTCGCGCGTATGAAACTCGCGCGCGAGATGACACCTTCTGATTTTACCATTTTTTTTCTAGTCAACTCACTCGGTCTGTAAAATCTAGTCGGTAGCTACTTATTCGAATCAACCAGAGTGGACAAAACTATACATAGTTTTTGGTTTCGATGCGTTTTTATTTGACTTTACATGTGCAAGCGAGTTAGAAACAAAAAAAAATAGGTAAAATCGGAAGGTGTTATCTCGCGCGGAATGGGTCGACGCACGAACAGCGACCAATTTCTCGCGCGAGCTCGCCAGTTTCATGCGCGCGACTTGACTACTCCCAATAGGTCATATTGGCAGCGTTTAGGGGAGGACTTCTTATCACTATGATGATGATGATGATACTACGGCGGTGGTAAACTAGCTCATGAACCATTAAGCTTGATAGTAGGCGCGACTGTAGCTAATAAGGACGAGTAATGGATGCCCATGTCCAGAAGTGGACTTGTGCCTGAAATGAATGTTTAACATTTAATTATATGTGTTGTGAGTTTGTGAGCTGAGATCAAAAATCATTATTTAAAAGTTTAAATTTTAGGAATCATCAAAACTTTACCATATTTTAAATCATCTAAAAACACATCTTGGACAAAAAAAACATAATTTTACAGTAATCATCGCATGATATGAGCATAAGTGGGCCACGACAAAATGACTTTAAATCATTTGTCGACATTACTTATCATACGATCGCACACAAAAACGACATTTGGTAGATGTCATGTGAAAATAAAAACAATGAAATTATTCAGAACTTCATTATAATACACTTACCGGTATCTATATAATTTTTGTATGCCATCGACCATACAAAATGTGTGAGACACGCGATTTTGTATACTTATAGCTTTCTTTATCGTGAACACACGTTCCCATTGCCAACGTCTCGGGTCAAGCCCACCTCACATTCCCACTGTGTGCTGTAGAGCCAGGATCAACAACGGCGACCTCAGATTGACAATAAGCAATGCAGTTTATTGACGTCCTGGTGAAGAAACTAATACTTGGAATTCACAACGAATTTAATCAGAAATAAAAGAAACGGAGTAGGAAGTACCTATTGAAAGGACTTCGCTCCTAAACAATTATGTGAGAGACAGGAATTTGAAACAAAAGGATTTTTTTTTATTTCGCAATGGTGACAAACAAGCATACGGCCTGCCTGATGATAAGCTTCACCGTAGCCTATAGACGCTTATAATACCGAGGGTATCACTCACGCGTTTCCCACCCTCCCAACCCCCCCAAGTGGAGCTCTGGAGACCTTACTCACTGTAAGAACACAACATGGCCGAGACCAATGTTATTTGGCTACGATCTTTTGTTAGGTGGAGGTCCTTCCCCAGACGGGCTGCTTCGATTTGAGCGGATTATCCGCTGTGCCCTACTTTTCATAAACGTTAGCATTTTTCTCTCTAGACTATAATGACACCACTGCTTCTGTCCCTCGCGCAACTCTGACTGAATGGCTTGTGGTGTGCACTGGTGGTGTGCTTGTGCACCATCGCAATGCCATAAAATCTCAGTACCGATCGATGTTTATGGTCATATTCTTGTCATACAAATAAATTAAATGAGTACTTAGGTACTCAATTATTCTACTTATTAATATTATTTCTACTATTTGACACGAGATGTTGATCACCTGTGCTCGAAAGTTCGGATATAAAATTTTAGTTTTATTGAGTTTTTTTTTTCTATTCGAACAAAGTTAAAAGAGTGACATCTATCAGCGAATAGTGACACTGCAGTAAGACAAATTTTAGTTAGTTTAGTTTACGTCTGCTGTATGCTTTATGTTTATTGTAATGAATTAGTGCTGCATTAGATGGAGTTAAACCATTCAAAAAATAATTTAATAAAAATGTATTCGATAACGAATATTTCGGTCTTATTCACCATTGGACTCTAATCCAAACTTTAGTAAAAGCAATATAAGTCACTACCTCTTACATTTTGTAATAGTAACAATAAATCAAATCAATACAATACAATAATAAACGATGTAATACCAGATAATGGTGCTAATTCTGTTGTACATTTGACTAAACTAATTTTGACAGGACTGGAAGTGTTGCTATCCTTGTCACTAATTGTAAACCAAGGAAGGACAACAACACCTTTGGTCCTGTCAAAATTAGTTTAGTTAAATGTACAACAGAATTAGCACGAATTAGGAAGATCTTAGGCAAGTGGCCATAGGAGAGAGAGTTAGATATAACCCCGCGGCACCGCCGCTTTTCTAAGTGTCTTTTCTTTACGCATTAGTGGTTGCGGTTGCAGCCCAGCTGCCTGATGCGGTTGGGGTAGCGATTGTATCCGATGAACCGCAATCAAACCGCGTTACGGGGTTAAGTGAGTAAAGGCGTTAAATGGTGGAACATGCAATAATGATTTTCCTGATTAAACACAAAAATGGGTTGTCCGTTCCTAATTCCATTTTATATTAATAAGTTTGTATTTAAGTTTTGTCCAGTAGGGAGTAGTTATCTAATTGTTTACAGGACGATTACAGTCACTAGGTACAATAAAAAAAAATTTTGTTATTTAGAAACATCCTTATCAGATTACTTCTTCTGCAACTGAATGAGTTAAAATAGTGAAATGTAGCTCGTTCACATCGGTTAAACATTTATAATTCGCTTCAGCGCTGACCTTTACACGTTCAACAGAATTAATATCGTGTCGTTAAATTATTACAAAAGCGCATCACATGCAGGCATTAATGCTTCATTTTGTTGGCACATCTCCGAGCCTTTATACCACGCGTTAATTATACATATCTATTTAAAACGAGTATTGTGTTAGATACCGTCCGGGACGGGCGCGTACTTCGTATAGTTAAAAATGAACTATCCAAAACGTGAGATACCATTGTGCGAAGTTTGCCAAAAACCAGCGAACCAGATATGCGGCGGCTGCAAATTAGTGTACTATTGCTCGAGAGCACATCAAAAATTAGGATGGAGGGAAGGTCATAAGTTCAAATGTTGTGCCTTCAAAGTACAATACTCAGACACATTTGGAAGATGTATGGTAGCGACCAGAGATATCAAAGAAGGTGAAATGATCCTTAAAGAGAAACCAGCGGTAATAGGTCCAAGGATAAGCTGCACACCACATTGCTTAGCCTGTGGCAAGAAACTGGACCCTATCAAGATACAGGACAAATATGACTACTATAAATGCGCACAATGCAACTGGCCTATGTGCGGATTAGATTGTGAGAATGCTGATATCCATAAGCCTGAATGTAAAATTATGACGGATATGAATTACAAATGCAGCATAAAATATGATAAGCCAGATAAATCTGAAGCTGCTTATTGTGTGATAGCACCACTTAGAGTACTACTTATGAAGAATACAAACCCTAATCAATATGAGAACATTGTAGCTTTGGAGTCACATCTCGAAGACAGAAAGGATACACCCCTATACCTTGTACTAAAGGCCAATTTAGTTACCTTTATTATACAAGTATTAGGAATGCAAGTTGACGAGGAAACTATTCTTAAAGTAGCATCAATATTTGACACCAATGCATTTGATGTACGCTCTATAGACGGCACTAAAAGGTCTAGAGCGATTTATGTGACAGCATCTATGATGAACCACAGTTGCAAAGCGAACACTCGTCATATATTTTTAGGTGACGACTATAACATAGCAGTAATAGCTACTGTACCTATCGCAAAAGGTGATCAGATTCTAACAACGTATACACACACTTTGTGGGGTACACTGGATAGACGAAGGCACTTGAAGAATTATAAATATTTTGACTGCGAATGCACTAGATGTAATGATCCAACCGAAATGGGTACATATATTGGTAGCATTTACTGTTCTATGTGCAATGGTCCATTCAGTAATCGTACAGAAGGTGAAGGACCTATGTTGGTATCCACTAATCCTTTAGATGAGACAGCTCTTTGGAAATGTGAGAAATGTGAACATTTCATCCAAGGTAGACAAATGGTTTGGGGTAATAATGCATTAAATCAAGATTTGAATAAGTTGAACAAAACTAGTCCTAAGGAATTTGAAGAGTTCATCAGGAGATACAACAACACACTGCATCCAAATAATCATTTGATAGTACAGGCTAAATTGGTGCTGATACAAATTTATGGAAACTTCAAAGGATTTACTCTTACAGGTACGTTAAACAAGACACGTAATGTGATAGTAGAAGTTCATGATTACATTTTTCTGAAATAGCAGAATGATTATATGGTATTAAGTTTTTATGTGGTCTCTACTTGGTCTCTACCAACGTCATAGTTATGTAGATAATATCTCCACACCATTTAATAAAGATTTATTTATTATTGACATGTATGCTTCTGAAACAAAAGAGACCACTTTGGAAATTTCAAGTCAGGATTAGTGACTTCAATTTAGTTTTAATGATAAAGTGGATTAACTTGCTAATATAGCCAGTAGCTGAAAATTGTTTGAATCTACAAAATAACTAAACCAATACTATTCAACTTTATAAATCGTCAATACATCGACCTATTAGTAGAGCTGTAAACTAGAGTTTCATTCATAGCATCAGAAACGTACACGAATGTTTGACGTCCAAATAGGTCAAGGGGACACTTAGAAAAAGTGCCAAAGATATTGACAGGCCATTAGATTGTCACCTGTCTTTCGACGGACTTTGATGCCAATTTATAAATCATACTGTGTTTACATTAGCATCAGTCTACACCTTGAAAAGAAATTATGCTTTGTTTACTTTACATTCAATTTGCATTTAAAGTTGTTCGACTACCCCAAATTGGGTAGTTATATAATTTATCTATCTACGTACGTATCTTGTCTACCTAAAAGACTCTCGTGTGAACACGAACTCGCCGGTCAGTCCAACGTGACAAAATAATATTTTGTTATGACCATTTGTATTTGCCTTGACGTTTCGGGTTTTTTGTGTTTTCTATAATGATAATCTTATTTTATATTTAAAAAATTGGTACCTACCTACAACATAAAATAGGCTGAAATTTTTTAAAAAATATTTTTTAATATAAATCAACCGTAAAATATATAAAAATATACAGGACATGGGTTCTGTCCAAGATTGGTATAAAATAAAGATGGACTTGATATTTAAAACTTTTAATAAAATGTAGATATAAAAATACAGAAGGCACACGTATAATATGCTACGGTGTCTGACGAAGTCTGATCGGCGGCTGCGGTGGTAGGCGCGGCCAAAACCCGTCCGGTGAACCCCCGCGCGCATGCATTCCCCGCTGTCGTCGTTCACGTTGCAGACGCGTGAACAGGTTCGATATACTCATTATCAATTGTTTACTATTTCAATCTATTATAATATTGTAATGTTTCAAATAATTTCAGAACTCTCAGATGATTTACTGAAAAGAAAAATAGACCTTTGCCACGAACTTCTAGAGTTGGCAGACAAGCTTGAACCAGGCTGGACTAGGTTCAGAGGAACCTTACTTTTGGATCTTCAGGCAGCTATGACTATTCAGACTAAGAGGGAATTTGAAACTGGGAAAGTAACTAAAGCAGGAGCACAGGTAAGTCAGAATATGCTCTTCTTCCTAACAACCGCGTTACTTTAATTATCCCTCTCTCCTTGTATCATAATTTATTAGAAGTATCACAACGCCTCTTCTAATTTTGACGAAAATAATGATTTCAATCATTTCAATAGTCAAATCATGCGCTTTTTTTGTGTAGCTGCCTTCATTTTCCTCTTTCTTATGCCAGCTTCTTTATCATTCTATAAGACACTACGCCTGCCTTTTCCTTCACTTGAGCCATGTAAGCTCTCGGCCATACCCTTATGACTACTTACTGATAATAAAAGATCATTTACATCATCTAATTGATGCCATGTCTCATCTAGGTGCATATGGGTCTCGTAGCGACGCAGCACGACTTGTGTTTATTGACATGTTTATCTATGCAGACCTCTACGATAGAGCAGTATCGATACAATCGCTTACTCGTACAACACGCCGTGTGGTCGAACTAAAAGGCGCAGTACTGTGGTAAAAGTCTGCTACGACAGCTGTAAGCTTATATAAAGTAACTACATTAAAACAAAACTGAATTAGGAATATTGGAAGTTCGCCAGAAGACAAAGCTGATAGAATAGAATTTAGTTACACAACATCAATGTTTTATTTTTGGATTATTTCTCATTCTAAATTACATATCAGTTTAGTCACTATTATTTAGGATATCGGTTATCAAGCCTATTTTTGTCTATAAATCTAGATATTTTGAAGCTTACCGGGTGATTGGTTTAGATACGCCATCAGATGACCGCATATTAAAATTTGTCCTGCTATCCTTCCTCTATTTTTAGTATTCCTTATTCTATGTCCTTACTAAAAATCAACTAAAAGAATCTCAAACATGTTGTACCTAATGTCCGTAATTTTTTGGTTTTCAGGATCAATTAATGGAAAGCATGGTGTTACTACAAGAAGCAACAAATATACTGAAAGTGGAACCCCATATGCGCGATGCCTTGGAAGCTAAGATAAAGGAGTTAGCCAGTCAGCTTGAAGTAACGGAAGATGGAGTTACTGAAGTGTAACATCATCGTCATCAGTCGCAAGCCGTTGATCATAAACCACTACAGATCCACTGCTGATTACTATTGACCTTTTGCAATTACGTCGACAATAAGATGGAATGAACGCTGCCTGTTTTCATCTACTTTGCTGATGTCGTGTTGAAACAGGATTTAACGAGATTTTACAGTGATATTATGATGTTCTTGACCAGGTTGTAAAGGCCATGATCACTCACAGCAGAACTCTACGTCCAATTTATCTTTCCAAAATTGTAACAGTTTGGGCATATTTTAAAATAATAAATAATGCTGAATTATCTATTTGGGGCTCTCTAACTTTTCAAACTACTGTCTTTGTACTGATTGATGAATACATAGCAATATATCGCATCATTAGCCTAGCGAATCCGGGGGAGGAAAAGTCGCGGGTAACATGCCACTATGGATCTTGTTTTTAGAAATTAAAATGTCTGTCCCGAAGTCAAATATATAAATAGTTTATTCTCAACAAATACATACAAAACAGACAAAAGAGTTCATTACATTTCAGGAACTCCCCCGGCGTTTCTATGCTCCATGGGTAGCGGTGATTATTTAACATCATGCTCGTTTGCCAACCTCTTACATAAAAAAAACTAAACTATAAGAAAAATTTAAC
This sequence comes from Endotricha flammealis, assembly GCA_905163395.2. Taxonomy (NCBI): domain Eukaryota; kingdom Metazoa; phylum Arthropoda; class Insecta; order Lepidoptera; family Pyralidae; genus Endotricha; species Endotricha flammealis. The sequence goes on along the minus strand of LR990869.1, from coordinate 3,664,998 downwards.
ATTTTTAATAGAATAGACAGACCCAGAATTTTTCCTTCGAGTTGACTTGAGTGATATCGTAAAACATCGTCTCCTTCAATCCCTGTGATAATGTCGCAAAACTTTTTTTTAAAGTTATGGGTACCTACACGCATTTTAACAAAGATTATTCAGCTCATAAATTTTTAGTAGCAGAGCCAACGTGTTTATGTAAGTGGACAGCTTATATTACATTTATCAGAATCTATTAAAAGTGTAGATAATGACAAAAAAATATTCAACTTAGTTCAACTGATCTACATTCCTGCACTTTATCTCATTTAAGATTTAAAATTAACATTTTACTTTTGTTTTTTTTTTGTTTAATATCTTGCGCAGACGAGGAACTTATAACCGGTAGTATGATCGACGGCATGTATACTTCTAGAACTGACTCCATTTAAATTAGTTCAGTTTTCAATGGAGTAACTCTAGTAGGCTTTGCTGTGATTTCATCATTTCTCACGCTGAAATCCAAAGTGTCCTTGTTGATGTGAAGTATATTTTTAATGACATGGCCAATTTTCTTATTTGGACGTGGAGTGCTTTCTATCACAAATATCTTTTCTGTGTTCTTATCCACTTCCAACATCGGGGTTTTGTTGAACTGAAAAAAATGTTTTAATTTGTTTTTAAGATAAGTTTTTGTCTAAAATAACACTTTTTCGGCGTATTCAAGTAAAAAAGAATAAAATATTGATCAAACATTAAAATTTATTTGGATAGAAAGAAAACACTTTGATTGCTGCCAAAAAGCTGCACATCTTTCATTACATTCGCATTGATAGTGAAAGCGAAACATGTAAGTGTAATACCTAACTTATTTCAATAAAATATAATTAGGTAATACAGTATAGGTTACAATATTTGTAACAGAATAGCTTTGTCACTTGCTTGCAATGTCCGCGAACTGTTACGTTAACCACATGCTGCATTCTGGAGATAAAGCTGTGGACAAACCCGAAATCAAGTAGAAATCATCATCATGCAAATGTTTGATTTCTAGTAAAAGACTTACCATAGTACACGTACAACACCAAGCACCAAATCTGAACCAAGAAACACCAGGGGTTCTGTCCATAGCAGTCCTGAACCTTGTATTGGAAAACCCATAAATGAGTGGGTTGATTGCACAATTTAGGTACATAAGGTAGTTTGCAACAAACCACATGGCATCATAGCTGCCTTCCACCTGATGACGAAATTTTAATTTAACTTCAGATAATAGTAAAAATTACTATTTATCTATTTCTATATCAGCAGTTTTCGAATACACAACGACTTTGCTTTCCCAGATAAATCGAATTGTGGTGAATTTGCATTTAATACTCTTAAGACAGTGGTGAAGTGTGTGGTTAAGTTCTAAATGGTTATGATAAGCTTTTCTCAGATACAAATCCCTAAAAAAGACTATCAAAACTTCACAAGATCTGTAAAAATCTAATAGTAACGGTGAACCTCTAACGTAACTAAGTTTACTTTGAACCCCAAAGAGAGACAGATCAGATTGATTTTCTCTTCAAACTTCAGCCGGTACTTGAACTAGTAGTAATGATAAGAAAATACCATTCTAAAGAGCTTGTAATAGGTCTAATTGAATAAAAATATTTTGTATTTGAAATAGATTGACTGAAGTTTGAATATCCTACTAAGGCTACTAATATTATAAAGGCGAAAGTTCTGTGTATGTTTGTAAGGCGAGTTATGTGTATGTTTGTTACTTCTTCGCGTTAAAATGGCTGGGCCAATATTTATGATAGCTGATACCTTGGATTAAGACATAGGGTACTTTTTATCCCGAAAAGTATGCGATTTCCGTAGGATTTGGTCAAAAATCTGATATAGATCAAAATATCAAAATCAGATATAACTCAAAAATCTGATATAGCGCTGGCTGTGCATAAAGTTAAAACACATAGGGTATTTTTTATCCGGAAAAGTACGCGATTCCCGTAGGATTTGGTCGAAAATCTGATATAGATGGCGCTGCCTGTTAACACCGCGGGCAGTATCTAGTTTGAGATATAATTAGAGTACTTACGGAATTGATTTCAATAGGTAAGTTATTCCTCCAGTAAATCAGAATAGTGTATGGTAATCTGCAGAGCACAGCGGCCACGAGTACACATGCAGTGATTCTCATAGCTCTACTTTTCGCTTTAGACACAGCTTGGCCTCCTCCTCTTGAAGACAACTCTTTCGAACCTCTCTCTAAGCGCCACATTATCGTACCGTACTTGAAATAATTAAATTTTATTATTCGTAATATTATTTTTGATTATTATAACATGTATTTTAATAAGTTACTTTTCTGTATCTCACTTCATAAAACCCTTCTAAATCGGATCAGCGATCTTATAGACCCCCTCAACATACAGACAGACAAGAGTTACTTCACATTTATTTATTGTATAAGTATGTTCCTAGTAGATGGATGATGATTTCCTATGGATGATGATTAGATTTCATCGAATACTAGGCATCAAGTTTCTCTGCAGATGACAGGCTGACATATTTTACAAGTCGTACCACGAGCAATTTTACTTACAGTGAGAATCATAAGTCCCAATGGTATCCAAACCAAAAACGAAAGGGTGAAATGCCAATATATGCCAAGAACTGATACGTCTTCCACACAATATGTTTCCAAATAGTTTATCCATTGTCGCTCCTTAAAAGAAAATAAAACATATAATGCATCATCTCTAATATAACATAATTAAACTTAGATTTACAGAAAATATTTACGCATGTATTATTTAATTCAACCAGCACTTCTGCCTTTCGGCTTGTTGACAAGAAACTCAACATTATAGCCTTTTTTAAAGCCAGTGAAATTACAAAGATATTATATTCTCCATTGATGAAATCTAACATTTTTATAATCTAAATCTCAGACCTAATAAGTCTTATTTGGTCTGAGATCTAACTAAAGCTAAAAAGCTAAACAATGGTCAAAAACATATCTAAATATAAACTAAACCTAATTTGTAAAATAATGCATTACCGTGTACTGTCTTTTTATAATCCAAGGCAGAGATAAGCCCGTGGCGACTATCCAAGTCACGGCTATAAGTTTTGGTGCACTGTTTTTGGTAATTCTTGCATCTGCTGTCAGAGCAGCAGCTGCCAGTCTATCGTATGATACCAACATGACAGCGCCTACACCAGCCAATAGCAAAGACGCTGTAACCAGAATAAGATAAAAACTTCATGACAGTTGGATCTTCTATAAGTCGTATGTCTTATATATGAAATTGTAACAAACTTAAAGATTTGTTGTTAGAAAGTTCATAGACTGAATTCAAATCGACAGCAGCACCACCTTTAACACTGCAAATTTATTATTTGCTAGTTTACGTACACAGATGCTTTAGGTGCTCCAAAAATTTGTTATTTATATACTATCAATTTCAAGAATCTTTAGACAAGATCACACAAAATATGTATAACAGCTACACTGGTATTCATATGAAAGAGGAAATACCATTCATAGTGCTTTATTCGGTACTAGTCCACCACGTATTCAAACAGATGTGTCTCCTAATAAAAGACTTACGATGGGCACCACAAGTTAACATTAAAACTCATTGGTGTCTCGTGAAAAAAGAAAAAAATTACATTCGTTTTGAACTTTGAAATTGTGAAGATTGATATATTGTACAATCACAGAACAGTCGTAGAAACAAAGAGAAAAATAAGACATCGTATAAAATATCAGACTATCAAACTTAATATAATTTTTCACTTCTCATGCTCAGAAAGTGCTTATTTGCGCAGGATATAGGCTGCACAAAATCGAATTTTGTGCACAAGGGCAGAAAAGTAAACTCATAAATGTATCTATATTATGACAAAGGAAAAATAAGCCATACAGCCAAACACAACAAAAAGTTCAGAGATAGAATTTGTTATTTTATAATATTTACTTTAATTTATTTGCCTAATGTGTTTTTTAAGTCATAAAAGATATTAACATTTAAATTAAAGTACGGTAGGTTATTTAATTAATTTAAGAAAATTATTTCATTACAAAATTAATTTAATAGTAGGCTGTATAGGTCTGCAGCCCAAGCCTAATTTCAAAGTCGTAAGATTTAAAAAAAGAAAGCGGCGGGAAATGGGAAACAGCTACAGGGTCTTGTTTTTCTTGCGTTTATTTATTTATTTCCTCGCAATCGAAGTGAAAAGCAGAGTTTATAACTCGTCCACAAAACCATTTCTATCCTCGACATTACTATCAGCCCTCGCCTTCGGCTCGGGCTGCTAAAAGTCTCGGATAGAAATGATTCGTTTTGTGCACTTGTTGTAAAATCTACTATTTGTTTGATAAAGATAAAACCAAATCAACTTTTCTACATATACATTGCCAGTACTCAAGTACTAGAAAACACGAAAAACCTCTCAAAAAGCATTTGTTTTATCGATAAGGAAATAAAAATCTATTAATTTGACACTATCCATAATAGAAACAACGTTCAAATCGTGAAGGCTAAATAGATAACAGTATGTTGTGCTATCATTATTTGCGTATTCATAACCATGAATGTTTTCAATATACCCTCTTATCTGTATTGTGACATCGTTTTCATAAATCTCTAAATATTCAAAATTGGTTTCATGAAAATCTTCAAAGTTATAACTTTTTATCCTACAGTTTTCAAATCGGAGCAGCCCGTCTGGGGATGGACCTTACATAAGATCGTAGCCCAATAGCATTGACCTCGGCCATGTTGTGTTCCTACTGTGAGTAAGGTCCGATTGGGAGGGATTTGGGAGGGTTGGCAGCGCGTGAGTGATACCCCCGGTATTACAAGCGTCCATAGCCTACGGTGATGCTTACCATCAGGCGGGCCGTATGCTTTTTTGCCAACTTCGTGGTATAAAAAAAAATGTTTAACAGCAAGTGTCATTTAGAAATATTTGACAACTAGGTAGAATTCAGTACAGATTTTAACCAACCAGTTACTGGTAAATAAATCGTTTCCTTATCTACTATTCTCGCCAAGTTTATCATGGGGTTAGTAATTTCCCCTGTGGGATTCCCAGTTACGTCATTCAAGAGTAAATCTCATGTGAAACATCAAGACCTGCAAAACCAAAATATGACTTATCTAAACTAAAAGTATCAGCAATGCTAGTATAGGTAGAGGTAGTAAACTAAAGGTAACACTACTACTAGTAGTAGAAAAGGTAACAGATAAAGGTGCTGATGAGGTAACAGACATACATAGCACATTAGGAGTTAAAAATATTAATAAAACAAGAGATGTATGTACCACCTGGCGCTAGATTCTTTCTAATCTAGACTGATTATTACAATAATATGTAGTTACAGTTACACAACTGTTCTGTCTAGAAATAGTCTAGAAATCTTGACGTAATGTATGTAATGTAGCTGTTTGATGAATGACTTATCTATCTATAGAGTCATTTGGCACTTGAAATGTTTATATCATGGGCAAAGTTTAAGAAGATTAAGAGCCTGTTTCACCACTTTTGGATAGCCTAACTAAACAAATAAACTGACTATTCTTAAATATAAGATGATTATTACAGATGAGATGATTACAGATAACAGACAAATCGGATTTTTTTTTTAAATAGTCTATCAGCCAGTTTCTAATACGCATTTTGATAGTTAATGATACAATAAAATTATAGTTGTCTCTGTCAAACTAAAGAAGAAAAAAGAATATCAATTAATGTATTGATTGAATGTAGAATTTAATTTAAAGCGAGTTTCAGAAAGTGACTGTCTTTGCATTTGCTTCTGTATAAAAATCAATAAAGTTTAGTACCTTGCATGAATCCTTCAAACTGACAGCCGAAAGTCTTCAAAACGTACTTCTGATAAAAATCCCGGACGAGCATGAACCATGGGCAGAAAATCAAAGTGACCAAGTCAATAAAAGCAAGGTTCCCAATAAGGTAAATGCTCGCACTCCACAACCATTTATTTTTGATTAGAGTAATGATGATTATAGAGTTCATGAAGATACCGCTGATGCCAACGACGAGCATAGCACTTGTTTTCACTGCTATTTCTTTCGCCGGCTTCAGGTGCCATAATACATTCGGGAACTCGAATTGAGATGTATCGAGCTGTAAAAAAATGCGTAGTTTATGAATTTGATCGTGGAATTGAAGTTATTCGCATGTTATTTATTGAGTTTCTAATTTAAATTATTGTGACTCCCATGACAGCCGTAGTTTCCCACCGGGACTTCAACAAGGTCGCCATTGTTGATCCTGGATCTACAGGATAAAAAAAGGTGGGAATGTGTGGTGGGCTGATCCCGATGTGACTTAATAATCAAGAAATAAGACGCGTGGTCGATGATGGGATTAGTTCAATGCTGTACATCTGTATGGCTAGGATTAACAGTAGATGTACAATAAGTATTGAAGCTCTTCTGAAGTAAATAGTGTAAATAACTTAGAATTTAGAAATAATTTAATCGTAAAGATTAGCAGAAAGTTTGTCAACCTAGAAGTGATCTTAGTTTCTATAGGTAGGTTCTGTGGAATAAGCTCAAACATTCAGACTACGATGACCTTTTCTGTGCTTCGCAGTTCTCATTATACAATACTTTTAATACACCTGTTTAAGTATTAAATGAATTATGTCTAAAGCCTATTAACTTATTCAAAACTTACATTTAGGTAATCCTCTTCATTCATCTTTGTAACATTTGTCACAACAAATTTTACGTACAATTTCACCGATCACCGAATCCGATTGGCGGAGTGACCAATGTTATCACTCCATCGATACTCGAGATATCGAACATGCAGTAGTCCATTACCATGAAAGCTTTCATATCTTTGGCAGATTGATACGCTTTGTACATACGAAGTTCATACCCAAGGTCGTTGGCCGTGATTTTGAAATTATAATATCATTATCCAATGTTTACAAACATTGATAAAATGAGTACAAAGATAGAAAGAATATGCTTTATTTGCTAAAACAAGTGATAATGTAAACAGTACAAGTTCGGATATAGGAAAATTATTACAGTTCACTGTCTGTGTATGCTACATACTTGATGAACTTCACCTTTGATCAAAACTCAAGTGCCATATCTTACAGACTTATACAGAAGTTAGTCTATCTTAATACTTCCAAAGCGTCATCACGTCGGGGGCCGCTATAGATTTAGACAACTATTTAGGTACTATTAACAAAATAGACAGTATCAAATCGACAGCGAGTAATAAATTTTTACTTAGCGGTCCACGTGATGACGCTTTATGACTACTACTATTAACTAATTTATATACCTAGATTATCATAAAATTAAAAGGTCGAATAGGGGGTACATCGTAAGGTAATCAACCCTGCCTGCTCTCGCTTTTCGAAATTTCATCTTCTGATCATTACAGCCAAGTTTCGAGTAAATTCAAAGAAAAAATAAAAAATAAATATAATTTAAGAAAAATAATAATACATAATCATACACATTTACCATCTGTGCTTTTACTCCACGATAAAAACTTACCGCCATGTCCTTGGCTCTTCACTAAATGTAAAGTTGACTGAGGTTAGGCAAAAGCGACCGAACTTGCTGTAATGTATTTTCCTAAAAAGGAGAATACGAGAGGACGATTCGTCTATCGTTATTTTGTCTTCTCACTACTTCACTTCCGGGAACTTCGCAAGTAGCATAGCTAGATCCCATGGGAATATTAATAACTGGACTCCACTGTACTTGTGTCTACAGTTATCATACAAAATCATTGTACGGTGCAGTACAAGTTTATACGCGCCATAGGAGCACAGTATAATGTTTCTTTTTTATACTTTTCTCCTATGGCGCTGAACATAAGAACGATACAAAGTATAAAGCTTGATATAACATTAACTGTACCATTCATAACATCCATTCATAGATGCATTGCGCAAGTAGTGTTAGGATTGAGACGGCCATTAGTCTTGGAACTCGCCTAGCGTGTATACCGTGAAGATTTCGGAGAAAAATAATATTCTGGAAAAATATTTAAAAAAAATACAAAAAAAAATATTATATATCTTTTGTATTTATAAATATTGATTGATTTGTAATTGTTTTATGTATGGACACACAAATATTTACGAAATAGAAACTTAGTTACAAAATACGAGGTTTAAAAATCGTGGAAGTGCGACTTTCCTTATTTATTTAGGTAGGTGAGTACTAAGTGTTTTTAATTTTATTTTTTCATACATATAATAATAACTAACGTGCGTGACTGTAATATCTCCAAGAATAATGAACTGCCGCATAAGAAAATTTTTTTTTGTAATGTAATTCACAATTTTATTATCGCTTTCAAACTAACTCTTCTGTTTTTTTTAAATAATAGAATACGTAACAACCATACCTAAAATTTCAACAAATATTTAAGCGTGGACTCAAACCTGCAATCAACGCTTATGTCCAAGTGGTCACTAGTCCATCAAGACCGCTGTAAATCTTATAACTGTGCCACGTTTTAGTTCATATCTCACCAAACTTGTCAGTGCAAATACATAATGATTTAGCCAGCACAGATGTTTGGCATTAGCTGTGGAAAAAGATAATCGTTTAATAAATCTATGAAGAAACTTATTGTATCTAATTTCTTTATTTCATTGAAACAGAAACAAAAAACTAAAAATACTGGCCGCAAAATAGTTTTTTTTTTAAATTAATTCAAAACCAGCCAAGAACATTTTAACCTTTTTTTCAATTTTTTTTTTAACCGGCCAGTTACAAACAATATCCGAAAAGTTTGTTCATAACTTTGTGCATTTTTCCGATGACTGCAGTTGGTTGGAATTACATATGTACTTCCAAGTGTTTTTATACAATAATAAAAAACAGAAAGAAAATTAGAAAAAAGATTTAATACACTTTATTTTTACGACAATTTACTTTTAATACAATGAAAAACATCCAGGATGAAAATGGCGAAAATTTATTTTTGGTCAATCCAAGCAGATGATCAATAAGTACTTTTTTAAAATTTCCGACTTTCGCTTTCCTATCGAATGAGCATTGTAAAAGATTTACTCAAAAATTTAGTATGCATTAGTGTCAAGTAGGAATTCGACTATAAATAATTGCAAATCTCGTATCAAGGTCCGTGATATACTGCCAGCATGGCGGCTCTGACGTCAGCTCAATAACAGGGCTTTGTTGTTACAAAAATAACTGAATATTTGGAAAACTATAATGGCGTGTTAAATTAGGCGGAAAAATTTTCAACATCATTATTAGTTGATTAGCATGCATTACGTTACGTCATGCATTTCATGCATTTTTATATAAATTAATTGTTATAGATGATGATAGAAAACAGTTCACGGAGAAGTATCTGACATGAAGCTGATGACAGACTATCCATATCAATGACCATATTCCATTCAATGATTTTCTTGAATTGAAGCTTTAAGAAAATAATATTGTTAAATATAAATATAGTTTAAACTAGCATTCTTAGTTTCCGAGATTTATAGGTTTCTTGAGGTGACCTGCATTCATTGCTCTCGAGTGTACAACAAAAAGTTCGGCGCACAAAAAAACTGTGTAATGTCGGCAACACACGTAACGATAAAATATCTTTCAGTATATATATTCTTGGAAATAAGACCAGAAGTGACTTTTTTAAAAATTATAATTACAAAACCTAAAGGAAATTTACTCAAAAATAGATTTATACTCAAAACAATTTAATTATTAACCATTTAACAATCATCTAAAAATCCAAACGACTAAACAAAATTATGACAAACAATAATCCGAAATTACGCACAATACAAATTAACTAAGAAAACGGAATTAATCGACAAATTAATTAATTAATAACTAATTACAAAAATGAGTAACCGAACCGACAGAGTAACGACCAAGCTACTTGAAGTGTGAAGCAAGAATGTGTCGATGCCGGTGAGGCAACGCCTTATATAGGGTTCTCCCCTCCACTATACTTCATCTTCCAACACGGCCTTTCCTGACGGGAGGCCGTCCTCGGGCTCCTTCTCTAACACTGAAGGTCAGTATCCAAAATCGGCATGGAAGAATCTTCGCTTCCGGACGAGGTCCTGAGCGGTGTAGTAGACTCTTCCACCAGTCTCTGCGTCCCGGATGGTCCAGGCTGCGGCTCGCCATCGTCCAGCACCTCTAACACATTAGGCTGGGCGCTTGTGGCGGGCTCCTCGCTCTCGTCATCTGCATCTGCACAAAACAAAAACCAAAGCACAAAAACTTGTTTACTCGCTCAAAACGAAGCTAGGAAACATGATTGTTAAACAGCAACGCAGTAGACTAGTTAACTTAACCTAGCCTACGCACAACGGATATAAAATAAGCTGATATCTGTACCGATCACTCGGGGCAGTTCCCGTCGGGGGAGTGCCGCCTCACGACTCGTTAGAGATCTACGCGCACTTACGTGAGACATAACTTTGCGTGTGTTAATCGGTTCCACATAAAAGACTATTTCAATCCAAACTCATAACAACCCATGGATAGTGCTTACCACAAAAGCACACACCCATATACCACGACTCGTCAGCAGCCAACCCTGTGGCATGACCCTGCGTGTACCATTGCTCCAAGACCACATGTCTGAGCACACAACACAAAGCATGTTCCATATATAGGAATCGCATGTCTGAGCGCACTCCAAGACAGCATTCCACAACATGAAACCTACCTCACACTGGAAGTATATCCGTCGGCCAAGACTAGCTTACCCAAGTACACGGACTTCAAGATAGAGGCTATCCAGACCGCCAGATAAAACCTTCACCAACTGTGTCTACCCCATAAGTAAACATATTACACTCACAGACATAATGGGGTACATAAAACAACAAAAAGAAAACTATTCTCTTTAAATCATTTATCTTTAAGACGGACACAGGTGTGTCTCACATAAACTATTTAAGCAAGATCCTAGTGAATAATCATAATCACTCACCAGTAAAGAATACAGAACAGACTTCAGGAGTCCATTCTCCGTGCCATGGCATCATGTACTCCGCAGCTGCCTGAGTTGACTTGCCATATGAACCAGCTATGAGCTGGAGCTCGTAGCGACCGTGAGGTAGGATCTTAACCACCCGGTAAGGTCCTCGCATGCAGGAGTCCAGCTTCCCCGTCGCTTGAGCCTGTTTTCTAACAAACACTAAAGAATTAAGTTCAAAAGGTGACTTACGGTTTTTGTTCACATACGTGTCCTGAGTCTGCTGGTTTGAACGAAGACGTTCAGACACCCTCTGTCGGCTCATCTCTCGGAGAGCTTCCCTGGCTGGGCTAGAGCCCTCAATGGCTACATCACGGATTAAACTCCGGATGAGTGGCGTAGCTGCCTCAATACCCACCAACAAATTTAAAGCTGAGCACTTCGTTGTCCTATGCTTGGTGATATTAAGAACCAGCTGCAGCTTCCAGATGACAGTTGGCCATCTTTGTTCTCGATAATTGCACTCAATTCTTACCATATTGAGCACAGTACGGCAGTAACGTTCCACCTGACCGTTGGATTGCTGTTAATCCAGTCGAGGAACTCTGCACTTTGGAACATCCGACCTCTGTCAGCTACGATTAGCTTAGGCGTTCCAAAAAGTGAAACGAAGTTGGTAACATGGCGTTTCAACTCATCCGAGTCTTGCCGAAACATAGGGTATAATAAACTGTACTTGGAAAAAGCGTCAATAACAATAAGGATATAACGATAGCCATCGGCTTCTGGGAGAGGTCCTAATACATCCATATGGACTGCCTCAAAAGGCACGTCTGGTTTTTCCCACGAGTGAATGGGTTGACGTGGAGCACGGGCTACTTTCTTATGAGAAAGGCACACCAAACAGTGTGTTATGTACTTCAACGAGAAAGCTCTCAACTTTGGGAACCAGAAGTGCTTCATGATCAGGTCGACTGTCTTATCTACCCCGGGATGGTCATGTTCATCATGAAAAATTCGTAAAAGGCTCAACCTATGGTCTTTGGGAATGTAACACAACAATTTTGGATTTTCACCAGTAGGTGAAAATTTATAATACAAACTGTCGTTCTTAACTACGTACTGAGTAGAATCCAGTTGCCCGTCCGACAATCTCTGCATGAGAGACCGGGTCTCCTCATCAGAAGCCTGAGCGATCCGGGCCCAGTTCTGAGGCTTCTGGACAGTAATAACATTAATCGGATTACGGCTGAGATAGTCGGCATGGGGCAAAAGGGAACCCTTACGGTAATCTAAGGAAAAGTCAAAATCCTGCAGGTATACCCACCACCGGGCCACTCTAGGTAACAAGTCTTTTTTCCTCTGAGTGAGTTTTAATGCGTTACAGTCAGTAACCACGGTGAAACGTATCCCCACAAGATAATGTCTAAAGTGCTGAAGGGCCTTAACGACAGCGAGCGTCTCCAGCTCGTACGAGTGGTATCTACTCTCAGCACCCTGAGTAAGTCGGCTAAAATAAGACACCACCCGCTTACGGTTTCCCTCATGCACTTGCATCAAAACAGCTCCATAACCAATAGAGCTCGCGTCTGTATGGACCTCTATTGGCAACGAAGGATCATAAATGACTAGTACAGGCTCACTCGTTAGACATTCTATGATGTACTTTCGAGCAGCCCGTTGTTCTATCCCCCAAGAAAAATTAATACCCTTTTTTGTAAGCGCAGATATACATACGGTCTTCTGGGCAAAGTCAGCTATATAGCGCCTAAAATAACTGGCTAAGCCCATAAATTGACGGACCTGCTTAACGTTCTGTGGTTCAGCTGAGTCAATCAAAGCTCTCACCTTCTCCTGACTCGGCCTAACCTGACCCTCACTAATAGTCCGTCCCAGATATTCTACTTCTGTCGCTAAAAATGAACACTTCTTCAAGTTAATCGAAAAACCGGCGCTGGTTAACGTGTCAAGGACCTTACGAAGCAAAATAAGGCCTTGGTCTACCGTTTTACTCAAAATGAGGATATCGTCGATGTATACTAAGATATCACCAGACTCGATGAACTCGCGAAGTGTTTTTGCGATAATCCGTTGATACACAACAGGCGCATTTGCCAAACCGTAAGGCATTTTCAAATATTGATAATGTCCTTCGGGCGTGACAAATCCTGTAAGCGGTACAGACTCCTGATCTAACGGAATCTGGTGGAACCCAGTTGTCATGTCAAGGCTGCTAAAGAATTTACTACTCCCTAATCGGTCTATGTGGTCATCTATTCGCGGCAGAGGAAACCTGTCTTTAACCGTGACTTCATTTAGCTTACGGAAGTCGACACACATTCTATCCGACCCATCTTTCTTTTTGACGAGCAGGATAGGACTCGCATATTCAGAGTCTGACTCCTCAATAATGCCCTTGTCCAAAAGATCTTTAACTATCTCGCGAACGCGAAGTGTCTCAACATGAGATAACCTATATGGGCGATAATTGACAGGAGTGTTGGAGTTAAGTTTGATTGACATACACCCTGTCTTAACTGTTGAGGTCGCAGTACCAGAAATGAAAAATTTCGCAAACTCATTTATTATGTCCAAAAGATTTTGTAACTGGACACCAATAAGAGGCGTGTTAATTGGAATTGAAGCCTCAGATTGGACTGTCATCACCCTATCTGTACTGCGTTCAACCCTCGTAAGCTGCTGGTAGTCCTTGGTTCGAACATACCTAACACCCTCTCTATTCAACACGTCCGTACCTAATATGACCGGCGTGTTCATATACTGAGATGGTACAATGAATAGGTCTACCTCAAGCGTCAACCCGTCAAACTCAATCGGCAATCTCACAAAAGACGTACTTTCTACTTCCTGACTACCTAATCCCTTTAAAATCCGAAAAGCAGGCTTAACAGAGCAGTTAAAATGCTTCAGCAATGATGACGACATAAGTGAAATAGTCGATCCGCTATCGATTAAAATGTCCACTGGAATGTCCTGGATAACGGCCACTACAACGTCACTATTGTTGGAAGTAGCCAAAACATTACAGAAATTAACTGCCTCCTTATTTGTTGCTTCGGATCTCTGCTTGGCAAAACAAGTATCGACACTGTGTCCCAATTTTTTACAGAACGAACAAGGTTCAGACCTACTCGGCATAAAAGCAGGCTTCAAAGACGTGGTGCTCGAGGAGCTCAACGATTTACTCAACTCCTGATCAATCCTAGGACGCTTAGAACAATTAGCCTGCCTATGTCCCGGTTGACCACACGAAAAACATTTAAAATCACCACTAATCCTTTTTCGTGACAAATCTGTGGTTTGCCTACTCTGGGTACTGTTGAACGCAACCGAACGCGAGGCAGAGCTCTTTGATGTATTAACCGGCTTAACATAAATCGAGAAAAATTCTATCAAATCATTCGGTGTTAGTTTCGCATCCGTTGCCGATGCACGAATACTAGGATCGCTAATACCGCGTATTATTATTGCTGAAATCAACTCATCGCTAAGACCTTGTACTATGCGTAGCCGAAGCAATGCGCGACGCGCATAGTCCGCATAAGTAGCGTACTTGTCAGAGTTAGTGTTAATAACCTCAGCCAAAATATTCGCGAAATCAGGTGTCTTTGGACATAGCGACTTAAACTCTTTCTTGAAATTAGACCAGGTACGATCACTTGATACCCATTCGTTCAACCACAAACGTGCCTCACCCTTAAGGCAGTTGCCAATACGCGAAAGGCATTCGTAGTCATTCCATTTATTACATGATTTCGCGCGATCCACTTCCGCACACCAATCATCAAAACTATGTAGATTCGGATCGAAATTAGAAATATAAAAATGTTGATTTGATCTACCCGCATTGCTAATAGAAAGTAACGCGTCAACAAGGCGATCGGTAACCGAGGAATGTCCCGACGGCTGCGGCGGGTTTCTCGAATTACGTTCCGAATCGCGAGATGGCGTCCTAGATCTAGGGCGCGAACGTGACAAATCACGGGTGGGCGACGCACGCAAATCGCGAGAGTATCTCCGACTACGCTCGCGAGAAGGAGACACATACCTATCTCTCGTTCGCGACACGCGCCTACCTGGCGACACTAACGTACGCATAGACCGCGTTGGCGATAGGCGGCACGCATGTGAACGTGACGGCGCGGGCGGTGTTTGCTGGCGCCGCGGTGGCGTCCTAACTCGACTTTTATCGCGACGTTTCGAATTGACCGTTTGTACACTAGGACGTCCCGGCACGGATGGAGCCCCAACCTCTTCCTCTGTGGCGACACCTATCGCCATACAGAAGAACTACAGAGTGAAGAAAAAGTTCACAATGCGAACACATGACGTCATATACGACGACACTTAGAAATCCTGAATCGCGCTATCGAAGTTTCTACGATATGGAGATATATATACAACCTCCGACACATACATTGTCGGAGCCGCGGTTCCCCAGGCATAACACCCAGCCTGGCCGGAAGATCTTCCCTTTGTGGCGGTCGAGCACATCGCCATCGCTCCCGCTACAGTGGTGACCCCGACGTGATTGGAAGCAGCCTTCTTCATCATATCTCCTCATCAGCTCTGACGTCATCACATTCTTCACTCCTCAACTTGAAGCCTCATCATCAGCAGTCTCACAGCACTCCAGCTACGGGGAAAATCAGGTTCATCGCAGCCGACTCACCGAGCTACCTGTTCCTGCGCCCCTTATCCCGACTCACTGGGATATTCCTCATCCAGACTCACTTGGATAACCCTCATCCCGACTCACTGGGATATTCCTCATCCAGACTCACTTGGATAATCCTCATCCCGACTCACTGGGATATTCCTCATCCAGACTCACTTGGATATTCTGTATCCCGACTCACTGGGACATGCATCATCCCGACTCACTGGGACATCACTCATCCCGATTCACTGGGATACATCAAGCACGCACGCTCACACCCGACTCACTGGGACACTTGGAGCACGCACACTCAAGCCCGACTCACTGGGCAAGCTAACGAGAAGCACAGACTGCTCATCATCATCTCATCGGACCTTCGATCCTGGAGGGGAGTACTGTGGCGACACCTATCGCCATACAGAAGAACTACAGAGTGAAGAAAAAGTTCACAATGCGAACACATGACGTCATATACGACGACACTTAGAAATCCTGAATCGCGCTATCGAAGTTTCTACGATATGGAGATATATATACAACCTCCGACACATACATTGTCGGAGCCGCGGTTCCCCAGGCATAACACCCAGCCTGGCCGGAAGATCTTCCCTTTGTGGCGGTCGAGCACATCGCCATCGCTCCCGCTACACCTCTAACGCCTTAAGGCGAGCCATTAAAGCTTTCATCTCGGAAGATCGATCACGTTGCCTACCATCGCGTCGGTCGCGGCTATAGCGGCGATCACGGTCGCGATACGGGCTACGACTATCACGGCGGCTTACACTGCGATCACGCTGGTGATCTGACATTCTAATCAACAAAATACTCGAACAACAACTTAAAGTTCAAACGCAAGGAAATACACCAAATGTACAGTAGAAAATCACAGATAAATCACAAATATATTAAAAAAAACAGAAAAGGACTCACCCTCAATAACGACATCAATTCTCAGTTCTCACTCATATACGTAAAAAAAGGAAGAAGAAAAAAAAATTATCGAAGGTAGATGGTAAACGGTTAATAACATAAAAATTTAATAAAAACCATAATGAAAAACTAAATACGTGGGCAAAACTAGGTTGAATCCCACTTCTGATCTTGGAAATAAGACCAGAAGTGACTTTTTTAAAAATTATAATTACAAAACCTAAAGGAAATTTACTCAAAAATAGATTTATACTCAAAACAATTTAATTATTAACCATTTAACAATCATCTAAAAATCCAAACGACTAAACAAAATTATGACAAACAATAATCCGAAATTACGCACAATACAAATTAACTAAGAAAACGGAATTAATCGACAAATTAATTAATTAATAACTAATTACAAAAATGAGTAACCGAACCGACAGAGTAACGACCAAGCTACTTGAAGTGTGAAGCAAGAATGTGTCGATGCCGGTGAGGCAACGCCTTATATAGGGTTCTCCCCTCCACTATACTTCATCTTCCAACAATATACAATATTAGTCTATGAATAGGTATATCGTTGCGACCTTACCGCCTGAAACACAGGATCTTTCTGGTTCAGGCACGGAATGTTATTTTACCTCAATTATTTTATATTGTTATCTATTGTTACTCTAGCCGTAAGTTTCATGAATAAATATTTATTATTATACTAGCGAAACCCGCACAACTTCGTATGCGTATATTTAAGCACAGCAGCGCCATCTACTACCAGACTTTTGAACAAATCCTACGGGAATCGCGTAATTTTCGGGATGAAAAGTAATGCTATGTGTTAATCCAAGGTATCAGCTACCTACATACCAAATATCACTAAAATTGGCCCCAGCCATTTGAGCGTAACAAACATACTCACAAAATTTTGCCTTTATAATATTAGTGCGATAGTAATGCATACAACGTCCATGAAGTTCGGCGCACAAAAAATCCGTGCATTCCGTCCATTAGCGCCGCCATTTGAACGAGAGTGATAGCTGGTAAACGTAAATGAAAAAGTAAAATAATGTTCTATGACGCATTAGAATAGACGATGAAGTATATTTATATCGCTTTGTTAAACATTTCAAATATTGCTATTTCGATAAAAAACGCATTGAAAACATTAACGGCCGTTTTTTTTAAAAAAAGCGATCTAAATATATTCATCGTCTATTCTAATGCGTAATAGAACATTTACTTTTTCGCTCTTGTTCAAATGGCGGCGCTAGTGGACGGAATGCGCGCTCTTAATGTCGGCTACACAAGTAACGTTATATCGTGTCGTAGCGATTTCAGACTGTGCAAATAAATAGAACGTTCCTCGTGTCTCCACTCTCCACACACGCTTGCGATATCGGCGTCAATCATCAGTCGTTTTGCAAATGTGCCATTACTACTTCTATTTGCTGTCCGTACACTCTTTAGTCTCGTAAAATTATTATCACAAACACATAAATTTTCATTGGCAAATGTTTCGGGAATTTCGTAAATATTTCAACAGTTCGGTATTTGGGTTACGTGATTCTATTTTCGTTGTGTTTTTTTTTTAAAAGACAAACTCTGGAGAATAGGATTGTTAGTTTACTTTAGACTGACCTCCTTAAACAAAGATTAGCGAAGTCATAACAAAATTTTTTTTTGTCACTTTCGCACTTTCGTTCTCCTAATCAAAGGACGCGGGTTCGATCCTCGCAACACATCTTTTACAATATTAGATATTCCAATAACGAGAGGTCACCATTCAATAATGTGATGTTGGACCTCTCAGTCAGCATGGTGTCTTATGGTGTGGCGAAGTCAGGAGAGGTATTGAAAAAACGGAGAGCCGCAGGATGTTCTTTATTTTGTACACATGTTGTAACCTACTCCTATGTATAACAACTCTCAACCTATTCACTGAAGTGTGTTAACTTATATTTGGAAGGTATTTATGGAAGGTGCATAAAACACGTAGATTATTATTATCATGAACGTTTGGTATGCTCATCTACGATGCACACCTTCACGTTACCACAATATAGGTACGGTGGCCTCGAAGATAGGAGGACCATTTTAGAAAAAAATCGCTTGCACATCAATCTTGTAAGCGGATCTTTTGTCAGCTCCGTCCTTTTCTTTGTTACCAAACGGGGTTTTTGTTCATTATAGCCACATGTGTCCACTAGGATGTTGGATGTTGTAACCAAAAATCATCCTAAAGATGGTACTGCTATCCTCGAGGCGACTGTACCTAGGTGTTTCTTAATCTATCAGCATTTCGGAATGACCATTGACGGAATGCCGAAAGAAACTCTGTCACACACTATCTCTGTTTACTTTGGGACCAGGTGGAAATGTATAATTTGTGTAGAATTTAATCATATTAGCCCGAACACTGGCTTTTCACAACCTGCGAAGAAGGAAAATAAAAAAGGCCGCAAAAATGGAACCTTTCCCCAAAGACAGAAATCAACACTTAGGATGTGTGAAGCCACACAGTTGTATGCATTAGTAGTACAAGAACCCTGTTGGGCACTACAACATTTGTGAATTGAACTACATTCGTTAAGAATGTGCGGCTCTCACACACCTAGCGCGTTTGATGGGCCGTCACGACTTTACGACCTGCTAGGTTACTCTGCATAGCAATCGCGATTTTAATTTCAATTCTGTATAATTTCAAATGCAAAATTAACCGCAAATCCTTATTCGCACCCTTGAAATTTTATACTTTACTATTTGGTTAGCATAGAATCCGATTTCATTTAGTTTAGTATTTAGTTAGCGCTAGTTTAGCTGTAAAGAGTACCTAAAAGTAACAATCCAATGGCGATCGAGCGGAATTATCTTCAAGAGTAAGGGGGCAGTTCTGTGCGGCCACAACACACCCTGCGTGAGCGAGCGATCCTTAGGCTACGTTTCCAGTAGGCAAACTGTTACCGCCGACTGAGTTAGCAGCGTATCAGTTTAGTATATTCCATATACTTGAAATGGAGTGTTCAGTTTGCTAGTTTTGCGCTCAATCTATGCAATTTTTAGCGTTACGCGCGCCGACTATCTCAGAGGGCGGCTGACTCACAGAAAAACCGGTTCCAGTCGGCGGCGAAGGCGTAGTGAGTACAGTTTGCCGCAAACTGTTCATGTTGACAGTTGGAGTGAAACAAAAAGTAAACTGATCATTCAGTCAGCAGCGGCAGCTCGGAACAGTTTGCTTGCGACGCCGGCAAATCGATCTGAGTGTGCCGCTGATTCGAATTTCAGTTGGCCACAAATTTGGGGCTCACTCAGCCGGCGGCGAAGAGTTTGCCTACTGGGAACGCAGCCTTAAGGCTCGTACAGACGATGCGAATGTCACCGACTCGCCTAAACGACTGTATGCCGTCTTCGCCTAACCTCGGTCAACTTTGTGAATAGTGTAGAGCCGTGCATTGTAAAGCATTAACTAGTAAAAACTAAATTTGAACCATTTTGAAATTAAAATTCAGGATTACACTTTTACAAAAGCTCAAATTAGTTCTGTTGCACAAAACATAATCATAAATTAAACGCCCCTAATTACAAGTTCATTAATACTTTAAATGCACCTTGACACGACTGTATCGTAGTAATGAGTAGGTACGTAGCGTGCCAAAATATTTTAGTATTAAAATGTAACAAATTGAATGAACTATTTTTTTAAGTCACACCGTAGGCAAACAAGCAAGCTTACTCTTTGTTATGCTTATTGCGTTAACTTATTTGGATTTTTTTTACAGAAATGTCTGAAAATGGACTGATTAGCAGTGTGCCCTATGTGGTAAGTACAAAGTTTTTTTGTAAAGTAGGTATGTTAAAACAATAATTCCAGTTTTCTTTCACCAAGAATTCCTAAAATGTTAAAGTCTCCCAACAGCTTTTTTTACTGTACGTGCAAGCGGTGCAAGGTACATAATAATATAGCTACTTATGACAGATAAAATTATCGGTTTTTAATAACCGTATCGACTCATGCGTAGAATAGAGTTAGATGTGATCATGGACCAAAAATGAGATAAATCGCTAAACGAGATAAGGAGTATGAGCTCTACAATTGTACGTTTTTAGAATTTTCTTATTGTATTTAGTTTCGGAAATATAGAATTGAATAACGGCCTATTTGATATTAGCTCCGCATTAAAACGGACGGAGTGACTACGAGACGGCGCGCGGGGAGCGGGCGCCGCGTTCGACCGTCACTCCGGCCTCTGTTTGTTGGAGAGAGAATTGTTTCTGCCATGTGCCAAACCTTTTTTCGTTTTGATGAAAATAATAATTTATGAAGTGCTTTGCTTGAAAAGACCAGTTTTGTCTCAGTAAATAGTTGTGGGCGATTGATTTTTACATAAGACATTTTTTGACGGAGAAGTAGTGAAACGCACATTTGGTGTGAAAATACGATTGGCGTCATATTGGCGTAATACATATTCACAGGGTAATAATTCTTTATGTAATAACTAATAGTAAAAATTTGAAGTCTAATGAAATAATAGGACGATGTTATACAAAAAATATTCAACTTTTAAGTGTTATACCTCAATATGGGACAGTTATCTATGGTATCTACAATGCTATATGATAATATGGGACGTTGTTACTGGGATAATGAAAACAGGTAGGACGTTGTTCGTTTCAAAAAATCGTTAAATTAAGAAAATAATTACATACATTGTCATGCAATATACATAATCAGTATATTATGAATACTCATATTTTTTTCTTTTTAGTTGTGAATATTGATTACAACTGCATGATACAAAAAACGTCACCTATGCCTCCTGGTACTGAAGAAATCATAAGGAACTAGCTGATGTATGGGACGATATTGTGGATAAAGTTGGTGGAACCAATGACATTACCGGTGACGGCTCAATCCCAAATATTATGCCCGATTCGTCTACCCAGAGGATATTTACAATAATCTTCCTAGAAATTTTCGAAAGTTTCTAAAATTCTCCATTCTTGAAGATTTCCGGGACAAGCCCACCACACATTCCCACCGATGTATCTCCTGTGTAGCCAGGATCAACAACGGCGACCTCAGATTGACAATAAGCGATGAAGCTTATTGACGTCCCGGGGGAGAAACTACAGCTGTTTTGGAATAATTTATGTCTTGCTACCCCGGTTAATTGTACAATTTAAAAAATCCAACGGGACAAGAAAAAGAAGCTTTTCAACACACCAGACTAATAGGAAGGTCGCAAGAAATTTAAAAAGTCAAGATAAAAAAGGAGTCAAATGGAAACTTGAATATTGCTGTATTGGATTTTCAAAAAATATTACAGTGACATATTTCATAAACATATTTTACTATAAGAGAAATCTATCTTCTTTTAACTTCACTGTTTTTGACACGTGAAAGCCGTTTGCTACATGAATATGTGGCAAAATGAGGCGCAAGTGAAGTTAGCAGTTATCACTTCGATTTTATCCAGGCTAATGTTGAGCAAGGAGGCATAGAGTTTCGTTTTTGGTCAGACATGACCATAAACTATATGCATCCTTGCTGCTTGTGCTGGCAAAAATCGTAATCGCTGTGTATTTTCTTTGTACGTTTACGTCGCAATATTTTTAATAAGTACAACTTAAAGATACATCGGTTTTTGGGGGACCCAAAATGAGGGGGCAGTGTCCACGGTGTTATCGAAAGAGCTTCTCAAACCAGAACTATCTTTACCCCTAATAAATTGCGTTTATTAATAAGATG
This sequence comes from Endotricha flammealis, assembly GCA_905163395.2. Lineage (NCBI taxonomy): Eukaryota > Metazoa > Arthropoda > Insecta > Lepidoptera > Pyralidae > Endotricha > Endotricha flammealis. Next base: position 3,642,703 of record LR990869.1, on the reverse strand, counting down.
GGCCAAGATTGAAGGTGAACCCAATGTTGTTCGCAACGTAGCTCAGTTTAGCGTGTTCGATTTTGAAGGTCTTGTTAATATATATAATAAGGGATTGGATGAAAGACATTAAGGGCAACAAGATTTACTGGAGATTTGGGAAGTTCATGAAGACGGTAGTAATCCAACCAAATAGTTTTTTAAATATAACCTGACTCAATTGGAATATGATATTTTAGTTATTCGCAGTAGCACAAGACATTCGGTAGAAACTGAACCCGCATATTCTAAACCTATTATGCTTCTTGCAGCTAAATATAAAGCCCTAATGGATATGTACTGTTCAGAAGTCATTCCCTTAGATAATCATCCATACCTTAACTCTTTGCCACATTACATCACTGTAGACGTTTCTGAATAATTGGATTTTTGTTGCTTCCATTTTATTGTTTTAAGTACTCAACTAAGTCCACGTAAAATTTCATTGTTATTAAGTATTTCCTGGATGTACATACGACTATAAGACTGATTGATTAATTATAACGGCTGATATTCATACATTATGTAGGTAATTAGTTCATACAGTTATACCGTAGGTTGTTGTACCATGCTGTGACTGTAATTGTTGAATTTAATAGCTTTTTTATGTTTTTTAAAAGTAATTAATGATTTTAAACATTGATTTCCATTTTTATTTTGTTATATAGAAGAGAGTGGTAATTTATAGATAGAATTTTGTTGAAATATTTCAGGTGGTTTTTCACAAAGGACCCATAAGAAATGGGTAATTCTAACAAAAAACGATCCATGTGTAAAATGGAACGTCACTTAACTCAGACATCTTCGTAACATAACGTACGATATTCGCTACAGACTCGTTGTTCCGCCATAAAATGTCCAACGTTGATATGGAACCCACTATCTCGTGAATTAATAGGATAACAAATAAAGACTACAGTGCATTTAAGAAGTCTAGGGGGTTGTAACAACATACCAAAAAATTGAAGTGTCAAGTCTCTTTGTTTAAGAGTTACACGCGTCAACAACTTCTCTGGCCTCTACTGAAAACCATCAATTTTGCAGATCGAACTCTGTTCTACGCATGAGTCGGTATGTTTTTCGATTCACAAAAGAATACAGACATAACTGCCTATACAACTACTCAAGCATTATTTATTAACTCGATAATATTTAACTACATCATTTTAAAAAATTAACAAGGTTGACAAACCTATTTTACGCCATCTAGTAAAGATATTGTATACTAATGTTGCCGGATATAAATGTGATAAATACCGCGCCATCTATTTAAAAGTGCGTTAACTAACATAACTAGATGTCGTCTCACGTGCAAAACATAAGCAAACTTACAATAGCACCGAAGGATGTCACTAATTTACAAACATTGTTTCTGTATTTGTACAAGAGATGTCGCTAATAGTAAATTAAAAAGAACAGTGCATCGGCACTTAAAACGGGATTTCGACTGTCCCGATTCAGTAGAAAGAGATGTAAATAGAGTGTAATGTCGGCTATAATCGTTAGAACAGTCGATTATTAGAAGCCTGCGTTTTTACCACGCAGTTGTTCCGCATTAATACGTGATAAAAACTCTTCTAGATATTATGTTCTAAATGTTAATGTTCTAACATATTATGCTTTTACGCAGCTTGCGATCACAAACAAGTGGGTCGCGAGATATCAGAATGGGGCTTGACAGAAGAATGATCCGATATTGGTTCTACATTTTACGGACAATTTTCTGATAGGAATCAGATCCACAATTTTTTTTCTATATCATAACATAATTCACCTGACAACGGAATCCCATTTCAAATGTTAACGGAGTGCATGTCGTTAGCCTATCAGAAATGCATTTTAGAGCTAATTATAGGGCTCAGTGCGATTTATTAGCTGTTAAAAAAAGAAACAATAGCCTGTCGATCTAACTAGACTGCTCAGTCATGCGTTACATTGAAGACAGGAACGTTAGTTTCAAACATGTGAGTTTAATTATTTTAATTTAATGTCAAAATTAAATCTTTAACAAATAAAAGAACTACTTACCTACTTTTTAATCATCATGTTGTATTTATATAAAGTATCAAAGAAACATTTTCGGACACTGGTGAATAACATGAAATTTATTGATTAACGTAGGTATGTAGTGTACGACAAATTACAATAAATAAAAAAATTGCCTCAAGTCAAGACAGTATACTATTTTGAAGATTGCAAGTTAATAAAAATCTTGGAATCATAGTTTTTGGATGTTTTTCTAACTTATTTTATCATTGTTACTTCTTTCAAATATAATAAATATATCTGGTGCATATTGAATAACTTAAAGCTTGTGTTAGTACCAATCAAACATTATATACCTACATAAAAAACAATACCGTGATAGGGTGACTGACAGGTAACGCACAGCCTAAACCCTTGGACCTATAGACTTGAAATTTAGAGAGAATGTTTCTTGAGTATCCTAGGGGAGCACTAAGAAGGGATTTTTTGAAATTCCAACCCTAAAGGGACGAAATGGGGTGCCAAAGTTTGTATGAAGAAACAAAAACGCATGGCCCTATTCAAACAAAACTTGATATAGCTCTACAAAGCAAACAAATAAACACCTGTTTCAAGATTTTTTGATAATTAAATTGCTAAGAGGGAGAATTGGGTGTAGAAAGTTCTTAAATCTGTAAATCGAAACCGTGACTTACGGACAACGCCCAGCCTAAATTACTTGATAAATAGACTTGAAATTTGGACAGAATATTTCTTGAGTTCTCAAGATGAGCACTAAGAAGGGATTTTTCGAAATTCCGATCCTAAAGGGGTGAAAAGGGTTGCCAAAATTTGTATGAAGACTTAACTATATACAGGGTGTTTGGTAGAGGATTGAACATGGGATAATGGCAGAAAGGTGAGATGGTCTGCTACATGCTGAGCGAAAGAAATTTGACCTAGGGCCCATAGTTTTTTTTTAATGATTTTTTTTAAATTTTCACCAAACTTTCTTCCTTCGTGAATTTGAAGTACTATAACTTTTTTTTTATTGGATCAATCGTCCAGCTTATTTTTTTATTCTTATCTTAACTGAATGTAGCTTACTTTTAAATTGATATTTGTTGGTTAGAGTTACCAGGAAAAAAATTATAAGCCCTCAAACATCAAAAAGGCGAAAAGTCCATGCCGAGCGTTCAACTTTGGACTGCAGTTTAAAAAAAACTAAGTAGTAAACTAGTAAAACAGCTCTGGTTCATGCCCTTTCGAATGGTATGTAATTTGTATAGTTTATTTTTTTCTAAGTAGTCATTCTCGTACTTTCTACATGAAATTGACCATTTCTGACAAAAATACTTTAATGAAAATAAATCAAAAAAATGTTACGAAACATGGAGCGGGATGGTTACGGTTCATCATTAACAGCATCCGTTCTTCCTTTTTCACTCTTCATATGTGGGCAATGCATCCAAGACCTTGTAGTGGTGAAGAGTGGTAGAGCGTAGCCACTACTAGTAGAGTACTAGAACTAGTAGTAGCTCGTAAATGGGCAGGCTCGACCGGGGCAGTACCTCGTATGTCCCCCGTGTTTTGTAGGATGAGTGAGAGAGCCGGAAGCCTGATACACCTCCTGTTTCCTACTCCCTTATTAACTTTCCTTCCCCGGTCTTTCCTTTTTCATTCCGTCATAGGTGGGCAACGCATCCAAGATTTTGTAGTCGGTGAGTGCTTACCATAAGGTGCTTGTTTGTCCTCCTCGTGTCAAAAAAAAAGTTGTGCATGTCTATGGGCAGCGGTGATTGCTTACCATCAGGTGATCCTCTAGTTCGTCGTGGATGCCTATGGGCAGCGGTGATTGCTTACCATCAGGTGACTTGCTAGCTAGTTTGTCCTCTTCGTGTCATAAAAAAATCGTAGATGTCAATAGGCAGCGGTGATTGCTTACCACATACCACTCTTCACCACTACAAGGTCTTGGATGCATTGCCCACCTATGAAGAGTGAAAAAGGAAGAACGGATGCTGATATTGATTAAGAGAAACGTTAACGTTTCTACCTGCCTTGTGTAACCATCCCGCTCTAGGTTTCGTAACATTAGTTTGATTTATTTTCTATAAAGGATTTTTGTCAACTTCATGTAGAATGTACGAAAAAGACTACTTAGAAAAAAAAAACTCTGTAAATTGAATACCATTCCAAAGGGCATGAACTAGAGCTGTTTTCCTAGAATTAGAACTGCAGTACCACTTTTCGTTTTTTTTTTACAGCAGTCCAAAGTTGAACTTTTCGTCTTTTTGATGTTTGAGGACTCATATCATTTTTTGTGGTAACTCTAACCGACAAATATCAATTTAAAAGTAAGCTACATACAGTTAAGATAAGAATAAAAAAATAAGCTGGCCGATTGATCCAATAAATAAAAAGTTATAGTACTTCAAATTTACGAAGGAAGAAAGTTTGGAGAAAATTAAAAAAAAATCAATAAAAAAAAACTATGGGCCCTAGGTCAATTTTTTTTCGCTCAGCATGTAGCAGACCATCTCACCTTTCTGCCAATATCCCATGTTCAATCCTCTACCAAACACCCTGTATATATATATTTTTATTTTTTTATACTACTAAGGTGGCAAACAAGCATACGGCCCGCCTGATGGTAAGCATCACCGTAGCCTATAGACGCTTACAATACCGGGAGTATCACTCACGCGTTGCCAACCCTCCCAACCCCCCCAAGTGGAGCTCTGGAGACCTTACTCACCGTAGGAACACAGCATGGCCGAGACCAATGCTATTTGGCTACGATCTTCTGTAAGGTGGAGGTCCTTCACCAGACGGGCTGCTCCGATTTGAGCGGATTATCCGCTGTGCCCTACCTCTCTTGAAATATATCAACGCATAGTCCAAACCGCTGGGTCAAGAGATTCCAAATTTGGAATGTAGGTTCCTTACGACGTCTAGGGGTGAACTAAGAAAGGATTTTTCAAAATTCCTACGGGAAAGCGAGATATACACAAACATAGTTGCGAGGGTATATCAACGCACAGCCCAAACCGCTAGTCTAGAGATTCCAAATTTGGCATATTTATAAGGACCGGAACAACCGGACCGGACCGGAATTTGTTTCTGAAGAAAAATATGCTAATTGATAGTAGGTCACGCGGGCGAAGCCGGGGACAGAAGCTAGTTTAAGATAAAATTAAATTACAGGCTTTGTTCTTCAGCACTTGAACCATCGAACAATGTTTTAAGTCATTCTAAAATTAATAGCAAATAATGAATTTAGAGGAATTTTATTTATGGCAAGATTATTTTCGATTACTTTGCATTTCTTTTACGATAAAATTACAAAATAAACTGTGACAATTTGTCTTTCAATGTAATTACAGGCTCGTACGTCAGAAGAGCTCGGCAGATACCTGGTTGCGGCCAGGGACCTGTCTCCTGGTGACCTGGTGCTGACTGAACGGCCATTGGTCTTCGGACCTAAGTCAGTTCCAGTTGAAGGAACCATGCCGTGTGTTGGATGTTACAGACCAGTGTTTACTGATGCTGGGGAACGATGTCCTAGGTAAGAAGACAAGCCCACCTCATACACCCACCGCTGTGTCTCTTGTATACCCAGGATCAACAACCGTGACCTCAGATTGACAATAAGCAATCAAGCTTATTGACGTTCCGGGGGAGAAACTACAACGTTTTTCGTACTCACAACGAATTTAATCAGAAAGAAATTGGACGGAATACGGAAGCATTGAAAGGTCTTCCCTCCTTAGCAAATACGTACGGCAATTTGAAATACAAAGCATCATAGCCTAAAGAGATGGCAAATCAAGTGAGACTTGATTGCCGAGCACCCGCTGAAAACTGCAATAAAATCCAGTTAAAACGTCTTCAACAGACAGCGAAAGCCACTTCATTAATACTAAGTAAAGATGCAAAGTTGTTAGAGATGTAAGTTCATTCGTTGGAAATATAAATTCTTTTTTACATAAATGTGCATTAGACTTATTTATTTTATTCTATTTGGAAAACATACAGCATAGAATGTATCTAAATAATTACGGATTATATACAAAACGTACTTATTTACAAAGTTTTCTTAAATCATGACTAATCATGATTTCTTTTGAGTTTGACAGTAATATCCATGGTTTTTTGTGTCTTTAACGTTAAAATGTTTTTGTGCAACTAAAGTAATTTAGTCAGCTAGCTAGAAGTATTTTTTTTCTAAATTTATAGATTTATTCTTCTGTATAAGGTGCGGTTGGCCAGTCTGCTCTGGGAACTGCCCAGGACTGACAGATCCCAGGCATCATGGAGTTGAGTGCCATGTACTCAGTGCTAGACCTGACTGTGTTCTGGATAATATGGCAGAATATTATAGGTAAGAATCAGTAGCATGAAAACAATGATTTAATATAACAATTATATAAATATTTACGGGTATATTTGACAGCCCGATAGCCCAGTTGTTAGAACAGTGACCCTACTTGGGGCTAACACAGTGCGTACGTTCGATTGCCGCACTGCCGCACGGGGCAAACATCATGTTAGTATTATGTATACAGAGTACTTAACTTATTGATATAATATTTCATTGAAACATACTGAATATTACTCAAAGAATTGTAAAATATGACTCTAATAGAGAACGCAAAGAGAACGTGTCTGCACAGATATGATCCTCTGTGGTGTCTGTGACGGCCTACTCACCGAATAAACGATTTAATTTATTATTTTTAAAAAGGTAACAAATTAGTAGCTAAAAATATATACAATTTATATCTTTTTCTGTAATAATTATTTGTCCTTTGGATTCTAGTCTTGAATATTTTCAAATACGACGCCTCGAGCGTGATTAATATTCTTGCTGTGTGTATTATGTACATCGGAGGCTGTGTTCCACTTATCCTACCTTATAACTACATCCACAGACATTAATTTAAATAGCTTACATCCCTCCTCTTTCTTCTTGTATCTTATTCCACTAGGAAAGGGCGGAGGACTGCTTCTACTCAGTATAATATATTTATGGCGCTGCCTCAAGGCATTTTTCTATCGCATCATACGTCTTTCAGCAGTTTATTAGAAGACTATTTTAAATCTTCCTTGTCCCTATAGTCGGAAAATAAACGAGAGTTTCGACAACTGAACTTTGAGTAACGTTCCTAATAATTTTTTACCTTGATTTAAATTATATTTTTTCATTTCGGATGTATTTTAACAACGATAGTGGTGCCACAGATTACTGAATACTTACTGGTGCTAATTCTGTTGTAAATTTAATTTAACTAGACTAACCTAATTTTGACAGGACCAAAGGTGTTGTTGTCCTTCCTTGGTTTACAATTAGTGACAAGGATAGCAACACTTCTAGTCCTGTCAGAATTAGTTTAGTCTAGTTAAATGTACAAGAGAATTAGCACCATTATACAACTTACAATATTACAATTGTTTTTAATTTTAATTATAAACATTTCAGACATGATGCCCTGCTGCCTTTGAGGAGTGTTCTACTACAAACGACTGATCCTGAAAAGTGGGAGAAACTTTCAGAAATGCAATCTCACATGGAGTGTCGCACTCCTGGTACCGAGGCTTATGAGTACGTTGCTATATGCTTATTTTTATTAACTCATCATCATCATCATTTCACGAAGTCATTTCAGCATAATATTAGTCTACTTCTGAACATAGGCATCCTTTCTAGAGAGCCACTCGCCTCGATCATATGCCTGTGCCACCCTCATCCATTGACGCCCACCATGTATTTTGTCTGTCTTTTGGGCCCAGCAGTAGGTAGATACAGGCTGATGATGATGATGATGTCTTTTGAGGACGCAACGCCAACTAGCGGGTCGGCCCACACAGTACCCACCGGTATTATCTAATTACACAATATTATGATTTACACCATCAAAATATTCAGTTATCTATTTTTAACTGACTTTTTTTTTTCAATTTTCCTTGAACCTGTAATGAACGTCAAGTTTTAAATTATTGAAAAACTAGCTACTGTCTGTGTAGGCTTATTCGGGTTAAGATATAGCCTATGTTAACTGAGGATAGTGTAGTGTAGCAGAAATCTATCCTTACTAATATTATAAATGAGAAAGTGAGTTTGTTTGTTTGTTATTCCTTCACGGCTTGACTAAGCAGCCGTTCATTATGAAAATTTGCATACATATTGTTAGGGGTACAGTGCCCAACATAGGCTACTTTTTATCCCGTGAAAGTATGTCGTTCCAATGGAAAAATATTTTTAGTAGAAAAATTAGCCCTCTATAGAGGGCGCTGTATCGGTCAACAGATGGCGCCACAAGTCGCGCTATGGGTTGTTTTGTTGTCAAACGAGATCTATGTCATAAAATTAACGCGAGCGAAGCCGCGAGGAAAAGCTATTCTTGATAAAGGAATAATATCGGTAAAATTATCCTTGGCACGTTCTTCGATAGGTACCTACCTGAATTTTATATTCTGTCGAGAATCCTAATTGTTAAGGAAGTTATCTACGACTTTGGAACGGAATAGTGTCCGGTCCGTCCTTCCTAGAACTTAAACTATCGTTTATTTATTCTGGACTTAAGTTCATATATGTATAGTTACGACAAACGAAAATTATTATTTTCTAGGATGTGCCGTAACAACAGAATAACCACTGAATCCACTATAATGAAATAATAAAATGATTAGATATTCAGAGAATAGGCCTTCTCTTGTTATGTTTATAGACATTAGGTACACGCATTGTAATCTCCGGTCACCCTTTCTGTTCAAGGTCTAGAGTGTTATCTTCCATTCATAGATCTCCATAGTTTTAATGATACACTTTGTCGATGAGTGAAATACTTACTGCGAAGTTTTTGATTTTTTGTGTGTCTTTTCAAATAATAAACTAAAAAAATATTTTGTTTTCAGTGAAGCCAACGAATTCATTGTTGAATATCTCATGAGAAATTTCATAAATAAGCTAGACAAGGATATCAGAAGCAAATATCTAACAGATATCACTGAACAAGATATACACAGAATGTGTGGAATTATTGATACCAACGCTCTTGAAATTCGACTACCTGAAGGTACAGAACTTCTGGCATTATACACTAATACATGTATAATGGAACACAGCTGTGTACCTAATACAAAACATACTTTTAGTCATACAGTTAAAGATAAAAATGACTTGTATAAAATCACAGTAAAGGTTGTAGTTCCAGTAGAAAAGGATAATCATATAACGACCATGTATAGCCACGCGTTGTGGGGTACACAAGCAAGAAGACAACATTTGAAAGATACCAAATATTTTGCATGCAAATGTCACAGATGTAGTGATCCTACAGAACTTGGTACTTACTTAAGCGCAATGAAATGTCTTGGAGATGATAATAAAGATTGTGATGGTATACACTTACCCCAAGATCCTTTAGATGATGAAACTGAATGGATTTGTAATAAATGCTCAATTAAAATTAATAATTCACAAGTAAACATGGTTATATCTCAAATGGGAGAAGAGGTGGAGGCTGTGCAGATGATGGGTGGATCTGTTTCTACATTAGAAAATCTTCTATGTAGACTATCAACATTCTTACATCCAAATCATTATCATTTATATTCTATAAAACATTCGCTAATACAATTATATGGACGCCAACCTACATATACTTCTGAAGAAATTCTCGATAAGAAAATTAGAATCTGTAAAGATCTTATTGTAATAACTAAAATTCTAGATCCAGGTAATGCTAGACTTAGTTTATATAATGCTGTTTTACATCATGAGTTGCATTCAGCTTTATTACTAAAATTTAAGAAGTCTAAAGATGGTGCTAAAGCAGACGTAAAGCTATTAACAGAAGCAAAATCAGCTATAGATGTTGCATTAGATTCTTTAAAGGATGATATTGAAGAAACTTCTGGAAGGAGACTATTTGATGTGGTCAAAAGGAGTAAAAAAGAATTCGAGAAGTATTGCAAAGAAAAGAAATTACGTGTTTGAACTATTTATTTTCTTAAATACTTAAATAGTGAGCTGCACAAAAACATTTTCAGGTTACTTACACATAAAATTATAGCCGCTGTCAAACGAAAAGAAGAAGAAAAAGATAGTTTGAAACGTAATGTGGAAATAAGATTAAAATGCTTTTCTGCAGCTGGCTGTTAGGCCATTGTCCAAAACTCGTTTTTCATACCAATCTCATTTAATTAGAAGGAAATGAAATTAAATAAAATGAAAATATTCATTCAGAGAAGGAGGCTACAATATTCGAGTTCGCACTAAATATTGTCTTCTGCCGATCCAAACAGGAATCCAAAACCCACCTACAAAAGTCATCTGATTCTGAAAGTGATGACTGTCCATGTTCTAGAATTTAATAAAGTCTGAATACGAATATGATAGCTATCGATACGAAAAACGTTGTTTGAACTACGATATATTAAATTACATTTTCTTAACAATAATATCACAGTTATTTCTTTGACAAGGTGAAATGCCACGTTTTCTTTAGTAAAATATTCAATAAAGGCTTATTAAGAGTTCCTTTTGTTTCAGTTAAATTGCCGTTGTCAATCATCGTTGTTATTAATTGTATTGCATGGTCACAAAAGATCAGATAATTTCAGTATTGATTTAAGTACCACTAATATTATAAAGGCGACAGTTTGCAAGTATGTTTGTTACTTCACGCTCAAATGACTGGGCCATTTTTTACGATATTTGGTATGTAGGTAGCTGATACCTTGAATTAACACATAACATTTGCATTTGCGCTATAAATAAAATAGATGGCGCTGTGCATAAATATACGCAAACAACGCGGGTTTCGCTAGTTCAACATTATGTTTATGTAATTTGAGATAATTACTCACAAATTAGTCAAATTGTTGCATTCTGTACTTCTCCATCTGCATAAAATACCTTTGTTTTCATTTATGTAAGAGTTTGGCCAACGAGCATGCGGGTTACGTAATGTTAAGTGATCACCGCCACCCATGGAGCACAGAGACACCAGAGGAGTTACTAAGCCGTTGCCATTGCCAGGCTTTAAAGTAGATGTACGCTCGCTTCTCGAAGGTCTCCAAGTCATTCATTCGTCTCTTTGCGTGTGCTTCCCGCAATTGATGTCAACTGTGGGTTAGCGGGTGTTGTTTTCAAACCACCTTACTATCACTAACTTGGCCTAAGTTCAAGTGGTTTTTATTTTAATAATATGTGGTAGTCTGCCCCTATTCTCGTAACAAAAACCGTTTCAATCTAATCTCAAACTCACGCACTATCTAGCTCTATGAGTGAGACTGCGCTTATGATTGACGTGAGATTGTAACTAAGGGGCTGGAATGAGTTGTTAATTTAATATTTATAATAGTAATTTCTTTGGTATTTCGACTTGGTTCTGTTTAGACCCTATCAATCACAATGTTATTTAAATCTACGATACCAGTTCAAACCAGATCTGGCTTCATTTATACTTCCTACAATCCAATCTGTGTATTTGGAAACTCTTGTGTAGACACCTGGCATTCTACTTCTTGCACATCCACTGCTTGTTGATACAATTCCTACAATCATAGCGTGACGTTTGTCTTCTCGAAACATCAATGGACCGCCGCTATCAGCCTGTAAATAGGTAAAAGCAATATATCTATTATAACTATAAAAAAGAAAAGAAAGTAACTTTAAAGAAGAAAAGATTAGAGAAGGAATTAAGAGCTAGCAAGTTGCCTGATACTGACAACTACAAAGGACACATTCAAGAGGTGTTGTTGGTTTTAAATAGATTTGGGATAGGTGGAGATAAAGAGAGAACATCATTCAGTTAGGAATATCTACCACGCCGAATAAAACACGACAGAAAGGGATGCATATAGCATTAAGTTCACCTGTTGTATAAGTACTTTGTGTATTGAGTAATTAATTATTAAAATAAAATAAATGCTTCACGTCGATACGAGTACATGAGACTTCGATCATATATACAACATGAGATATCATTTGTCTAGACTATTTCTATAATAAATAAAATAAAATAAAATAATAATAATAAATAAACAGACTGATTAATGAACAATATCGTCGAAAACTATAAGTAATTCCACATTGGTAATTAATTAGAAAACTTTATTAATTTCAGTTTCATAAGTAGATATAGACAAATATTGTATGTAGTTTTAAATTAGAGCATGTTTGCTAAAGCAATAATAAATCATAACTGAAAGTTTAACTTTTGAATTCGTCTTCATGATAATTTATAATATAATAACAATTAAGACAGTAGGGCCCGGCGAATAATCCGCTCAAATCGGAGCCGTCTTGGAAGGACCTCCACCTTTCAGAAGATCGTAGCCAAATAGCATTGGTCTCGGCCATGTTGTGTTTTTACGGTGAGTAAGGTTTCCAGAGCCCCACTTTTTACAGGGTCGGCAACGCACGAGTGTTACCCCCTGTGTTGCAAGCGTCAAGCTAAGGTGACTGCTGACCAACAGACGGGCCGTATCATTGTTTGCAATCTTAGTGATTTAAACAAAGATATTTTATAATAATTATAATTATGTTTATAGTTTTACATAATCACGAACTTACCCAGCACGAATCACGACCTCCATCCTCGTGACCAGCACACATCTGCGTATGGACGACCTTTATTTTGCTACCCTGAGATTGGTACCATTGGTTGCATTCATCATTCGTTACAACAACCACTTCGGTTTTCTGCAGTATATTTGGTCTTGAACCTGAGAACATTTTTGTCATGTCATGTCTACCTGCACTCCCAATGGAGTCAATAGTATGTGATGCAGTACCTATCAAAGACTTTTTCGGTGAATTGCTAACATCATTTTTAAAGTGAATGACATTAAGGCTGTCACTCGTGAACGGGTGCTGCCCGGGGAGACTGGTCTGAGTGCTTAATACGAGTTTTTTGATCACATTCGAACGTGTTAACGTTTACAAGCCGACTAAATTGAAAAAAAAATTCATATTGTCAATTTACTAGACGTGTGTTACATATCCAAATTTGCCGGGTTACTCACTTCAAAATGTGAGCAAGTACACATAATTTTGATATGTAACACGCGTAACGTATAAATTAGTAACATGAGAATTCTTCTCCATTTGGTCGGTTATTTACGTTGACATGATCGAATGTGACCAAAAAACTCGTACTAAGCACTCTGCTCACTCTTGTCAGTACTGACTTTTTTATTTTATTGTAGATTTAAGACTTGTTCAATCCACACCATTGTGTATAACATTCCGCGTATTCTTCTTATAAATTTTAATGTACTTATACCTACATTATAACTAATGAGTGGAAAAAAAAGGAGAAAAAAAGAAAGTACAAAATGACAAAAAAGGCCGTAACATTTCTTTTTACCGCCATTTTGCTTGTGTCCGAAATGGTGGTAGTATATAACGTAGTTTATTTTCTTTATTCAAACAAGTTGTATGACAAGAAGAAGTGCCTGTGAAGGTCTAATTTCTGAAATAAACGATTTCATTTCATTCCATTTCACTGTTATGCTAAAGAAGAAAAAAGATATAGATTGAGAATATTGAATTTAGGTTACAATGCTTTTCAGAAACTGGCTGTATATTCTTTTATTATAATGCGTCGACATAGTGACAGAAGTCATCTGCAACATCAAAGCAGTTACTACATGAGGATTTATTTATGATATTGCACAGCTTATGTTTTACCAATACGAAAATCCTACTAAAGCTGCAACAGGGTAACTTTTCTGCATTGTTTAGATCAAATCAAATTATTTTTATTCAAATAGGCATATTACAAGCACTTTCGAATCGTCACTTTTTCCCCTACCACCAGTTCAGACGGCAGATTTGTGCTAAGATGCATAAAAAGGCATGCTTGTAGACAGATTACATTAGGAACTAAGCATCTCACCAAGACCACAAGACAGTCAGATGACATCAAGACAGACGCAGGAAATAGATGCATAGAAAACAACTTTAAACTTTAATATTATGATGCTGATGCTCATCACATAATCTACCATCTACCAAATACGCTTTATAACTTTTATTTTTCTGTCTATAATGAAATAACATAGAAGTATTTGGTGACGTTACAAGATCTTTTATAACAATTGTCTGACCTTTCAATCGATCTTCATTTGTAAAACCCCATCCAGCGACGGTAGCTAAAACTCCATTGAAATCATCAGCCAACGATTCTGGTAGACATGCAGGTCGTAACGCAGTCGTCCATTGTAACTGACGAGCAGTTTTAAGCAGTGCTACATCGTTTGTTTTTTTGTTGCATCTAGAAGACAATCAAAAGTTACATATGTGCAATCCTAAAGTTTGTTGCAGTATAAATACCATAAAATATCATGAAATGTGACATTCTGAACAAACATTTTAGTTCAATAGTTTCCGTAAAATATCATGAAATGTGACATTCTGAACAAACATTTTAGTTAAATAGTTTCAGTGTATTCCATGCATAGATTTATTATAACTTACTAGCGTAAGAAGATTAGCAATGCAAAAGATACATACGCGGTTGTTAAAACGAGATATAGATAGACGAGACCATTTTTCCTTTACATGCTATGGGCTTGTATCGCCCTAACGTCAGTCATGTTAAAACAAATCCCACTTATTTTTACAAAATTTATGGTTTATAAGTGTAGTTTTGGTGTTAATTCGACATGATTAAATATGGTTACCTGTGCAGTACTTGGATGTAACTCAAACTAAAAGGAAAATCCCACGCACACTTAGTGTATTTTGTTTTTGGTTTCGCCTCAATCAAACAAAGCCGATCTATAGGTACGCTAGTATATAAATCTATGATTCCATGTGTATGACGAACTAATTTGAAATCTGAATGAATGAATATCAAAAGTAAAAAACCAGTTACTTGTGCGACTAATTAACTGATAAAGGGACATACAGGTGACATACAGTTCTTCTAAGGTCATATTTTTAGGTAAATAGTAAAGGTAATCAATCTACTGGCTGGGTAGATTGAATGTGTTTAATAAATTTTCGACTGTGTTAAAATATTATATACCTACCTATTGATGTTGCAAAATGAAAAGTAAAGTTTATAAATTGGAATAGGTTCGACAGTTGAAATGCTATTTTGAAAGTAAAAAGGATTTATCGAAGGACCAAATTGAAGCAGCAGTCGCTTTGCCAGCGATTATTCGATTTAAGTTTTTACTTATCGCTTAAAAAATCAACACATCAGAGAAAGTTTCAAGTGAATCCTTTCAATTCATATTATAAACGGATTTTTAAGGCTGTATAAATGTTGTTACACAAGATTGTGCCGTATCAAAACTTAATTTTGTCGTATTACCAGTATTACCACGTTCTAATTAGAATAGTGATTAACCTTCCTCTTGAATCACTCTTTCTACTGGTTTAATAATAAAATAAATAAATGAATATTTATATATTCACACAAATCACACAGATTTAGCTAGCCCCAAAGTAAGTTCGAGACTTGTGTTATGGGATATTATATGTTTTATAACAAATACATATAGATAGATTTCCAAGAAGTGTATGATATAGAGAGACCGTTTGGTCATTTTCGAGATATTTTTTCATACATCCATGAATCCATGAATGATTTATATGTAACTTTTTGTTTGCTTCTCGCTAATCGCTAGAAATTAAACTACTGTTTGATTTGAAGATCCTTCAAATGATTGAATTTTGTTATTCAACGATCTTCGAGTTAACTTTAATTTTATTTCTGAATTCATAACTGCCATCTTCTATAGCTTTTACTTAGTTAACTTTGCTGCGAGATTTGCTTTCTTGTTTTGTTTCATTATGGAAATATTTGAATTTAGGCTAATTTAATTATGAATTTGTTTCCAAGACATTTTGTTTGTTAGTATACTTAGTTAATCTTTGATTTGTTACCATTTCAACCGTTCACAATGTCCTCAGAATTCATTCCTCAAAATACAGGTACTTAATAATAATAATAATAGTCATTTATTTCAGGCAACAAATAAAATTTTTACAAATTATCGGCCCATATAATATATACCTTACAGACTAACATATATACAATAATATAAACACTATAACAATTTCACATGTGATGTCGGCGACATGTAACGCGCATTCTCCGTAGGTAGTCGCCCGCGGAATCTCCGAAACACTTAAATTCAATCCAATTCCTCAAATATTTTTTAATGAGTTGAAATTGAAAGAAAGTATTAAATCTATTCCTAATTTATGACGCCAAGTTATATGTGGATATATAATAATAGTTTTGATCTTATATACTTACCTGTAACCAGGATGAGGCAGAATTTGAGATAGAGGCTCGTTGGCTTTAGTCGTGGATATGTCAGTGTGGCCCACGAGCACCGTCAGCTGTTTGGACTTATAAAACTCGTCGAAGACACTGTAATTAATGGAAATAAACATATTAAATGCTAACGCGTAAGGCCGCGTTTATGCCTGCAAGTTTAATGCAAACAGCTGCGAGTGTACCTAAGTTGTATACAAAATTGATAAATCGGCGAGAAAAGTCGCGAGATGTTCCAAAACGGTTGGCTATTGTTATTATTCGCTTGCGCGAGAACTCTAATGCGGTCCCTAGACGATCAAGCATGACGAACAAGCATTGCAAAAATTTTACTTTTTCATCAAGCATTGTCAAGCACGTAAATGCTTGTGCACGTAAATGCTTGTCAAGCACACCAAGCTTGGTTCTGCGGTCCCTAGACGATCAAAAATGCTTGATAAGCATTTACATGTTTGTCAAGCATGCTTGATGAGGCTAAATGCGTCAAGCATGACTGTCAAAGTATCCGCACACATTTCAGCGGCCCGACCACAGAGTGACCCAGTAAAATTCAAAACACAAACTTCTAGACGATCAAGCATGCTTGACAAGCATTGCAAAAAATTAACTTTTCATCAAGCATTGTCAAGCACGTAAATGCTTGTCACGCATTTTTGATCGTCTAGGGACCGCATATTTAAGAAGTGTCAGGCAAGCTGTCATGTGCGTACTTGCGTGAATTTTATGGCAGATGTAAATCGAAATAGTGTTATTATGGTTGATAATCATTAAATCCTATAAGATTTACTTTAAAAGCGATGAATGAGAATAAAACCAACTAAACAATTTCCGAATTTCGTTACCCTAAGGTTGCCTTGAAAAGATTGCTTTGAGCAATAAGGCCGCCTTGTTGCATATACACATGTTTTGTTTGTTACTTTTACTGTTTACTGTATCACTGTGTGTTTTGCAAATAAAGCTTATTCTATCTATCTATCTATCTATCTAAACAATAACGAAGTTTTGTATTGTGAATACCTAAGTTTAATTTTAAAAAGTAGAATTGAAATCTAAATCTATATTCTGGCTACTGTTTGACAACTATTTAATATTAAATCAATTAATCCATTCATTTAATTTTCAAAATCTTCTTTCTCAAATAATCCCTCATCTCAATTTCTCAACAAATTACAATTTATATTAATAAAATTATCGGTTGGAAACTTCTTGGAAAGTATACTTTTTGATGTCAAAATGTCATGTCGTTCATTCTTATACAAAAGATTAAAAGTAAGACATTGTCTCAACAATTCGACGCGTTTGCATGATGCTTGTGGATGCAATGTACAGTCAGCTCCATAAATATGTAAACACTTTAGAACCTTGTCACTTTCGTATATCATTTCAATTACTTAAGACATTTGAGTGAACATGTCAACAATGTTATTGTGACGAGGTACTAAAGTGATTCAATTTTTATGGAGGTGACTGTTCCTTTGCGTATCTTCTACTGCGCTTATGATTTATGTCGAGGTGTGCTCTGATCTCCTCACACTCACACCTACTCTTACACTTGCACTCACAATCACTCTCAATCTTGCTCTTAAACTCGCTTTCACATTATCTCTTATATTTGCTTACACTATCATCGCTCTTAAACCTGCAATCACACTTGCTCTCATAGCTCTCACACCCGACCCGAGTGCTTAGTACGAGTTTTATTGTTCACGTTCGTTCACGTCGACGTAAATAAACCGACCAAATAAAGAAGAACTCTCATGTTGCAAATTTATAAGACGCGTGTTTCATATCAAATATTATGTGGCTTATTTGCTCACGTTTTGAAGTGAGCAACCCGGTTAATTTAGAAATGTAACACGCGTCTGGTAAATTCACAATACGAAACTATATTTCAATTTGGTCGGCTTATAAACGTTAACACGTTCGAATGTGACCAAAAAACTCGTAATAAGCACTCTGCTCTTACACTTACTCTAGTAATTCTAGTAATCACAATTCACAACACCTAATAATGTATGAAACCAGTATGCTTCTAAGAACTCTGAAGCACACTGAAGTCTGATTGGCATTGAAGTTGTTTCTTACATTTTGACATCTAGTTAAAATTGTAACAGATCATTCAATTTAAACATTGATTAATCGTTAGAGGTCTATTTTAATTAAATATTAACTAATTATTTTCTCTAGATATTCTAGACATTTTAGAATTTGTTTACACTTAGAAAAGTGATAATTTGCCTAATTTAAATCTACACTTTTAGGTGTTAAATATTGTGTAAACTATTTGTAATTAAATTATTATCTATCATGTCTAGACAATTTTAAAATAATTACCTATTCTAATATTAATTTGTTATTAAGCTAACGAATCATTCTTCTTTCTTTGAGTGCTCTTTGAGTCTCAAGAAATGGTAATTGGATTTGACATATTAGCATTTGGAGTAGTATGACATTTATTTTACGACCATTGGAATATTTTTTGGTACTTTAAATTTTGACAGATTTGACTCACTGACAAACAGAAAATACACTAAGGGCTCATTTAGACGACGCCAGTTTCTTGCACATTCAAGTGCAATAATTGCATGCAATCTTGTGGAACGTGGGAGCAATAATTTGTCCTTCAAAAATTGTAAGCAACTGTCGTTTAAACGATGCATGTCATTTATTGCTTTGACATTATTGTATGCCACGGGCAATAAACTGGCATGGTCTAAATGGGCCTTTACAATTAATGAGTGGATCCCATCTGTAGTGGAATCTCTTTATTGTCGTATGAGACTAATGATGTAACTGTACTCATGAAATTCTCAATGTATTTAATAAAAAAAATACAGTTTCATGAAATTTCGTTCAAACTGATTAGAGTTACCTAAAAAAATCTATTTCTTATTTCGTTTGAGGGGTCAATTTTTTTTGCAGCTGACTGTACATGATGTGCAGAAAGCAAGTAGAAGGCCTGGGAACGGTCCTATTTCTGAGGTCCTAGACAAATGGCGGATTTATCAAAAATGTAAATATAAATTAGATAATTACTTCATTTAAACGTTAATTATTATACTATTCCGGCACTTAGCACTTGCTCTGTTAAAATAGTTCTAGAAGTGCGTGTCTTGCTTGTTTTTCTTAGTACAGTCAAGGACATAATGCGCAAGAATAACTGCAAAAAATCACCCCCACTATAAGTATGCACGGCGTGGATTACAAGTTTAAGCTTATTAATGAAAAGATTTACACGTTTTTCAATATGATTCATATTTTATTTTGTAATTACAAATTTTTATAATGATGACATTATTAGCTTCAAAATTATTTTAATTATCTGCCCTGCATACCTGTGCTGTCCAAAAAGAGTGACGATTCGAAAAAGCTTGTAATTAGGCAAATTAAAAAAATATATATTATATTAATCAGATCAGATATAAATCAGGCTTCAGAACTCTGACCGTGGATGGGAAAAGGTTTAATACCCCTGCCATTACTTACCTGCAAACGCAATGTCCAGCGGTCACCAACCATCTATCAGTCAGCACTGTGGCACCACACTGATGCGTCCCCTGGCGCCACAAACTCGCCGCCCAGGGGAACTCCGCTGGTAGACTGTCCACACCGCCAACTATGCGTCCACGACGTGCTATGTCTATTCCACATTCCACGTCTGCCACTGGGATTTTAGTATTTTTTGTTAGATATCGCACCTGACTATCAACTTAGTATTAAGTCAAAAAACGCTGTTTCGAGATATAGCGTTTTAAACATTCAAAAAATCATTACGTTTAAACCTTACGTCTTTAAGGTCTCATTTTTATGTTGATATAAAGGCGCATTCTTCATCTTCTTATTCAGTCAAAATAAGGGCTTGTGGCCCCATATTTTCCAAGTTACAAGCATTTTTTTAGAACCATTCAGAGTTAATACCATGTTACGTTCGCAACTAAATATTATTTTTTAGATAATACTCTACAACATGTTTTAAAGTACGCAATTCGTTTGTTTAGTAGGTTGTCAAAATGAAATAATACGATCAAAATCAGGTTTTTATTTCGCAGTATTAAACAAAATTAGTTAAGTCAAAAAAAGTATTTAAGTAAGTATTACTATTATCAGATTTATCAGCCAGTGTTGTGTTGTTTTCAACACTAGCTTCTGCCTGCGGCTTCGCCCGCGTGGCCTATTAACAATTAGCATATTTTTCTTCAGAAACAAATTCCGGTCCGATCCGGTTCGGTCCGTTCCGGCACGGCCCGGTGGTTCCGGACCTTATTAGGAACCTACATGCCAAATTTGGAATCTAGACCCAGCGGTTTGGGCTGTGCGTTGATATAGGTACCCTCGCAACTTCGTTTTGAAAAATCCTTTCTTAGTACACCCCTAGACATGGTAAGGAACCTACATTCCAAATTTGGAATCTCTAGACCCATTGGATCAGTAAAACCCTTGCAACTTCGTTTGCGTATATCTCGCTTTCCCGTGGGAATTTTGAAAAATCCTTTCTTAGTACACCGCTAGACGTCGTAAGGAACCTACATTCCAAATTTGGAATCTCTAGACCCAACGGTTTGGGCTGTGCGTTGATATACCTATGGTTAAGTAAGTCAGGACTTTGAATTTAAGATTATATTTTTTTAGATTATTAAGCTGTCTTAACATTAAATCGACGCACATAGTGTCGTCATGTACATTAACGTGACGAGAGCAAATGAAGAAAACTGCTACATTATTACAAGCCGCAAAAACATCTGATGTGCAGGACAAAATATCCGCAATTTGAATACGTCAGCTGTTGGCCTGAAGATTCTGTAGGAAAAACTTGCTGTGAACAGTTCTCATCAGGTTCATACATTAATTATTTTGTTCGGGTGAAGAAATGCTGTCTGAATCGTTCTCATCGTAATTTACTGCCATTAGTATTCTTTTATGTCTGTCCATTTTGTTATATAACACTAGAATAAAATGAAATCAACAATATAGTCAACACGTCATAGGGTTGTAAGTCTAAATAAAGGAACTCGTATGGGTATTAAAAAACTGCACTATAGTGATATCTCAAACAAATTTAGTGCATTAAAGTGTTATTTATAAATGAAACATTACCAATCACAAAAAATGTAATAACTGAACAGGCTAAATAGTAACAACTCCTAATAAAATTTAGTTTCGTAAAATTATTGACAAACAATACAGTATCAAGTAAAAGATAATTTTAATAAAGTTACTCACCTTTGCGGATATTTTGTCGGGTTGATGTATTATATCAAAATACGACACAAAATAGCTTGCGGTCTCTGTAAATACTGAGCGGCAAGTGAATCAACTGCGATGCGACTGTTCGACAGGCGCGCGGGAAGGGACGGCACATTAGGTAATAGTGGCTTAACCCGCTATCTTTCAGAGAACCCAAAGACTTAGAAATACCATTGTTTTACCAGTTTGTAGAGAAAAAAATCTACATTCCGAATATGATTGTAACTCAAAAATCAAAAATTTTGAGATAATACTAAGTTGATAGTCAGGTGCGATATGATGATATGTATTATGATATATATATCGGTTTTTTATATATGATGTAAATAGTCCTATATATCAAAATAGTTTTATAATAAGACTAGTAAAATACTCGCAACTTCGTTTGCGTGTATCTCGCTTTCCCGTGAGAATTTTGAAAAATCATTTCCTTATTACACACTTCAAACCTCGTAAGGAACGTACATTCCAAATTTGGAATCTCTAGACCCTGCGGTTTGGGCTGTGCGTTGATATATTAGTTAAGTCAGTCAGGACTTTGAATTTTATATGTAAACTAGCTTTTGCCCGCGGCTTCGCTCGCGTTAATTTTATGACAAAAATCTCGTTTGACAACAAAACAACCCATAGCGCGACTTGTGGCGCCATCTGTTGACCGATACAGCGCCCTCTATAGTAGAAAAATTATTTTCCCATTGGAACGACATACTTTCACGGGATAAAAAGTAGCCTATGTTGGGCTCTGTGCCTTTAACAATATGTATGCAAATTTTCATAATGATCAGCTGCTTAGTCAAGCCGTGAAGGAATAACAAACAAACAAACTCACTTTCTCATTTATAATACTAACTAGTAAGGATAGATTTATTGAATTAAATTATATTAAATTTCCATTGTCTCACACTCATTTCGTTTCGACAAAATATGATTAAAATAAAGTAATTACTGAGATTTATAAGCAAATGAGCTTATTATGTCATTCGAACAAAAAGTTTTGGAGTACTGTGTTTGAAAAATTAGGCAGAGACATGGTACAGACGAAGTAAATTTTCTTTTGCATAAAAATTTATAATGCAATTAAATTTTAAGTCTACTTCTACTTATCGAGAAAAAATATCGAAATCATTTTCTGTGGTTTTAATATTGTTTTTATGGTCGGCTTATGTTTAGGGTTGCATAATTTAGATTATATCGATAAAAAATATTTAATTTCATAACGGTAATAAAAAATAACTTTATTAGAATTATGTCTATAATAATTTAATTTACTAATGTTCAAGGTATGCTAAACTGGAAATAATCGACCTTATCCATAATTTTTAAAAAACTAAAGAAGAAAAGAAAAAAAAACTTACAATTAATAAAACAAAATCCAAAATGGTTTAGATTCGCAAGTATCACAACAATCACTATAAAACGACACATTTCTGCGAGAACAGATTATTATCTGTCGATAACACTTAAAACACTAGTGTTTATATTTCCTCAAACCTAACTGGGTCTAGGATAAACCTAAAAATAACTTAAACTAAATAAATATATTAAGTGCACACACTCATGTCAAAGGGCGTGCACTCACTAAGTTGTCAGTAAAACACATAAGAATTTATAACTCATATGATTTGTACTGAAATGACCCTCCTTCGTATGTTTGAAGGTTAACCCCTATAGCTTAAATTAGTGATGCGACATGAGCTTAACATGAGTTAGTATCGATATTTGATTGGATATCGATATGAGTCGAGCTCGAGCACAATAGGCTATTTGACACTATTAAAAATATGCTACGAAATGTGGTCATCCTATTAGGTAATAACATAAAAAAACATATTTATCTCTGTTATATCCAAAAATATTTATAGATTTTTCAAAATAAACAAAATAAATCCAAATTATTTTTTAAATTTCTTCAGCCACAGGAACGCTCTGTGATTGGCTATGCCTCGCGTGACGTCACACGCAAGTCAACATTGTTCATTGTTACGACATTTTGTGTGATTTTATCATTTTATCTATTACTATTCGAATCAAATATTACTGGCATACTTACATCAAAGTGATCTTCACACATAAAAACATTTGTATGAGATAAAATGCTGTTTGGGTCTCTTCGAGCTAACACAGAAACAAATAGTTTTTGTGGAGTTTTTATAGAAGTATTTGTACATTGTGGCACAATTACACCATTTATAAACCATTTTTTCCAGTAAAATAACAGAAAAAATATTCTAAACACGCTGAATGTACACTTTGGTACAAGTTTACTTGCCTGTGACGTCACGGCGTCCGCCATTACAGAAAAAGCGTTTTTAGCGCGAATATTGTAATTTAAATTTTAAACCGATATTTTACGGAAAATACTGCAAATTTCGCAGAAGAATAATTTAAAACAGTTTTTCAAAATCAGTCAAATAGCCTATAGCAACGTATGCATGTGTCAAACTGAATGTTCATGCAAGGGGCGACCTCGGCCAGTATTTAGATTTAAAAATATGGAGCACTTTTTCGGAAAGCACGATACACTGTCTTCGGTTCGAAAAGTGCTAATGATGTGAAAGATAGACGAGATAAATTTGTTTAAGGTTGATTATATCTGAATCTATTAAGAATACAAATCATGGGCTTATGCAAAACTTTTTTGTTTTATCGTAGGTATTTTATCGTAATCGTAAATCACAATCTTTGGCTATAAATCGTAAGCTGTAAGTAAAACAAATGCGTTCAATTTATTTTAAAATTGAGAAAACTGGCACGTTTAATTGTATCAGATTTAATGAGATTTATCTGTGTAACAACTATTTTATGTTTT
The DNA here is from genome assembly GCA_905163395.2 of Endotricha flammealis. Lineage (NCBI taxonomy): Eukaryota > Metazoa > Arthropoda > Insecta > Lepidoptera > Pyralidae > Endotricha > Endotricha flammealis. The sequence continues at coordinate 3,618,358 of LR990869.1, read as the reverse complement.
GTTTAATTCTCACTGATCTTATACTTGTATAATATATGCACTTCTAATTAATATAAATAAGCAAAGAAAAATCAATTTTCAAAATTGGTGCAGTAGATCCAGAGATTAGATTGTGTGGTTGTAGAGGTACTTACAACCTCACAAACTTTATCTCTTTTTAATAGGTCTAGATTTTAGTTACAATACGCACAGGATACATTACGTTAGAATAAAATTAAGGTTAGACTTAGTTAACGCACGTGTGTCGTTTATACAGTAATGAATCTTTATCGAAAACGAGATGCAACCATATTCAATAAAAATATAACTATAAATTACATAATATTTTTTTTATCGATATCGTACCGAATACAAACATAGTTTCCCAACACTACAGCTAATTCATTGTCAGGTTCGTCGTTCAGCCTTTAGATAAGAGTAGCGGAACTGTCAGTCGCCATAAACACATGGGTATTATCAAAATATTTCTATGCAATGTCAGGTGTAAGTAAACTGTAGGGTGACCATGATATTGGTATATTTTGGAGTATCTGGATTTCTTTCGCCATTTCTTTACCCAGTGGTCATTTTGCGTTGTTTCCAAAATGGTAGTAGTTTATAGAGTAACTTATTTATTCAATACTAGCTGTTAGCCGCGGCTGCACCCGCGTGTTCGAGGAAAAAAGACAATAATTTTTCCCATGGGAATCTCTTTATCCCGTGGGAAAAAACGTAGCCTACGTCACTCTCCAGACTTTAAACTATCTCCAATAAAAAAATCATAACAATCCGTTCGTTACTTTCGACGTGAAGTGAGGACAAACAAACAAACACACTTTCACATTTATAATATTAGTATTAATACATAATTATAATATTATGTACAACATGACGAGAGAACGTGCCTGTGGAGGCCTCCTCTTTAATAAATAAATGATTTCATTTGGTAACTTACTGTCAGTTTCAGTATTATTGCTTACAGGTCAGACGATCATCCTGGTAATATGCACAATTTAGGTTACTTTTTTTTACTAATGAATTTTTAACATGATTATTATATTTTAGAAATTCTTTTAAACATTATATTATGCTGTTACCCGCGGCTCCGCCCGCGTGGTCAAGCGAAAATGCCAATAAGTTCGTTCCCGTGGGAGTTAAAAAAAAACGACTTTATCCTTGTCAACATCATAAAGGTAATCTCTTTAAAGAAATTCAGCTTTCTATGTTGAGCGCTCCCGATAATACACCCTGCCCAGCGTTGATATGTTTAATTTTGGATATTATACTAACATTTTTTTGACATTGAAAGGCTATTTCCGTGACACTTTGACTGAGCATTACACAATTGACACTGACACCACAAGGTTCAGCAAATAAGACATCAAACGTACTTGAATTATTAATTATTGTCATAGAAATGCTGTAAAGATTTCAAAAACATGTAAGATAAAACTATAGTACTATTTGAGATAAGATAAAAACTATATAGGCTCTTGAGATTATTAATGTGTTTCAAGTAGGTATGAAAATTGAAATGAAAAATAATTAAGTCAATCAAAAAATAAAAGAAGTGTAATTAAGTTCCATTATTCACTATAACACAACAGTGTAGGACGACCACCTGCAAGGTGGTCAGACCCTTTTTTCAGACCCTTGGCTCATCTGACCATTTTTTCCTTAGAAAGTCGCAGGAAGCCGCTGGATTCAGGCAGGGATGTTTGGGGTAGGCTTATGTCCAGTGGACTTCTCATCATCATCTCACCTCTCACATTTTTTTATGCCACAAAGGTGAAAGGTGGTGGCCGTATGATTGAAGGCAAACAATCATACGGCCCTCCTGATGGTAAGCATCACCGTAGCCTATAGGCGCTTGCAATACCGGGGGTATATCACTCACGCGTTGCCAACCCTCCCAACCCGCCTAAGTGGAGCTCTAGAGACCTACTCACCGTAGGAACACAACATGACCGAGACCAATGCTATTTGGCTACAATCTTCTGTAAGGTGGGGTCCAGTTAACCCCAATAAATGAAATTACCGTTCATGACATCGCGTGATAATGGCGGTGATCACTTACCTAGGTGATCATCATTTTTGTTTGTCTATGTCTTCTTAAAAAAAAACTTAATTTAATACACTATGACATAGAATAAACCCGCATATAAATTTCATGGAAGTGTGTCCGAAAAATTGTTCAATAGTATGGTCACCGTAGCCCGATAATGAGTGAATCGATTGCATTTACTTAGTTGGTCAAGTGCAGTGCTAATTGGAACATGCGTCGCCATTCGCCCTACATAAGAACCATTCATAGGAAGAGTGATATCATCAAAGAAGAGCTCTGATGGCCTCATTGTGGGTGCCAAAGCGGAACGATAACCCAAGTTAAGCAACGTCAACTTCAGCCAATACTGGGATTGTTAAAAAAAACTCGACTTCGTGCTTCGGAAGAGAAGTTAATATTATCCCAATTGTTGTCGATAAAATGTCAGTCTTAAAGCCGAGTAAGTGTCCTTGCAATATTAATGGATGCACGAAAAAGAAAGAAAAGATGAAATTCTATTTCAAGTTTTTTTTTTAAATAAGCATGAAACCAGGAAGGATTTTAAATGTTATTTGCATAACGTGACTCGGCCTTGCTCAGTTGATATTGTTATCTATTAAAGAATCCATATTATTATTCCCATACAAAATTCGTGCTCGTATTCGAACGTAAGGGCGGCTTAACTTTTCGGCGGGTAGCTGTGGATTTAACAACACATCAAATTTTGGCTCAATATATTTTTAATTAATTTAAATATAATTTTACAAGTTTTTAATAAAGGTTACATGAATTTTTAATGTCAATTAACTAAGTTACCTGCCAGCATAATTTTTCCTTTCATCTCTCCACACTCATCATGGATACACTCCAGGATTCCGTAAATGCTCTGATGGAGCGCTTCAACACTGGTTTGGCAGATTTCCAAGGACAGTTAAATAAGGCCACTGCTTCGGGCCAGGCACCTACACTACAATCACTGGCAACGGAGTTCAGCACCTTCAGCACCTTCATGTCGGCATCACTGAAGACTCTTCAACAGCAAGTAGCGCTTCTCTCCCAACAGCAGGATCATTTCGAAATGCGAACTCGCAGAAAGATGCTGCTTTTTCACGGAGTCAATGAAGAGAAGAATGAAGATATTCCTCAGAAAGTCATAAAGGTGATCTCCGACAACTTGAAGATTACTGGCCTTACAACACAATGCATCAGTCGCAGTCATCGGCTTGGTTTAGCTTTGGATAATAAGCCACGTCCTATACTGGTAAAGTTTTGTGATCACTCGGTGCAGCGCAAAATTTGGTCAAGCAAAACTGCCTTAAAGGGCAGCAGTATAACTGTATCAGAGTTCTTGACTAAACTGCGTCGGGAAGCATTTTTACTGGCTCGGCAGCACTTTGGTGTGAATAAGTGCTGGACAATGGATGGGTGCATATTTGTTGCTGGGCCCGATGGGGCAAGGCACCGCGTCTTCTCGGTCGCCGATGTGAGGCGCATCATTGGTTCGTCCTCTTCACCAACTGCAGCAGAGGTGCCGGTGCAGCCTTTGACCGCGACGTCTCCACCGAAGACTGCCAGCACGATTCCGGCGACCACAAGATCTAAACGTCCCATTAAGAAGCAGTAAACATCCGTCTGATATAATGTAAGTGGTCACACATGTATGCATTTGTTTTTTTTTTTTTTTCACTATTTCGGTTAAAGGTTGGGTAATTATTCTTAGGGTAGTTTTTATTTTTAATTAGCCAGCGAGTAACGGCGGGTTTTTTCTTTATTTCTTGTTTCCACGGTATCCGTATAATTTTTAAATGATTAATTTGTTTCTATAGCGTGAAGGTACGTAATTATTTATTTTCACAGATACCGACCGAGTTATCTGTCGAGTGACACTTGACAGTTACAGCACAGTCACTTCTTTTTTTTCACTGTTGGCTACCCAACATTTATTTACATTTATTTTTTGGTTGTCAACACATCAACATGTCATGACTACGCGCTACGGCATGACCATGACATCATCATTTTTAAACTGTTTTTACTTGCTTCTTCTTCTTTCTATAACTAGTTTGTTGAATATTTCTGCCAGTGTCAAGTCGTAGTTTAATAAAATTGTTTTTAAATATAATTTTTTCGTTTTGTCAACTTACATTTTAACATAATAATTCAGTTGATTTCGTTTTGCGTACATGTGTGTCTGCGCTGCTGGTTAAATTGAACTCTGTATAAGCGTAATTTATTTTTTGTAGGTATTTTATTTTGATCTACCTACACCTGTTTGAACTACGTAGAGTATTCCTCTTTAATTATCTCTTGCTGGTAGGTCGTTAATGACGTTATTTAAGCGTATTATTATATTTATATAGTAACTTTACATACGTTTGATTTGTAGTTTATTTATATATTTATTTAATTTGGTTTTATAGTATTTTTATAGGTGTTCTTAAGTAGGTGCAATATGAGTGACAATTTTAATAATTCTTTTTTTTCCGCAAGTTCAGGTGCCAGTAGTCCTAGTAGTGATAGCTTTTTTAGTTTGCCATTGCCGCTGAATGAAATTTTGGTGGACACTTTTATAGATGCTCCGAAAAACTTTAACGTAGTACACATCAACGCACAGAGCATTCCGGCTCATTATCCAGATTTGCTTGCATCTTTTGATGTCAATTCCATCCATGCTATCTTAGTGTCGGAATCATGGCTTTCGCCATGTCTTCCTTCTACTTCGTATGCTTTACCTGGATTCCAGCTTATAAGAAATGACAGAATAGGCAAAGGAGGCGGTGGAGTCGCCATCTACCTTCGTGCGAATATTCCTTTTAACATTTTATTTTCTTCCATTTCCAATAATCCATCGCACGAAGCGGAGTACTTATTTGTAGAAGTTATTTTATCTCGTTCGAAAATTTTGCTCGGAGTTTGTTACAGCCCTTCTTCTACGATCAACTATTTTTCTTCTTTCGAAACCCTCCTTGAAAATCTCCTTCCGTCTTTTCATCACACCATTATTATGGGCGACTTCAACACTTGTCTTCTTAAAAACGACCAGAGATCCAAATCCCTTTATTCCCTTGTTAACTCCTGTAATTTATCTATTTTACCCTTGCAAGCCACGCATCATTTTCCTAATTGCCAGCCTTCACTCCTTGACCTAATCTTAGTTTCCTCTCCTGACTCTGTTAGCAAGCATGGTCAACATGTCGCCGATGCTTTCTCCTTTCACCATCTTATTTTCCTTTCGTATAAACTGCGCCCTCCTAAATCCAAACCTAAAATCCTTTTACAGCGCAATTTTGGTGGCATTGACCTGGATAGGTTGAGGGAGGATGCGAGAGGTTGTGACTGGGATGCCGTTGCTAGAGCTCACTCCATTGATGAACAAGTATCAATTTTTAACTCCACCATAATTGAGCTTTTCGATCGTCATGCGCCTGTTCGTCCGGTGCGTGTAAAACATCTACCAGCACCTTGGCTGACAGACGAAATCAGAGCTGCCATTGGTAGGAAAAACAGGGCAAAAACTAAATTTAAGTCTGACCCTGGCAAGTACCGTGACCTTTACATACAAGCCCGTAACTACAGTAATAGGTTGTGTAGAGAAGCGCAACGACGCCACATTCACAAATCCGTCGAGAATGGTGATCCAGCCAAAGTCTGGAAATTTCTCAAGTCTTTAGGAGTTGGTAAGAATCAACACTGCTTTTCTAATACAATTGATATTGATGCGCTGAACAGGCATTTCTCAGGTTCTGTTGCTTTTGATAGCAACCTTAAAAATGATACTTTAAGTCACCTTTCGTCATTGCCAACTCCTGACTTTCCTGAATTTTCTTTTAGTCAATTTTCCGATTGTGATGTTAAGAAGAGCATACTTTCTATAGCATCGAATGCTACAGGAAGTGACAACATCAGTCGTACTATGATCTTGCCTATCCTTGATATCCTTCTCCCTATTATCACTTCCATCCTTAACTATTCCATTTCCTCTTCAACTTTTCCCAGAGTGTGGAAGGATGCGCATGTTACTCCTCTCCCCAAAAAAGGTGCTCCTTCCTCATTTTCCGATTACCGTCCTATCTCAATACTTCCCTTTCTTTCCAAAGTCCTTGAACGTTTAGTACAAAATCAGCTTAATAATTTTCTGTCCAAAAATAATATCCTTAACCCGTTCCAGTCCGGATTCCGGCAAGGTCACAGTACGACCACGGCACTCGTTAAAATTACCGATGACATTCGTTTCGCCATGGATAACTCACAGCAGGGTTACCACCATCTCTTATTCCCATTCAATTCAGGACCTAAACAGAATAGAATCGTTATTTCGTACCACCATGTATTCTAAACGACTCGGTTTAGGTGACAGCGATTCAGCAGATATTATTCATTCATATTGTATGAACTTTCGTACCACCATGTCTTTCCACGACCTAAATTGAAAGGATTTAACTGTCAAAAGAGCTGTCAACCTAAACTAAATCAAGGACTGTCAAGAAGGATAGAGTGGCAACTCCGGGGTGAAATCGTCATGTATGGAAGGTGCTGCCATGCACTGGCTGAGATATGAACTAAAATTTCAACTATATACCTTTATACATAGTATGTATACGCTACCCTTATATATATTTCTTTGTTAGCGCCCCAAAGACATCCCCCAACCGACGGAATATACAAAATTTTGAGTGGTATTTAAGTATCCAATTTATATTTTATTTACATTTAAGTAAATAAATAACTAATAAAATAAATAACGTCAATGGTATCAAATGGTCCGCGGTCCATCAGACGCCATGTAAAGTTGGAAAATGGCCATCGCTTTTTTTAAATTTTAGTTCACCCGCCAGCCGCCAAATGTCGCTGTTGCCAATGAAAATTGACGGTAATATCTATCAAATTTCTATCTAAATATGGCTACTTGGTGCGAATTGTTTTATATAATTTAATAATTATAAGAAACGAATAAATAAATAAGAAAGTAAAGAAAAAGACCACACAAAATGTATTGTTGTAACATTTATATAAATTACATTTATCGTTATGAACATTAACAATATAAAAAAATGTTATGATGTGATATGATATTCATCAATAATGTTATGCTAGTTAACAATAGTAGTAAATATTAAATTATAGAAATTAATATATTTTTTATATCTCTTAATCTCCTCTACTAAATTCCTAAAAAATACCAAATTTCTCCCTCGATAAATTGGCTTTTTCTATTGAGACAGCACACAACGCCCTGCGTGCTGCATCTTATTTCAACGCCGGTTCACCATCACCACAGAATTCAAATCACCACACCACGTCTCCGCCTGTCACGCGTTGTTCTGCGTCTAGGAGTTAGATGCTGAGGCGTAGCTGCTACGGTCGCAGATGGAAAATGACAAGGCGTAAATTTATTTAAATTCGTAAAACGCGATTTCACTTCACAAGATTGACTTGACATTTGTGTCAGTCCGATCCGACAGGGTGCGTTTTGAACATGTGATATTTAATTTTCGTTAAATACTTTTTTTACGCAAGTATAAGAAAGTAACCCCGTTTAATCTGTCTATCTATAATCTATAAAAAATCTGTGTTTTTCGTTTGAATATAGATTAATATACATCTTAAACAATTTTAAAATAGATAAATAATAAAATTAAGTTGTTTTAAAAAACCGGTAATGACCAAAACGAATTATGGTTTGTTTTGAACGCACCGCTGCAACTAATCAGCGACAATTTTCATTTGTTCATCCGACGAAATGAGATCCTGTTTATGAGAGATGGTGGTACGAAATAATGCGATTACGTTTAGGTACCTAAACGGAACCAATTCAAAACGTGAGTAGTTAGGTAAAAGATGATGGTAACCCCCCGGGTGACTATTTTGGTTCTTCTTGATTTTAGTAACGCCTTTAATACTGTGGATTTTGACATAATGTTATCTTTGCTGAGCTCTCTTAACATATCTCCGACGGTTATTGACTGGTTTCGTATATACCTGTTTGGGCGCCGACAGCGTATACGTGTTGAAGATAAGTTTTCTTCGTGGCATAATACGTCTGCTGGTGTACCTCAGGGTGGCGTGCTTTCCCCTTTATTATTTGCTCTGTTTATTAACTCCATAACTTTTCAACTTCAGTCTTCCTACCACCTTTATGCTGACGATCTACAGATTTATCGTCATTCTCATATTGACAACTTAACTTCTAATGTAGGCTTAATTAATAATGATTTGTCAATAATATCCGAATGGAGTAGGTTACACGGTGTAGTTGTTAATCCCGGCAAAACCCAGGCTATTATTATAGGCAGTCACCGATTCATTTCAAAAATTAACTCCATTAATCTTTCTGCTATCGTATTTGAAGGAGTTAACGTCAAGCTGACTGATAAAGTTAAAAATCTCGGTATATATTTAGATAAAACTCTGTCCTGGGTGCCACATATAGCAGAAGTTAGTAGGAAGTTGTTTGCAGCTTCTGGTTCTCTTCGGCGGCTTCGTAATTTTTTACCAACTGACACCAAAATTGCGCTGGCTCAATCCTTACTTCTTCCTATTTTAGACTACGCTGACTCTTCTTTTCCTGATCTAAATCAAGATCTTCTGAACAAACTCGAGCGCCTCCAAAATCTTGCAATTCGTTTTATTTTTGGCCTTCGTAAATACGACCACGTGTCACAATTCCGCTCTCAGCTTCGTTGGCTTCCGATTCGCTTTCGCCGCAACCTACATATTGTCTCACTTTTATATTCTATCCTTTTTAATCCCAACACTCCCCCTTATCTTAGAGAACGCTTCACGTTCCACGAAGGACTTAACCTACGTAGTACCCTTACACTCCGCCTTAAAACCCCTATGCACTCCACTCGATTTTACTCCGACTCTTTCACAGTCCAGGCTGTCCAACTATGGAACTCTTTACCTCTAGCTGTGCGGCAAGCTCAGAGTATTGTTAGTTTTAAAAAAATGGTCAAAAGCTATTACCTTCAAACATGTGACTAAATTGATAGCGTATTGTAGTCCGTTTATGCACCTTTTCTTTATTAATTAGTTAATTATTTATGTATGTATTATTTATGTAGATAACACACACGCATATATATATATATATATATATATATATATATATATATATATATTATTGTGTCTTGCTGGTTTGCGGCCACTGGGTCGCATGTGCAGTAGTGAGTGTACTGCAGATGCGCCCTTGTGGATCTAGCTATTGAATTTTGCAATTGTATGCGCATACTACGTAATTTTGTTATTAATGTATTTAGTTATATATTTTCGCCACATACCCCGTCTAATGATTCTTAATTTCCACTTCTTCTAGGTTGTCTGGAAGAGATTGCTTCTGCGATAAGACCGCCTTTTGTTCATTAATTTTGTTAATTATTTTTATTTTATTTTTTTATCTGTATGTTTATATTTTTAATGGCAATAAAGTGTTTTGTATTGTATTGTATTGTAAGGTGACAAAACTCGTGCTAAGTCACCATGATTTTAATTCCTATTCGGAGTATTCGTATTCCATTGTCGGAGTAAGTTAGGTAAGCCACTTAGTATTCAAGCTAAGAATTAGCTGTTCTTCCTGGAAAATATAATAGCATCATTTTTCTCAAGTTAAAATAAATTGCGAGCTGTCTTACTTAACACAGACGGACGAGATTCAGCTATCAATTTCGTGATAAAACAAAGAAAATACTTGGATTAAAGTGCTGCTATTTATTATGATTTGGTTGGATTTATTGACCTTGAAAAGGTTGTATAGTTACGCTTGTAAGGCGCTAAGTTCTGAGGGGGTAAGAAGGACGTCGCGTTTCGTGCGTCGACTACGTACTGTCGACGCACGAAACGCGACCAGTTCTAAAGGCGTGGCACGACCGAACACGAACATGGTGAACATCGAACACGAACACTTTGTTCGCACGTGCGTACCACTAACGAACATCAAACAATTTGTTCGTCAAAAGTGTTCGTGTCGATCCAATTTGGTTGTTCTGTGTGGACATTGTTCTCAGCACGACCGAACAAGAACATTGTTAACACGAACATCGAACCAAAAGAGTAAGGCTTGGTAGCCTCTTTTGTTCGACACCATGTTCTTGTTCGGTCGTGAGTGGTTGCGCGCGAACACAAATAGAACTATGTTTGTAGGTGTTCATGTTCGCTTTGTTAATTTACGTCCACACGTGCGAACCACATGTTCCGTGTTCGTGTTCGATGTTCACCATGTTCGTGTTCGGTCGTGCGTACACGCCTTAAGAAGGTTAAGAAGGGCAGTGTCATTTCTGTCGTGTTGTGAGTGACGCGTCAAAGTCATTTCTTATTGCGTGTGATCTTAGAATTCTAAAGTTACAGACTTAGTTACAGACTTGCTCTGTAATAGGTAATAGCACGATAGTAAGCTTTTAATGAGCAAATGCTTAGTAGCAAGTGTGTCCATGAGTTGCCAGTGATAGGCATTCATATTTCGAGCACGCTACCTGAAACGCGGGTGGAAGGAGGCATGCTTTGAGCACATCTCAACAGATTTGCTAGCATGCGTATTGGAAACAAATGATTAAAATTAGCATACTTATTAATGGCAAATGTGAAAAGTTGCAGAACATGATAGTTTTAAACATACCCATAAGACAGTATGCTCACTAGCGTACTATTACAGAGAATGTCTATCCGTACCCATGCATATGCATGCTTTTGGGGCATCACGAGAATCTCTGTAGTCGAGGGCCTAGAATAGTCGTCAGGCAGAGTTTCGAGGGTTTGGATTCCGCAACAGGTTTTGGTGTCCCTTGGAGTGATACGATACGATACCGGTAGCGAAAATATTGGGTAGGTCCCTTTTTGGGTTCACTGGTTGCAACGTTTCCCGCCCTCACTCCCTTCCCGTTCCCTTACTATAGGGGGAATCGTAGACTAAGAGAATCACACTTGACTCACTCTAAAGTGACACGCCTGTGATTCCTATAGTTTCGTAGAGAATCACATTCATATCACTCTCAAGTGACATTGATTCCTATTGGTTAAGTGCATATTAAGTTTAGGATAAAAAGGTTTGAACTCATAAACCTTATCGATATACGACCTTCGTCTAAAAATAAAAAAAGCGGAACTGCAATTGCGGAAAATGGTATGTTTGTATGGTGGTGATAACTCGGTAACTGAGGTCGAGTGAAGGCCGACTATACCCAGTCTGACCCCGCCCGTATGCATCGAATGTCTGTACACTCATAATGAGATATTTTTTATGTCACATAGTGGCAAACAAGCAAAGCTAAAAAAAATGGTTTAGACTCGGTGCGTATTTGACGGAATATGCGTCGTGTGCTATCAGTAGCATAACGTCAGAACAGATAAAAGACTGCGGGAACCACGGGTGGGTCACCCGTGTGTAACCCACCCACGGGTAGTTACCTCGCTCTACGTATTTCCATTGAAACCACGAGTGGTGACCCAAAGGCTGGTAGTAACCTCGCTCAACGTATTTCCATTGTTATTTATACAGCGAGGTTTAATACGTACAAGCATTTTGAGTACCCTGCCACAGGGATCTACAAAAAAAAACTGTGTATAATTTTGTTTTGATTTCAATATTTTTTTAGTATTTTTAATTTTCGGGAATTTTTCAAAAAATAATTCTAACATAATACAACTATTTCACTAAAATTTTTTTTTTGAATATATAGTTTGTCATGTAAGTACGTTTCGAAAAAGACCATAAAAATAATAAAAATTTTCAAAATCAAACGTATCGACGGAAACGATGCGCCTGGGCGTGTAACGAAACAATGCCACGATGCACTGACATTGTCCCAATTGTGAGTCCTTAGCCATGACACTGTAACACATACAGACATTTTGCATGCACTAAACGCACTACCTTCACACGTATAAGACGTATTATATAATGATATAAGGATAATTTTAATTGAGTAAATAATCGATATAATATGAAAGAAATAAATTTTCATGAGAACAAAAACAATAGAATGACCTGTTTTTATGTCATACGGCGCCGGCGTTCAAGAAAGCGGGCCACCTAACGTGAATTCCCAATAGTCCCTGTGGAGTAGTTCCATTGACTAGACTACTGGTAATTTTAATACCAGAGATTCCACTGGTTTCGTTTTCAAAAAACAAAGCCTTGTCAACCATATAGACCAAATTGTTCCTGAAACTATGGGGGAAAAATCCTGTAGTCTCATCTCTCTCGTCTCGTCGGTGTTATATGCCAGAATTACACGCATTTTTTGTACAGTCAAGAGCAGGTCGATCTTTACATATCGGACTATGTATTTGTACCATTCTTAAGTTCCATGTCAGCCTTCCGGCAACATAGTTCGATCGAACTAAGAGGATTTAAAAAAAGAAATAGTTCGATCAATCGCACTAAGAGGATTTTTGAATCCTCTTAGTGCGATGGATCGCCCATAGGTTACAAACAAGCGCTTATATAAACTAATATATATAGCTGAAGAGAGTCAAAATTCTACTGCAAGTGTAAACCTCGACGACCGTGCTCCTGACTGTACACCGGACTTTTTGCGGATCGTGTGCATTACTGTGCATACCTAATTGCACAGTTTCTGTGTTCACAGACAAAAAATGCATCATAGATAAATCGTCTGCATTGTCAGAATGAGACAGTTGAAATCATCATCAGCCCGTATCTACCTACCGCTGGATATAGACCTTTCCAATGCTTTCCACCAAATGCTATCCTTCGCCTTCCGCATCCATCCGCCTCCAGCCGGACAGGTTGTGTTAGTAAAAAATATGTTTTTAGAAGCAACCGGTCTGGACAGGGAAATCGAAATAAGGGACACTACAAAAGGCCTGCAATGGTCGAAGCAGCACTTTTTAATCCCAAAGAAACAAATAATAATATAAAAATAATGCTTTCGGTGACTTCAATGAAATCATTAAGTATTCACTTAAATCGCTACATCGACAGACATAAAACAGAATAAGCTTTTTTTTTCTCCAGAAACAGATGAAAACAGGTTGATTTTTGTCCAGTGTTCCTTTTTCAACCGTTGACAACAAAAGCCGTGAGTTATTTGAAATTTTAATTTTGTTTCATGTTTATGTCAATTTCGACTGTTACTGAACCGGATGGAAACACATCGTTGTCGTCAACAATAAACTTAAAAACTCTTATTATGTTTTGTATAAGGATTACTATGGTTTGACATGTTGTTATGCGATCGCAAAGTTGTTATGGTAATGTTATGAGTCCGATTCGATGAATTGATGTAAATCAGTGGATTTCTTCTGAAAGTCTACTGGACAAAGAAACAGTGCCGACAGGTGAATCCTTTATTTTAAGTATATTAAATACAGATTTCTCATTCGTCTCAAAAAGTAGCGCCGATACATTTTTAATGGAATCGGAATTATGTAACAGATAAGGGTCGATTGTTAGTGTCTGTTTTTTATTATATTGTTGATTTATTTATTTAAAAACAAAAAAAAATTGTTCCTTTTTAAATCAATATAATTGAATAAGTAACGTATGTAAGTCAGTAAACTATTTTTAAAAAGTAGTAAACTATCCCATACTAAACGAAGTGTTTGTACTTATACTATCTATAACATCTTTAGCTATAGTACGTACCTACTATTTATTTTTATCAATTAAAACTATCGAAAGCGTTACTTATTTCCAAGCAATTATAGGACCTAGTTTAGCCGTGCCTTCCCCGCGTCCGCACAACTCCTCTGTATGTCTCGTGTACGTTCATAAAAAAAGTTAGATAAATTCTAAATTAACAAAACAAAAGAAAAATTAAATTCAAAACAAAGGAAACAAGTAACGAGGTTATTTTATGGAACAAGCAGGGCTAATTGCTCGTAGACTCTAGTGCAGTGGGTCTATAGAGAAAATAAATTATCTGTGGACCCACCAGTGGGGCATAGCGGTGGGACCACGGTTAATAGAGGCTAGCGAGACGCGACAAAAAAAATGTGGAGATCCAAAGTATGAACGCGGCTTTTCAATGTCCAAAATGTAGATAATGTATTCCGTTTTACATTTATTGATGCGATTGATGTCATAGCAAATACATACATAATTATTGTACATGTAACATATATTCAGGTCCCGTTAGCACTGACAGAGATGAAGTATCCCAAATAACATTTGCATTTTGTACATGTCATCAACATTTTTTCATCGTGCAAGTCAGTTATGGTAAGAAAAAAAACCTCAAAATAAATTGTTTTTTTTTAAAACAAAAAATCAACAAAAATGTAATGATACTGTAAATCTTTTTTTATACCACTAAGGTGGCAAACAGGCATACGGCCCGCCTGATGGTAAGCGGTCACCGTAGCCTATGAACGCTTGCAAAACCGATTTCACGCGAATCTTCCCGAAATAAATAAATAATTAAAAATGTTTTTTTTTTGCTAAAACGGGAAATCGCAGACGATCGTTAAATAAATAAAGGAAATATCGGTAAATATAACATTTTTATTGCTTATTGACATATAACACGATATTATTAGGAAATGCTGTTTTCACCAAGATTAGATTTCCATTTACGATAAGGCAGTTGTAATTCAGATAGTTATGGCTCGTAATAGCGGCTAATAGTAGTTCACGTATGACCCATAACCTTTGCCGGGTAATTTTCGAACCTTTAAGCCCACCATTCACTACACGAACCCGGACCCGACTCGCAACCCGGACCCGACCGCGGACCAATCCGGCGTTGCCCATACACTGCACGAACCCTCCACGAACCCTCCACGAACCCTCCACGAACCCTCCACTCGAAGTATGGCATATGGGGTTCGACAGGCGCTCGCGGCTCGCAACGAGCCCGACGCCAACCCATTTGACAGTCTGGCGGACCGGTTCGTCGCTTCCATACACAGGCGGATTAGTCCGATGGCCGACCAATCCGCCGGACCAATCTACGTGTGAATGGTGGGCTTTACTTTTGTGTTGACATAATAATATTTTAGTAAACAGATGAATCCCTAATAACTTTGGAAGAAGTTGGTTAACGAGCATACCTCATCTGATGATAAGTGACCACTGTGTCCATGGAGCATAGAGACACCACAGGCATCTCAGAGGCCCGGATTCCACCAAAGTAGAGAGAAGAGATGTCTTATTCGTTACCTTACGGTTGCCATGGAAACATTACTTTTTTGCAATAAGGCCGCCTTGTTGCATTGCATACACTAATCTGTAAGATTTTTTTTCCTGACAGTGTAATGCAAATAAAGTACATATTTATATTATTCTATCTTTTTCTTCTATAGAATCTTGTGCCGCACGCAAGCAAGCAAGCGCGGCCGTGCGGAGATGGTGTGTAGACGGGCGGCACGTCTCCTCTCCTCTCCTCTCCGCTTTTGGTGGAACCTGGTCTGAGTCTTGAATAAGGAGAGTGAATAACGAGAGAATAAGGAGGGACTTATTTTATTTTTATTCTTTTTGCTTAAATTTAATTCTGTCGGCCTATATGGGCACCGCATATAAGGACTTGCACCTCGACCTATGACGACACTAAAAGAGGAAGGTCGAACTGAGCTGCTGCTTAGACGGTTGGCTCCATCTTCATCATCTCAGTCAAGAAGTCAACTTCTGGACATAGGCCTCTCCAAACGTATCCAGCATGAACGGTTGTCAGCCGCCTACATCTAGCTAGCGGCTTCCTGCATTGGTTTGCTCCATGATAACTGCCAATAACCATCATCAGACATGACAGAGAGAGGTCAAAAAACGTTACTCTCCATAATCAGTGATATTTATTGACATAATTAATAACAATTATTCGAAAATGTGTACCTAAATTGCTTTTTAATTACAAGGTGTAAACACAAGTCTTCAACTTTGTAATTTTATGTATTGGACATACTTAGTGTTAATTACGGAAAAGACGTGTGCTGACTGGTAGAGTTTTATTAAAAAATGTTTATCGTGGAACAACAAAGTAGTGATGATTAGAAGCTAATCTGTCACAGAATTAGGGATCCTACACATTTACTTGGGGCTACTAATACATTATCTATTTTTTATACAACAAAGGTGGCAAACAAGAATACGGTCCGTTTGATGGTAAGCAGTCACCGGTAAGCACTCGCGTTACCGTCCCTTTAAAAAGTAGTGCTCTCTTTATAATCCTTATAATATCATAAAGGCGAAAATAAAGTGTATGTTTGTTACTTGTTCGCACTCAAATGGCTGGGTCAATATGTATGATATTTGGGTATGTAAGTAACTGATACCTTGGATTAACACATAGGGTACTTTTTGTCCCGAAAAGTACGCGATTCCCGATTAAAAGACTGATATAGATAGCGCTTATGTGCATAAATAAATGCACGCGGGTTTCGCTAGTAATATTTTAAAGAGGAAAGAGATAATTTTTTGCATTGAATAGGCTCCGAAACTACAGGATCTATTTGGTTTTTTTTTCACACCGTTTGAACTATTCCCGGGTGACATAAGCATTTATTAAATAGAGGTCCTTACTCCGTCCGTGCGAAGCCGCGGCAGGTCGCTAGTAAATATATTTTGTCAACTGTGGCAAAAAATCTTTCCCATACAAAATAATAATTCTTATTATTATATAATAGGTAATAATATTATTATATATACCTATATCCATAGATTTAGTATATACTAGCGTACCTAATATAATCTTATTAAATATACCTTTAGGTAACACTTTTAGAAGGAGTTCGCGGGAGCCTATTTCTAGAATGTTCTAAATGAACTAGTATGAAAAGCAACAAAGAATATCCTTTAATATCTCGATGAAAGGAGACCCATAAAAATCAATTCCATACCTGAATGAACCTAAAAGGAAAACTATCACGGTTTAGGTTCTGTACCTACTAGTTACCGAATAGCAGATAAATTTATAAAATAACATTTCTTTGATGAACGTACCTCAATTTTATTCATATTGTGTACAAGTATTCGTGGATCTCGACTCGACATGGTTGGTGGAGAATGCACAATTTTAGCATTAAGTCCGCTAACTGTAACCTATATTACACCCGTTTCGGGTTAGCTGGCAGAGATCTCGTATAGAAATAAGCTCATCTTTGTACACTTATTTAAACAGTTTTTCTTGGATTTTCTTTATGTGAAATAAAGAATAAAATAATATTGTTTTGTGGTCTATAAAGTTAAATAAATATCATTGTACTTAACTGCAAGCAAGCAAAGCGTAGCAAACACGGAACCCTACACTGTGCGAAGTTTTTTAAATTAAATAATGAAATTACAACTTCGTGACAACAAAGTACAATCATCTAATTATTTTGTTTCAAAGAATGTTCTGTTGTGACAATTTGACAAAGAATGCCGTGCATTACAATTTCTTTAACCGCTATTAACTACAATTAAGTTTATTACTATTACAAAAAACCTAACAAAGTAAAAGGAATTAACACTTTTTTTTTTGAATGCTGTTGACGAACTGGGAAACAACTTTTTTCTTCTAGAGATTTTGGTATTTATGGGTCGAATTTCATTGAAATGTATGTAGCCTAAAGTAATAGGATTTTGGATACTATAATTTCATGAAAGATTACCTACGTGTTAAGTACTTAATTTTTGAATTATAGGTACCCGATTTATTTGAACTAGCTGTGTCCGCGACTTCGTTTGCATGGTTATCGAAAACACTATCGCGATATGAATAATTTTCCCCGCTTTTGCTACATTTTTCACCGATGCTTCGCTCCTATTGGTCGCAGCGTAATGTTATTAGTTTAAAGCCTTCCTCGACAAATGGACTATCCAACACAGAATAATTTTTCAATTCGAACCAGTAGTTCCTGATATTAGCGCGTTCAAACGAACAAACAAACTCTTCAGCTTTATATTTTGATTGAATTTGAAAATCTATATATTTGACACATTTGTTTTACTATTTTTTTTTACTTGAGAAGAACTAGAGCATAGACAGCGCAGAAGAAATCTAAAAATACAGATTTTATAACACTTACTTTAAACACAACTTCTCTTCTTTGCAATATTATTATGACAATCTAAGGTTATGACTTGAAAATAGAAGATTAAAATAAGCTAGCATAACAAGCCCCTTAGCGCCACACATACGCCTATCAAGGTCTTCTAAGCCACGGTTTCACCGCCACTCAAATAGCTCGTAAAAATTAATGACATTCCGCCGATCGCCCTCGTTGTAATAAACGCAATTTTTGCGATCCGTTCAATCACCACTTTATAATTTTTTAACACAGGTTTCCGTTGTCACGATTTTGTTATCACATCAAAAATAAGATAAATCGTAAAATGATAAATATGTATTATAAAAAATAAAAAAAACTTGAATCAGAGGTAGCACAGCGGATAATCCGCTCAAATCGGAGCAGCCCGTCTGGGGGAGGACCTCCACCTCACAGAAGATCGTAGCCATTGGTCTCGGCCATGTTGTGTTCCTACGGTGAGTAAGGTCTCCAGAGCTCTTAGGGGTGTTGGAAGGGTTGGCGGCAACGCGTGAGTGATACCCTCGGTATTGCAAGCGTCTATAGCGGTGATGCGATGCTTATCATCAGGCGGGGGCGTATGATTGTTTGCCAATTTTGTGGTTTAAAAAAAAATAAGGCACGGCGCCTGTCTTTTCCATCACTTGATGCATGTAAACTCTTCTCTATCTTTTCTTCTAAGATGTTTCTTAATAATAAGAAATGATGTAGCAAAAATTATAACTTTACTACTTTTTTTTAATTACCTGTAATTTAGACTATTTTAGACAGTTTGTTTTTATAAATACTTTTCTCAAATGGAACGGATAGTGTCCGATATTCTGTGAGAGGGTACTGTGTCGTGTCAACACTTAGGCAAACATATTAAAAACAGGTGCATTTAAATGACAAAATCGAACATGTCATGTACATAAGAGTTTAGTTATTAGAACATAGTTAATGTTAATGTCATTTCGATTGAATGTTACAATCAATAAATGTTTTGGCAATAGTTCAAGATTATTACGAAATAAATATTTTGGGGCACCCCAAATTATAACTAGAACAGGACAAATATAGTAGACATGATCAGATGAGTCAAAAGATTGGTAAAGCCAAGATCTACTCGAATGGAGAAATCATCCCTCTCCTATTATGCCTTGTTCACATTATTCCAGTCCAGTAATACAGCGAGTCTATCCAGGACTCATTCAAAACAACATTTTATCATTTCAAGCGCTATTTCAGTGGCGCTGGAATGAAAGATAGATCGTCATACTTTCAACTGGAATGGATTAATCACTGGAATGGTACATTCCAGTCCAGATACACATTATTCCAGTGACAGAAGGAAGATAAGATGAATGTAAACGAATTAAAAAAGAATCTTATTAGATAGCGCAGAATGTAATTTTGTCGTTATCCTTTTATGTCACACAAAAAACTCATTTGCGAGAGACAAAGAACACAATATCTTGAAATACAGCTAGCGCTAGGTAAACATAAAAGTATTATAGCTAAAATAAAAGTGTTTCAATGCTGTGAGGTTTAACCGTAAAACCGTTATTTTGAAGAGACAAAGTAAGCGTCTTGAAAAATATGATAGAAAATATCAAAGATTGATTAATAATATAAAATATCGACATACTAAAGGATGCCGACTCCAAAAATACTACTGTTTTTTTCGTTCACTGCTGTGTCATCATTAAAATTGAACCCTATTTATCTTATTTTGAGCATAACTAGATATGTACCCAAAGAAACGAAACCATAGCGCGATTCAGAATTGCAACAGCGCCATCTAGTGATAGCAAATTGCAACAGCCATTTTGTAGGCCGTTATCATACTAATATTATAAAAGAGAAAATGTGTTTATTTGTTTGTTATTCCTTCACGGCTTGACTAATCAGCCGATCATTATGAAAATTTGCATACATAGGTACTGTCAGGGGTCAGGGGTACACAGAGCTCAACATAGGCTACTTTTTATCCCATGAAAGTATGTCATTCCAATGGGAAAATATTTTTTCAACTATGGAGGGCACTGTATGGGATGGGTTATCGGCCAACAGATGGCGCCACAAGTCGCGCTATGGGTTGTTTTGTTGTGAAACGAGATCTATGTCATAAAATTAACCTCGAGCAAAGCCGCGGGGAAATGCTAGTACTGTTTGTTCTAACAAATACAAGGTCTTTTAGTTTACATTTTTGCAAAATCGCAAAATAACCTTCGATTTAATAAGAGTAGCGTAAAATGACAGTATACGCAAAACATCAAGGGGTCTATTCTCGTTATAAAAACAAATCGTTAAAATCTAGCATCAATTCCAAGTGCTATCTTGCTCATATAGGTACTTAAGATTTATATTAGATTTTAACTGTTTT
The DNA here is from genome assembly GCA_905163395.2 of Endotricha flammealis. Lineage (NCBI taxonomy): Eukaryota > Metazoa > Arthropoda > Insecta > Lepidoptera > Pyralidae > Endotricha > Endotricha flammealis. The sequence continues at coordinate 3,598,010 of LR990869.1, read as the reverse complement.
TGTTACGAAAATTAAGCCTCTAAACAAATATTTACACGACAATAATTTTAAAAAAGAAATCCGACAAACACTTTTGACTACAAATGCTGCAACTGGTTTTCTTTCGTCATTTCTTTTACCGTTTACCATTTGGCTATTCTGCTTGTTTCCGAAATGGTGGTTTCTTATAAAGTAGATTATTTTACTTTGAATTTTACAAGTAAATGACGGGAGAAGGTCTCTGAATATAATGATTTGAGTTTGAGATCACGCATCGATAAATATGGCGATACCCTTATTAACTTAAAATCTAAAATTGCTATAAATACCACTAAAATTAACCTGAATATCGTATACATTTAGGTCGGTATGTCGAGCAAATCGCAACATCGGAACCTACCTTTATATAAATTGTCCTGTAATTATTTTAAACGTTTTAACTTAATATTTAAGGCGAAACGGCGGATATTTTTATCGTTATGGTAACTTGAATTATAATATAATAGGGCTTATATCACGGAAGGTGTAAGATTTAACAGTAATTTGTTTATAATGAGTAGATTTTTTTAACTAAGTAATGTTGACAGCCCTGTATAAACAGGGACGTCAACATCCGTTTGGAGCGGTAGAGTTTTGAGTTAACTCGACCGAAGAAGACCCTTGTACAGAATATCGGTGTGAAGCAGTAGTAACAGCAATTGTTTCATTCAGTGAGTAAGAGATCCAGATGCTCATCTTCTTTCCTATCACTTTTCTTCATAATTTCTCCTTTCTCTCTGTTGAAACGAGTTGTCCTCATCACTCCATCACAATACATGATCATTCTGTTGAAAAGAGGAAGCAGGACGGGTAGGCTTTCGTGTTTCACTCATCATATGAAACACTGCGACATATCACTGCTGTTTCATGCCGATATTCTGTGAGAGGGTTGTACTGCGCCGGACTAGCCAGCTTATTCACTAGCGACTACGAGTACCACTTCATTGTTGTAAGCTAATGGGCAATAGCGATATCAAGTTTGCAATGAAATGCAAATTAAACTTTTTTTCCCCGATTTTTCAAATTAGAAAAAAGATCGGGTTTAAAAATCGATCACTTAACTAAGAGGCGTGTACGCGAATACAAAACTTTAACCCAATTTGTGTACGTGTAGTTATTTCAACTTTACAGCCAATCATTAAAATCCTACAAAGTTTATTTAACAACCTATTTGTACCTTATCGTAAAGGTATAGAGTTGTGCTTCATGTAACCAGTTGTAAAGTTAAATTGGTCAGGTTAAGTGGCGGTATTGTGTAAAGCAGAAAATTGTGCGGCGCCTGAGCATCAAGTATAAACATTCACACTTGAAAACGCGTCACACACTTCAAAGATATATCTTAAGATTACTTTCAGAATTTACACTTTTTTCAACTAAAATATTATTACGATGTAAAAAAAAGAATTGGTGTAGCGCTTAGTATTCGGTCATTCTCGACATTAGGCGTTCTTCGCCTAATTACCGTACCCTTTTTTATTTTTCTCTAGTTTGTTTTAAAAGGATTGAAATATGTAACTCATGAAACATGCGAATGTAACAATTAAAATGGCATTCGTTTATTAAAAGCGGTTTCCGAGTTAATGAGACTTAAACATTTCATGGGTACGGTAATTAGATAAATCTATTCCTTAATGTAATGGTAATTAGAAAAAATCATTATGTCTATTTAAAATAATAATAAAAATGACATGTATAACATGTATAGACACAACTACACGATAAGAGGTATGAATGTTGATGCTAATTGGAAGGTAATGGCTAAAGCAATAAGAACTGCTGCAAAAGAAATCCTTGGGGAAACACGAGGTGGGCGAAAATTGAAAAGGAAACGTGGTGGTGGAACGAAAGTGTCCAAAAAGCATTAAAAATCAAAAAGAGTGCATTCAAGGAATGGCAGAGTTACGTGACATGATCATAGGAAAACTGAATTGAGGGAGAGGTATAACGAGGCGAGGAGACGGGCAAAGGTGGTGGTTGCGAGTTCCAAATCCGGGGTAGAAGAAAAAGTATATAATTAGATAATGAACTAGGTCAGAAAAAACTATACAGAATGGCTAAACAGCGCAATCAAAGATCGAAAGACATTTGTCACGTAAAATGTGTGAAAGACGAATGCGGTAAAACATTGGTAAAAGATAGTGACATTAGAGACCGATGGAAGGGATATTTTGAAAAATTACTTAATGTTGAGAATGATTATGATGGAAAAGAAAACTTAATGACATAGATATAGGAATGATAGCTAAGGTAGATGAATTAGAGGTAAAGAACGCCTTGAGGAAAATGAAGAATGGAAAAGCAGTTGGCCCGGACACAATACCAATAGAAGTCTGGAAGGTTCTAGGGGATTATGGATGCAAGTGGCTCACTTTGTTTCTTAATGAATTGTTGGTTCAGGATGTCATCCCAGAGGAATGGCAAGACAGTTCCTTGGTACCTATTTTTAAAAGAAAGGAGGATGTCCAGGAGTGCAATAGCTACAGGAGGATTAACTTGATGTCACACACATTAAAGCTGTGGGAGAAAATAATGGAGGCACAACAAAGTACAAAAGAGCACACAAAAACCTACATATGGTATTCGTGGACCTCGAAAAGGCCTACGACCGGGTCCCGCGTCAGTACAACAGAATGCTTTTCTGTTGATGTAGGTGTGCACCAGGGTTCAACGCTCAGTCCATACTTATTCCTTCGGGTTATGTTGCTGGAGGATGCGGAAGTGGATGGATGTGTGGAGTGACGAGAAGGGACAAAGTCAGGAATGTACACATAAGGGGGTGTTTAAAGGTGGCGCCTGTAACCGATAAGAGAGGTCAGAGACTGAGATAATTTGGCCATATGATGCGCAGGGTGGACAGTCTGGACAGTCATGTGACCCAGAGGGTGCCAAGAATGAATGTGGATGGATGGAAGGGCAGGGGTAGGCCAAAAAAGAGATGGAGTGATGGCGTGAGAAATGACATGAAATTAGCTAGAGTAACTGAAGAAATGGAAGGAGTTTGGAACTAAATCGGCACAGCAAAAGTTTAATAATTTCATACAACGGTACTTAGAAATACATGGTAATTGGTATACGGTAATTAGAAAACGCCGATTTTTCATAAAATTTTCGAAAACCTACAGAGTATTGAAATACTGCATTACAACACTGTACTGAGACCAAAGCACTGTCTCTATTTATATAAGCAATTAGAGTCTACCTTAACCAATCTAGTATAAAATTAAGTACACGGTAATTAGAAAAGTTTAGAACGAAGGATACGGTAATTATATACTAACGTGCTTCATTGACTTATACACTAACGTAAAAGACCTGCACCTGCTGCAAGACCGCGGCAGAAACTGAGGGCTTGAGACGTGTACAAGTAGTTATGTGCCAAATATCATAATTAGGAATGTGCACCCTCGAAAAGAAAACGTCACGGCAATTATAACTTTAGTTCGGACATGCGGTTACTCAATGATAATTATTTACAGACTGATTTTATTGAGTGGATATTTTTTCATGTGATACCCGTTGCCTAATACTCATTAAAATGTTGAATGGAAAAAATAAAATCCGTACATCATAAAAGTTACAAGCCAGTTTTAACCACATTTTGGGGTGCGGACAGGGCACGGTGCTTAGAGAACAGAGGTTTGTGAAATTAATTTAGCCAGATAACTATGTAATCGGGGCCTATGTTTTTGTTACCAGCTAGACATGGATGCTAACTAACATATAAAAATATTTCCCTTTTTGAATTTGATAATAATACGAATATACAAGCCCGGACGCACAAAATCTAGCTAATCGAAGAATGGCCGTATTACCAAAATAAACGCAGTAACGAGTACAGTAAGAGCAGGTCGACCTTTACATATCGGACTATACCATTCTTTAGTTCTATGTCAAAAGAGCCAAAATTGTACTACAAGTGTAAAGCTCAACGTGATTCTGACTGTACATTGTATTTTACATTTATATTAATACAACGTGAAAGTTATAGCTAGTGGATGTCAAAAAATTAGGGTTTTTTTCGCCATTCCTTTTACCAGTGACCATGTTGCTTTTGTTTCCGAAATGATAGTAGAGAGTAAAATCTATTTTATTTTTACATTTCGACACGACGTTTTTGTTTATATTATATTTGTCGACTTTGTAAAGATCGTCGACTGAAATGGTTCTCTCGTGAAAACTCTGCTCACTTCTCTCAAACCCTAGATAAAAAGCTTAGGCTAGAAATATATCTTTTAGGTGTACTAAGGCCCTAAGTGCTAAGTGCCAAAGTCATAGATCACGAACTTAACGGTGGCGATAAAATTTTATTTTTATGAGTCATCTCTTATGGTCTTTCGGTTCAAAGAATAATGCTACGCTAGAAATTAATATTTTATGGCAAAACCAAACGAAGAATGTCCATTTTATTTATGATCAATGGTTTTGCTTGTAAACGATTATGTACATTTAAAGACTTGCATTATATTTTCAACTCTTACGGTGTTCACAGACATTTTGAAATATTCGTTTATCTATCATTTTCGTCGTTTTTCGTGCCTTTTAACTTTTTAACAAAATATTCTTATTCAATAAAATGAGGTGCGTGTAGAGGCATTAGATATGTTCATACACACTTAAAAGTCTACCTTGCGCAGGAACGAACCCGCGGCCCTTGGGATAAAGCGACCATTGCTAGCCACTCGACCAGTCCTGATGATGCTATTATAAAAAAGTGGAACTCGCAAATTTAAACATTTATTTTAATCAAATGTATAACATTAGGGAAATTTCTTTATTGTTACTGTTTCCTGTTATCTTGATCCAGAATCCACAAGAAAAGCACGTGTATGCTTTCCAATGATGTTGCAAAGGTGTATTTGTAGATTGATTACTACATAATTTACGAATTTCACATATCGTCAAAGTCAAATCGTTTATAAAGAGACTAGGGGACAGACAAATCTAATCATATACTTTTTTAAAAGTAATTAATTATAAAAGGTGTTATAAATTATTTTATGTTGTTATAAATACATTTCAGAACTGACCATTGAACTTGGCATCCATTTAAGTCTCACTTCTTTTGCCGTTGGAGTTTAGCAAAGGCATACATCATATTGAACTTGGCTCTCATTTCACATTATGTTTCTTATGGGATACATCTTTAACATAAAATAATTAAATATATATTCTACACAATTTACACAGTCACCTGGTCCCAAAGTAACTCTATTTTTTATTTTTATTTTTTATTTGGCTTGCCAACAATTGTTTACACTGTAACTTACATTATTACATTTTCTTTTACTTTCAAAATGTGTAACAATTACTTACAGGCTAGCACAACATGCATAACTAGTATTTTTGTTATTTAATTATAGTAAATATATTTGAAAGTAGTTTGTTTACATGGTTGTCTCTTTGTATTTTGAACAAGCCATAGATATTCGATAAACACGTAGGTAAGTGAAAGATTTGAACCAATATCCTTATACTTAGGTAGGTATCCTATTACTAACCGCTGAACCGCAACAAATTGGGGCTTTACGACAGGCTTTGGTTCATATACGTTCAAAATTCTCATCGAGATTTCTATTTCAACACGTCGTTTGGAATTCAATAGATTTTGGTAAATAATAATAAATTCACAATTGACACAGCGTCATATGGTCCCAAAGTAGGTATTTTCTGAAGACTATAATAATATGAGGTTCTTCAAAAGAGGCATTAGAATTTAAAGTGTCGACAACGCGCGAGTGATACCCCTGTGTTGCAAGCGTTCATAGGCTCTGGCAACTGCTTCCCAACAGGCGAGCCGTATGCTTGTTTGCAACCTTTGTGGTATAAATAAAATAAAAGTGAGCTAGGCTTAAACCTGCTTAAAAAGACCCAGACTCGAGACAAACAAATGCCAGCAAATAAAATCTTTGCCCCATGCGGGAATCGAAACCGTTCCCTTCTGTACCGAAAGTAGTCACCAACTGGACAAGGCTTTAATTACTAGTTTCACGACCTCCGTGGCATAATGGTTACTACGCCAGACCGCCACTCAGGAGGTCCCGGGTTCGAATTCCTGTCGGGTCATGATGAACAACGATCTTTTTCTGATTGGCATCGGGTCTTGGATGTTTATCTATTATATGTATTTGTTATAAAATATAGTATCGTTGAGTTAGTATCCCATAACACAAGTTTTGAATTTACAGGGGCTAGCTTAATCTGTGTGATTTGTCCCTATATATTTATTTACTAGCTGTTACCAGCCGCGGACTTCGGATTAAAAATTCGCCTATATACCCCTGACCTAACAATATGCATACAAATTTTCATAATGATCGCATTAGTCAAGCCGTGAAGGAATAACAAACAAATAAACTCACTTTCTCATTTATAATATTAGTATGATTCAGCCAGTTTCTGAAATGCATTTAATTCCACATTGGCTCTATAATTCTCAAGCTATCGATTTTTCATTTTAATTTATTTAACCAAACCAATTGACTCCCCATCCCACCTGATGTTGGGCAGTAGTGGAGTCTTTGGAGTCCACAGATAAGATCCATCGGCATCGGTCACCGATCAGTCTCACCTTGTTTGTCACTTGTATTTTATTCTTCTTCAGTTTGACAGTGACAGCTAATAATAATGTGTCATTTATATAAAAAATACGTTACAGAAACTAGCTTATTAACAATTTTTATGCACGCAAAATTAATATAGCTATTTATACATATAAGTTCATTTTGTTTTGAGCTCGGGTAATGAAATAGCATAATAAAATAAGCATGTGGCCATAAAGTGAAGTAAAAAGTGGGAATAATTTTTACTTTGCGTATATCATGTTTACGATAAACACACTAATTATAAAAATACCTCGCTGGTGGTCGAGTAGTATAGTTGATGTTGTTTTGTTTGTCAAAGTGGTTTTCGATTGTTAAATATTAAATATCGGTCACTACTTGCTGATAATATTATGTTCAATTCAATTCAATTCTTTATTGCTCCTCAAATTACATGCAGATTACATAATACACTATTCAGTATTAGAATATAATACAATAATTCTATTGCAAGAGCAGAGAGGAGGAATTTCGTCATATTAATTTTATTGTTTATTAGAGGATTCGTCAAATTGCATACGCTCTGCTGGCTTGCAAATGAGTTAAATGTCATATTCTATGACATTTTATTTTATGACATGGTCGGCAACGAGCAAATTATACTCCCGGTGTTGCAAGCGTACTTATAAAAATAAAAAAAAACAATTTTGTACGTTTTCATCAAATATTATTTTTACAGTATACGGACTCTGAATCCTACCTTTGCTTGCACATAAGCCTCGTCCACTTCGCTTTATCACTTGCTAACTCCACAGTAACGCTCCTGCTCCTCATATTCTCCCTCACGCACTCATTCTTTGCAAAGATTGCTTTGAGCAATAAGGCCGCCTTGTTGCATATACACTAGTTTGTAACTTTTACTGTTTACTGTATTAATTGATTGTGTGTTGCAAATAAAGCTTATTCTATCTATCTATCATTCCATATTTTCTTTGGTCTTCCCCAACTTCTTGCTCCTCCAACTTTCATGTCCAATACCTTTCTGACGACATTCCCTTTTCATAACATGCCATCCCAATCTACCACTCCTCAACTTTACTATTCGTGCTATTTTCGCATTCCTCTCACTCATTCCTTATCTCTTCTAGTCACTCAACACATCCACCTCAACATTCTCATCTCGGATACAAGTTCACTTTATATTCTATTACTTTTCTTCATATTCTTTTCTTTTGTTATAATCAACGTCACCAGTAGCGCCTTTGGTATTACTGAATGAAAGATTTTATCAAATCAATTTCAAATTAATCCAAAAATAGGTTTCGGTTAATTCAAAGCGTATCTCGGGACCATTAGTTAACGTTTTGTCCTTTGACTCGATACCATATAAAGACATTATATTTATTATATAACCATATACATAAATTCAGGTTATATTCATCAGATAGCAATAAATGCGACCCTTAATAGACTCGTTCACCGTAATAGAGAAATTAATAGTTAGCCATGTTTGTTACGAATTCTCAGGCCGTATAATAAAGCGGCGGCGACAGCGGCGCGGCGTTTACAAATGCATACTTTTAGGCCGTGTTCTCATGTCCTACGGGTCTATCCTCGTGTTTTTTTCATATCACTAAGGTTTAATTAATCACAGACAGAATTTAAAACATTGGGTTAAAAACGAAGTTAAAAACAGTGTATAGAAGCGGTTTCAAATCAGTTACGCTTGGTTTATCGTTTTACTGTTTTAGCTTTAATTATTTGGCGCGATCGGTTTGATGTAGCTTTGAATAAAATTATTTCTCATTCGTCGAGTTATGGAAAATTAAACTTTCAAGGTACTCACAATTTAACAATTCCATGTTAAATACAATTTACCGCTTGTCGTAGTAGCTGTGCCATCAAAATACGATATTAAGGAGAGCAAATTAACAAACAATATTTTCATTAACTTTCAATATTACGGCATATATTACTTTTATTACAGACACTAAACAATTTTTGCATTCAACAATAAAGGTATGATGTAGCCCCTAAATCGTTGACAATAAAGTTGTAAATAGAATAACATTTTTGTTCGATATGACCTACTTAATAATAAGTTAGCAAGATTTTCAGAATGAGTCGATATCGGAATCTGCCTATTAAAGCATCGTTCACATCTAATGGAGGCTTATTTTATAATGTACCTACAAGCGGACCGGCGCCGGCGCGGCGGCAGCGGCCTTTTTTAAAAATACAATACGAGTATGTCACTCCCGGATAGTGGTAGCTTTCTAACGATGAAAGAATTTTTTAAATCCAGTAGGTAGTTTTTGAGTTTATTCGTTATTTCATTCTTCAACTCTTCATAACACTAATTAATTAATTATTAATTTATTGAAATATCACACGGATTGAGTTAGCCCCAAAGTAAGTTCGAAACTTGTGTTATGGGATACTAACTCAACGATACTGTATTTTTCTAACGCAAATCCATGACCCGAGAACAACCATAAAAAGGTCGTTTTTCATCATGACCCGACCGGGATTCTCGATCTGGCGTGGTAACCATCACGCCACGGTGCGGTGGTCGTCAATTAGTATAGATGTGTAACAGGGTCACAGGTTTTTGGTCCAAAGCCAACTAGCAATAATTTTCAATTAAAATGGGATATATCTCTGAAATAATAAGGTTAAGTTACAAGACAGAATAATTTATTATTTAGGTTAGGATGAAATACAGAAGAGTGGACGCAAGACCTGTATCTGTAGATGTGAATGAAGCGTAAGCCGATATCGGAATCTGCCTATTAACGCGAAGAGCTTAGGGCGGGACCACATTGACGTGTTGATTACATCTTCGGTACCGAAACTTGGTTCCGATCAACGAAATAGATCTGTATAGAGGCAGCTAATACGTAAATCATCATGTATCATTCAATTTTAATTTATTTGCAAATAAATAGACTGACAAGCTTGGCATTACTATAGGAGGTAGGGCTTATTTTAGTGTTTTACAAACATTGTGACGCAGAAAATAGGAATGCTAATCTGTGCGGCGGCGGCGGGGATAAATTTTACTAGTTCACATTTCACAGTTCGGTTTACCAATAAAAATAAAAAATATATATCAAGCAAAAATTAGCGTATTTAATTTTAGTATTTATGTAAAAAAAATTCTTACTATCTATATTAGTATGATTAGTACTTAGCCTAAATATGGTTTTAATATTATTTTATTTACCGGACCGCGCCTAGCACAATCCCCACCCAGTGTCTAAGTATGGGACAGTCATACGTAGACGCAATTACGTTCAGGATGCTGTTGCGGACACGCTGCAGAAAAGAGGCTGTTTTTAAATCTTTCAAATATTAGTCTGAATTTAACCAAAAACTCACTCTCACACACTCTTTATCTTGCGTCTTCATTCCACAGAATAAATTAATGTGATACTGGCGTAAAAGATGCAAATAAAGAAGAGAAATGGAAGAAAGTAACTCAAATTAGAATTCAAAATATAATGAGTATAAGAACACGTAACAAAGAAATGAAAATCGATAAAGAAAACAATGAAAACACAAGACAAGATATAGACAAAAATGACAATGACAGACAGACAAAAAAATATTATCAAACGGTTGTTATTTTCAGCCAGATTGCTAGGCCGTCATGTAATGCAGCTTCTATTGGAAACTATTTCCGTGGTTTCGATTGTATCGCGCGCCACGGGTGCTAAAGCTAATGAAATAATTTCATATGTAATTTAGGACTGTTTAAGACGTCAAATTTTAAATTGGATACGCAAAAGGGGATTCTTTAAAATAATAAATTAATCGTTTCTCTGAAGGCGTGAGGTTTTCGTGAGCTAAATGAATTTTTAGTTGAGCTGTAGGGCTGTTTATTCGATAAAACGAAACGTACATTCCCGTCCATTATACTTGTCATAAAAGCTCCAAACAATTGTCCGATTTAATATATAAATGGATATAAAATGAACATGATTACAAATCACTTTTTTGAGGTAAAGCACACAACTTTATGTTACCACGTTATGGTATGACAAGCTAATTCAAACACTATCGTTGAATTTCACTGAAAATGTGTCAAGTATATTGGAACGGAATAGAAGCAGTTTTAGTTAATAATTTACAACACTATCTATTTTAAAAGTTTATTTAATGTTAGTTACACAATCATACAAAAATATACTGACAGAGTAACGTTAGAGCCATACGCACTCTATCAAAACACAGGACAGCTAATGCAGGCGAATTACACTTTTTATTATAACAGAGAGCGTTCGAGTCTGTAGCCTCACATTCGAATACGAGCGCAATAGAATTTTGTATGGGAAAAGCTTCTTCGAACCACTATGCTGGTATAGGAGTGAGCACTAGGCGGCGCTTTACATTCCCATCCCATGCACTACATCGCGAGAAAAAAAAAAAAAATTATTAAATATAAATATACTAGCTGACCCGGCGAACTTCGTATCGCCTAAAGAACCTTCATGCTGAATTTCATTCGAATAACTTCAAAACGGCAAAGTTTCATACTAACTTTGCACCCCCGTTTAACCCCCTAAGGGATAATTTTTGAGAAAAATATTTTACTCGTGTTTCATGCCTTTCAATAAAGAACTTTAATGCTGAATTCATTTAAATAACTTCAAAAACGGCAAAGTTTCATACGAAATTTGCGCCCCCGTTTAACCCCCTAAGGGATGATTTTTGAGAAAAGTATTTTACTCGTGTTTCATGCCTTTCAATAAAGAACCTTAATGCTGTATTTCATTTGAATAACTTCAAAAACGGCAAAGTTTCATACTAACTTTGAACCCCCGTTTAACCCCTAAGGGATGATTTTTGAGAAAAATATTTTACTGGTGTTTCATGCCTTTCAATAAAAAACCTTCATGCTGAAATTCATTCGAATAACTTCAAAAACGGCAAAGTTTCATACTATCTTTGCACCCCCGTTTAACCCCCTAAGGGATGAATTTTGAAAAAAAAATTTTACTCATGTTTCATGCTTTTTAGTAAAGAACCTTCATGCTGAATTTCATTAGAGTAACTTTAAAAACGGCAAAGTTTCATACTAACTTTGCACCCCCGTTTTACCTCCTTAGGGGATGAATTTCCAAAAATCCTTTCTTAGTGAGCACCTACGCCCCAAAAGGAACCCCCACGCAAAATTTGAGACTCCTGGTACTTGTAGTTTCGGAGATTTCGTGATGAATCAGTCAGTGATTTTCTCTTTTATATATATAGATAGGGACAATTCATACAGATTGAGCTAGCCCCAAAGTAAGTTCGAAACTTGTGTTATGGGATACTAACTCCACGATATTATATTTTATAACAAATACATATATAGATAAACATCCAAGACCCGAGGCCAATCAGAAAAAGTTCGTTTTTCATCATGACCCGACCGGGGATCGAACCCGGGACCTCCTGGGTAGCGGTCTGGCGTGGTAACCATTACGCCACGGAGGTCGTCATGCCATAGGTATGTCATAGGTAGATTTTACCGTAAACATTTCACTGTTGTCCCTCGCACATCGTTCTCCTCGCAAAACCTCAAGCACTCTTGACACACACCCATCGACTAACAAGCACACATCACAGTCTGGTACTGATACGAGCATCACATTGATATGCCGCAGAGCAATCCACAACACACAACAGAAGTATGTACCCAGCTTTATACAAATGTTTTGTGGCAAAAATAGAAGTTTACCTCCCATCTAGACAGTCATGGAAATAAATACAAGTAAACAATAATACTCAGTCGCCGGTACTGGTTATCGCTAGATTTATGTTCACATGAGCAAAAACTATATGTATGAAGAGGTGGAACAAAGTTTTTAATATTAATAAATGTAAGCTTTGGAACTTCGTAACATTGTCTACGTATGTGCAACGATTTGTAGCGAATATTATTTAAATTATCCATTTAAAATCGCCATTTGTCGAATAGGTTCGACAAATGGCGTTGTTGTACATTCGTCACAAAGTAAATTAATCATCATCATCATTTCGGCCACAAGAAGTCCACTGCTGGACATAGCCCTCCCCCAAACGCCCCATAGTAAATTCGTCATTGAGGAAACATCTAAGAGAATTTGTGACGAGTTTACTTTTAATGTAAGGTACAATAATGACGAATTTACTTTGTGACAAATGTACAACAACCCCATTTGTCGAACCTGACAGTTTGCAGACATATAAAAAACGGTCTTTACATTTCGGAGTGGTAGAGCGTTTATGGAATGGGCTAGTTTGAATAGGGAAGTACAAGCAGCAAAGTGTTTCGTTCGGTGAGTGATAGATCCGGAAGCACAAATTCTTTCTCTTCTCCTTTTCCCAATTCTCTGCCTTGTAGCAGGCAACGCATTGATAGCACCTGGTGTTACTGCTGCTCATAGGTACATTCCATCATCTTGCTTGTATGCCATGAAAAATATATATATCTTCAGTTTAGCTCGTATAGTAGCGTTTGCGGTGGACGATCGGCTTGTTACGACAAAGAAGAATCAAACTTAATACGAGACACAAAATGAATGATTCCCCTTTTCTATTTAACCCGTTTTAACAACTTACATGTCTAATTTTAGTACATATGAATATATGACAGCATAATTCACTCATAAACCAATAAAACAGACGTAATTAACCGCCATATGCGCTGACCTATTGGATTAAAATTAAATCTAAGATTTACTGGTAGTATAAAACCGCCTACTTAATATGAAAAGAATGATCTATACGCATATATGCCACTAATATTATAAAGGCGTTTGTTTGTATGTTTGTAATCTTCACTCACAAATGGCGGTGTCAATTTTTATGATATTTGGTGTGTAAGAATAAGAATAAGAATAAATTATTTAGTAAAAACGTGTTACACAAAAATGTTGCTCTGACAACCACGATAGGTTTCCCTGTGTTGTGGAAGTCAGGCTACTTCCTAACGGACAATTACAATAATGCTCTTATGTATAGCTTAATCTAACAGAAAAAGAAAAAGAAACATATTGGGTATGTAAGTAGCCGATACCTTGGATTAACACATAGGGTACTTTTTATCCCGAAAAGTATGCGATTCCTGTAGGATTTGGTCAAAAGTCAATAGTGCTTTATAAAGTAGATGGCTTTTTTTTATGTCATACAGAAGACAAACAAGCAAGCGGGCCACCTGATGGAAAGCGGACACCGCCGCCTATGGACATCAGTAACACCAGGGGCGCTACCAATGAGTTGTCCACCAAGGGGGTTGTAGGAAAGGAAGGGAAGGGAAAGAAGGAGGGGGGAAAGAGGGGATAGGGAAGGAGTTGGTCTTCCGAATCTGTCACTCACCGAACGAAATGCATTGCTGCTTCACGTCGATATTCTGTGAGAGGGTGGCGCCTACTTCGAGCAAGCCCATTTCATAGTAATTGCTCTACCACTCCAAAACTCCACGTTGCTGTGCATAAAATTAAAAACGTATGACAATGTACTTTACTCACCGGTTGAACTATAATGTATGTAAGTATGTATATAGATAATAAAATGTGGGTAACACCGCGGGTAGCAGCTAGTCTTATATACGTAACAAATATAGTATCCTTGATTTAGAACACTGACGGATTGTCCATTGTCACAAGTTATATTTAAAACCATACGCGCTCCACGGACTTTGCGCGTGAGTTTCTTTTTTTTCCCTTTCTTACGTTACCGATTAATTAAATGGCAAATAAAGGGAACGATCGAAAAACCGATAAAAAATCCACACGGTCAGGGTTGTTCAAAGTTAACAATACGAATTTATGATTCGAAATTTAAAAGAACAATTCTTTGATTTTTATTATCAAATGAATCATTTAAAATGAATCGTTAAAAATGTTAAAAATTATCGGTTTCCGCATTCGAATATTATAAATACGTTGGAATTATATTATCGGTGTTCGGAATCGGCCAATGGAATTGCATTTCGTGCGGTGTTCGAAACGGAGCTTGTGTGCACCCTTGTGCAGTTTTTGTTTATTTGATAGCGGCGCCGGTGCATCGCTAGCTTTCCACTGCACACGCATGATCCGTGCAGTTGGCTCGCGGCGCGTGCGACACGCACATTGCACCACTCGCCGAAAGCTCGATCCCTCCCGATTGCTAATCGGTTTTGGTATCGGTTCCGGGCGTGTGACCCCACCCTAACATTCCGAACGAAATTTGAAATTCTATTACATAGAAAAAATGAAATGTGAACGAATGTGTCGTGAATAATTTTCGGATGAGGAAAAAAGGTGTTAATGACTGTTGTGTTAAGACCTATTTTGTCTATTGAATGAGTTATAACGTGATGGCAGTTTTATAAATGGTTTCCGGAGTATTGGGTATCATTCGTTCACTGATAGTTATAGTATAAAAAAAATATTTCGATTATACAATGCAACCTTCCACTTGCTCGGCGGAGTGCATAATTTAGAAATACGTACCATTTCGGTTTCAAATTCGTGTCGATTTTTCACTATCACATTGAATTTCAAATATGTCTTTATAAAGGTGGGTGGTTTTTTATTTTGTGGACTATTTCCCGTTGGACGTTGTGTCGTGTTAACCTGGACTGCACCAGCCATGGGGTAAGAAGACCAATTTTATTACGTCATTGTGCAAGTTTCACTAAACTTTTCGGTATAAAAATCCTATTGTGTTCATCCTTTTTGACTGTGTTTTCCGGGATAAAAGCTATTTTATGTGTTAACTCGAGTTAAAAACTTTTTTTGTGTTTTTCAACAAATTTTTCGTGATCTAGATTATACAAAAATCTGTTTCACATTAATATTATTAGGATTGCAGTGAATATTAATTTAAAATAAACGTAATAGTGATATCCGAGACATCAAAATAATCAAAAGTGCTTATTATTTATTTTTTTGTTCGGAAGTAGAATCATTATTTATGGAGTTAAAATGGTAAAAAGTACTTATTATTTTTTTTATTTTTTTTCATCATAAATATGGCTCTTGTTTTCGGAGAAGCTCAAGATTACGAACCCCATCAAAACACTGGCTCCTGTCGCTTAATTTGCGGATCTGTTGTAGAGTGCGATACACAGCGTCTCCATGGAGCTCCTCGCAATTAGTTTTATCACATAAGATTTCTTGCAAAGAACATTAACGAGTGCAACATAATTAATAGGTAACGCTTAAAAAGCAAGTGCTAGATAACAGGGTCCATCCGATGAGTGGGCGCAGTCAACGTTGCTTAATCTATGTGATCGATTAAGTACTTACGCGTAGAACTAACTATATCACTAATATTTATATTTATTTAACATTAGCGAGCGAAACCCTCGCAACTTCGTTCGAGTGTATTTATCCATGCACAGTAACGCCATCTATATCAGACTTTTGATAAAATCCTACGGAAATCGCGTAATTTTCAGGATAAAAGACCCTATATGTTAATCCTATGTATCAGCTACCTACATACCAAATATCATAAAAATTGTCCCAGCCATTTGAGCGTGAAGAAGTAGCAAACATACACTCATAACTTTCGCCTTTATAATATTAGTAGGATTAGCGAAACCCACGTAACTTCGATATTGTCCCATAGGAATTTCGGATAATCCGTGTATATACACAATAAATATTTCTCTCGAATCACTTTATTTATTGCTGGAAAACTGCATTAACTCGCTGCACTGCAAAAATAAGTAGGAGCGGAAACACAGAGTTAATTAAAATAAATAATAAATAAATAAATATATAGGGACAATTCATACAGATTGAGCTAGCCCCAAAGTAAGTTCGAAACTTGTGTTATGGGACACTAACTCAACGATATTATATTTTATAACAAATACATATATAGATAAACATCCAAGACCCAAAGCCAATCAGAAAAAGTTCGTTTTTGATCATGACCCGACCGGGGATCGAACCCGGGACCTCCTGGGTGGCGGTCTGGCGTGGTAACCATTACGCCACGGAGGTCGTTCAAAAAATAATAATTTAAAGAAAAGAAGAAAACTTGAATCATAATTATGGCCCTGCTCACTTCTTTTATTGACTGACTATACGTTTAATCTTTGAAATTGGTCCAGTTGTTTTGAGTTTATTCGTTCCCGTGGAAACCACATTGTATTTCGGTAAAAGGTATAGCTTTTTTACATTATCAGGGAGTAACATAGGCTATAGGCTATAGCCTATGTCACTCCCTGATAATGTAGCTTTCTACTGGTGAAAGAATTTTTGAAATCGGTCCAATGGTTTTTAATAGGCTCCCTATTCAATACAAACAAACAAACAATCAAATCTTTCCTCTTTATAACACCGGCTGTATTAAAGACAAGACGAAGCCTGCATAATAGCCTTAATTGTATTATGTAAACAAAATAAATCAATTCAAAACTAAACAAGATATTTTACCGAGATTATTTAGCGGAAATCATATTATTATTAGCTATAAGATTGACTGCGATAGTTAAGTTAACATAATTAATACTATTAGTTAGAAATTGTTGACTTAATGTCGCATATATTATCTAATGGATGTTATTCACTGATGGACATCAGTGTACATAACTAAATATAATATAATAATATGTTTATGTCCAATTCACACTGAACTGTCAGCGTTTGAACGCCTGTTACATTTGAGTTTACAGTACAGAAGTATCGATCGCTCCTCTCACCTAATTGCAGTACCCAACAGGTTTTTTTTGTCAAATCACACAGATCGAGCTAGCACCAAAGTAAATCCTTAAATACCTGTTGTTTTATTTTATTTTTTATACCACAAAGTTGGCAAACAAGCATACGGCCCGCCTGATGGTAAGCATCACTAGCCTATAGACGCTTGGACTAGCGGTTTGCGTTCCCCGCATACCCGCCATATAGTGTGAATAGTACTTTTTTATATACTATTTAGTGAGCTTCAGTGACCGGTTGGTAACAACCTATAAAAAAAAAATCCAAGTGCGTTTCGGGCCACGCACTGTGTAGAGTTCCGTATTTGCTACGCTTTTCTTACTTGCAAATGAGTTTACTATTATCTTTATCATTTTTTTGCCACAAAGGCAAATAAGCATATGGCCCGCCTGTTGGTAAGCAACACCATAGCATATAGACGCTTGCAATACTGGGGGTATCACACAGGCGTTGCCAACCCCCAAGTGGAGAGCTTTGGAGACCTTACTCACCGTAGGAACACAACATGGCCGAGACCAATGCTATTTCGCTACGATCTTCAGTAAAGTTGAGGTCCTTCCCCAGACGGGCTGCTCCGATTTGAGCGGATTATCCGCTGTGCCCTACCTGTCTTAAAACCTTTACATAGTATGAAATATAAGTCACTTACGCAGTCTGTTCGCTTAGATCTTCTAATTTTTATACTACTGAACGGATTATAATACAGTTTTCAGCAATATAAGTGATTCTAGAAGAAGTTTTATAATATATGTATTTATACATACAAGAATTTTTCGCAATTCTCACGGGAAAGTGTTTTTTTTTTCTACCAATTAACCAAACTAGAACTTTGTTAACTTATTTGACCTAGCTGGCGCGGGCAGATGGCCATGAAAGATTCTATAAAGACTCCTTGTAATTTTACTACGGAACCGTAAAAAGGACACTTATACATCACCGTGTGAACACGGAAATAACAATGCATTATGTACATAATCATGTTGATTATCCAAATGTTTGACGTAAATCTATTTTGATGTAATAAATAATTTTGTCTACTGTTGAACATCAGCTTACATAACAAGTGGCACTTATTAGGTATTATTCTATTGCATGTATTATAAATATATACTTGCAAAACCCGCCCAACTTTTTTTGCTGTACCTGTCCAACTTTTGCGCCTGCAATGAATGCCTACGTGATACAAATAACACAAAGCTCTAGACAGCAAGTATTCCAATCATTCCAATGGGAAAATACTTTTTCTACTATAGATGGCGCTGCAATTCGAAATTGCCGGCCAACAGATGGCGCCATAAGTCGTACAAAAGTATTTTCCAATAGAGATTGTATCCAATAGCGATGTTTGTTATTTCTTCAAAAATAATTGTCCTCAAATCTCAGTTGTCAATTACTGCGCAAACAAAATAGTGAGCGATTATAAGTACAAAATACCAACACATTTGGACAAACCCAATGGACGTGAAGGCGTCTCTATTCAAAAGGGCTACGTACTCGATGGTTCTAGATATCCACAATCAGCTATTTGGCTGTGCATTGATCCATCTGTCATTCAGCACAATGCATTTTAAATAATAAAAGTAAATAATAATAAAAAATATTGATATTTAAAACAATAAATATTCGTCGTCTGGTAATAACGTGTGGTGACGGCAGATTAGAATATCACCCCTCCTTCCATGGGGACGTAGAAGGCTCCTGAGGGAATACAGTAAAAGTTGAGAATGGGCAGTAGCGTTCTTATTGGAACTAAAAAATATTCACATACTCGCCAAGCGTGGCGGGTAGTGGCAAAAGTCAGTAAATGAAATGAAATGTTGAACTAAATGCCCATGCAGGTCCTTGCTAACCGGTCATACTGGCGGCGTTTGGGGTAGACCCCCACTCGAGTCCAGTAGTTGACTTCTTCTGAGATGATGATTATCACATATCATATTAATTATTCACGACACACACTTCCCAATTTTTTTTAAATAGACTATTCTATAAATAATTAGCAGGCGTTGATTAAATAATTTACACATATCTTGATATTATCACACTGACAACCACTCATATGATGGACTATTATAGAAGTAAAGAATGCTATTAGCAATTTGTTTTACATATTTATTGAACTAGCTTTTCCACGCGACTTCGCTCGCGGTTAATTGTATGATAAAGATCTCGTATAGCGCGACTTGTGGCGCCATCTGTTGGCCGGAAATTTCGAATTGCAGCGCCATCTATAGTAGAAAAAGTATTTTCCCATTGGAATGACATACTTTCACGGGATAAAAGTAGCCTATTTTGGGCTCTGTACCCCTGACAAATATGTACACAAATTTTCATAATTATTGGCTGATCAGTCAAGCCGTGAAGGAATAACAAACAAACAAACTCACTTTCTCATTTATAATACTACTATGATGATAGTCATGTATAATTTTTTTTCGCAGCTTGTGTAAAATGCACTGCTTATTATTGAGACATTGGATTCGAACTGCATGTCTCACAAATGTAACTCTCTTTTTATTACTACTGACGTAGGTTATATTGTATTACTAACAAATTGATCTTAGAAATCTGAATAAAAAACATACCTAACATAGTATCAGCACGATATATCCTCGATCAATACTTCCTACTCCGTCTAAATTTCTTTCTCAATAAGCTTCATTGCTTGTCAATCTAAGATCACCGTTGTTGATCCTGGGCTCGGCTATACATCAGATCAGACACAGCATGCAGCAGCGTGGTGAGCGAGTCCCTTATACCTAGTATTGGGTTGTTTCCAGGGTCAAAATAATTACATTATATTTAGTCCGTATTTAGATTATAAAAAAATATTGGACACGTATTTTTTGCTGTTTTTGATTAATCAAAAAATAACAAAGATACAAGGCATAAAAATTTAGGATTTGACGTCACCCCGTGCGAAAAAATGCCACACGGCGTGACGTCACACGTAACTTTAATGGGCTATATCTTTGTCATTAATGGTCTAATTTACAAATGAAAAAATAGTTGCCGTTATTTTTGAATAATCTAAAAGACGGACTAATACATTTTTTACGGCAACTAGCCTATTGTGCAGTGATCGAAGCCGTGTCCTTCATTACCGGAGGTAGGGTCATTACGAACTGAACCATCGGGCTAACAATATATCCACACTATCCCCTCGTAACCGGAACATGAAGCCTTACTGTCATATTTGTGTCATGTAATACTTAGATTAGGGATTAACATGTGTACCCCTTTTAATTCTTAGCATTTTTCTAATTGACACAATATATAAGGTTATGGTAGAGTCAAACAAAAACTCGGAAAATTGTGCGCAAAGATCACTATTCATTTTCAGAGATTCATAATTTTTATTCAAAGAATATGTTTTTACAAACACTTTCTTTTGTCAGAGAGTTCATAAATTATTTGTGTAATTTAATCTACTCTAGAAACTATTTCGGGAAGAAAAGCAAAATGACCACTGGTAAAAGAAATGGCGAAAGAAAACCAGTTACGGTCTTTTTTGTCATTTAAAAATATGACATACATTTTTAAATTACCTATTATTACTTTTTACAATATAAAATTAGGTACATAGAACATTACATACCGTACGGAGTGCTATTAAATTTGACGTAGCATAAAATCAAATCTTAATAAATATAAAATTTTTGATTTAAATCATTAACTTCGCAGTTGCACAACATCATTAAACTTTATCTAGGTACTTATAACAAAATGAAGGCAGTTATTACTTATTCTACGATAAAGGTATAATAGCATTTTTTCAAAATAAATCTGAATTCTCTACCTTAACATCTAAATTAAAATAAATTATTTTACATCACGTATAGCGTAAAGTCAGGCACGTTTTCATATTGTTATGAAAACATTACAAATCCGATTCGAAAACAATAGCTCTTGTATTGCGAATGTTTTGTGTAGGGTGTTAACAAAATAATAATGTACAGCCAGCGGCATAAATATGTTGTCACTTTAATATCGTTCAAAAGTCTTCAGTAATGAAATGTTAAAAAAATGAACGATATATTTTTAAATGACAAAAAAGGCCGTAACTGGTTTTCTTTCGCCATTTCTTTTATCAGTGGTCATTTTTCTTTTGTTTCCTAAATGGTAGTAGTTTATAGAGTAGATTAAATTATTTTACAAATCATGTATTACAGTATCTGACAAGATAACGCGTTTGTAAAAACGTATTCTCTGAATAATATTTTATTTAAAATCCAAAAGTGACAAGATGCTAAAATGGCGCTGATTGTAGAGACCTGAAACTTGGAGTTTGTGTTCTTTGTATCATATACAGCGAGTTTCCAAAACGCATTTCTGAAGTTAATGATACTTTAAATTATAGCTCTGTCACTGTCAAACTAATGAAGAATAAAAGAGATAACTTGAGACTTAATGTGGAAAAGCCAGTTTTTGAAACGTCAACTGGCTGAGAGGCACCCAATAAGAAAGGATTTTTCGAAATTCTCACGGGAAAGCAAGATACACGCAAAGAAAGTTGCGCGAGTTTCGCTAGAGTGCATAATAAATGTTTAAGGTTTAAAAATCTTTATTATCTTTAAAGACAGAAATTGACACTTATAGATAACATAATCCCACCAAAAACATTTTCATGTAAAAATGTTGCCAAGACGAGTCTACCTTAATCAAAATCTATGAAAAAGTGGTCAGATCTCATGTAGAGCCAAGATTCTTGATCTATGCGCCCTTACTTTACCAAGCCTAACTTCACATACTCTACATTTTAGTCAAAACGTGTGGCTTGGCCGTTTTATTTTACACACGATGAACGAATGCCTATGAAATCTTCGTAACGGTAGCAAAATCAGTGACGAAATCGGGGGTTTTTAGACATTAATAAAATCTAAAGTATAATAGCTACGACATTCAAACTTTGTATGTTTAATGATTGTACTGGTGTCATTATATCTTGAAATTTTTAACTATTTAGCATCATCCAAACCAAAGTTATGAGAGTTCAAAAACCCGACGAAACGTTTCGAGAAAAGGTAGGTAGTGCCCTTGCGCTCCGCTTGGCTCGTCTTGGCGGGGGCACTACCGTGCCCCCAGATTATTAAATGTAACATCTAATGATTATATAGATTACATGAAATATAATTGAATTAACTTATAAACATACACATTAAAACTAAACTAAACATATCATTATTATTAATAAGGAGCTAATATCATCAGCTGACTGACAGCTGTCAATTTCGTTATTTTAACATAATTTAAAGTAGTGTTTTACATTCATCGTTGAGTAGATACAGTTTTACCAAAACAAGCAAATAACTTATATTATAATGTTTCGTGCGAAAAAAAAAACTTTTCATCGGACGAAAAGTTCATTCATATTTCTAATTTTATCTTAGAAGGAACAATAATCATTGTGACGCTTGGAAACTGAAAGAAATCTGTCTAAAAATAATACCGTCTGCCCCGTCGTCTGGTGCGTTTTGTCATTTCTCAGTTTGCTTCACTTTATGTCCACGATTTCATTCTGTGATAAATATAACTCAAGGATAAACTTTCCTCTGACGATATGTCTACTGCTTGGACAATATAAATTCAGAGATTTCACAGTAGCAAACACCTTTATTTAATCATGCATTCTCATTATTTCTGTTCCCGAATTCCGGGATAAAAACTATTCCTATGTTCTTTGCTCAAACTATTGCTCCAACCTGAAAAGATTTCTATTAGCAATAAGGCCGCCTTGTTGAAATTACACTAGTCTAAGTTAAAAAATACATTGTATTTAATTTTTTGTTATGTATTACAAGTAAAGAATTAGGTATTCTTTCGATCTACATATCATTTTTATGACATACAAACATTATGCCACCTGATGGAAAATGGTCTCCGCTTATGTACATCAGCAACACCAATGTGTTGACTGCTTTTCCTTTCATTGTGAAAGGAAAAGCTCCACTTGGGGGGGTTGGGAGGGTTGGCAACGCGTGAGTAATACGCCCGGTATTGCTTACGTCTATAGGCTACGGTGACGGCTTACTATCAGGCAGACCGTATGCTTGTTTGCCACCTGTGTTTTATAAAAAAATAAAAATAAAAAAAAAGGGATAAATGTTGGGTTTCCGGATGTCTCACTCACCGACCGAACGCATTGCTGATTCACGTCGATATTCTGTGAGTCTTACCCGGTCGAGCTAGCTGATTTCATAAATGCTCTACCAAAATTCAAATAAAAAATATATTTATATTTATTTTGAGAGTAGGTTCTCACAGACAATGATTACATTACAGTATTAAATTATTTATGTAATTAATCTACTCTATAAACTACTACCATTTCGGAAAGAAAAGCAAAATGACCACTGGTAAAAGAAATGGCGAAAGAAAACCAGTTACGGCCTTTTTTGTCATAATAACAATGTATTTCATATTTTTAACCTGGCGACCTCCGTGGCGTAATAGTTACCACGCCAGACCGCCACCCAGGAGGTCCCGGGTTCGATCCCCAGTCGGGTCATGATGAAAAACGAACTTTTTCTGATTGGCCTCGGGTCTTGGATGTTTATCTAAATAAGTATTTGTTATAAAATATAATATCGTTGAGTTAGTATCCCGTAACACAAGTTTCGAACTTACTTTGGGGCTAGCTCAATCTGTATGAATTGTCCCTATATATTTTTTTAAATAAAATACAGATCCAGGTACTACAGAAATTAAGTACCTACTAAACGCGGGATGTCAATTCCAATAGTGCTATGGTCAAATTCTAAAATATGTGAACCAAATTCCAAAAATTCATAAATCAGTATCAACCATACGTGCTAGCCCTCCAGAAATTTCATTAAGCAGGTTTAATGACCAATAGTTCAAATGTTACACGTGGAGGTACATACATCAGTAAAATGTGTTTAACAACAAAATTGCTGTCAATAACTCCGACAAACAAATAACCTTCATTTGTGTGTGACAGCTCCATTTCATTTACTACACGCATTAAGGGTACTACAGTATGCAGTAACTAATATATTACTACCGTATGTAGTAAACATGAGTGCCAAAAAGAGTAAGACAATATAAAAAAAACTTCTTCTTTCGAATTAAGTGAAGTCTCCATTTCACACATTCACACCACTTCAAGGTTTATTAGCGAATGGATAAAAATTAAAGTAATTACTTAGATTTATTGTATTGAATAAATAAACAAAAAAAAACTATCACGAACATTTCGTATTCGTATTTTTTGTAGTAGTATAATAAAACTTTGAGAAATTTAAATAAAGTAAAATAAAAATAAAATAAATAAAATAAAAACTGGCCAGCGTGAAAGATTTTGAAATAAGTATTATATAAATTAGTGAAAATCGTAGAGTTCTAACCTCTACCTAGAGAGGTGTGATAGGGAGATAAGAAAAAAATACGTAGGTACAACATTTTTTTAAAACATTAATCTTATCTCTTTTTATAAAAAGCTCCAGCGAAGCTGTGTGCAGAAGCTAGTTATTTTTATTTAGTTTCTGAAATGCACTTTCAAAGTTATTGACACATAAAATTATAGTCACTGTCAAAGTAAAGATAAAAAGAGATAACTTGAGACTTAACGTGGAATTAAAACTAAAATGCGTTTATGCTGGCCTGTTTGTCATTCCGAAGATTAAATTATTCCGTATTATTTCCGAAGTTGTGTCGGCGTATATTGTCCTCTTAAATCCCTTTGTTATTTTTCCCTTTTAATATTTGTAACAGTTTTTTTTTAATAATACACAATTTACTTTATAGTTCGATAGGTAACGACTTTTCTTTACAGGTTTACTTTGATATTATTTGCAAAAATAAATAATAATAATAATTTATTTCTCAGAAACAGTATACAATTATTCACTAGCAATGACAAACACTGATGACTTGAATAAGTAAATGTTTTTGAATATAAATCCATAAAAATAGGAAGTGCGGAAATTTCGCCTATTTTTCATTTTTAATAATACCTCGTACCTAACTCGTATCCTTGCAGTGGAGTGATTATGGATTGATATGATGTTATCGGTCATACTGGAATGGTTTGCCTATGTCTACGATTAGACTTCTTGTGGTTGAGATGATGTTAAACTTGATCATTCAGGTATTGTATACATGGTGAATGAAAATTAGTGGCGGATCTTTGATGGGGCTACAATAGAGATGAATTCCAATCGATTTCACTGTCACTGTCCTAAAGTGAACCGTTTCTGAGATATTCAGTGTTTTTTAGTGCGAACCGTTGGATTTGTTTGTTTAAATTCTTATAATTTTTAAAGCATAGTGCTTAACTTACTACTACATCCCCATCAAAGATCCGCTACTAATTTTCATTCACCCTGTATACCTACATAAACATTAACAAGACAAATTGCTTTTACTATTCTCTGTTGAATTTTCACTTATTATATAAAGTTTCACATTTTATTTTATTTTTTTTGGAAATTGGAGATTTTAATCAAACAGTCTCACTTGATTGTAAGTAACTGTTCTGTATATCTGTCGGCCTCGTCAAAGAGACTAATCTATGACACAAAGAGAACGAAGAAACAATTTTCTAAATACCATAAACCAAATCTAGTTACCGAGAGAATTTCTCGTATCTGTAATGGAGAGGCAGACCACAGAAAAAAAAAAACCCTAGGAGGCGAGTGTTTATGGTCATTTTATAGCCATGCATTTATCCGGTATAGTTAATGCCATTGGATAAAAACATTAAGTATCATTTAGTTTTAATGACGCAGTTGGGCTTTTAAAATTAATTTCTAGTTAGTTGGGTAATGAAATCCATGAATTATTGTTTTGCTTCAGCTAACTAATATAACCAAATATTAAAGAAGACTAATACGCACAGCTCTTGACGTTTCTCATACAATGACTTGGCAACCTCCGTTCACCTCATGGCGCTAGGGGCGCTATAACATTTTGCATACAAAACGCACAAAAGTTTTGAAATCGTTCACCTCATGCCGCCCTCATGCCGTAGGGCGCTAGTGTCGCGTCTTGCCCGAATTCTTCCGAAGCTGTGCGTAGTCTTCTATAGTATTTGATATAACTAACTTCGTGCTTCGGTGGGCACCCCGGCTTTTGTCCATGGATGACAGTCGTTGAGTCAATTCGGTGGCATTCAGGCGAATTAAAAATACTAGATTCTCCAAATCCACATTGAAGCAGCAAAGCAGAGTACGCCCTAATCCTTCTTCAACTGAAGGACGACCCGTATCCTTGTGGGATGATTATGGATTGATATGATATGAACTATCAAATTCAGTAGGTAGTAATTAGCCATTTGTATTAAATATTTTGTATTGTTTTACTAAATTTTTATTGTTAATAATAAATTTTCCACTAAACTTCAATATCAGAGATCCTACTAATATTATAAAGGCGAAAGATACGTGTATGTTTGTTTCTTCTTCACGCTCAAATGACTAGGCCAAGATTAATGATATTTGGTTTGTAGGTAGCTGATACCTTGGATTAACACATAGAGTACTTTCAAATCCTACGATTTGATCAAGTCTGATATAGATGGCGCTGCTGTGCATAAATAAATACACGCAAACGAAGTTGCGCGGGATTCACTAGTGATTCTATTCTCTGTGATATTTCTACAAAATATAAATAAATTCTTAAATGCTTCGTTCGCGGTTTATAAAATAGATCTCGTTTGACAACAAAACCCACGGCGCGACTTGTGGCGCCATCTGTTGGCCGATACAGCGCCCTCTATAGTAGAAAAAATATTTTCCCATTCGAATGACATACTTTCAAGGGATAAAAAGTAGCCTATGTTGGGCTCTGTACCCCTGACAATATATATACAAATTTTCATAATGATCGGATGATTAGTTAAGCCGTGAAGGAATAACAAACAAACAAATTTGTTAAAATATTTACGGCATCGTCTACACATAGCCTAAGCCAAGGATGACGTTTCCTTACAACTTTGTTGCTTTGTGGACTTGAGATTATAATGATGAATGGATGATTCATTAAAATAATGAGATGGGTGAGTGCCATGCTACTAATATAAGGCCCTTTCCTGACTTGTCGTTGCACCATAATAAAAAAATAAAATAAAAAAAAGCATTTATTTTGCAAGTAGATTCACAAGAAATACTTCACGTCAATATTTTTTATCATACTAGCACTTCAGACGTGAATGGTTGAGAAGAAGTGCCGCAAGAAACTCAACTGTAGTCTTTTTTTTAAAAGCCATTTTAACATTATTTTTTTAATTATTCATAAAAAAAATGATTTAAGAAGCTAATAAAATAGAAAAAAAAGCAGAGGAGCAAATTATAGTGACCACAAATTTTTATCTTTATAATAATTATTTACATTATAATAACCCTTTTTCATCAAGCAACCTCGTGGTGAATAAACCTATCTGTTTCAAAATTTTGATGACTTTTTGATCATATAGGTGCTGAGTTACTTATAGTGTTAACTCTACCGCGCAACTTAAGTCCTAATTCTAGTAACAAAAACAGATTTAATATCGATTCAAACTCACGCGTTGTCCCGTTCTATTCTTATTTTGTATGAGAGAGACAACGATTGAGTTTGAATTGAGATTGAATTTGTTTTTGTTACGAGAATTGGGGAGATCCGGGACATGCCCACCACACATTCCCACCGATGTGTCTCCTGTGTAGCTGGGATAAGCAACGGACAACCTCAGATTGACAATAAGCGATGAAGCTTATTGAGGTCCTGGGGGAGAAACTACAGCTGTCTTGGAACTCACAACGAATTTAATCAGAAAGAAGATAGTCCGGGTAGGAATTTAGAATAGGGGGAAGTTAGGGATGAAGTTGGATGTTTCTTGAGTCGTTAGATGGTCGTGGTCTTAGCCAATCGAGCTTCACTTAATTTTCCATCTCTCTTGGCTGACTTTAAAAAGGCTTCCTTTCAACAACGTTAAAAAAATCCTAGCTAAGAGATAATCATGCTGATGTGTTAGTCCAATTCTAAGAGGATACTACACGGGGCGTCAAAAATAAGTAGTACAGTTTTAAAATTGCAATTACTCTTAAACATAGAAGTTAGAGTTTTGAAATAAAAATCAATCTTTAAAAGACGATATTATGCATAAAGTTTTTATTAAATAAAATGAAATTGTCTTTTCACTTTTTATTATTTCAAAGGTCTAGCTTCTGTAGTTTAGGAGATATTGCAATTTTAAAACTGTACTACTTATTTTTGACGGCTAGCGTATATTATAATTTACAAAAACCGCAAATTTGCCTTACTAATGTACCAAAATAAAAAGTAATTTTGCAGTAAATAACTTGCTCACACGAGCATCAAGTTGAATAAGCTCATAGGGGGAAATGACCATAATTCTCGGCAAACCACAAGCGGTCATTGTTTTCTGACCATGCCACTATAAATCTTTAGGTAGTTATAACCCAGTAAACATTTAACATGATTTGTTACGCAAAAAGTGCATAATGGTGTAGTCAGATCGTCGACTTCAGGCTAGTGAATAGTAAGCTACTATAAAGCGCGCCATGGTAGGAAGATCATATTAAATTTGTTTGAAATGGTACCGTTTGGGTTATTCGTCATCTTGCACGGTTGTACGATTGTGCGACATGGCATCATTCGATTTTACTCACATGCAGGTAGGTACAAAGTACCACCAAAAATTAAACTAAAATATTACTTATAACATTTTATAGTTCAGTCATAAAAGTTTGATGTTTTAGCAAAAACTTTTTCTAAGTAGTTATCTGTAGGTACATAGTTACCTCAGGTTTTCATAGTTGTGCCGTAAAAATCATCATAAATGCTCCGAACGAGTAACTATTGGTTCAATTACATTACTTTTATAAGTCAATTGTATGAGTCTATTCTTTGTAAGCTATGAGGTCCTACGATCTTATTCAATAGTTAGCGTTCTAGCTAGCTAATGGTTTATTGCTCTCGGTGTCACTGCATCTTATAGGCCGGACTACAGATGCGATGTTGTATGGTAATTATCGTGCACTGCATTGCAAAAACTATACAATAATATTTATACAAATTTTTAATATGAAAGAAAGTGTAACTACTTAATTACCTGTAATAAAATATCTGAGTCAGCTAAATTTTGTTCTCAGAAAACTCAGCATCTTCACAACGAGATTGGCTGCGTTGATCATTCTTCACGCAGCCGGTGCTGGACTGGCATCACCAACGGTGCTGGTCAGCAGGCCAATCTCAAGGGTTGCTGTGGAGTGGTTGCCAACTGATAACCAGACGGTGTATAGTCTACGAGAGTTGGAAACTAAAAGGTAAATCCTGCAACTGCAGACACATTAACACTATTTCATATTAATTTAATTAAGTTACGAGTTGTAAATGACCAGAGATTGTGCTTGTGAAGGCTTAGTCTCGAATTAAATGATTTACTTTCACTTCATAAACCAAGAATCAAAATGGACAAATTTGAGAAATTCGGAACAAATTGACTAGTTGAAAATTTTAGTCTTTGACTCTGGGTTTTTTCACTAACAGTGTATAGTATACTCATTTATTGTCTTCATCATCAGCCGCTATGATTGCTAGAATGCCAACTCACTAACTTCAACTCTGTCCCGACCACCTATATTTTTGGATTATGTTATTATTAATAATACAAACACTATGTATTTTCGTTTATAGTTTGGAGTTGAATACTTCATCAACATCCCACACTCCAGTGTTCATCACAGTCAGCCCTTGCACAAGGGATTTCCGATGGGTTATATACCACGGAAAAATACATAATAATGACGGTAAGAATCAAGAATGTGGATAAAAAAAATAGGCCGATCGCCCACGACACAATTCATAAAAAGCAACTCGAGTAGCATACGCGTATCGTACTAATTGCTCGCCTATCTCCACATACGTCGAGACGCATCTATTACCCGTCGGACATGGTAGATAGCGCCGTGTGCGAACACAGGCCTAAGAGAGTTGCATACGTACGTCAAAAACTTGGTTGGATAGTGTCGTGGGAGAATGTGCCTAAGGTCAAAAGCAAACAAAGAATTTGATAAGATTTCTTAGGATTTAAGGAAATGTACAACAGCTATTATGTACCCAATTGTTCCAGAGCCGTTAAGAATACTAATGGAGTACAAAGGTGGAGAAACAAATACGTTCTCAACTTTCGTTTCACATCAAGATAGATATGTTTTACAGGTAAATATAATTATAATAGCATTATTGACCTTATGTAAGTTACGAATCTTACGTTAATTAACACTGTTCTTTATGAAGAATAAACTTAAATCAGATAATGGAGAAATAGCGTAGGCAAAATTATAATTTTATTGCTATGATATATTTTTTAGGTTTGGCAATTTAATGGCATTTTGCCACTACTGAAATGACTGATGACATTACTAATTACTTTTTCTAAATTTAAGAGCCGCGTTCTTGTCGGTATAACAGCTTCCATTTTCCTCTATCTCTCTTGTGCCACCTATTTCTCCTCTCTATAATACACGACGTCTTTTTCTTCATTTGATTTATGTAAGTTCTTCTCGGCCTTCTTCTCGGCTCTCTAACTATTGACAATTTATGAAAATATATTATGGTTCGAATAATGAAAATATATATTGGTTTGGTTGTAGACTCTTTAATCGGGAGTCCGCCATTGGTTCTCTTTTCGACGACAATTTTATTTAGGTAGGTGGAATCGTCAATTTTTTTAATAGATTTTAAATGGAGTCAAATTTATTTCAGTTGTCCACATTACGAGGAGGTTCAGCTGCTGTAAGTGTTAGAGGAGAAGCAACTAGATCTGTGCGTATGCGGCTACGAGTTCGATCAAGGCGGAGGCTAACTGCTAACTGGGATCCAAGGTAAGTGATATAACGAAACTTGAAACAATTATTATGATATTATAGATTAAAATAGGGTGATTATTTGTATACTAAACTTATAGTACGAATGATTGATCTTTGCGTCGTCGTCGTCCAAACGCATGATCTCGATACCCGTTTTCGTTTATCATCCCTAACGTAGACTGGTATTCTCTAACTCATACGAATTTGTTTAAGTTAGGGAATACCTTTTTTTCTACGACCTCTCGCTCTCGACCATCTGATGAACAACAGCCGGGAGCGAGAGGTCGTCACCAACAACATCCACGAGTGCGGCGCGAGGCGCAGCCCACTTTGGACACTCCGCCATACTTTCTCTTCTCGCCACGTTGTGCAGGTACCAGCCGAAACAGCCGTGGCCAGACAATACCTGCACAACGTGGTACGACAGCGCACCGTGGCGCCTCCCTAACCAATTGTTCAACACCGGTCGAATTGTGTCCACGGTGCGCTGGCTTGGCGCACCGGCTCTCTGTCTCCTCCAGACGCGCTGCCCATTCCCGGACGAGGGACCTCTGGGCATTCTCCCTCCAGCGTAGAACCCCATCAGGGAACGGGTTCCTCGGCAAACTTTGGCGGTGAGCTTATACGCCGCCGCCAGCACTACGGCGTCCAGCTCCCACGGCGGACTGCCCGCTATCGCGCACGCCGCCTCGAAGGAGATGGTGCGGTAACCTCTTATTACCCTGACCGCCATGGCCCGCTGCGGTTTTCGCAAAAGGGCCAGATTTCGGGCGGACAGGGTATCGGCCCAAAATGGTGCGCCGTACATGGCCATCGACCGCACCACCCCCAAATAGAGGCGGCGACAAGTTAGGGAATACCTACGATAGCCCTATCGTAGGTGTTCCCTTAAATGGCATTATACAATTTATACAAAAGAATTCCTTGACTGGAACTGGTGATTAAGTCAAGATTTCTTCTCTTAATGAAAAGTCATTCAAATATTCAACAGAAGAAAATCATGGAAAACCGATTTCATTTTTTTACCTTCTAATGTCAGTCAGTCAACTTTTCATCCTTAAAGGGTGAAATGTTTAGGACTCTTTTGAAACGTTCCACTTCTATAAATTATTATGTGCCAATAACATGAGCAATATTTTTCCAAACACTTTAAAGAACACCTCAATAAAAACCTGTTGGGGCCGTTATCCATAGCTCTCGTCAATAAATCTGAACTGTCTCTCGTCATACACGTCCGATGAATTTACGATGTGTTCCATATATGGACACGGTGCTGGTAAAGCCATGTGTACAATCTGGGTGATGGATATTGGTGATTAACGAATTATGTGTAACTGCTTGACTTGGTGCGATTAAACCATCTCGTTATTGAGCGAGATGTATGGCAAAAAGTGGGACATGAGGCTCATAAGATTACAAAATTGCAAGGGTTTTATTACTAAGCGTAACTTTTAAATTTAACTTGTGAGCAATTTCAAATGGAAGTCTTCTTTAATCTACAAACCTAAACAAAACTGAACTTATCGAAGCAGAAGATGATAATCTCTACTTGAGAAATGTTACAATTACGAACTTAATTTACCAGTAATTTTAATTTCTGTCCAATTTTTCAAAATTATGCAAACGCTGCTTACCCACGAGCTAGATATTGGTGACTATCTTGTAATCAGGACTCAAAATGAGGGATAGGAGATACAGAAGTGAAAATGTGTAAAGCATGTATTGTAGAATAGACAAACACGAAAAAACTGCAACTGATTTATGAACTGCAAATGACTTTACTTCGTAGCAACAACGTGAAAAAGCAATTTGAATTATTAGTTTTTACTTTGTAGTATTACTTTTATGTCCGTCTTTCTCCATTTCATTTCGGTTGTCTGGAAGACATCGCATATCAATAAGATCGTCTATTGTACCGTGTATTTGCTGAGTTTCATGCATTTTATTTGTAT
This sequence comes from Endotricha flammealis, assembly GCA_905163395.2. Taxonomy (NCBI): domain Eukaryota; kingdom Metazoa; phylum Arthropoda; class Insecta; order Lepidoptera; family Pyralidae; genus Endotricha; species Endotricha flammealis. The sequence goes on along the minus strand of LR990869.1, from coordinate 3,564,987 downwards.
TAGAGCAATAAAGAGTTTTGTATTGTATTGTGGAAGGTACTGTTTGCAACTTGATAAGGTACTTGACTTGATCAAAATACGGAGTATCTTGACATAGTATGAAATAAAGTCGCTACTCAGTATCTGTCTGTCCTTATGTATATTTATATCTTTAAAACTACGCAACTGATTTTGATGAGGTTTTTTTATAGAGCGATTCAAGATACTCCATTTCAAAATTTCCACAGAAAAACGGGATACACACAAAACGAATTTGCGCTAGTTTCGCTAGTATATACCTAATGTAATGATATCATTAGTTTTATAATAGTGTGTTCATGTTTCAAAACGCATAATCTTGCACACGACACAATATATGAACAACTTTCTGATATTGGTGTCGCGTTTGAGGATTCTCGTGATGTCAAAGAGAAAACTGGTCCGGTAATATGATAAAACAATCTTCTAATAGAAGCAGCATTTCTATAACATAATTTGATAAAGTAAAGTGGTGTTCGAGCTCAAAATTTATCTAAATGTAACTTAGTAATAATCGAATCGTAAAAGTATCTAAATTAGCTATTATACTTCCGTGAAATAATGGCATGCTTGCTTAGGACTTTATTCCGATATGCGGTCCGGTGTCGGTAGCAGCAGAAGGCCACCGATTTGGCTTAACGGCTATCATCAAAGTAGGCTAGGTTCGACGTTACTCAAATGGCGTGTTCGGTTTAGAGTGCGTCTTCGGTTGCTCATATTTTATTAGGAAACGGGGTTAATTTTAGAGTGCGTCACATGACGCCATAGAGCTTAGCACATATTTTATTATGAAATGATAATGTTGGCAAGATTAAAAGTATAAATGCTACCAACAAAAAAGACTGACCCACGGACGTCGGCTAAAAATATTCAGTACACGATAAACTGAAGAATGCTTTAAGCGTGAGTTTTTCTCCGACTAGTGTTAACGGTACCTATTATATAGGAATGTGGATTCAACGAGCATTGATCCGCGATATAACATTGAAAATTGTCGGTATGTCCAGTCTGTTTGCGTGTTGCAAAATGATATTATCTTTTATAGGGATATTAAAATGGTTGTATTAGATTTTTTTACATTGAATACAAGATAATCTAAGTATGTAATAGTAAATAGTAATAGTCTTGAGCAGCCTTTCTCAAACCTTCTCAGACCTCTTTGTCTGCTTCCATTGCAGATTGATCGAGAAAATGTATTTGTTTTGGTAGACCAATGACATTTCAATCACTGTGAACTCTTATTTTACGAAAACCGTTTTCGATCTAATAGAAATCTATATCCATTCATACTTATTTACTAATATTATAAATGCGAAAGTGTGTTTGTTTGTATGTTTATCCTCTCTTCCCGTCGCGATGATTTTTTTATTGGGGATAGTTTAAGGTCTGGAGAGTGACATAAGGCTACTTTTTTCCCACGGGATAAAGAGATTCCCATGGGAAAAATTATTGACATTTTCCATGCTGGCGGAGTCGCGGGTAACAGCTAGTAGTTCATAATTAACGCGTTACCCAGCTGTGCATTTGCGTAGGTCAACTTTCAGTAATTTACAATTTCTTGTTTCTCGATAATTTCATTGTATTTATATTGTTGTAATATTTCTGTACATAATTAATTTTACATCACTACATAGTATAAAACAAAGTCGCTTTTTCTGTCCCTATGTCCCTATGTCCCTTTGTCCCTTTGTCCCTTTGTATGCTTAAATCTTTAAAACTACGCAACGGATTTTGATGCGGTTTTTTTTAATTGATAGAGTGATTCAAGGGGAAGGTTTTAAAGTATCATACATTCCAAAATTCCCACGGGAAAGCGAGATACACGCAAACGAAGTTGCGCGGGTTTCGCTAGTACTATATATATTAATAACTATTGTAACAATATGTTAGCTAGAGGAAGAAAAAAATAAAATCTAGACCAGGTTGGGAAACCATGGTTGTAAATTTAATTGATAGAAATATTATAATATGTTTCATTTACAGCAGTGTCTAATGCCAATGAGGAATATAACTGCACTAACTACAGAGAGCTGATTGATAAAAATAGTTTTAACTGCAATTTAATAATATTTTTATGATAATCATATAGTTGCAGTTAATTTGCTAGGTTCTTTATCAAACAACTTTTCGTAATAATTTGGACAATCAAATACAGAAATATTTTTCAAAGAGTTGGAGGATATGAATCCATTCGAATACGGGCTGGGGTCAGCGTTACGTAATATGATTAAATAGCTATCAAATCAACAGTTTCTTGTTTAATAGGAACCATTAAACAAAAAAAGTTTACGTGTTTCTCTCTTCTTTTCAAGAGCTGTGCTGTTGGTGCAGCAACCTCAATTTTCCCATGTCTTGTGCCAGCTTTATCACCTCTCAATATGACATGACCTTTCCCGCACTTATTCTATGTAGCTCTTCTGGGCCTACCTCTTCCTCTTCTACTTTCTATCTTTCCTTCTAAGATGTTTCTGATGAAGTCGTCGTGCCTTATAAGATGTCCTACCTAAAAATATTTAAAAACGTATTATAAAACCTACTAAACATTTTGAAAAGTGTTGCGATCTCATTCCTCTGTCAATGACTGTTCGTGATTGACGGAAGTATTGATTCGTAGTTTACTTCCATAGATTAAAAATACAATGCACATTCACTTGCAACAGATCATAGAGCACTCGCCGTTCTTAAATTATCTGAAGTATAAATCGAACTTGCTAAAATGAAGAAAAGCTATAAACATTTCTTTCATTTTAGCAAGCGTTCCATTTCTAACAAATCTCCAGTTCTAACAAAAATATCGAAGTTCTATTCTTTCACTAGAATGAACGCTAGTTAGAACGCTTGATAGACTATCGTTTATTTCTCTGTAATGTAGCATTCGCTGGTATTCTCGTTAAATCTCATACCCATGCTCAAATCTAACAATACTTTTACAATGAGATTCGGGATCATTAAATACAGGGATGACGGAATAAGAAATCATTCCTCATCTTATTTTTCTGTGCTTCCCGCAATGAGTGGCAGCGAGTAGCTAGGTGGTCAATGATTTCAAATCACTTAACGGTCACTTGAATTTATGTGTGTATTAGGTAATCTTTCAAATGGTACTGATTGATTGACTAGATGTCACTTGACACTTTCGATTTACAGATAAATTAGAACAAATGATAATTTTATAGTTATTAAGTAATTAATTTTATTACATCTTGAATCATATTGTTATTGCTAAAGATGTAATAAAATTATTAAAAGATACTCGGCACTTCCGGTTCGACTTTTTAAATGTTACAAGTCGTACTTCCGTTCTGAAAATAACTTGGTTTACGATTTATTTATGTTTTAAATCCTTGTTAAATTTATGTTAAAATTGTTTTACGTTTATTATAAATTTATTTAATTTACAAGTTTAAAATTAGAAGTAAAATGAATTGCTATTTTGACTTGTTGTAACGATTGGCGGGGAGGTAGCGATTGGCAGGGAGCGAGGTTATATAAGGACATGGTAGAACGTTAGGCGGCATTCATTGTGAGGCCGCCGGACATTAAAGATAAGTTCCAATTGTTTTTATTATTATTGTAATTTTGTATTTGTATGAAAAAGATGTGTTAAAATACCTGATCGATAAAAAAGGCCATAACCGGTTTTCTTTCGCCATTTCTTTTACCGGTGGTCATTTTGGTTTATTTCCGAAATGGTGGTAGTTTATAAAGTAGTTAATTGATTTAATAAACATTTTGATTATCTGCCCAAGTTTTGGTTTTAATTGAAAATATATAATTTACTAATTACCTACTTTGTTTAATTTACTTTCTTGATACTTATTTCCTTTTAATGATCTTAATAACCTGACATACTTTAGGGAGTTATCTAACATCAGAAGTGGGATGGATCCTCGTGTTAACGTAGTATTAATATTATTATTTTTTGAAAATTTCAGTCAGACATAGAACTATAAGGATCCGGCTGTGCTTGGGAGTCTGTTCGCCGCGATTCAAAATGCAGCGACAGGAAACCACAACGAAATAGCGGCAGCGCGACGTCTGCCAGTTTTCGACCCTGCTTCCAGGGAAAACGGAGCTGCGGTCTGGTGCGACGGCATCGAGAAACTTGCTGGTGCAGCTTATCCCAGCTTGCAAAAGCAGGTAAACCCTCCAAGGGTTCTGCATTACCGTCTAGTTAAGTTACTATGACAATATGGTAGTATTCGTGATCAAATGTAAGAATGAAAAATGGCATCTTTTAACATAGCAGTGATAGTACCACTTCCGAGCTAATTATTATTTTTCCTACATGTTCGCTGGTAGCGATAATAAATAAATTGCGATTATAACCAAATTGCAAGTACTGGTAACTAAATATTATTTTATACCAAAGTAATTTTCATGACGTAATAATTAATGGCAAAGCAACTAACATTTTAACGTAGGTATCTCGTATAAGCAAACTACAGTTAAACATATGATTTTTTTTTTTTTTTTACAATAATGTATTTAAATAATAAAAGGCGTAAATAAATTTAATCCCAATAATGATAACTTGATAAAAAAAAAGACAATAAATGAATAGGTGATAATTCAAATATTAAGAACAATGATAAACCTTAAAAATAAAAAGATAATAAAATAAAATAGAATTAGTTACAAATGAATTTACGATGTTTTTATGTAGAATAATGTCTTAAACCCATATCCATCTATTATTTAGAATCACAGTAATTCCTCGCGGTACTGAACAGGTACCATAATTTGTCATCATAATGAATTTACTATCTATCAGGTTGACCGAACGGCAGGATATTTCGATTCAATTTACAACTCTTTTGAAAAACATTATATTTATAGAATTCATAGGTTTGTCTGTTTTTCAACTTCACCTTCACATATTTTGCTCACGTCTGTACATTTTCTCATTTTAAAAGTTTTCTTCATCGCTTCCTCTTTTCGTTGCCTCTCCATCCTTCATAATTACAATTATAAAAATATATTAAAATATTTAATAATGAAAAATAAAAAATACATCCAAGCGTCATCACGTCGCGATCCAAAATCCATAAATATTCATTCAAATTCAATAACATAATGGGATAACCTGTAGTAACGCAGATATTAGGAAAAATCATATTTTATCCCTCTAAATCCGTCTTTACAACTCTTTCAGCTTCATATCACATTTGGTGATTCAAAGGCGATACTTACTTCTTTCTCCTAAGTTTCTATTAAAACTAAAATTATTATTTGTATTTAATAATAAACTTTCTTAATATATAAATCACGGCTAGTTACATCAACCTAATATCTTGTTAATATGTGAATTTAAAATCTTATACTCGGGTACTACAAAATAGCCTAATTTGCTAGCGTTATCATTACTGATTACACCACAAAAAAAAATATATATCGGCTCGGAGAGGGGATTGAGCGGACTGGTGTAAAAGATGTCATTTAATGAAAAACATTGTTAAAATATTGTTTATTAAAAACTAGTAATATATATTGTCTTAAGTATTTTATAGCTAATCACATTATTATAAACTTGCCGTTATTAATTTATATACATACCTTGAAAGAATTTCTGTTAAGCGGTGCTACTACAGCTTAGACGATTTTTTTTTTTTTTTCCCCTTAATCTATGTTTTATTTTCATTTTTTATTTTTAGTTTATAGAATTTATAGATGTTTAATTTTAAAATTCATTGATTGTATGTACCAAAATATCTCTATTTAATATTGTTTACTGAGGTAAATAATTGAATTGACCCGACAACGCACAGTTTTTGTATAAGAGAGAAGTAAAAGGCGTTATTTTGTGTTATTTTAAGATGTAATAATTATGAATGATTGTAAACCTGTTAAAGACTATGAATGATTTGACTTGACTGATGAACTGCTGAAGTTATTTGCTTTTCTAGCCTATCTCATGCGCAGCAGGTGTGGGGCTAGAGTTTATAAAGTAAATAACCGTTGTTACTGGTTAGCTTAAACTGTGACAAGCGGAGCCTGTAACAATGGCATGCCAAAACTGTAAATTATGAACTGCTGAAGTTATTTGCTTTTCTAGCCTATCTCATGCGCAGCAGGTGTGGGGCTAGAGTTTATAAAGTAAATAACCGTTGTTACTGGTTAGCTTAAACTGTGACAAGCGGAGCCTGTAACAATGGCATGCCAAAACTGTAAATTATGAACTGCTGAAGTTATTTGCTTTTCTAGCCTATCTCATGCGCAGCAGGTGTGGGGCTAGAGTTTATAAAGTAAATAACCGTTGTTACTTGTTAGCTTAAACTGTGACAAGCGGAGCCTGTAACAATGGCATGCCAAAACTGTAAATATGAATTATGAACTGCTGAAGTTATTTGCTTTTCTGGCCTATCTCATGCGCAGCAGGTGTGGGGCTAGAGTTTATGTAAAGCAAATGACCGTTGTTACTTGTTAGCTTAAACTGTGACAAGCGGAGCCTGTAACAATGCCAAACTGTAAATAAATATGATTGTAATTACTTGTAAGTTTTAACTTAATGTGAAAAGCGAAACTGTAACAATGCCGAAATATAAATGTGTATTAATGTAGATAATTGCACATAGTTTTTCACTTTTTTTTAATTTCATTTGTTTTTTTTTTATGTACATCGAGAACGCTGTACTGTCAGTATGGCCGTATTAGGTAATCTTTCAAATGGTACTGATTGATTGACTAGATGTCACTTGACACTTTCGATTTACAGATAAATTAGAACAAATGATAATTTTATAGTTATTAAGTAATTAATTTTATTACATCTTGAATCATATTGTTATTGCTAAAGATGTAATAAAATTATTAAAAGATACTCGGCACTTCCGGTTCGACTTTTTAAATGTTACAAGTCGTACTTCCGTTCTGAAAATAACTTGGTTTACGATTTATTTATGTTTTAAATCCTTGTTAAATTTATGTTAAAATTGTTTTACGTTTATTATAAATTTATTTAATTTACAAGTTTAAAATTAGAAGTAAAATGAATTGCTATTTTGACTTGTTGTAACGATTGGCGGGGAGGTAGCGATTGGCAGGGAGCGAGGTTATATAAGGACATGGTAGAACGTTAGGCGGCATTCATTGTGAGGCCGCCGGACATTAAAGATAAGTTCCAATTGTTTTTATTATTATTGTAATTTTGTATTTGTATGAAAAAGATGTGTTAAAATACCTGATCGATAAAAAAGGCCATAACCGGTTTTCTTTCGCCATTTCTTTTACCGGTGGTCATTTTGGTTTATTTCCGAAATGGTGGTAGTTTATAAAGTAGTTAATTGATTTAATAAACATTTTGATTATCTGCCCAAGTTTTGGTTTTAATTGAAAATATATAATTTACTAATTACCTACTTTGTTTAATTTACTTTCTTGATACTTATTTCCTTTTAATGATCTTAATAACCTGACATACTTTAGGGAGTTATCTAACATGTGCATGTTACCTATCGACAACAGTCGAAACCGACAGCTTGACGTGCCCTCCGAAGCACGGTGGAGCTCTAGATTTTTTAAACCCATCCAAGTATTGACTTATGTCGTAGGTGCCTAATTCGAAACCAGCTAACGTGCCCTACGCAGTACAGTCAACAAAAGAGTTGACTGACCCTCCTGTATATATAATTAAAGTTTCTAAATATTGCGTGAAGGGATTTACTTGAAAATTTGTAATTACAAAGTAAAATATGAATACTATTGATAAATAAATTGAGCTTACAGAGGAGCTCTACATTTTTTAAGCCCATCCAAGCATTGACTAATGTTGTCGTTGATTAATTTGCGTGATCGTTTCACTTTGGCACGTACAACGAAGCCATCGAGCTCCTTCCACGAAGCCATCGAGGTCTTCACAGATATTTCTCTCATCATAATAGTAATCAAATTTGTGTAATTAATCAACTATATAAGTTACTACCATTTCGGAAAGAAAAGCAAAATCATATAGATACTAATGCCCATTTTCATCAACGCCTCCTAGCGTTAGGGATAACCTAAATGGAACAATTGTATGATATTTGATGACCATAAAGTTATTCCTATCGCTGCGTTAGTAAAAACGGACTTAGGTATCGCATACTATTGTAACTTCTTACTGTACAGTTTCCTTCATAGCAACTACTCTCATAAACGTACTCAGACCACACGGGACTCCTGCACATATTCCATCATAACGACATACCATCCTAGTGTACAGTTTAAGAATATCAATAGATACAGCTAGCGGTGTCCTTTACTTGTTTTTGTGTGAACAATAATTATATGGATGCCAGATTGCATTGTATTACTTACCGGTGATAACTCAACCATTTAGTTAACTGGATTTGCCACATTACATTCTTGCCCGGATTCCTGATAAGCATTGTGTAGCTCCATCTAGTAATCTTTATTAGTATTTTTTACCTTCCCACTTTAGTAGTCGGCTAACGTAAAGAAATTATCTATTTTTAATCAGTAATGGTACATCGTCTCATTGTTTTTGCGTTTGTATAAACTTTATTATGTGTTTTTTATGTATAACTAACTGAACCGCGTGGTTTTATCTCCGTAATGTGTTAATATTATACTAAATTTTGTCCGCGGCTTCGCTTGCGCAAATACCTTGCAAGAAATGTCATGATGAGCTAAACGGATTTGAATAAAAACTGACTGACGGTTTCTTGCGCCCTATTTGGCACGTGCAGACCTCGAGCAGTTTGCTCCTTACCCTCGGTATTTGGGCCCTCTTTAGAGAGGTGGGTCTCCCATTTCTTTTCTTCCTTCTCTGTCTCCTGCTTCTTATTTTAAACTAAAATTGGTAAGCAGTGTAAAATTTAAGCTCATGAGGTAGTATTTGTATGGGAGCTTGCAACATTACGTCGCACAGTCCCGTTACGTTTTTAAACAAAACATTTTTCAAAATATCAAATTTTTAGTTGTAGCGGTGATGCGACATTTTGGGCGTGTTTTCTAATCTACTACAGCTTCTAGAAACTCTACTAGATTTACCAAGTTTTTTTGTTTCAGCCCAATTGATCCACAATCAACAACGTATTGCATAGTCGCATCTTACCTCAAAAATTACACGTCGCTATGTGCTGCACAATTTGATATAAAAGCAAATCGATTAGAAAACAAATCGAATAGGTATAATCAAGAAGCAGAAGATCAATTTAAACGTGAAGCTGATCGATTAAATCCCATTATTCGATTTAATACCACTATTATTTCATCTGAGGTTGATAATAAAATAGACGTGGATACGGATCCTTTTGGTATTTTTGATGATTACAAAAGTATTTATAGGAGGAAAAAGTTTGGTGAGTTTTTTGCTTTAGATAATTAATAAAGAATTTATTGTGGCATGAGAATATAAGTAATGAAAATAATTTATAGGTAATTCGTAAATCTTCTAATAAATTGAAACTTATATTATCTGTTTAGAGATTTCAGTTATTTGCTTGAAGTTTGTTATTGTTTTATTAAAACAATTCAACTTTAAGAATCAATGATTCTTTTGAAAAGTTTTGTTTATATTTTTAAGCCTTAATGAATAGAATACTTATAAGTAAAGTGTGTTTTAAAATTCTGCTTTAGTTCTCAATACTTAAAAAGTTAGTTAACCGTGCATCCACACCGCAGTTAACTCTTGTGGAGCCACAGTGCAACACGATAACATTAGTAACATTCTCGACTTTTCAATAACTTTTTGTTATCAAATGTTGCCCACTGACACTTAGAAGCGTTGCACCACAAAAAGTAACTACGGTGTGGATGCACGGTAAGGTGTTTTAGCTGAGTTTCTAATAAATCTATCGGCACTTTCAGGACGAAGCACGAAAGTGTCTGATGAAGATCCAGTGATAGCATGTGTTGGTGAAAGAACTCATCACTTGATAGAAAATTTGGATCCAAGTAGGGTAAGGCAACGCTATGCTACATACATTACTTAACGAAATTAAGAATCAAAATAAGGTCAGTTGGGGTTAAACTAACATACTTTTCTCCTAAAATGTGTATTCGTCTTTATGTACTTATCAGACAGCGGTAGTCTTGCTCCGGTAGTAGTCTTACCCCAGCTGACCCTCTGTATTTTATGAAAACCTACAAAATAGTAATTAGATAATGCTAATGCAGAACAGACGAATTATCCGATGCAGTTAATTACTTCGTTATCTGTATATAAATAGGTTAGAGAAAGAAAAAAAAAGAGGAAAGGATAAGAAGTTGGACTTCCGAATTCTTTTGAGAAGTTTCGAGGAACAAAACGAAGACGATTCACATCGACATGTGAGAGGATGGTACTTTGATTGTGTCTGCCTAACTAATTGCATCTATTGTTATTTTCAGACTTACTACGTAAGTGTTTTTGGGGTTGCTAGAGACAGGCGGGTCGGTTCCTTACTTGCAACAGGCAGCGTTAGACCTCGAACATCAACTGCGAAGAGACTTCGAGAGAACGTGCCCTTTAGGGCTGATGTTAGAGGGAAATCTATATATTATTTTAAGGTAATAATTTAACTTAAAGCCAGTTTAGAATAACTTGCAATATCTGATATGAAAAAAAAAGTTTCACCGTTACAATGTAAGTCAATTTAAAATAATAACAATCAATGCTTATACAATAGTCAGTCGTTAGTAAATAATTACACACGTAGTAAACAATTACTCAAGACATTTACAATTTAATGAAACTTGAGTAGAGTATACAATAGCCTAAGACAATAAGAGTATTCCTTCTTGAAATATTAATTGATATTTATTTAATAAAGTTTAACAAACCTACAATTCTTACTAAGCGCTTCAACGTTCATTAAATGAAACGCTCTTTAATGTCTTTATAAAATTTATATAATATATTCAGTTTTACATCGTGTAGGTAATATTTTACGTAATCAAAGGAGTATTATTACTGACTATAAGATCGACTGACTTTAACTAAATCGCCTAATTTAGAGTATACAGATTGAATTTCAAACATAATTTCTTTGTAAAATGGGAATTTTTGGAAACTTCAATCCGAATTTTAGAATAGCAAAACTGCCTGGGTCGTCCGCAAGCAATAAATATTTTTTAAATATGTACCTATAATAATTAATATCTTTATCACGCCACTATTGCCACTCAAGTGATCATGATATTTCGCAGACGTTGTCAAAGGTGACCCTGTGGTATTATTATGGGTTACTTTATTCAAGAAAGAAATATCATATCTTTTAGGGTTATAATACTCGTATGCAAAACCCAAGGCTACCTATATTAAATTGAATATAATTTCTTAAAGTTTTTATTTTCGCATATACCTACTGCTACAAAAAGTTCATGGATTTTGAGTTGCGCAAGTATTTCTTGTAGAATTTAATATTTATTTATTTATTTTATTTATCTCTATTGTTACAGGCTACTATTACAACAGGCGGTGGTCTATGGCTAACGTTAACTACTTGTGGCGGCGCCATTGATGTTGAGGTCTTGGTTAGAGGGAAAAGATTATATTTGGCTAAAAACATAGGTATGAAAAAGTTATAATAATCACTTTCATAAAGAACGGAGCGAATACTAGGAGTTGTTGTTAAAACACATTCCTCAAGTCTTTGACTGTTCTTAGCTAATATTGTTTTAAAATAATCAGTGTCATATCGGGACAAGCCCACAACACCATTCCTATTGCGGTGCCTCCTGTATAGCCAGGATCAAGAACGTCGACCTCAGATTGACAAATTAGCAATGAAGTTTATTGACGCCCCAGGGAAGAAACTACATCTGTCTTGGAACAACGAATTTAATCAGAAAGAAATTAGATGGTATAGGAAGTGTTGAATAGACCAATGAAACATGAGTAATAAATTTGACAGTGAGTGATATAAAGTCAACCATTCTGAGACAATTCCTAGATTTCTTTTTAATCTTGATTGCTTTTTTTCAGATTCCCATTCAAAGTTCTTCGTACCAGGACCAATACCAACTTCATCTATACAGGAAACTAGTGAGGAGAGCTCTATTCAGTTTGATTCCAGTTCAGAAGAAGCTAGAATGCGATACGTCATCAAAATTGTTCCTAGCAGATGGGAGAGAGATGGTAGTGTTAATGTTGAGGTAACTATTATAATTATTGTAATTTAAAAGGAACTTACTTAAACAACCCTTTTTATAACTTCTTGTTTCATTCAATTATCATTATAAAGTCAATAGACCTCCACAACGACTGGTTGTTGGAAGTATAATATAACACAATCTATATTAGATGTATTTTGAATTTCGTCGTCGACTTCTATGGAGTTTAACCGTATTCAACTTTACGTGACTTTAGTCATATTGTGGGAGTTTCACGCAGTATCGTCCATTGGTTTCTTTTTACCCCACAGAGAAACAATAAGCATGTCTTTTACTTTTTTTTTGAAAATGTACACAAAAATTAAATATCTAAATCCCATGTTGTAGCGCTTACCATTAGATACCCAGTCTTATAGCTTCCTACAAAATCGCAGATTGCTGCCTCAACAACTAGATGGGGTATGAATACACCAGAGTTACAAGAAGAAGGTGCTGTAGTGCGAGAGTTGCGGCCAAAAAGATCCTGCAGATCGGTTGACGTTGCATTTTTGCCTGCTTCTCACAATGCTACTGACGTAATAAGGTGACTAACCTATAATACTTCAAGTTTTTTTTTATTTTTTTTTATACCACACAGGTGGCAAACAAGCATACGGTCGGCCTGATGGTAAGCCGTCACCGTAGCCTATAGACGTAAGCAACCGGGGGTATCACTCACGCGTTGCCAACCCTCCCAACCCCCCCAAGTGGAGCTCTGGAGACCTTACTCACCGTAGGAACACAACATGGCCGAGACCAATGCTATTTGGCTACGATCTTCTGTAAGGTGGAGGTCCTTCCCCAGACGGGCTGCTCCGATTTGAGCGGATTATCCGCTGTGCCCTACCTCTCTTAGTTTAATGTTACATCAAAAATCATTTGAAAATTTAATTGACGTAAGTTTAACTCAAGTTTGTCTAATTCAATTTTGTAATTTTTCATTTCAGATATTGCACCTGGGTTCGGGAAAGCGTCATTGGAGAAAACTTTCCGTGTATGTTTTCTAAAAAGTCATCAGGAAAAATACAATGTATCAACCATTCGCAGCGTCCACGGTATGTATTTGAATATTATCAGTTATTTTTCAGATCCAATTAGGAACAAAGATTTTGCCATCGAGTACATTATACCTTTGATTTTGCAATTAAATATCAAAAATGTAAAACTGCAATCCTTTTTGGAATTCAAAATTCAGACCTGATCCTTAAAATTGCTACCTCTATGTACGAACAAAGACATTGAAGATAAAGATCACTCAATGAAAATACATGGGAAAAACCTTTGTCTATCTAGAAAATTTTAAATTAATCAGAAATAAATTGGAATTGCGATATTGACTTTCCTCTTTAGCAAACGTTAGAGGCAAATAATTTGAAACATGAGGACTGACATGAAAAATTACTGAGTCCTAAATTTTACTATCGATACTAAGTATATGGGTTTGTCCTGAATAATAAATCAATTCATAACAAAACTAATAACAAGACTGCATGAACTGTACAAGATAATATACAAGAATAGAAAGGATTTTCATAGTTTAAGCCTTTTTATATTTTTTTATATTATCGTCAGAAAAATGCTTTGCAGCAGCCCCACCGCCCGGGGAATATGCGGTGGGGACTGTGGGACTTACCACTAAAAAACTGACGGGATGCCACTCGCCCCCTAAGTGACGGGGCCACGGGTACTGTGATACATCCGCGACCCCGCCAGGGCCGTCCGGCCAAAGTTAAACTGGCCGGACCCGCTCTCCCCGGAACGCTCCGTCAGCAGCACACCGCATCCAGGTGCACTGCCGACACCGAGGATCATTGCCCCCTCAAGACGACGGGCCTTCCCCGGCTCGCCGTCTCGGCTGGGCAAGGGTCCCCCCCATCTCTGCGGTCGCAACAACGTGCGTCCGCTGGCCGGGCTCAGCGAGCCGCCGGCCCCTCTTCTTCAATTTTTTAACGAGGTTTTCTTCCTCCACCGCGCATCCTGCGCCACTTCAAGTGCCACAGCGTCCACTACGTACTTAGTGGACTCTGTGACACTTTGCGCCACCGCGCACTCCCTCTTCCAGGGTGGTCTCATTCGCCCATGTGACCCAACCCTTAACGCCCCCCGCAGTGTCTGGGTTGGCGAGACCCAGTGTCTGCAGGGCCTCCGCGTTCCACCATACGGAGGTCGCCCCCGGTATCTACGGGTGGAGTAGGCCCGGACACCAGTCGGGGCGAAGACGCTTTTGGGGAGGATCAGCGAGCGAACGAGTCCACCACCGCTCATCATACAGCCGGCCGAGCCAAGCGCGGCCGGCTCCACCTCTTGTTTTTTAACGAGGTTGTCTCCTCAGTCGCTCCACCCCCAGCACCAGTACGGATGCAAGGGGGAGCGGATTTGTCCGCATCCCACGTACTCCATCCAAGGTAGGAGCACGGGGAGCAGACCCACCGCGTCGGGAATTTGGCCGTCGGCAAGTAATTCCAGAGTTGGGTCCAGAAACTAAGGAATTACTCGCCGACGTTACCAGGGTGGACCGCGTGGAGGTATCCCAACTCCCCACCCCCATAGTTTAAGCCTAGAGAAGGAATTTATTACTTGAATATCAACGTGTAATGAATAAAAAACTAGAATTATAACATCTACTAAAAAGGTTTGGTTCAAGACAAAGTCTTCGTCCTCTAACTAAAGGAGCTATTATAGGAACCACTGAAAACATTGGCGTATAAAATTTAAAAGATGTTTTATTTTTCAGTGCAAAAGTCATCGTTCAAAAGATAAACGGATTGAAACCAGGAAGAAAATACGTAGTACAAGTAACTGCTTCGAGTAAAAGTACTTCAGTGCCATATAACGTGTTGTATGTTGACACAAATATATCCTGCAAAGAGGAATAATGAACAGTATTAGTAATATCAATACGGTTTAGTAAATAAGGTTGAATGAACAAAGGTATTTTTTTAAGCTGAATAGTACAATAACGCCTATGTAAATATTGTAACGATTTAGATTTTTGACAGTATTCAATAATTCATTAAAATAGCATAATCGAATGTTCCTTTGTCTTCATTAATATTAAGACATAAAATAGTATTTTCAGTTTATATTAGTACCAAACTACCTAGCCTTGTTCGAGGGTTTTCTGCCTTAAAGGTGTATTTGTTACGTTGAAAAATTGAGTTCTCCCAGGTTATCCTCTTATGCTAATTAGAGTTAACTACCTATTAGGATTATTGTAAGTTTCATAAAAACGAGCTAAGACTGAAAAAGCTATGATGACTCAAAACATCAGAGTCAAAATTTAAGATATTTACATTATGATCAAATTAGGTACTGCATTTAACGGCTTTTCTACGTATTAATATATAATACGTATTAATTCAAAATATTCGTTCCTTTCACGTAAAAAGTTCTTGGAAAAATATAATTATG
The DNA here is from genome assembly GCA_905163395.2 of Endotricha flammealis. Taxonomy (NCBI): domain Eukaryota; kingdom Metazoa; phylum Arthropoda; class Insecta; order Lepidoptera; family Pyralidae; genus Endotricha; species Endotricha flammealis. Next base: position 3,549,483 of record LR990869.1, on the reverse strand, counting down.
GCGTGTTTATTAGATTATTAAAACTACTTAGTTTACGCACTTTGTGATCTGCACATAATAATTTAGCTTAGCTCTGACTTCATTAATTTATATACGAACCACTATTCACTTTGTACAAATTTAGTTTGGTGATAATTTTTAGTCCCGAATACGACACTTAATTTTGTCTTCAAACATAGATTTACATAATTGCATTTATATTGTAATAATTAGAATTCAATCTGTGTTAGATAATTTACTTAATTAAGGTTACTAATTATTTACTTTTTAGTTAGCTAATAATTATTCTGTCTATTAAAATTTTTGTGTTGTGAAATGGAATTAGTTAGGCAGCATTTTCCTGACTATAAACAAAAAAAAAAAAAAACAGGTGCCTATTTTTTATTAAAGAAACGAGACGTACTTACTAACTTACTACAATTGAATAACCTTAGGTACAGTCAGCCAATGAAAAAGTTCTAAATATTTCTTGAAGAGATTTAGTTTAATTTTTATGTAAGTTTGTATCAATGCAATTCCTAAATTGTATTGTGTAATTACAAGGGTTCATAACGTTATCTAGGTACATAAATGATTAGAAAAACAAACTTTTTTTTCTTTCGTTTGGCAATCGGACTTCAGACGAAGATTCCATTGTGCCATCTTCAAGTTATGCGTGTGTGCGTAAATTCAAAGCAGCGTATTCATGCTATCTCGTCTCGACTAAGTATAGGTACCTACAATACAGTGTCTGAGTCAAGACGCCCCGAAGAAAGACGATAGCAAAATCAAAGGCGGATTTTGAAGTCAACACGTTAAATGCACTTTTATTGTATTGCACGTTAGTTCCTGATCATAAATTCCGCTATGCACTGTTTGCTTACACTATCAATACGAATGAAACTTTGAAACACACAAAAATAAAACGCTATCGTAGTTGGCGCCATAGATTTAGTATATACTAGCGTTTCTATAGATTGGCTTTGTATTGAGGCGAGACCAAAAACAAAATACACTAGTGTGCGTGGAATGTACATGTGTGCAAGCAAGATATAATATGTATAATTTTGTGGATTTTCCTTTTAGTTTGAGTTACATCCAGGCACTGCACAGGTCAACCATATTTAATCACGTCGAATTAACACCAAAACTACACTTAAAAACCATAAATTTTGTAAACATCAATGGGATTTGTTTTAACATGACTGACGTTAGGGCGATACAAGCCCATAGCGTGTATAGGAAAAATGATCTTGTCTTTCTATCTCGCTCTAACAAACGCGTATGCTATGATCTATCTCTTTTGCATTGCCAATCTTCTTACGCTAGTAAGTTATATTATATCTATGGTTGGCGCCAAAATCCAAAACTATCTTTGTTCTTAGGTCTATTAAAAACTGCACACCTCTTTTATTGGTTGAATGTACTCGTTGCCACTAAAATTTAATTCCGATTATAATACCTTCCTATCTATGTACAGTTTTATTTTTAATTAACTACAGATTATTTGGTAGGTATTTTTAAGTTCCTATTACTGTGTTGTAAATATATTGTTATTCAACTCATTTGCCTTTTACAATAAAAGACTTAAATTTTTCGTGTTATTTTTTTCTAATAGACAAGTTCAGTATCAGCTACTCCCATGCAAAAAAAGAAACCATGAGTCTTGAGAACTTATCATTTAGAAAATTTATTATGTTATCTACACATTTTTGCTTCGAGAAGCACAATACAATTTACAAAAACAAAAAGAAAGATTTATTTGATAATGACAAAAAAAAATTAAAACGATTATTTCTTTGGTTGCCAAAAAAAATCACCAAGAAGAAGAATACTGCAATGTCAATAATGTCAATGTCAGATCATTGCGATATTTGCGTCGCGAATGAATTTACTTTTTACATTCATAAATAAAATAACTAAATTACGCGCATAAATTCATAAAAAAAGCACTGAAATAGTAAAAGTAAAAATGTCTGAAAACGAGAAAGAATACTTTGGACCGCTAACTTTGCATCAGAAAAGCGAGACTGCATCAATTTTCAAGAGTGATGAACCGATTGAGTGTTTATGTGTGTTATGTGATGAAAAATACACATTACCTGCATCAGAAAAGCAGTTACTGACACATTTATTCATGGAACACCGACTGGTGATTGCTGATGTCAATCAGATCTCTGATTTATGTGCATATATTAAATATTGGAGATTAAGATTTCGAGGTTAGTTTTATCTTAATATTTATCAATTTGAAGCCTAAAAGCAAGCTCTAGCTTTTATTTCTATAATAAAAAATATAGTTTTTGAGACACCTGTCTTTCTCAAAGAATCTGACAGTGTATAAAACCAAAGAAATTCTTGCTCCTCTGTGGGGCAAACATTTTATGAGCATTTGTGTTTGTCTCAAGTTTGGGTGTTTTCTGTGTATTTTAAGTATTAAATTTACATTAATATATCCATTGTCTGGTATCCATGACTCAGACAGGTTTAAGCTTAGCTTTAATTGTTAGAAAATAATCTAAAACCTGTTTTTCTTAACTTGACCAATGTAGTAAACAATCTTATTGTGTCTTTTTATTCAATTATCCATGTTTAAAATCGATAAATCGCCAAAATAATAAGAGTGTTGTGTTAAATGCCATTTCTAACTATATATTATTATTTTGGGTGTGAATGATAATTTTAATTGCCTATTTTCGTTAAAAAGATGTGCTAAGATTGTTTACTACATTGGTCAAGTTAAGAAAAACAGGGTTTAGAAAGCATTATCAATAGTAATTATTGACTAAGTTGAGTTTAACAAGAAATAATGTATGAATGGGTCATAGCTGTTAATTATGTCAGACGTGACAAAGTGTATAAGAAGTCCTTGTATGATATACTTGAATAAGGAAAGAAAGATTTCAATTACTTGAGCTTTCAATGTTTTGGGGAGACCATGTCCAGAAGTGGACTTCTTGTGGCTGAGATGATGATGATGAAAAAATTTCATGTTCCATGTCATATCAACATTCTTATTTCTTTTTTACAGATCAAAACCTCCCTTATTTCTGTACAACAATGCTTTTAGACAAAAAACCAGATGGCACAAAATCACCTAACGAAGAATATTATTTACTCAGTGACGTGTTACCAGAGGATAAAGAATTAAGAACAAATTTACAGCAAACACGATTAGAAAACCTCTTACAACGACACCAGTTTGAACGGGAAGATAAAAATTATGTTCGTGAATGTCTATTTTGCCGGTACACGTCGACAACAACAAGAGCTAGTTATTTAAATCATTTATATGAGAAACATAATTTCCATATAGCTAAACCTGATAATTTAATATTTATTGACGAATTAGTAGACACTGTATCTACGAAATTGGAAAAACTTAGGTGTATTTTCTGCGAAGGTTTATTCAAAGATAGGACTATATTAAAGGAGCATATGCGTAAGAAAGGCCATAAAAGAATAAATCCAGATAATAAAGAATATGATAAATACTTTCTAGTTAATTACATAGGTGATGCGCAGAGTAAAAATAAAAAATATAACAAAAGTCATGTGCAAACAAAGAAAGCGGATTATGAACATGATTCCAATGTGGACAGTGATCCAGAGTGGTCCGAATGGACTGAAGAGACAGGTCCAATGATAACCTGTTTGTTATGTAACCACACTGAAATGGAGTACGAAAATATTCTAGACCATATGGAAAGACAACATGAGTTCTCCTTTACTGCAGCCACAAAAGGTTTGGATTTCTATCACAAAATTAAAATTGTTAATTACATACGCCGTCAAATACATTTAAAGCAATGTTTGATTTGTGATACGAAGTTTGATGATTCGAAAAATCTAGAGAAACATCTGCGTGAAATGAAACATTGGTTATTGATGAAAGAAAAGTGGGATCAGCCCGAATATTACTTCCCGACTTATGAAGACGATTTATTCCTGTGTTTCATACAAGATGATGATGAAAGTTGGTGGTCAAGTGATGAACAGGAAATGGAAAAGAGGAATAGCATGTCAGATAGTATATCGAAGGAGATGGCTCTGGCTGTACTAACTGAATGACATAAGCTCTGTTGAAGCTTATCGCTTGATTCTTAATTGAGTTTTGTATAAAGCACTGATTTATTATTATGTCAAAATTCAAAGGTTCTTGATAAGCTCCAGTTATTATTATCTGGCAGATAAATTTACGAAATCTAAAAAAAACTTGACAATTTAATTGACAGATAGGTTAATTAAAACTTATTGTTTCAATTTATTTTTAGTCAGCCAGTTTCTGTAACGCATTTTAATTTTAATTCCACATTATGTCGCAAGCTATCTCTTTTCTTCTTCTTTAGTTTGACAGTGACAGCTGTAATTTTATTTAATGTGTCATTAACTTTTAACATGCGTTTCAGAAACTGGGTGATAGATAAATTGGAGAACCTTTGAAACCAGCCCTATTATTTTTATCCCCTTAATATATTATATTAAATATGTTATTATATCGTATACAAAATTATATTAGTAAATAAATCAATATTGATCTGTATCTAGTAAGAAAATGTTTCTACAAAATATTATGTATAAAATTAAAAATAATACACTTACTAAAACATTTTGATTTTAATTATTACTATTGTAATTTTTATCAGTACTACACTGGGCGTCAAAAATAAGTAGTACAGTTTTAAAATTGCAATATCTCCTAAACTGCAGAAGCTAGACCTTTGAAATAAAAAAAAGTTAAAAGACAATTTAATTTCATTTAATAAAAACTTCATGCATAATATCATTTTTTAAAGATTGACTGAAAAAAAACTTAATAAATAAAAACACTATTTTTTTAAACTGTTGGCTTGTACTTTTGTTTTTTATTGTTTTCTTTATTGCTGATAAATCAATTGCAATTCAAAAGCAAATGTGTCTTCAGCGAGTAAACTTTACTAATCATGCCTCTTTCACCAGAAGAATGTGCAAGAATCATAACTTTTCTCGAAGTAGGCATCAGTATGCGTCGTACTGCAAGAACGGTGGGTGTAACTCTAAGAACGATCCAGCAAGTAAAGCGAAGATACGAAGAGACTGGAAACCATCTAAGGAGACCAAGTTATGGCAGACCCAGGTGCACTAGTACCCGAGAAGACCGCTTATTGTCTTTACTGTGTTAAGAAATCGTCACCTTAATGCAGTTGAGGTCCAGCAACAGCTTCTTCAGACCCGAAGAGACTACGTTAGTGAGAGTACAGTGAGGAGAAGACTTGCTGAAGCCAACCTGAAGTCGTACAGGCCAGCAAATGGCCCCAAACTTGAGACAGGGCATCGAGTAGTAAGACTACGCTACGCGCGTCAACACGTACAATGGGGCGAAGAAGAATGGACAAGAGTTTTGTTCACAGATGAGTCTCGGTTTTCTTTATTCACTTCCGATGGAAGGCGGAGAGTATACAGGCGACCTGGTGAGCGATACATTCAAGGTTGCATCTCGGAAAGAGTTCAATACGGCGGGGGCTCTGTACACGTATGGGCTGGCATCTCTTCAGAGGGTCGCACAGAGCTAGTGGTCATAGAAAATGGCACTCTGACTGGTGAAAGATATGCATTAGAGATCCTTAACGAGTATGCAGGGCCATATTTAGCAAATATGGGTGATTGAGCTATACTAATGCATGATAACGCCCGGCCACACACCGCTCATCTCGTACAAGAGTACATTCAGGAGGTTGGCATCAGCTTGATGGCTTGGCCATCAAGAAGCCCAGATCTTAACCCGATTGAACACGCCTGGGATGAGCTTGGGAGGCTAGTCAGAAGACGCAGACCACCCCCCGCCACCCTCAGGGCTCTAAAACAGGCCCTGATAGAAAAATGGGTGAATATTCCCCAACACCGCCTCCGAAACTTAGTGTTCAGCATGCCAAACCGGCTCCAAGCTGTCATCAGAGCCCGAGGCGGCAACACAAGTTACTAAAGTGGGAACAAGGCCCAAAACGTAAAAATTAAGTTCTTGATAGTTCCTTCAAAATGGTTAGCTTTTTAGGTTTTTCCTAATTTTCAGTGTAAAACTTTACTAATGCTAAATAAAGTATTATTTTTAGAAAACTTTGTTAAATTTGCTATAAAATGACTTTTATTTCAAAACTCTAACTTCTATAGTTTAAGAGTAATTGCAATTTTAAAACTGTACTACTTATTTTTGACGCCCAGTGTATTTTTTAAAAGAGCAAATGCTAAATTTTATGCCATTTGTTAGTACAAATCTGCCGTCTGTACTGTTGATTTGGTACTTACTAAAAATATGACGATTCGAAAGAGCTTGTAACTTGCCTATTTGAATAAAAATAACGCGTGAGTGATACCCTCGGTATTGCAAGCGTCTATAGCAATGGCTCCTAACCTTTTCAATATTGTTACCCCTTATGACCTAATAGAAAAACCCGAGTTTACCCCGACCTTACAATGACATCATTACAAACAATACTAGAAAATACAAATTTAACATCAGTCCGACTGTTTCCCTGCGATCGCAATAGAGCGACGCGACGGTAGCTAGAAAAAAATGCTGCGTTCTATAATTTTATTAGATATTATGTCTTAATTATTAGGTTCTTCGTTACCATCACAAAAAAGTAGATTTTGGTAGGTGGTAATTACCCCCAGGTTCGGAACCACGGGTCTATACAAATCAAAACTTTTATTCAGAGAATAGGTTTTCACAAACACGTTCTCTTGTCAGAGTATACAGTAATAAATGATTTGTATAAATTAATCTACTCTATAAACTACTACCATTTCGGAAACAAGCAAAATGACCACTGGTAAAAAGAAATGCGAAAGAAAACCAGTTACGGCCTTTTTTGTCATTTAAAAATATATCGTACTTTTCTTGTTTTTTCAACATAGAATTTAAAACTAGGTACATACATACAACATTACGTACGCGGAATGTCAATAAATAGTGCCATTAATTTGTCTCAGGCTACGGTGATGCTTACCAGCGGGCGGGCCGTATGCTTGATTGCCAACAAATAATAAATTCCATCACATACGTGTTTGCCCCGATGCAGGAATCTAACCCGCGCCTCTAGGATCGCCACCAACGCACCACCGTGCTGTCGGAATATTTCGAACTAGTGAAAACCGCGCCATCTATATCAGACTTGATGAAATCCTACGGGAATCGCGAACTTTTCAGGATAAAAAGTACCGTGTTAATTCAAGGTATCAGTTACCTACATACCAAATATCATAAATATTGGCCCAGCCATTTGAGCGTGAAGCACAAACATACACATAACTTTCGCCTTTATATTAGTAGAATAAACTATTCTACAAAATATTTCGTTGGTACGAACTTTCTCATAACTATCTTGATATTAAAGGAACTCTATCCGGATATGAAAGCGATACACTAGCAAAGGAAATTGCGCTGTCTGCCGCCTATTACGCAAAGTGGCGGAGTGCCTGGAACAAATGTCTCCTATTTTTGGTAAATTAAACACGACATTGAAGCTTCACCTAGTGCCGGATTTAAGCAAGCGGGGCCTTTAAATTACTTATTTATTTATTAAAACTATTAACCACACTTTTGGGTACAAAAGACAGACTTTAAAGTTGCAGTGAACCCTGTGTACCCAAATGTGATCAATAAAGTTGATAGATAGCTTCTGAAACGGATTTTAATTTTAATTGATGACCTCCGTGGCGTAATTGTTACCACGCCGGACCGCCACCCAGGAGGTCCCGGGTTCGATTACCGGTCGGGTCATGATGAAAAACTAACTTTTCTGATTGGCCTCGGGTCTTGGATGTTTTTCTATGTATGTATTTGTTTTAAATTATAGTATCGGTAAATATATAATATACATACATATTATATATAATTGCACATAAAGTTTCAAGCTATTTCTTCTTGTTTAGTTTGACAGTGACAGTTATATATAATGTTACCCTTTCGGCCTTTCCACTCGGCTGGAGTGTTATCATGTCTAACTGAAAACCTTTTCTCATACGATGGGTGTATATACACGTCTTCATAAGATCTCTCTCTCTCTCTCACTCATAACTCGTTTACCATACATCTATATTTTCTATATTATATAAAACTAGCGAAAACCGCGCAACCTCCGTGTATCCCGCTTTCCCGTGGGAATTTTCGAATGTAATATACTTCAAAACCGTCCTCTTGAATCGCTCTATATATTTTAAAAAACGCATCAAAATGCGTTGCGTAGTTTTAAAGATACCTACGTAGAGGGACACAATGTCGCACAGACAGACAGCAAAAGAGACTTCATTTTGTACTATGTAAAGATAGTTTGATGCCTGACTGACTGACTGACTGAGAATCAAGGCACAGCCCAAACCGCTGATCATATAGACCTGAAACTTAGAGGGTGTATTCTTTGTATAACGTAGGCGTCCGATAAGAAAGGATTTTACGTTACCACGGCAAAACTGGATACAGGTATTAAGGATGGAAAGATTAGGAAAAGAGGAAGGGATAAAGATAACTTATACTTAATAAAGAAAAATATGAATTGATGGCGAGAAGGTGAACAAGTGAAGTGAAGTGACCGTAAAATACAATAAAAAAACCTTAAAGAAAAAGGAAACAACTATTTACAAAAGAGGTTTTTAAAAAGAGTTCGGTTTGCCACAACAGGTAAACGAAGCTTTTTTGCCCGTGGTCCCTGTGATGCTGGCCTGCTGGTTTCACCAGTATAAAATAAAGATCTGTATTATAATTTCTTTTTCTGGTTTATAGGTGACATCAGAAAAAGAAATTATGGGTTAACGAATTTTTAAATGATTACACAAACTTTAAAAATACGTTTCAGCAACTCCAAATCGCTAATACGGCCCTGTCTCTACCTACGTTATTAAAGCTAACTTAATAAAAGATAATGATGTAGTCCTGAATACGTAATAACACTTAGTGATAAACAACGCACATACGCACTTCAATTAACGCATACTCGATGAATTAAGGTAAATTATTAAGATGCCTGTAATTCTAGTGATCCGGTTAACAATAATATTATTGTTATGTAAGTAAGTAAATAAAACCATATTCTTTTAGCAAGATTCCGTGCGCCTTTTTTTCTAGGTCCTTGTTTTGTAGATCAACGTTTCTAATGTTAGTGGAAAACATTTTGATAACAAAAAGTTTTTAAAAATTCGCAAAAGTTGAAGAATGTTACCGAATTGCATTGTGTTGTGTTACTCCAAAAATGTCAACTGCGGTGTGGTAAATGCTGGAACTAGTTACATAACACGTTACAAAAATTACGGTTCACAGAAATTACCTAGTGTTTACACGAGAGTAATTTTTGTACACATTTGTCTTCATACCCCATTTGTAACTTAGAGTGAAGGTACTCTAATGAAATTTCCTAACAATGTACAGTAAATTAGAAGTTGTTCTGTGAGATGAAATTACTAATTCATACAAAATGAGTCCATATATCATCACATACAGTTTGTACCAACAAATAATTCACACTCCACGCATATAAAAGCATTTTGTTAATTTATTCAACGGCTCTTATTGTTGACGGCCTTAATAAACACTGTTTGAACCTAAAATATATGTTATCGTATGTAACAGTCGGGTTATGGCAATATTATTATAGTCATACGAATGGTCAGGCAGGATACCCTGTCCACAACTCAAAAGCCTGCTCTATACTTTTGACAACTCGGGGGCGTTGCGTTGGTAATGTCGAAGGTTGGATAGATAAGACTCCAACAGAATAAAATTTTAGTTGCGTTTAGGTACCTTTGACTGACTGCAATAGAACTAACCAAATACTTATCTAAATGAAATCAGATTTAAAGGCTTGACCAAACCAACGCGTTCAGCTCGCGTCAGCGGTGGCGTGCGCGGTGGCGATTACAGCGCGTGCAAAAGTTGTGCATACTATTGCGTTTGCTCAGGCGTTCACCAGGCTGCAGGTTCACGTCACTACAATGCTGTCTATCAGTTTTCCGTAACTAAAATAGCTGCGTGGTGCAGCGTCCGAACGCAATATGCGCGATCCTGATCGCCGCGCCACCGCCGCGTGCAGACAACTCCACCGGACGCCGCCGCCGCCACCGTGGCCAATCAGAGGACGCATCGGTGAACGCGAGCTGAACGCGTTACTTAACCAAATAGTAAAATAATCAATTTTCTGAGTATGAATAACATTAGGATTTCCTATTAACTTTAAATTAAAAATTATACAGAATTGAAATTAGAATTGTTTAATTTATTTTTAATTCTGGAGACTTTTAATAGAGCTGCTGATTGAATTATTTCATCCATCTAAATTCTGTTTAAAAAGATTTTAATAGAAAAGGCAGACAGGCAGTCTTGACCGTCTCGCGCTTTCCTATTTTTACTCTTGAACCGAAAAGAGGTCAGTATGTTATAAAGTTTAAACTGGTCTGCCTTACTTACACACTCCGATGGCTCAGCGACCCAAAGGGAATTGGCCTTTGACACAAGACGCCATTTCTTCCGATTTTGAGCCATGCTTCGCCAGACTCGAGCTTGAAGTTCGCAGATATCGGATTCCACGGCGTGTCACTCCAGCGGTATCTGGGGCAGCCAGGCCAATCGGTTTTCCCACATAAGTACGCCATCTTCACCCATTATCTCCAGAGTGGTTTGTCTGCAACATCGTAATTCAAAAAAGGATAATCCGGTTTCGATTCAGATTTTTTTGTCGTAAGTATACTTTTTAAGGTTCTATAGTCCCTTAGGTATAGTTTTGCCATATCCGTTTGCATTAATATACCTAACATCACACTTATCTGCAAGCAGGCAAAGCGTAGCAAATACGGAACCCTACAATGTCTGTACTATAGATTACTAAATATTAATAAGTTGGTTACACTGTACGTTTTTTTAAATTTCATACAGTAGACAAAACACATAAAAAAAGCTTTTATACTTCAGAAAAGGGCCATGCGAACCATAGTACGCATCAAGCAGCAGGAATCGTGTCGGAAACATTTTAAAAATCTCAGCATAATGACCGTACCTTGTCTCTACATCCAGGTACTTAGTCACATGTCCAAATATATTAGTGAATATGAAACGAAAGATGAACGAAGACGCAGAGAAAAAACAAGGAGAATGGACTTGGTCTCAAAAGTTACACCTAATTTCACAATTACAAAACATAACGTCCGCTTTCAATCTGTGAAATTGTTCAATAAGTTGCCAATGGAATTGAAATCGGTTATCTATAAAAGTGAATTTGGAAATACACTTAAGCATTATCTATTAAAACTGTTACTACTCTGTAGACGAATACTTACAGGACGAGCGATGACACACCCAGAATTGTTTAAAATACTATGAACTGGTGTTCATAGTATTTTAAACAATTCTGGGTAACACCAGGGGCGGGCGCTACCAATGCGTTGTCCACCAAGGAAGTTGGAGGAAAGGAGGGAGGAAGGGAAGGGAAAGAGGGGATAGGGAAGGAGTTGGGCTTTCGGATCTCTCACTCACCGAACTAAACGCATTGCTGCACTTCCCGTCGATATTCTGTGAGAGGGTGGTACTTCCCCCGGTCGAGCTAGCCCATTTCGTAATAATTGCTCTACTACTCCAAAAACGTGGCCCGACTAGGCCGTGTTTTAAAATCGAGTTAAATATATCGTGTCTCTTTTCTGAATTAAAGCATCTATGGTAAATTATTGTATAATTGCGGTCGGCCTTTGTCCCGTTATAATGTAACCCTTGGTTGCCATAATATTGTGGACCGCTAAATTAGTTTCGATTGAATCGAATATATTGTATCAGATCTGCTCGAAACACGAGTTTATTAAATGAATAATGATTGTTTTGGGATGGTAAGTGACGTTTTCTAGATAAGGGTTCCATTGTCTTGCCGATAGCGATAACGTAAAGGTCAAAATTATCTTTATTTATAACATATTCCAATGACATTGTTTTTACAGAATTTAACATTTTCTACTATTTTAATATTAATAACAAAAACAACAATCAGTTAGTAGAGTCAGCTGCAGAGAAATCGGACTCTTTAATTTTTAGGGTTCCGTACCTCAAAAGGAAAAACTGAACCCTTTTAAGATCACAGTTGTCCATCTGTCTCTCTGTCCGTCTGTCTGTCTGTCTAGCGCCTTTTTCTCTTGAACGCATAGAGCTGAAATTCATATCAAATACCCAAGCCTAAGTTCAGAAAAAATCAAACTTAAGACAACGCAATCAAAAGATACAGCCGTTTATGTCGCATTTTTGACACTTGCAAGAGAATCAAAACCTCAGGGTAAGTACTTCCTATAAACTCAGAATCTTGAAATTTGGTACAAAGCAACGTCATAAAGTACAGAAAAAGGAAAAACTGAGAAAAGCATAATGTTCGTTTGTACGAAACCCTCCGTGCGCGAGTCCGACTCGCATTTGGCCGTTTTTTTTAGGTAACTAATCGGATTTCAACATTTATTGAAAACTAGACGTATTTAAAATGTACATTTTTATTAATTTTCGTTTAAATACATTGAGAATTACATGAGAAAACTTAATTCTTATCGTTTGCAACAGTCGTCGTCGTTCGGAATCTTTCGGATTTTTGCAATGACAGTAGAAATTGTTAATCTATTTCTGTTGCTGACTGTACATAGCGTCTACTGTGGATCTCCTAAGACTAATTGTGATAATGTTTGTTACATAACATACAAAATCCAGTAGAGGAATGTTTAATACAAAAGCCTTTGAGATGTCACTGACAAATTTGAGCATCTGAGGTCCTTGGAATTCTCTTGTTGAAATCTTCGTATGTTATAGTAATTTAATTATTTATTTACATATATTATACTAGCTTTTACTTATTAGGAAACAATCCAAAAAACGATAAACAGCGCCATCTGTTGGCCGTCAACGGAATCATTATGTTTTATCGATCGCGGTACCAGCGGTACCATGCAGTGCCATCTACAGTAGACAAATATGCTTTATATTCGATTTTCCGTTGATGAGATAATTTTCAACAAATTATATTTAGGGCAACAGACGAGGATGCAAATAACAAGATTAGACTTATTGAAAATTAAATTTAATTAAAATTAAATTAAAATTACAACTATATGGAAGCGACAATGTACAAAGTTGGTGACAAAGTGCGCGGTGGTGGTGCAATCGGCCGCGGCTGGCCGTGGTACGATGGACGTCACATCGTGCTGACTCGGGGTTGGATTTGGGTCGCCGCCTGGTCAATGTTCGCATGGTAACATGTTCGCATGGTAACACCTCCCCCCGTAGATGAGCAACTAATTGAGAACCTTCTTCGAAAATTTAGTTGCGATGGAATCTGGATTAACTGATCGGTGGTGGGAGATCTCCGTATAGGTGTCATCTCGAGTCTCATTACTAGACCCAACTACTGGTGTCATCTCAATTAATCGCTGCTCTTCTTTGGGTTTTCTCAAGCGGTATCTTCTGATGAGTAGGGCAATGACAATTGCGGCAGATCACTGCCTGCTTGTTTGCCACACGGTCGTCACTATTAGCTACTGTGAACTCGGGCGTCTGTAGATAGCAATTGTGCGGTATGATTGCCAGGTAACTGCCTTGTAAGGTGGAATATTGAGTTCTTCCGCAGACCATCTGAATCTTTGTCGGCTTCGGGAGGCTGATGACGTAATGTTTATCATCCAGTTGTTCCAAGACTTCCTTAGAAAGGCTGACTTTAGAAGTTTTACACATTGCGCCGATCGTTTGTGCGATTATCAGTTGGTGAATGCAATCGGCTTGGTCTCGTGGTTGATAATCATCTTTCCTCTCGCAGAGATATGTAGTACTGGTCTTCGGACATTCTGTCGCAATGTACATGAATTGTTGCCCATGTATTGCTAGGTAAGGATAGGATGGAACGAGGATGTCGTGATTTTTGTTGGGGACTACAGATAATTTATATAGGTAATAGGTATCGGGAGAGACAATCGGTAATTTAAATATGAAAACTATTTTACTATTGCTGTAATAAGATCCTAACTTGATTACGTCATAATATTCTCTGGGGCTTATCTCTAATATATTTTCATTATGATATAAATTTCGTAACCTATTTAACATAGACCTTAAGGAATTCATACTTATCATGGAATGATGAGTACTCTTGGCACGTATGAACGCTAAAAGATTTTCTAATCTAACTAATTCTTCAAATAAATCTTCTATGTTATCACCTAAAATTAGTAATAATTGTGCCAGATGTGCATATTTAATTAGTTCTGTATCTCTGGTAGAATCATGACTCATTATTAAAGATATGATTTTGTTAATTTTATTCTGATTAAATGTAATATTATTTAGTATATTGGTATGTTCCGTCATCCATTCTTTGCTTAAGCTCAACTGATTATTATATTCTGAAACAATTTTTCCCATGTTATTCCGGAGTGAATCGATGGCATTATCGTAGCGCAACGCATCTGTATAATCTAAATTACCTGAGATGTCTTTTATAATTGATCCAAGACCATTTAGAAGTCCTCTTTTAACACGGGTTGGTTCAAAGGTTTCTAACTGCTCGGATACCTTCCTTAATTTAGTGTTAAGATATTCTAAGTGAGGCTCGTATAACGAAAGAGTATTATTATTTAGCTGGGGACGCACGGAACTTAACTGAGACTGAACTAACTCAACCTTTGATTTGATAGCATCTATATCTATGTACTGTAGAAACGAATGGTAATGAGAAATTATTTTAGTGGGACCTAGCTTAAAGGGTAGTATACCGGGACTATCTTCTAAGCTGTCAAGTACTATTTCTTGCGCTCGGGCAGCCAGTAGGGGCAGGACCATCAGTACCCTGTAACAACCGTTCTGTATTAGGAACGCGTTTCAGGCGCGATTTAGCTACTGGGCCTCGCCCTTTCTTGGTATAAATATGTATAGGGAGGTTCGCTAAAACAGTGTCATGAGTATAACGCGGGGCTAATTTTTGACGACTTGCCATGGGATTCTTAATAAAAACCTGCTGCTCAGGATTATATTCCTGTTCTGGTTCGCGATTTTTATTGTAGTTAGAAATTATATTTGTACGGGTGTTAAGAGAACTCTCATTTATTAGCCTATAAACTTCCCTCATTTTAGCGCGGTGATTTTGAATGTATTGTTGTAGTAAATGCTGCGTTATGTCTATATCTATGGGGTCACGGGGATCAAAATGACCAGTTACTACTTCTAAAGGTCTACATCTAGTTAAAGAATGAAATGAACTGTTATAAGCTAGTATAGCATAGGGTAGAAGCGTTGCAACACATTCTCCACGTTGCTGTAATTTTAGTATACGCAAGTGCTCTAAGAGGGTGGAGTGAAAACGTTCTACCATACCATTTTCATTAGGGGTGTGAGCTAATATTTTATGATGATGAATTTTATGAGTTCGAGTAAATTCTGCGAAGAGTTGGTTTGTGAACTCAGTGCCTCGGTCAGAAACTACTATTGAAGGTACTCCATGGTGAGTGCAGTACTTCAATAAAGCCTGAACAACACTAATGGCGGTACCGTCTCTCAGGTGATATGCCTGCGCATATTTTGAGAACGCATCTACTAAAGTTAGGTATTTTTCTGTATCTACTGTAAATAAATCTAAGTGTATAATTTCGAACGGCTTTGTTGGCGGTGGAACTAAATTTAACTTTTGTTTTATGGGATTACGGTCGTACTTGGCTTGGCCGCAGATAGTACATTCATTTATGTATTTAGAGATGTGTTCTTTCATTTTCGGCCAAAAATGCCGACTTGAAAGAGCAAGGTAGCATTCATCAATCCCACGGTGATTTGTTTTACCATCATGGTAATTCTGAATGATTTCTTGCTGACGTAAGAACTGTTTTACATTTTCCAATTCAAATTTGGTTAACACTAAGTTCATGGATGAGCTTTTAAAGTTTTCTTGGATTATCGGAATGATCGAATACATCTCTAGTGGAGGGTTAATTAATATACCAGTTTTTACTTTTGGATTAACGAATTCTTTTATAGCACTAATTACATCTTCGCGTAGGGTGGATTTAGACAATTGGATAACCGTACGAGTATGGGTTTCGAAAGGCTTTGATACAACCGTTTTACCCTTAAGGTCGCCTACTATATTGAACACTATCTGTCTGTGGAATTTGTTTAAAGAATCGTCAGTGATTGGTACTTCTAAAATCGGCTTTTCAGCATCCGTATGAACCGTAAGGGTAGCTGAATCAGCATCAGCCACTGAGGGTGCCTTTTCACTAGGGTTGACGACGATGGAACTTACTTCCTGATTATGTAGTTCTATCCGCGACAAAGCATCTGCGTTCGAATTTAATCTACCCTGTTTATAAACCACGGAGTAATCATATTCACTTAACTTTAATCGCCAGCGTGTTAACCGGGAGTTAGGCTCCTTAAGATTCATAACCCACTGGAGCGGCTTGTGATCGGTCACGATCTTAAATTTACGACCGAATAAGTATGGACGGAAATACTTGGTTGCCCATACGATAGCCAGCAATTCCTTCTCGATTGTGCTGTAGTTAATTTCGCTGGAGTTTAAAGTCCTAGACGCATAAGCTATGGGCTTGTCGCTACCTATAGTACCTTGAGAAAGTATCGCGCCTATCGCTACATTGGAAGCGTCTGTAGTCAGTATAAAGTCTTTGGAAAAATCCGGATATTGTAATATAGGGTCATTAGTAAGTAAAGTCTTACATTTTTCAAAGCAATTGATGTAATCTTGATTAAGAATTATCTTAGATCCTTTCTTAAGTGTTTGTGTTAAAGGTTTAATTATTCGAGCAAAATCGGGAATAAACTTGCGGTAATAACCAAGTAAACCTAGGAATCTCTTGATTTCGGTGGGGGTCTTTGGTAACGGGTAATTCTCTATTGCTGTAATCTTATCTGGATTAGGCCTTATTCCGTCTCTACTAATTATATGTCCTAAATATGCAGTTTCCAATTTTAGAAATTCGGACTTATCCATCTGGATTTTTAAGTTCGAATCTCTAAATCTTTGGAAAACTTTTTCTAAGTTAACCATGTGTTCCTGTAACGATGTACTGAATACAATAACATCATCAAGGTACACGAGACAAATAACGTTCTGGAGATCGCTTAAGACGTTATCCATCACGCGTTGGAATGTAGATGGTGCATTCTTTAGTCCCATTGGCATTCTAAGAAACTCATAATGCCCGTTCTCTACATTGAATGCAGTTTTCTTTATATCTGAGGGTTCCATTTGAATTTGAAAAAATCCTGATGTTAGATCGAGAGTACTAAAATATTGACAGTTCCCTAGCTTATCCAAGATATCCGTAATGTTGGGAATCGGATATTTGTCATTTATGGTCTTTTCGTTTAACTTTCGGAAATCAACGACAATACGCCATTTAGTTTTCCCGGAGGCATCCGCTTTCTTGGGCACTATCCATATAGGAGAACTCCATGCCGAATACGATGGTCTTATTATACCCTGCTCTAACATTTTACTTATTTGCTCTCTTACTTCTTGCTTATGGATAAATGGATACCGATAGCTTTTTGTATAAACTGGTACTTCGTCAGATGTTTTTATTGCATGTTTTATTTTATTAGTGAATGTTAAGTTCTCACCGTCGATATAAAATACATCGGAATAGCGCGCACATAAGTTTTCTAAGTTAGCGCGTTCTTCGACGTTCAAATGATCCGTACGCAAGCGCGAGAGCACGTCACTAGCGCGCGACGCAAGGCGGTCAGTGCGCGTGCACTCAACATTGTACACCTCTCCGCTCACATGACGATCGACGGAGAATATGACGTCGTGGTGGCTAGGATTCGATACCTCTATGTAACCACGATTGTCCCTAACACTCGTCAAGCATTCCCCTATAACACAGTTAGATATAACTTGCTCCGGTATAAATGCATCGCCATCGCTTATATTAATCGGTAGTCTCACTAACTTAGATGAGTTGGCAGGTATTATACACTCATATAAGTTCACGTTGCATGAGTCATAAACATGTATGGGATTCCTAGCGTAACGAGTAGTTAAAATCTTATTTTTAAAATCTATATTAGCTTCCCATTTATCTAATAAATTAGAACCTATTAAGCCGTCAAAGTAATTATGAAATTTATATACACATAAAGTTATGTCATCACTGTCCTTGAACTCTGTAAAACACGGTAATTCGATAGAATGACTACAGGTGCTCGATGCGTGTACGTTAACTACTTCAAACGGATCATATTTTAATTCACAATGAGAAAAATATTTTTTTACAGAATCGGGACTTAAAAACGACGAATTTGACCCGGTGTCGATTAGAAGTTTTAGTGGGGGGTCTGAAATAATGATATATGGCAACTGCCTCCGTGTCTGTAAGTTAACTTCTATTTTGGTTTGTCGGATGGGGCCTGGTTTCTGAAAATCCTCCTCCGGTTTAACAGATGGACAACTCCTAGGAAGTTCAGTATTAACATAATTGTCACTCGTCTCATAATAAAAATTATCCGAATATGGTATAGGTTCACACTGTTCGTGGTCATACCATTCGAAATACGAGTCGCTATTGTCCAGCTGATCGTAATAGGAGTCGTGTTCATAATCAAAACAATCATTATAATTTACTTCGCGAGTTTTAAAATAATTACTAGGCGGAGGGTTCCCGAATCTACGCCAATCATGTCCGCTAGGAGGTAAGGGCTTGCTTACGAAGTTGCTGACGCCGCTCATAGGCTTAGGGCCTTGAGTGTTAGCTGTAAAAGGTATATTACGCGGCTGTAATTTAAAAACGTTACTTTGTGGTCTATAATTGGTACTTCAACCACCGCGCCAGCCGGCACGTAAACATTGCGCTCCGAGTTAAAATATTCTTAAAAATAGCAAAATTACATTTATCGAAAAAGTTTCCAGTTAAAACAGTTATTTGTGAAACAGTGTTCAATAATAAATATAAAATTACAACAAAATTCTGATACTATATGATAAAAAAATAAAAATAAATAAAACAGTGTAATATGTGTATAAAAAATAATTAAAATAAGTAACAATCAATTAAAATTAAAATACAAGTTAATAATCAAAAAATAATAAGTAGTTGATAATAATAACAAATTATCAGAAATCATAAATAAATCCGAGGTGCAAAGCAACAGTCGGTGAGTCACCATCCTTCCACCAATTGCAGCGCGTTTTGTCCGGAGGACAGCTTCGCACCTTATATGGTAATATCGAAGCTCGATCAAAGACGTTGGCTAGCATCATACATCAAATTTCAACGCCGTACGATATGTAGTTGATGGTGCAGTGGCAGCGCGTAAGTGTTACGACTACTTATGACCCAAGGTGCCCGGGTTCGAGACCAAGAAAACGAAAAAATTTTTTACGCCCTAAAATTTTAAAAGTACTTAAAAACATTATTTATTGAAAACATTGCTACCGATTTCAACCAAAAAATGTCTCAAGTCTGCAACAAATGTAAAAAATCGACAGTGGATCTAGAGTCTTTGACGTGTTCTGTCTGTAAAAATACCTTCCACATTTTTTTTTTTTTTTTTTTTTTTTTTTTTTTTTTTTTTTTTTTTTTTTTCCTGTTTCCTCCGACGTAATCGGAGTTTTTATCTATCCTTTTTCATACCAGTTCTCGCTCATTTTCTTCTCGTACTTTCATTCTACATACTTTTCTTTCTTACATTCGTCATCTTTCTTTCCTGGTTATTACTGCCTAGCCTTATCTAATGGTGTTGGGGTTCTTTATTTAAATAAATAACGCATTAGTTTTATTTTAGATTACAGTTTGTACTTATTGCTATGTTCTTAAATACTACACATTTTTTATACCTTTTTATTTTCTTTATATTTTCAACATTAATTTAATTGTCGATGCCTGAGTATTCTCAGATACTTGGCTCACAATTCTTATTTACTACTATTTAATTTTACAACTTTATTTGCTAATTTACAAAAATGTTCTAAAATATCTTTGCAGTCTTTTTTACTACCTATGTGCTCATGTACATTTTCGGCTGTTATTTTAAAGCCTATTCTGCTCTCGAGTGTAAATCGATCCAAATCATACACAGGGCAGTCGAAAAGTATGTGCAGTATGGTCTGCTCCTTATCAGGCTCGCAGAAGCACGACGGGTTCTCCCTGCACTTGAACCTGGCCAAGTACGCGGCGAACCCCCCGTGCCCCGTCAAGACTTGAGTCAAAATTCCCGCGGGTTTAATGCGTTTAATGATACTGCAAGCAGCTATCGCGTCCGGGAAAAACACTTTCGTCACCGAGGCTGTACCCCCCGTCCTATATCTCCGATTCCACTCGTCAAGCGTCTCCCCTCGGAGTTGACGCTTGACGAATGAGACCGGACACAGGTCGTAGTCGGGCCTCCTCCGTGACGTCAGTGCCGCCTCCTTAGCGAGATCATCCGCGCGCTCGTTCCCTGGCAGCCCCGCGTGTGCTTTGACCCAGAACAAAGACACAGTTTTGCCCCGGGCCAAGGCTTCCTGTAAATTACGACGTGATTCGACTGCCAGGGGGTGGAGGGAGCTGTGGTTAGTCACGGTCTCCAGTGCTGCACGTGAGTCACTGTAGACACCAAAGCTTTCCTCCTTTCGTCTGATGATCTCACCAGTAGCCTTACATATGGCCTTCAGCTCCGCCTGGTAGACCGTGCAGTACGCCGACAGGCTAATCTTCCGGGAAGTGGTTTCAACCTCGCTATTCCATATGGAAAGCGCGGCACCCACCTTACCCTCCAGTTTGCTGCCGTCGGTGAAAATTCTCACCGTCTGCACGTTATGGGCATCCACTGATGCTTGGTCTTCCAGGTTTGTGAACTGAAGGTCTATATGTTCGGCTGGATGCGGAGTCTCTACAAATCTTACCGGTCGCTCCACCTCTCTGTCCCCCATTACCGTCCCGGATGACCCCCTTCGTGCCTCGTACAGGGCGGCTGCTTCCTGTATTCTGAGATCCAGGGGAAGTATCCCAGACAGCACCAGCGCTGCATTGAGGGAGACCGTACGGTAAGACTTGCAGATCTTCTGTGCGAAACCTCGCTGAACCGCGTCAAGCTGCTTGCGTACCATTATCTTTTTAGCGGCTGGAGCCCATACACTTGCGGCGTACAAAATAACCGGTTCAACGACTGCCCTGTACATGACCCGGATTACCTCGGGGTAAAGCCCCCAACTAACCCTTGCCGCCCTGGACAGCTGTTTGTGGAAGTTTAACGCCTTCCTGCATACATTGGCCACGTGAGTGTTGAATGTAAGGCGGTCGTCTATCGTCAGACCCAGGAGTTTTACCTCCCGTGTCATGGCTATATCCGCACCGCCCATGTGTAGGTGTGGAGTGTCATATTTCAGCTTGCGCGTTATGACCATGGCGTTGGTCTTGTGTGGCGCAAACCTCAACTTGTTCGCGACTCCCCACTTGTGGATGTACTCCAATGCAGCATTCGCCTGCGTCTGAACTCCCAGTGCCGTATCGTGGTCGAAGAGTAGCACGATGTCGTCCGCAAAGGCTTGGCAGTATACTCCTGTCTTCTCTAGGCCGTGTAATAGTGGGTCCAAGAGCAGGTTCCACAGGATCGGACCACCTATCGATCCTTGTACGCATCCTTGGGTCGTGCTTTTGGTGTACTCCTCCCCGGCATATCTAACTCTGACCTTCCTGCAGTCGAGATAGCTGCTCAGTAGCCTCCTGATATTGACCGGACACTTTTCCTCAGCCAGTCTGACTTTGATAGCCGGCCACCAGGCGCTATCGAAGGCCCCCTCTATGTCCAAAGACACCAGAGTAATTAGCTTCTTCAGCCGCAACTTACTCTGTACGTGTTTCATTAGGGCATAGAGGGCGTCCTCGGTGCTCTTCTGGGGCATAAAGCCGTACTGACGAGTACTAATCCGCGGTACTAGGTGCCATCTAATTCTTGCTACCATCATCTTCTCCAGGATCTTCCCGAGTACAGGCAACAGTCCGATTGGCCTGTAGGACTTTGGATGGCTGTAGGTGTTCTTGCCCGGTTTTCTAAGTGCTACCACCGTAGCTTCCTTCCAGATGTCCGGGAAGTGGCCTATCCCTAGACATTTATTCGCCAGGGCAAGGAATGTCCTCGGGTCCTGGTAGATCGCTCGACTGCAGATGTCCGCTGTGAAGCCATCCGCTCCGGGAGCTTTCTTTGGGTTAAATCCTTCCACAGCTGTTTTTAGCTCCTGCATCGTGAATGGTGGGTCGTGATGTTCACCATCCTGAGCGTCATTCACGTGTTTAGCTGCTTCTCTGATGAGCCTGTGGTCGGAGTTGTCCGCATTTTCCTTGTCGTCCGGGTAGAATGTCTCCGCAAGTAGTATTGCCGATTCTCTTGGGGTTTTGGGTACACCATCTATGGTGAGCGTGATCTCTTCTTCTCTCGTGGTGGTCTTTCTCAGGATCCTGTAGATGCCTGTCCATACTCCTTCTTTATCCTGTTTGGCGCAGAACTCCTTCCAACTCTTTATTTGGGCTTTCTTGGCTTCACTCTCGTACTTTTCTTTGGCTTGCAGGTATTCCTCCACGACCCTGACTCTGCGGACTGGGGCCGCGCAACGGACTCTGCGCTTCTTGGTTGCTGCATCCCTTTTTAACCCAGCGAGGCCTTCATTCCACCATGGCAGATTCAGTCGTTCTGTGGTCTTTTTCGGTGGGATACTTGATCCGCATGCCTTGGTGATGTTCCCAACATAGGTCTGTATCGTGCTTTCCAGTTCTGTCTTGTGGAGTAAGCTACTAAATATGTCAGCGCCAATGTTGGTTTCCGACTGTTTTGCTTGCAACACTTCCCGAAATTTTGTCCAGTCGGCTTTCCTTGTGTTGTAGATCCGAGTTGTTCTACGGACTTGGAGTCCCCTGGTTCTTTGCATGCGGATCTTAAAAAGGATGCAGTTGTGGTCGGAGCTTGTAATCCCCTGCTCTACCCTCCACCCTTCAATCAGGTCCAGCATATTCGGTGAGCAGGCTGTGATGTCAACATGACTGGTCAACAGTCTACCACCTCTCACCGTCTGGAACGTTGGTGTTTCTCCTATATTCAATACCTGCAAGCCGGACTCTTCCAGGGTCCCGGACAGTTCCTCTCCCCTGTGGTCCACTATAGTGCTGCCCCACCAGGTACTCTTGGCATTGCTGTCGCCTCCTATAAGTAGCTCCACCGGGCCAAGCTTCTCCTTTATACTCACAAGTTGCTCCAAGTATGGCCCTATGGGTTGATTAGGTTCGAAGTAGAAAGAGACTACTGCGAGTTTCCATGCGGTGGTTTGGATACTTACTACTACGATGTTGGTAGTAGTGAGTTCCGGGTGCGGTCTGACGTCAAGGTCGCTATTGAACACAGCAATCGCGGCCTTGACCGTCCCTTCACCAACCACATCACTCTGGTATACTCTAGCACCTCGGTAGCTCTTCATCCTCCGAATCGCCCCCACGTATGGCTCCTGGAGCAACGCGAAAGCTAGCTTCCGCTCTCTGGCCTCTATCATGAGCTCGTATGTTGCCAGTTCCTTCCTCGCGAGATTGGCCTGGGCCACGATGTATCCTCTGGTGGGGTTGCCTGCCCTGCTCGCTTCAACGTTGGAGGGTTCTACCGGGCCCTTAGCAGTACGCTATCCTAGCCCTAGCTAGGGCATCCCACTTTTTCCTTAGCGGGCACTGTACACTGAAGGCATTGTGGTCGTTGCCCTCTATTTTGGCTTGCGTGCAGTTGCAACAGGTTGGCGGTGTTCCGGCCAGCCAATCTGCGCATTCGGCCTTGATATGCGGTCCTCCGCAGTGGCTGCACTTGCACACCGTCTCCTTGCACAGTCTTCTGCCGTGTCCGTACCCTAGACACATCGAGCACTGCACCAGCGGCGATTGGTCCTCTACTCGGACTCGCTGCAGGTCGATGTGAGCGGCTCCAGCGTCCACCAATCGCCTCCATATCATCGGTGAGACCCTCAAAACAACGTGGTTAGTGTGGGGGTTGTTCGTTTTTCTTCGGAAACGTACCTCCATGCGATCCTGTTCTTCCGTTAGCCCACGAAAGACCGCCTTGTTTTGGTTCCTCAAGCCTTTGACTATTTCCTCGTCCTTGTTGAATACAAGGACGTCCTTGAGGATAACCATTGGGTCCTTGTTTTGGATCTCTTCGACAACAAGTTTGTCCCCCACACTAGCGAGCTTGTTCTTTATCTTCTCTCTAGCTTCTTGAGTTCTGCAACCCACTATTATTTTTCGGTCTCTGGCCTTCCTAATCCTGTCGACCGTAATCCAACCCTCGGCGTCGTTCCTGGCGTCCACCGCGTCCCTGATCTTCTCAAGGACTTGCTCCCCGGTGTCCTGGTCGTTGGTAGAGGCTACCACTATCGAGTGGAGTGTCTCGTGTTCGGGGGTCCTTTGTCTTGAGGGTGCTGCAGCAACATCTGCATAGGTCCCTTTTGCCTCGTTGCTTTGAACTCCATCGACTGCCTCCTTGATCTCATCCAGTTTTTTACTGTTTTCCCTTATTAGTTTCCCCTGTTCTCTTATAAGGGTTTCCAGCTTCTTGGTCCTATCCTCTGTTGGTGTTATGGTGTCTCGGCTTTCCATCTCCCCTTCCAGTTCCTCATCCAGGTTGCGTACCGCTGGTGCTGTCATAGTCAGCGCGAGCAACCTGTTGAGCGCCTTTTCAACCTCCAATTTGTATTCCTTCCTAAGGTTATGTAATTTGTTGAGGTTCTCCAGGCCCTTTCTGTGCATCGCTGCTGCCTCCTCTGCGCGGTTTGGGTACAGCAATTTTGCCTCGCTCGGTGATTTTATTGGGCTTGACTTGAGGTTCCTTTTCGGCTTGGTGACCGTGGTCGATTTTATTGTTGGTGGCGCTTTCCTTGGCGTCTTGATGGTTCTGGGGGGAGAGTTATGTGCAGTTCCTGGGGAATTGCGGTTCGTCGCATGCACCTGTGCCCTTGTCATCCCAGCCGGTCCAGTGACTCCTGTCCGATTGTCTGCTGATGACGCTTTCAAGGGTGTCTTGGGTGCCTGCCCTGTCGCTTGCTCGATATCGTCAATTGATTTTCGGACGTTTGTCCGCGTCTTAGGCGAGAGTCCTACCCTCTCTTCGTCGACCGGTGAGTTGCTGGCATTCTTTTTCGCTGCAGGTGTGCGGTACATTTTAGTGTGCGAAGGGGTACTGGTATGAGAGGTTGTCTGGGGTAAGTGTTAATAAATAAGGGTCAATAAACCCAAGGTCTTATAGGCTAATGTAAGTTTGTAAAAGTTGTAAACTTTGTCAATATTTAGTGTGTGACTATTGTGATTTGTTTGCTTACTGTTACAGGTGCGGCGCTTCTACGCGTGGGACAACGCAGTGGTACGTGTTGTAGGGTTATGTAAGCAGGCGTGTGTCTGACTACGTCCGTGTGTGTGCACTCGTGTGTATGTATGTGTGCATGTATGCGTGTGTTGCGTTCGGCCAAAGTATGGCGCTCAACTGTCCAAGTCAACGAGTGCGTTGTCACAGGTACGACAATCTGATTCTAACGAATCGGTCAAACATAGGCTTCCGTATCAGGTCAGTAGTAACAGCAAATCAATTTTAGAAATAATTTTAAAACTAAGATAAAAATTAAAAAAAAAAAAAAAAAAAAAAAAAAAAAAAAAAAAAAAAAAAAAAAAATTATAATAATAATAACAATAAAACAGCATGTGCATGTGTTCGACTCTACATATAGTCACTCAATTCAAATTTTATGTTGCTTACGACGTATATACATAAGCACTGTACGTCAATAAAGCAATATTAATATAGCTAAAATAAAGAAACTATATATATTTATATATATTTAAAACTATGTAGAGTATGTCAACTATTGTTATCTCTCGGAGTACTCTAGCTTGAGTGATTATTTATATCGAAAACCGCACCCCGATGCGACCAACGGTTGCGGAGATATCAACGTTTTAGTATTTTCAATATGGCGGTCAAAATGGCTGCCGAGATTTTTAAGTCCTGTAACTCCGCTCCCGATACTCCGATCGAACTGGGGCCTCCGATACCGTGCTGACCCTGTTTTGGCCTATCCCCTCCCAGTGTCAAAAGTGGGGGTCAGGAATTGACTCTACGTAGAGTAAAAGTGTAAATAATGGATAGGGTCCGCCGAGTCAACGACAGCATCAAAAACCGCATGAGATTTGGACCAGTAGGACCAGAGATGCGACAGTTTAACCAATTCCAAGATGGCGGCCAATATGGCAGGCCACTAGTCAATAAATCTTAAAAATAGTCCGAAAATACCCGAGTTTGGGCTCAATTTAAAGGTATTTTCGTGCGCTACTCGATACTGTTCTTAACTTTTTAATATGAGGCTCCCCCGATTTTTAATTTTGAAAAAACAGGATTTTTTGTAGTAAAAATGGTTTAAGAAATAGAAAAAAGATATTCTTACAAAATTCTAGAAACGTATTAGTTCTAACCTATATTTGAGCTATTTTTTTAGGCTATACAAATTTTTTTTATCTTAAGATTAAAGGGGAGCTCGTGGCGACCACGTGTTTGTGAAAATTTTTGAAAAATTTGGTGAGCGCAAACCGCTTTACCTAAAAATCTGAAATTTATACACGGTATAGGTGTAAACTAGGTCTTTTGAAAATAACAATAAAAATGGTACCTTACCGCTTTTAATTTTAAATAATTAATTTTTGAAACTTTAACCAAAAAATAAAATGTTATCTAAAGCTAGAAAATCCAAAATGCACGTTTTTTCGGTATTTTCTTTTTTCTTCGGGTTTCTGCTAGTGCCCTCTTGCCTCCTGCAGTGACGTTTCTCTCCTAGGTGGCCCAGTTCAAATTTAATTTTGAGGTTATTTTCCTGTTTTTCCAATGTTTTTTGCCGAAGATGTTTTCCAAAAATTCCAAAATTGGGCTCAAATAAAAGAGCAGCTGAGCACGCTACTGGGCACACTAAAAAAGTGTGCTGTTGCCGATCGCTTTCAGGCAGCGTAATTTTTTAAAGAATTTCTTCCTTACAATAATTTCACTTTTTTCCACTTTAAAAATAGAAGAAAAAATATTTTGAAATTTCACTTTTCACAGGCTTATGCACTGCACTTTTCCGCAAATTTTGATATGCCACTCGCAACTATAACTCAAAGATTTCCCGAGTTATGATTTTTTAATACTAAAATTTTGCCAATTTCAAGCGTGAAGGCGACAATCCCTTGTTAGTTGTTGCTTATGTATACCTTCCACATTGATTGCTGTAATGTTTCTTCGAAAAGATTCTACCTGATGGAAACCGAAAGTAAACATAGTTGGAAGTGTGTTCCTTGTATTAGAAAACCAAATTCTTCCTTTGATAACGTGACGGTACGAACTGTACGAAGTAACTATAGAACAATGGTGCCCACAGAAAACTCTTTTGAAATTTTAAACAGCCTTTCAAATTGCAGCGATGATACAGATCATTCAGTCGTTCTATCAAACGATGTATGTAACAGGAGCTGTCCGGAGAGTTCTACTGTCTACCTTAAAATGGATCAAATGGAGAGAAAAATGGAAGATCTGCAGGAGAAATTGGTTAGTGCAGAGAATGAACTTGAGAATTTACTTGCCGAAAACTTTAGTCTAAAAGAAAAAATTAAAAAAATTGAAAATCGTTGCTCCCACCTTCAAACTTTAAGTTTGTCCGCGAGTAAAAATGTTTTAAAAAGTCGATCGATGAAAAGTAAAAATAAAAATAAAAGAAATAGTTTGAACACGCAGCAACAAAATCAGAGTTTCGCCAATTTAAATATAGAAAACGCGAACACCGAAATTAACTCAAAAACCAATAAACCTCGCAATGTGAGCACGCCTACCGTTTCGCCACAAACTACTCTGTTATCGATATTGAATAAAGAAAGCGGTCCTATATCCCCAGTACCGAAGGAACCGTTGCAGAACGTCGACAAACATACCACATGTACGAGCTCTAAAGAAGTACAAAGAAAGAAGGTGATTATTTTGGCTGATCAACAAGGACGAGGGATTCAGAAGATGCTTCAGCAATTATTAGGAATTAAATATGAAGTGTTCTGTTACTTTAAGCCAAACGGCAAACTACCTGATCTTCTAAATACATTTCCTTCTGAAATATCGTTACTTTCAAAAGATGACTATGTGGTTGTTTTAGGCTTTATGAATGATGACAGTCATCCAGTCATCCGTAATAATTTAATTCCATGGATTGAGTTGAATAGTGATTGTAAAGGATAGGGGAGAGAAGTGGAAACAGAGCTCAGAGTAAAATAAAATATAATAGCAAAAATTAAGTAACAGAGCAAACTAAACCAAGGGCCGACAGAGAGACGACAAGACAAACGTCATAGCAAACAAAAAAGAATAAAAAATAAAAAGTATTTAAAAAAGTATTTACACCTCCAGCCTGACGGCTAGTCCGCAACATCTCTCCCTCTCTTTCAAAAGTGAAGAAAGGAAAACAAAATAAACCCTCTTGAATATTAATAAAAAAAGAAAAAAAAGAAATGAAAAATAAAAAGTATTTAAAAAAGTATTTACACCTCCAGCCTGACGGCTAGTCCGCAACAGTGATATTAATATTCTAATTTGTGAATCTCTTTCAAACAGGTATCTGAAGGAGAAATACTTGAATGATGAGTTGCGTATGTTATGTAATAAATTTTCAAATACTACTTTCTTAGATATGAATTTACTAAATTTTAAGCCCCGACGGAGCGAATTCACGCTTTATGTTTGTAGATACTTGCTGAGAGAATTACTACGATTATATTACAGTGAAAAGTGCAATATTATTGATGGGAGAGGTAGTGCATCTCTTAAATTACCGAATTCCTCTTGCAAAGGCCATTTCTGTCAACAAGTATCATGTGAATCCGGGCAAAAATGTATGAAGACGCGTGGCACTCAGACCGACATCAACACAAATAATTTTTCTAATACGAATGACGTAACAATTAATAGTAAAGAAGCGATTTCACATAATAATAATTTTTTTCGTGTTTAATTACATTAATATATTACATCAGAACATAGCAGGCTTAATAACTAAATCGGATTTGTTTACGGTGTGCTTACATGATCTACTAGAGACTGGTAAAGCCATTGATGTTTTATGTTTCACGGAGCATAATATGACGTCTGATGATACACACTTATTGAGTATACCTAATTATATCCTTGCATCTAACTTTTCTCGTAATTCCCGAAAGGGCGGTGCATGCATCTTAGTAAAATATAACTTGAAATTTGTAGACCTCGACTATGTACAGAGATGCAGTATCCCCAATGTTGTCGAATGCTGCGCCATTGATCTATTAGACCACGACATGGTAGTGGTATGTGTCTATAGAGTACCTAAAAATAATCTAAGCAAACATTATCTTGAACTTTTTTACAACACCCTTGAAAGCATTTTGAATCTATTAACGAGTAATATCAAGAAAAAGGTCATCGTGTGCGGAGATTTCAACATAGATCTTCTAAAAAGACATAAGCCAAGCACTGAATTTATTGAGATGATCAATAATTATAATTTAAGAATATCATGTAAAGAAATCACTAGGCCAAATAGTGGCACATGTATTGACAACATGCTTCATAATGTGCGTGGTGCTAAATGTGAACTCATTGAACTGGGCCTATCCGATCATAAAGCTCTTATTCTGAAATGCCCAGTTAAGAAAACATGCCTTTTAAGCCACTGGTTCTCCTTCAAACGTGATTACTGTAAAGAAAATCTGCAGAAGTTTGCAGAATGTCTTAGCCAGCTAACATTCAATGATGTCTTCCAGCTTAACAACGCGAATGATGCCTTTACTACATTCCACGATATGTTTAGGATGTTTTATGATCTGTGCTTCCCAATTGTAACAGTAAAAAATACAGTTAAAAACCGTCCTAAATGGCTCTCTCATGGCATAAAAAAGTGTAGTAAAATTAAACGTAGTCTCCTTTGGAAATATAGAAAGTCTAAAAACCTTAACGACCAGGAAAAATTTAAAGACTATGCTAAACGATACAAACAAATTATTAACTTAACCCAAAAAGCGCAAAATAACTACTATATATCACAATCAAATAATAAATCGAGGGCTGCTTGGACTGTCATCAAGAGTTCAAATCAACGTTTTCCTGCAGAAAATATCTCAGGAATACTAGTTAATGATAAATATGTTACAGATCCGGATCAGATATCTGAATCATTTAACAACCACTATATCGATTCAGTTCAACCTCTAAGACTACAATGCAATAAAACTAAAATTAATACATTCAACGTACCCAGCAGCTCACTTTTCTTAAATCCAACGGTACCCTCTGATATAATCTCCATAATAAAAAATTTAAAAAATACTAGAAGTACGGGCATAGATGATGTTTGCGTATTGGTTTTGAAGTATGTCAATATAATTATTGCTCCCATTTTGTCACAAATTATTAATTTATGCTTCGAACAGGGCGACTTTCCTTCAGTACTAAAAACGACAATAGTCAAGCCCCTTCATAAAAATGACGATAAACGACATATAAAAAACTATAGACCAATAGCTATGATTTCAGTTTTCTCAAAAATTTTTGAAAAAGCTATTTCTAATAATCTATATAGTTATTTTGAAAAAAACAACATTTTCTGTCACGAGCAGAAAGGGTTCCGGAAGGATATGTCAATGGATTTAGCAATATATCAACTTTTGGATTTAATTTATCCTAGCGTCGATGCAAGAAAGCCCATTTATGCCATGTTTATGGACATGTCCAAGGCGTTTGACTACGTCGACCACAACATGCTTCTTGACAAACTCGAGAGTTACGGTGTTAGGGGTAACGCTTTGAACTTATTGAAGTCGTATCTTAGTAATAGAACACAGATCACTAGCATTAGTAGAATCTGTCCTAAAACGAAGCTAGAAACTCAGCATAAATCAACTTCTAGATCTGTTCTCTACGGTGTCCCTCAAGGAAGCGTTCTTGGACCTTTACTCTTTATAATATATATTAATGACATTCCTTATTCAATTAATGACAGAATGGTACTATTTGCAGATGACTGTACAGTTGTATATAATAATGATAATGTAATAAACAATAGCGTAGCTTCTATAGTGGAGTGGTTACAAAACAATAATCTACAAATAAATATTGAAAAGACAAAATTAATGCAATTTAAACAAATGGGTGGTAATACTCCTGGAATTCTTATTCAAAACGATGGTCGAATAGTTGAAACTACGGAAACAGCTAAATTTTTAGGCTTACAAATTGATTATAATTTGAAATGGCAAAGTCATATAGAATTTGTGTGTAAAAAACTGGCTCAATCCTCTTATAGTCTATACATGCTTTCCAAAAAAGTTGGACTCCAAACATTGGTTACATCGTACCATGGCTATGTTGCCTCTCGCCTGAGATACGCGATAATATTCTGGGGTAATGCAACTAATTGGGATAAAGTATTCCGAAGTCAGAAGCGCTGTATTCGTGCCATGTGCGGCCTAAAGAAACGCGACAGTTGTCTCCCATACTTCAGAAGTCTAAATATTTTAACCATGCCTTCACTATATATTTTCGAAATATGCGTGTTTGTACGACGTTACCCGAAATTATTTAAGATTACTCATAGATCTCGTAACCGAAATTTTTTGCAAAATGCTAATAGGTATCAGCATAAAACCACCTTGTATGACAATAGTAGATTTTACAACAAGTGCACAAAACGAATCATTTCTATCCGAGACTTTTAGCAGCCCGAGCCGAAGGCGAGGGCTGATAGTAATGTCGAGGATAGAAATGGTTTTGTGGACGAGTTATAAACTCTGCTTTTCACTTCGATTGCGAGGAAATAAATAAATAAACACACGAAAAACAAGACCTGTTTCCCCATTCCCGCCGCTTTTTTTTTTAAATCTTACGACATTGAAATTAGGCTTGGGCTGCAGACCTATACAGCCTACTATTAAATTAATTTTGTAATAAAATAATTTTCTTAAATTAATTAAATAACCTACCGTACTTTAATTTAAATTTTAATATCTTTTATGACTTAAAAAACACATAAGGCAAATAAATTAAAGTAAATATTATAAAATAACAAATTCTATCTCTGAACTTTTTGTTGTGTTTGGCTTTAAGGCTTATTTCCTTTGCCTTAATATAGATACATTTATGAGTTTACTTTTCTGCCCTTGTGCACAAAATTCGATTTTGTGCAGCCTATATCCTGCGCAAATAAGCACTTTCTGAGCATGAGAAGTGAAAAAGTATATTTACTATGGCTCCTAGAGTCTATAACAAGCTTCCCCACAGTATAAGAGATTGCACTGTACAACGGTTTTTTAAGTGTAAATTATATAGATTCCTTATTGAGCATGCATTCTATTCCGTTAATGACTTCCTGGAATCTAAATTTTAAATTGTTGATGTCCGACTGAGTGCATGATTACAAACATAATTATGTATTTGCAACAAATTTGTATGCCTAAAAGGCTGATCACAGCTTGCTCTAAAATAATGTATTGTAACATCTGTATCTTATTTACCTGTGGATCACAAATAAATTATTTGATTTGATTTGATTTGATAATTTGGAGGTAAAGCTCGGAACATCTGTTGAGTCCGTGACGGTTGAGATTGATTGAATTGGTTCGGTCTCCAGTAGTGGGGTTGTTGACGTAATGGAGATTGCATACGCGAAGGGCCGGGCATATTAAACGTAAACGGTCTAGCTTGTTGCATGACTGGGTTAGACATAGGTTGTGGGTTAGAATTAACCATATTCGATAACTGAATTTTTTTATCCGGAAACCTCTCATTACGATGCTGTAGATATAACGTATTGGTTTCTTCTTGCACAAATTGTAAAGCCTGCTCTATGGATTCAGGACGCATGCATCTAATGCGTGCTCCAAGCGGATCGCGCAAACCACGTAAATATGACTGCAAAGTTAGTTTCTTATAGAGCTGCCTTTTGGCCTCTATGGTGGTATCTAAGGTATCATGTAATGTTACGTATGTCATAATTGTGCTGAATAAATTTTGACAGCGTTCGTAAAATTCCTGAGGCGTATTTTGTTCTTGAGTTAGCAACGAAAGGTCATTATACAGCGCAGTTTCGTCACGCTGATCAGCAAAATTATTTATTAAAGAACTACGTATGCCACTCCAATCACTCGGAATACCATTGGAATTTATCAAACGTGCAGCTGAACCAGTAATTTTGTTAAGAATCCCGTTAAGCAACGATTGGTTTTCTAACTCGAAACCTGGACCAGTGCTAAGGTGTCTTATCACCAACTGATCACACAGATTAACAAATCTTGTGAGGATATTTGGGTTCCCGTCAAATTCCGGCACTAGGCGTAACGCTTTAAAAATTGCATCAAGGGCGTCGGGTTGCGACCTAGGAGAAACTACATGTGTTCCAAGTTGGTTTGGTTGTGCCATGTCTATGTATATATCTTCTACTTCACTACTTATGTCCCTATTTAAATCTAATCGAGACTGTCTGTCCGACCTGGGGATGGGAGACCCCGATTGCCTTGGACGAAAAATTTTGGAAAAAATAAAAGGACTACTTTAGAGGAAAGCAAACACAAGACAAAATTCAAGTGTACTTACAATAATCTCATTTTTCTGCGGTATCGATTTCTGGATACTCCTCGCTGCTGCTCCCGTAGGTTCGATGGTAGTCGACAAAGGCTTGATAACCAGACAGTTACTGTGCACTGATTCGACTATCCTTCAGACTGCGCCAATTATATTTAGGGCAACAGACGAGGATGCAAATAACAAGATTAGACTTATTGAAAATTAAATTTAATTAAAATTAAATTAAAATTACAACTATATGAAATGAAATGAAATGAAATGAAATGAAATGAAATGAAATCGTTTATTTCAGAAATTAGACCTTCACACGCACTTTTTCTTGTCATTTACAACTTGTTTAAATAAAAAAAATAAACTACGTTATATACTACCACCATTTCGGACACAAGCAAAATGGCAACCGGTAAAAAGAAATGGCGAAAGAAAACCGGTTACGGCCTTTTTTGTCATTTTGTACTTTTTTTTTTTTCCTTTTTTTTCCACTCATTAGTTACAATGTAGGTATAAGTACATAAAAATTTATAACAAGAATACGCGGAATGTTATACACAATGGTGTGGAATGAACAAGTCTTAAATCTACAATAAAATAAAAAAAGTCAGTACTGACAAGAGTGAGCAGACCAGTCCCCCCAGGCAGCACCCGTTCACGAGTTGACGCGAGAGTCAGCCATCGCTGTGCTCAACCATATTAGAGGGAACTCAGCGACCCGACTCCCGACGCCACCACCAGTTTGGACATTTAAGCGAGCATGACATACTCAACCCTATCAGACTTTGTCCCAAATATATAATCTATGTATTAGTAAAATGTCCATCACCATTGTGGACAACACTTCGACGCGTGTACAATATATGTATAGTCTGGAACTAAAAAAAAAAACAATAAAAAATGTAAAAAATAAAATGGACGCACAATAGTTTACAGCGCACTTGACGCCTGGGGACGCTCTTGTCGAGTGTCTTGTGTCGTTTTACATATTAAAGTCCACGCATTCTTATCATTGATAAATTCGTTAATGGTATAGTAGCCTTTATGCAATAGTGATCGCTTAATGAATGACTTAAATTGGATCAAAGGCAGGTTTAAAATTTCATTCGGTATTTTGTTATAGAAACGTACTCCTTGAGCTACAAAAGATTTGTTCACTTTAGACAATCTGCATTTGAGACCTACTAGCTTATTTTTGTTGCGAGTGTTAAACTGATGGACCTCCTCTAACCTTTTGTATTGGTGTAAGTATTTCCTCACAAACATTATGGTAGTATAAATGTATTGTGAGGCTACAGTAAGAATGTTGATATCCTTAAATACGTCTCTAAGTGAGTCGCGATAACCTAGATTGTAAATAAATCGAACTACTCTTTTTTGTAGTACAAATATCGACTCGATATCAGCTGCCCTACCCCAAAGTAGTATGCCATAGGACATTAAGCTGTGAAAGTAACTAAAATAAACTAATCTGGCAGTTTCCACATCAGTAAGTTGTCTTACTTTTCTAACAGCATATGCAGCAGCGCTAAGCTTGCCTGACAAGGTTTTAATATGTGGATGCCATTGCAGCCTATGATCTAGCTCGATACCTAAGAAAACAGTCGACTTCACTACCTCAAGACCGATACCGTTAAGCATTATTTGATTAGAATCCACACTAACATTCGGTAAAGTAAATTTGACACATTTCGTTTTGTTTGAGTTTAACGCTAGATTATTTGTGCTGAACCAGTTTTGTATAAGTGATAAAGTGTCATTTATAAGATTCATGTTATCTAGTTTTCTATCAGTTTTAAAAATTAGTGACGTATCGTCGGCAAACAGAACCATGTCACACTTATCCTGGGCTAGATAAGGGAGATCGTTAATGTACACGAGAAAGAGAAATGGACCTAAAATCGATCCTTGCGGCACGCCCATCTTTAGTGTTGCGCCAGATGATAGAGCTTTATTAATCTGTACTTTCTGTGTTCGATCGTTAAGGTAGGACGAGA
This sequence comes from Endotricha flammealis, assembly GCA_905163395.2. Lineage (NCBI taxonomy): Eukaryota > Metazoa > Arthropoda > Insecta > Lepidoptera > Pyralidae > Endotricha > Endotricha flammealis. The sequence goes on along the minus strand of LR990869.1, from coordinate 3,513,912 downwards.
CTAGAGTAAGTGACAAATTATCAACTCCATAAAATTTAAGTTTCTCGAGTAATATTTCGTGATTGACGCAGTCGAATGCCTTGGATAAATAGCAAAAAATGCCATAAGCATTCATATTCACTTCCCAGGCATCAAAGATAGATCTGACCAGAGTAGCTGCTGCGTCAGTTGTAGAACGTCCTTTAGTGAAACCAAACTGGCGATTATGAATTAATTTGTGGTGATTGAAAAATGATACTAGTTGGTCTAGAATTACTTTCTCAAATATCTTACTGAGAGCTGGCAAAATAGAAATAGGCCTGAAATTATTGGGATCACTTTTACTGCCATTTTTATGCAAAGGAACCAACTTGCTGAATTTCATTAAATCAGGAAAGACTCCTTTGGCAATGCAATCATTAAAAATATTAGCAAGCTGCGGAGCCAACATTGTTATGATGTCGCATAGGACGTGAACAGATATTCCCCAAATATCTTCTGTTTTTTTTTTATTAATATTTTTGAACGTTTTAATAATCACATCACCCGAGATTGAGTTAAAGCTAAATGTGGCATTTGGCTTAGGAACATTATTTACGAGTAAGGTATTTGCCATTGTAGCTGACGAGTCTAGTGTTCTAGTAGTGTTATAAGGAATTTCAGAGAAAAAATTTTGAAATGTTTCAGCTACTTCAGAATCAGAATTTATAATTTTGTTTGAAATTTCCAGTGAGAAGGACAAGTCGTTATTTTTGACCTTACCTGTTTCTTTATTAATGATATTCCAGGTAGTTTTGATTTTATTGGAGGCATAGTTAATCTTGCGACTTAAGTATAACGACTTGGCTGCAATACATACGCGTTTAAATATTTTAGAGTATTTTCTCACATAATCAACAAATATCGGATCGTTATTGTATTTTTTTGTTGCATACAGTTCGTATAATCTCGTCCTACTCTTATAGATCCCTTGTGTAGCCCAGTCACAATATGGAAGCGACAATGTACAAAGTTGGTGACAAAGTGCGCGGTGGTGGTGCAATCGGCCGCGGCTGGCCGTGGTACGATGGACGTCACATCGTGCTGACTCGGGGTTGGATTTGGGTCGCCGCCTGGTCAATGTTCGCATGGTAACATGTTCGCATGGTAACAAACAATAACAATTTTACAAATATTCAGTAGAAAGCAAAATAACTAATCTAATAAATAAATAAATAAATATATAGGGACAATTCATACAGATTGAGCTAGCCCCAAAGTAAGTTCGAAACTTGTGTTATGGGATACTAACTCAACGATATTATATTTTACTAGCTGACCCGGCGAACTTCGTATCGCCTAAAGAACCTTCATGCTGAATTTCATTCGAATAACTTCAAAACAGCAAAGTTTCATACTAACTTTGCACCCCCGTTTAACCCCCTAAGGGGTAATTTTTGAGAAATATATTTTACTCGTTTTTCATGCCTTTCAATAAAGAACCTTAATGCTGAATTTCATTTAAATAACTTCAAAAACGGCAAAGTTTCATACGAAATTTGCGCCCCCGTTTAACCCCCTAAGGGATGATTTTTGAGAAAAGTATTTTACTCGTGTTTCATGCCTTTTAATATAGAACCTTCATGCTGAATTTCATTCGAATAACTTCAAAAACGGCAATGTTTCATACTAACTTTGCACCCCCGTTTAACCCCCTAAGGGATGATTTTTGCGAAAAATATTTACTCGTGTTTCATGCCTTTCAATAAAGAACCTTCATACTGAATTTCATTCGAATAACTTAAAAAACGGCAAAGTTTCATACTAACTTTGCACCCCCGTTTAACCCCGTAAGGGATGATTTTTGAGAAAAATATTTTACTCGTGTTTCATGACTTTTAATATAGAACCTTCATGCTGAATTTCATTCGAATAACTTCAAAAACGGCAATGTTTCATACTAACTTTGCGCCCCCGTTTAACCCCCTAAGGGATAATTTTTGAGAAAAATATTTTACTCGTGTTTCATGCCTTTCAATAAAGAACCTTAATGCTGCATTTCATTAGAATAAATTCAAAAACGGCAAAGTTTCATACTAACTTTGCACCCCCGTTTAACCCTCTAAGGGATGATTTTTGAGAAAAATATTTTACTCGTGTTTCATGCCTTTCAATAAAGAACTTTCATACTGAAATTCATTCGAATAACTTCAAAAACGGCAAAGTTTCATACTATCTTTGCACCCCCGTTTAACCCCCTTAGGGGATGAATTTCCAAAAATCCTTAATCCTCCAAAAAGCACCTACGCCCCAAAAGGAACCCCCACGCAAAATTTGAGACTCCTGGTACTTGTAGTTTCGGAGATTTCGTGATGAATCAGTCAGTGATTTTCTCTTTTATATATATAGATAACAAATACATATTATAGATAAACATCCAAGACCCGAGGCCAATCAGAAAAAGTTCGTTTTTCATTATGACCCTTGAATCCACCGTCTTAATGACGAAGTTCATCAAAATGACAAATAAGAATATTTATAAAACGTTTCCTTTTTTTTAAAATAGATTTTATGACCTAAGTAAGTATCTTTAATTATTAACGAGCAGCCCGTCTGGGGAAGGACCTAGCCTCCACCTTACAGAAGATCGTAGCCAAATAGCATTGGTCTCGGCCATGTTGTGTTCCTACGGTGAGTAAGGTCTTCAGACCAGAGCTCCACTTGGGGGGGTTAGGAGGGTTGGCAACGCGTGAGTGATACCCCCGGTATTGCAAGCGTCTTTAAGCTACGGTGACGGCTTACCATCAGGCCGACCGTATTCTTGTTTGCCACCTTTGTGGTATGAAAAATATATGTATAAAACGTACATAGATTTTGAGAATTTTCCAAGGAAATGCGGACACGCAAATGAAGTTGCGCGGATTCCGCTTGTCTGTAATAATCTCCAGATGCTTATTTGATACCTACTAATATGAAAAAGTTAAACATTCACCCGTAAAATCTACGTAAATGTTATTTGCAAAGGAAAACAGCCTATGTTTATTAAAGAAAATGTTCCTATAGGATTATAATACGCACCTGGAGCTCACAATATATGGCTGGTTTGTGACCGGCGAAAATTTTCAAGACCAGAAATAGCGCAGTCGGCATGATATTGAAACTCGTTGCCAATTTGCAAATATTCCCTTTAAAGCTTAGCTTAAAGTTCACGTGAAGAGGGTTTACAAGTTCTATGTTTTTTTTCTTTTGTGCTTGCGAAAGCTTCTAGAACTTTTAACGATCTATAGGTACTTCTAAAAAACACCAAGTGCGTGTCGGGCCGTGCAGGATGTAGTTCCGTATTTGCTGTTTTGCTTGCCGTAACATTGACGTTGTATCTTCTGCAAGCAAGCAAAGCGTAGTAACAATGGAACCTGTGTTGTGTGTCGCCTGACACGTACTTACCCGGTTTTTTAGTTATCTATTATTATTAGTAAATTAAATATAGTTTTAAATGCATTGACGTAATATAATAAATAAATAAATAAATTTAAATTTCTTATTGATATTATTTCTAATAATAGATCTTTTGAATAAAACCCCGCTAAAAATGGAATACCACATAAAGCTAAATTTGAAATATTTATACATAAGGAAGTTAAAGGAATAAAATTTCTTGTAGTTACGAATTTTGCGGAATTATTTTCAAGACATAAAAATAACTACATTATCAGTGGACTTCAAAAAATATATTTTGTAAAAGAAAAGTCGCGTCGACAATGAAAACAAAATACTTGACTTACTAGATGTCTTATCTAGTTCATAATTTTGAAATTGATTTTTTAAAAGAAAAATTTCACCCCCTCAGGTGGGATTTGAACCCCTGATTTCCGGCCGAGTGCTCTAACCACTGAGCTACCGGGAAGGTTGTTAATGGTGGTGAAATTTCTCATTCCTTTTATACTGCGTGAGTCGCAGAGCACGCCATCTACCTGATAGTTTTACAACCAAGCAGGTTTAGTAGCCCATCGTTACAGATTGAGATTCTACTATTTTTAGATAACGATCACTATACAATTTATGATTTTTATTTATAGTTGTTAAGCAACTAGCTATTCATATTTTGAAATTGATTTTTTGAAAGAAAAATTCAAAATATGAAAGATTAGTTCATAATGACAAAACTAATTTTAGTTAAAACTTATCTGGTCTTTGTTTAATTATTAATAAGGTCTGTGTACATTTATTTTGTGTTCCAAAGGCTTAAAATTTGTTTCTAGAAAATTATAAGCGGTATAACCACTGATTACTTAAAAGTTACTTCGCAAAGTCTACTGCAACATAATTTGGAAAATTTTAATATGATGTAAAGGAATATTAGGCCGTTGGAATTAGACATTAAATTCGCAAAGCGTGATGTAGTTCTGCATTTTTGGTATGTTGTAAGTATGGGTTAGTCTGAATTCAAATTTGCAACTTCGAGAAACTTGTGGAAACTGAGAACTGAACTTAATATTAAAAATGAATGCCAAATCGTAATAATTACACAAAGAGTGTAATTATTACGATTTGGCATTATAGAGAGGTAGGGCACTCCGCTCAAATCGGAGCAGCCCGTCTGGGGAAGGACCTCCACCTTACAGAAGATCGTAGCCAAATAGCATTGGTCTCGGCCATGTTGTGTTCCTACGGTGAGTAAGGTCTCCAGAGCTCCACTTGGTGGGGTTGGAAGGGTTGGCAACGCGTGAGTGATACCCCCGGTATTGCTTACGTTTATAGGCTACGGTGATGGCTTACCATCAGGCCGACCGTATGCTTGTTTGCCACCTGTGTGGTATAAAAAAAAATAAAAAAAAATTATTACGATTTGGCAAAAAAAAAAAATCATGTTGTCGTGTTCGACAAGAATTCGTTGCTGTTTGTGCGTGCTGTGGACTACGTACTGTCGACGCACAAACAGCGACTAATTCACGCTTACGGTGGAATTCGGGCGGCTTCAAAACAATGCCTCCGCCATTCCACTGAGCAGCTTGGCAGAATACGCTCCAATTCCCTTCGATGGAAGGGAGACCCTTATCCCTGCAATGGGATGATTATTTGGTTGATATCACTGATGACTCTATATTAAATTTTTATAAAATCCCGAAAGTTTTTCATTTAACTTTTATATGTGGCTATGTCGTCAACTATCTTGGTCGTCACGGTTTATCGTGTTGCAGGAGCGCCGGGCGCTTTTCAAGGCACGCGGAGTTAAACGATGTTATCCGTCGGTCCTTTGCTACTGCTGGTTCTCCGGCAGTTCTGGAACCCAATGGTCTGTCGAGAGATGACGGAAAAAGACCTGACGGAATGACGCTCGTACCCTGGAAGATGGGTCGGTGTTTGGTATGGGACGCTACTTGCGTTGATACTTTTGCTCCGTCGCATCTTCCAGGAACAGCAACCAAAGCTGGCTCCGCTGCCGCGACCGCTGAGAGCGCCAAGCGGCGCAAATATGCCGGTTTGAGCAGTGACCTCATTTTTGCGCCGTTTGGTGTTGAAACTCTCGGGCCTTGGGGACCAGGTGCTCACTATCTCTTTAAGAAGATTTCTGAGCGCTTGGTCAATGCGTCCTATGATCGGAAGGCTGGCCTGTATTTCGCGCAAAGGATTAGCCTCGCAATACAGCGGGGTAACTCTGCCAGCCTTCTGGGAACGCTCCCGTTTTCGAGGGATCTGGGTCAAGTTTTTTATTTGTAAATAGTAGTTGAGTTTTATTTCTTTTAAATATGTCCCTTTAATTAAATATTTGTTAAATAATTTAACATTTAACAAAATTTAATATAAAAATTAAACGAAACGAAATATTATTTAATCGGAATAAATTAACAAGAATATTAACTTTTATATTTTAATTTGTATCTAAATATTCCCGAAACGAAATTATTTCATTGTGGTCTACTATGGGTGACATTCATACGTCTCGACTGAGCGCCGTTAACATTGACTACAGCCTTTATGCTACAGTGGTTTTTACAATTTTACTGCTTTAATTTATTATAAAGTTATATTTATTAAATTACTAGCTGTTACCCGCGGCTTCGCAAATAGTAATCTATATTTTGTTTTTTCCGTGGGAATAAGATGTTGTTCCGGTATAAAAAGTAGCCTATGTCACTCTCCAGACTTAACCTATCCCAAAAAATGTAAAAGAATGACAAACAAACACACTTTCGCATTTATAATATTAAGAGAGGATTATAAAAGACTAGTGCCCAACCAGTCTTTGGCCGGATTGGCAAGAAATTACTCGGAAATAACTGTCTTTTATTAGCAGTTTAAACGCGTAGTCACGTTGAAATCACCAACCCCACGACACCCACGCCCACGACACAATTCACAAGTGACTCGAGTAGCATGCGTATATCCTATCCTACTAGTCGCTCATGAATAGCTTCCATACAAATTCGTCTCCGTGCGGCGTAATGGTTACCATGCCGGACCGCCACCCAGGAGGTCCAGGTTTCGAATCCCGATCGGGTCGTGATGAAAAACTAACTTTTTTCTGATTGGCCTGGGTCTTAGATGTTTATAGTATTTGTTATAAAATATAGTATCGTTGAGTTAGTATCCCTTAACACCTCGAACTAACTTTGGGGCTAGCTCAATCTGTGTGATTTGTCCCTATTTATATTTATTTATTAGTATTATTTACTTACAAACATACCAAAAAACATACCAAAACTAACCAAATTTTTATTATATTACAATATGATAGAAGTTCGTAAAGGTATTTAATAAAGTCTTTATTAAATATACTTATTACAAGTACATTTGAAATCCAAAAGATTGGTACCAGACAAATAGTCTGTGATATTTCAAGAAGGTACTCCATTCATAACTTAATATTCAGAGCGTGATATCTATTTTATGACAATAACTCCGAAGAGATGTCCTTCAATGTGAATTCTTATTTATTTTATGTACTGCCTACAAACACTAAAGAAATCCACGCAACTTCATTTGCGTGTGTCCAGCTTTCCTGTGGTTTCGGAAAATCCTCTCTCTGGATGTCTCCCTTTTTAGTTTCGCCATGCCATGTCCGTCTTTCCGTCCGTAATTTTGATGTCTGCACAACTGGTTAAGCTATGTAACAGAGATGCATTTTGTGGGTTTATTCACTGAGTGGTCCCACGACGAACTGGACCAAGGGGGTCAGTTCGTCGCGGAAGTCTCTATTTGAATTGGCCGACTTGACCCAATTGGGCCAGTCGTACAATATCATTTGGGACGTGGCCGACTGACCCCAAGGTGCCAACTACGATAAGTAAGTCTTTATGGCACAAGGGTGTCTGAATACCGGACACAGTTGAAGTGGCTATCCATTCGCCAACGTAGGGACATGCACATCCTTTCCTTTCTCTACACCATACTTTTTAATCCTTGTACTCCCTCCTATCTTAAATAATTCTTCACCTTTTCCTCCTCATCCCATAGCCTGTCACTCCGCTCCACTGATAATCTCACACTCCTTATTCCTATTCATTCCTCCAAATTCTTCGACCAATCCTTTTCTATCCAGGCTATGAGACTATGGAACAATTTACCTGTTGCCATTAGAACTGCAAAATCCATCGATTTATTCAAACGACAAGTGAAAAATTATTTCTTAGATTTGAGTCTTTGATTCCTTTGTGTGCCTTTAAGTACAACGACATTTTTTATTTATTTTATTATTAGGTATATATGTATTGTATAATATAGTATAATTATGTATTTATGGTAGGATGAATATGAATATTTATATAATATATTATAGTAAGTATAGTGATATGGTATAATATTTGAAGTTATTTATTCATTTTGTTTTAATATTTAGTTGATGTCCTACGTTTCTATCATTTTCTTGTTTACCTAGTATTTATTTTCTTGTCATGCTAGCCCTGCCCACTCCATACAGAAATTCGTTACCTTAAGGTTGCCTTGAAAAGATTGCTTTTTAGCAATAAGGCCGCCTTGTTGCATTTACACTAGTTTTTAAGATTGTTTTTTTTGTACTTTTTCCTGTGTGTAATGCAAATAAAGAGTATTCTATCTATCTATCTATCTATCTTTTTTGACTTAGACGAGTGGGAGTTGGGACCAAGTACATTTTGTCGCAACTAAACAGTTATGCACAAAAGTGCTTACATTTAATTTGATTTTATCATAGTAGAAACGGACAGACGGACGTGGTTTACTACGGAACCCTAAAAAACGTACTAAGTACGGTGTGCCGCGTACATCCCTGAAGCAGTACAGAACTTAAGCAACCCCTACAACTCTCCAAATGCGTTTTTATACTGTCCTACTCAGAGCGCACTGTATTTTTAGAGCGATGGCACAAGGGTGTATTTTGTGGAATGTCGTTTACAGGCTCGGTGGTCGAGTGGTTAGCAATAGCTACTTTGTCTCAATGGCCGCGGGATCAAATCCCGCTCGAGACAAACATTATGTATACATGAACATGTATGTCTGTCCAAAGTCTGGATGTTTTCTATATAAATAAGAATAAAACCTCAGATTAATTTATAAAATATAAAGTTGTCATGGACTTCGATCATGTATAAAATTATAATAACGATTTATTTACAAAAACTTTAAAATACATAGGTAGATACCTATTACGAAGTACAAGTTTAAGTTCGTTTACTTAGTTTAGGACTAGATGGCGTTGTGTCATTCGTCCAAGAATAAAAAAAATTAGTAATTGTATTTTGTACGAGCAATGTTCATTAATAGCTGTCTAGGATATCAACAAATGGCATATTTGGGTCAACCGCTGTTTCGTGCGGAAATTAAAGTGCCACCCACTGACAGGGAAAAGCCTAGGTACCCAGTTCTTTATATTTTATAATCATAACTTCCTGTTGAACTAACTGGTCCAGCAGGAATAATTCGGAAAAAAATCCTGTTCGCACAACTAAGTTGTACTTAGTTGTGCTATCCAAAATAAGTAAGTATTCCTGTTCGCACAACACTTTTTTTCGCTGTTTCATGCCTAGCATGCACCCTTATATTTAACGAAAGAAAATCTCAGAATACATAATACTAGATTTTTTGAAAATATATTATTGTCTAACTTTATGCATGGACCTAGAAAAAAAGGCGGACGAAATCTTGCTAAGAAAGAATTGAAGCACCCTAATGGCGGCAGCGTAACTATTTGTGAGTGTGAAATGGCTGACCGGCACGCACACATTCACACCATAGTAAGCCGGCCGGTTCGTACGTATACGCGAGGTGGCTTACTATGGGTGCTTCACTTTTTAGTTTCATCGAAACCCGTGCAACTTCGTTGCGAGCTCCCGCTTTCCCGTGGGAATTCCGTAGGTCATTACGAAAATCCTTGTAGGTATTATACATAATAAACCTTCCTCGTTAATTAGTGTATCTATTTCTGAAACCTAACAAAATTCGTTGAATATTTTAAAAGATATATTGAACAGAGATAAGCCGAACAGACTTGTGGTGTAACCAAAGACTAAAATAAAGATAAACCGATCAGAAATTTGTGTTAAACTCACATTGTGTTACAAATAAACGTAGTACGAGTACATAAGTTATTCACTGTTGTCTCACTGTCTTTCTTGATGAGAATTAAATGAAGTGTGACAGTGACAAAACATTGTAAAACTTATATACTCGATAAACTACGTTTATTAGTAACACAGTGATTTCAATTGTGTTACAAATAAACGTAGTATGGGCGGATTCGACCGAACACAAAGTTACACGAGTGTTACTATTCCGGGAATAATTTTACTCCTTGAATTTACCCTAGGGTATCTTCGTTCACGTTTTGCCAATGTACTCGAGCAGTACGTTAAACTCTGTATTGTTATTCTGCGGAGTAAAAAGAATGATGAATGAATGTATCAAACCGACAAAAAATCATTGTATTTGTATCTTCTAGCTTGCCTTGGAATGACGCAACAATTCAATTTTGTAGGATAACACAGTGAAATTTCAAATGTTGACAACTTATTTTCACAAGTGACACCTCTGCTCTGACAATTGTTATGCTCAGATTAAACCTTTACTGCGCTAAAATTGCCCGTGTAAATATTTACTCGCGTGTAGTTATCTTATTCTTTGGTTAGTAGTTAGTAGAATGCAAAATCTGCTTACTGAGTTACACTCGAGTAAAGACTTACTCAAGTTTGGTGGAATCCGGCCTTAGTATAATAAGTGCACCTTTATTATTAAAGTACTTACATCGTTATACCAGCTACCAGCAAACAACTACATCCGCCTTATTCCGTGAAATCTAATGAAAGATTCATTGAACTGAAGAGTGAAAACGGAATTAATCCGATCTACAACATAAACATTAGAGACAGAACACTCACTGTTCGGTACATAAATACATTAAATACTGAACTGTCGCCATGAGGTCAATTTCTAACAAAAACTTCAAAAAGAAAGTTAAGGCTAGTAGTCTTTTGTCTACAATTCAGTAATTGTCGTCATCGTAGTATATTATATGTATTATATTTTGTATCTATATTTAAGCAAATATAACTATGTATTGTATTCTTACATGTAATTATTAGTATGTTATTATGAAAAACCCTTATATCTAATAATAACCGTATGTGTTAATTTATTTTAAAACCGCATTCATGTATATCTGCACTACCCAAAGGTTGACTGGTAGATAATGCTTTTAGCGTTAGGTAGGTCCGCCTATTGTACCCTTATATTGTGGTCAATAAAGTTAAAATAAATAATCATTATATATCTTCTTCTTCTTTGGGTGTCTCTCTGACTAGCGAAGGCTAGACAGCGCTGTGTACTCGGTCTTGTTTTTCGCGAGCCGAAAGATCTCTTTAGCCAAGACTTCTTCAACCTTTCCGATTAGAATGAGTTGTAATCATATATCTATTACTTCTATACTAATATTATAAAGAGGTAAAGTTTGTGTATTTGTTAAATTGTAAGGGGTAATCTCGGGATCTACTGAACCGATTATAAAAATTCTTTCACCAATAGAAAGCCACATTATTGCTGAGTGTCATAGGCTATATAAAAAACCAAAAAATAAAAAGGCTTTTACATTATGCCCAACGAAGTGGGCACGGGTCAGCTAGTTTATTATAACTTACTAGCGTAAGAAGATTGGCAATGCAAAAGAGATAAATCATATCATACGCGTTTGTTAGAGCGAGATAGATAGACGAGACCATTTTTCCTATACACGCTATGGGCTTGTATCGCCCTAACGTCAGTCATGTTAAAAAAAATTATGGTTCCTACTTATTTTTACAAAATTTATGGTTTTTAAATGTAGTTTCGGTGTTAATTCGACATGATTAAATATGGTTACCTGTGAAGTGCCTGGATGTAACTCAAACTAAAAGGAAAATCCACAAAATTATATGTCATGTGTGCAACATGCATATTCCACGCACACTAGTGTATTTTGTTTTTGGTCTCGCCTCAATCAAACAAAGCCGATCTATAGGTACGCTGGTATATACTAAATCTATGGCTGTAAAAGTTGATATCTGTCATTTCTATCGACCATGTCATGAACATAATGGAAAATGTTTTATTAGTTTTGAACTGGCTACACTTTTGGTGTGTAAAATTTAGGTGTGATGTGAGGCAACACTATTTTTTGTCTTCCCTGTTTTCAACGCTGTGTAAAACTGTATGCACGAGAAAGTTTGTATCGATATAATTATAATCATTTTAGTAAAATATATTTTTTACAAATAAAGATTGTTTCATTTAAGAACACTCACTCACAGTGAAATGGAAATCTAACTGATTGCTGAGATCTAATTTGAACTTAACTGCTAAAATTGTTTAGGAGTTTTTTTTTGACGACCTCCGTGGCGTAATGGTTACCACGCCAGATCGCTACCCAGGAGGTCCTGGGTTCGATCCCCGGTCGGGTCATGATGAAAAACTAACTTTTTCTGATTGGCCTCGGGTCTTGGATGTTTATATATATGTCGCAGTGTCGCATACGGTCATGAGTATGGACATGGACGCTAAGCAGAACGAGGGTGCGCCATCTAGCGGCGTGTTGAGAAAACGTTGCTTTGGCGCGCTCGGACGGAGCCGTGGCGGTTGGCGGGTGCGATTGGACACAGTTGGTTGTCGAACGCCATAGAGAGTAGTACTCGTAGTCACGGAACTGTCGCGTTTTACCTAGTGTCTATTTGGTATCGAGTCATATTAAGAAACTGTACCTAATAAAATGTGTGTTGTAACAAAGATTTGAAAAAGAGACCTAGACTGAGGTTTTTCTTGCGGCATTTCTTTTCCATCAGTGGTCATTCCGAAGTGCTAGTAAATTCAATAAACATTCTTTAAGTAAAACTAAAACTGTTGTTTCTCTCATATCACGACTACCCTCGTTACGCCCTTGTGATGTTGAATTGCACATCGAATTACCGCTAGGCTATCCGACATATATATGTATTTGTTATAAAATATAATATCAACACAAGTTTCGAACTTACTTTGGGGCTAGCTCAATCTGTATGAATTGTCCCTATATATTTATATTCTTACTCCATACAGTCAGCAGCAGAATAGCATTTTAGGTTTTACCCTACATGAATTTTCAAGTTGTTTTTCTTTTTTAATTAAGGCCTATTTATATCTGAGCAGTAGGTATTCCACCAACCTTAATAAGAAAAGTAGTATTTCTTTTCACTAGATGGTACTTAGCGTATACCGTTTAAGTCTGAATTGAATAGGCCCAATAATAACGCCTAAAGCCGACTATGCAGCAAATCGTCCACAAATCAAAACATTGCAAACGTAAGTCGTCTATGTAGCAAATCGTCTACAAAACAAATTGTTGTAAACGTCGACTTCTACAGAGACGATAATAGATGTAGCAACTAACAATTTGTTTGTTATGTGTGTGAAGATAATCTTCGTGTAAAAGTAATAAGTTACATAGGTATTTGTGTGATCATCCAAAAAAATAAGTCCAATTGTTTTTCAAAGTCCGGGACTTGATAAAGGGATGTCTCGTCACGTCGCAATACCCCAGCTGTCGGGCGAACAATGAATTATATTTTATTGTTTTCTCAAGAAAAAATACTAATGAAAATAGAAAGATATTTATTGTAGAGGGAGGCAGTTTAAGATTCGTAAAATGATAGTTAATATGGCTTTAATTTTCAAATAAGAATCTGAGTGCTTAGAACGAGTTTTTTGTTCACATTCGATCATGTCGACGTAAAGAAACCGACCAAATAGATAAGAACTCTCATATTGCGAATTTAGAAGACGCGTGCTACATATCAAAATTATGCGGCTAAAGCGTCTGTTACACAAGGAGAGTTTCTCGCACGCGAGCGGCGAATAATCGTATGCGATTATCCCATGGCAAAACTCGCCTTTCGATTATCGCCTGCGGTTGTTTACATTTTGACAAAAACTCGTAATATTCAAGCTATTCTCGAATGCGAGTATCACAGGTGAGATTCGCTTCTCTTAATATGTTTACACTACAAGCGAGTAATCGTAGATCTAAAAACGCATACGTGTCTCGACTTGTATAAACAATGCTCGGGCGAGAATCGCAAGTGTCGATGCGAGACTCGCGCAAATCACTCCGTACTGATTTTGACACGAGACTCGCCATTCGTGACCTAATTTACAAGTACACCTTGGGCCACCTCCGAAGACATTTAGCACCACCACTGACACTTCTGAACAACAGTCGTGTTTTTGAATGGCGAAACTCGTTAGAGAAACTCGTATGATTTGTTTACACAGGCTCGCGGCCCAGGAGAGCTTAAGTAGCGAGAATTGTATTCGAGAGGCAAAACTCGGAGCATTTGTTTACACTAGGCGACCATATTATTGCCTGGAAGAAATCGCCGCTCACGTGCGAGAAACTCTCCTTGTGTAAAAGACGCTTTACTTGTTCACGTTTCGAAGTGAGTAACCCGGCTAAATTGGATATGTAACACGCGTCTGATAAATTCACAATATGAAACAGTTTTCCATTTTGGTCGGCTTGTTGCAGTTAACACGTTCGAATGTGACCAAAAAACTCGTACTAAGCACTCAGATTGTTTATTCAGTACTTTTATTAGTCAAATACATTTTTAACAATAAATAATTATAATTCTATTTATAAAAATTACCCTTTTCAGTGTTTTTTTTAAACCACAAAGATGGCAAACAACCATACGGCACGCTTGATGGTAAGCATCACCGTAGCCTATAGACGCTTGCAATACGCTTGCAATTGCTTACAATCACTCACGCGTTGCCAACCCTCCCAACCAAGTGGAGATCTGGAGACCTTACTCACCGTAGGAGCACAAAATGGCCGATGGCCGAGACCAATGCTATTTGGCTACGACCTTCTGTAAATCTTCAATAAAAAGAAATAAGTCTCAAAAACGTATGTATATTTAGACCATTAACGAATGTAAAATGTTCTATTGTGAACTAAACCCACTAAAGGGTAAATAAACTTTAAAGACAAGAACACTACTCGGCTTATGTTAATCTCGAAAGTAGGATTTGTGTAAAGTTGTGGCACAATGAGTACATTCTAGTCTTTTTAACTTTTAATACAAAGCTCCTACTGTACACGTCGCGCACATCACGCACGGCATACCTTTTTGCATTGCTGCAGTGCAGCGTTTACGTACTTTACGTATACTGCTTTGATAGTGTAGTAGGTACCAAACTGTTCGGGAATGTTTACTTTTATGTAAGTAATGCCGTGGTTCCGAACCTGGGGGTAATTACCCACGCGGGGGTAAATCTGCTTTTTTATGGGGGTTTATTATTTATTTATTTATTAAACAGCACATGTAACAATATAGAATCCATAAAGACTAATTAAAATTATTACATATACCCTGTAAGGGTGTAGGCAGATAAATAGAGTGGCGCTGATGAGATCCTATACAGCATAAATAACATACTTAAACTAATAAACACAACAATATTATTCACATTCATGACAAAGCCATCAACATTATAACGTCCTATCTTCCATAAACGAATAACCTAATAATTAAGACATAATATCTTAAAATTATAGATCGAATCGCAGCATTTTTTTAATTGCCGTCGCATCGCGCTATCGCAATTGCAGGAAAATTGTCAGACTGATGTCCAATTTGTGATTAATGTATTTGCTAGTATTGTTTGTAATGATAACGGTAAAAAGGTTTTCCTAATAGGTCATAGGGGTAATAATATTGAAAAGGTTAGGAACCACTGAATTGTAATGTGTTAATTTAATCTTTAAGTAAAGTATAAAGCAAATAAGCGGGGGTAACCACTTTCAATCCCGTAGTTTGAAAAAGTGTGAATGAAGGACAGTTGTCTGTCAAATTTTTTCATTCCCTTTCAGAGATGAAACGTATAGGTAGTCAGTTAGTAAATGTAATGGGGTATAGCAAATACCATTGTGCATCTAACCTTATTTACTCAGCGAAGCGAAAGGCAGTGCCAAATGACTTCAACTACTTCTTATCGAAGCTGTAAATTGTAGAATTTCACATTGTACTGAAGCTGACAAATCCTTATTCTTTCTCTATCCAATTGCAAGAAACTAGCGTATTTATTTGACTAGTGTGATTTACACACACACACACACACACACTAAAGTCCTTATTTATAATAATACTAGCTGTTACCCGTGGCTCCTCCCGCGTGGTCAAGTGAAAATTCCAATAATTTCGTTCCCGTGGGAATTAAAAAAAACCTCGACTTTAACCTTGTCATCATCATAAAGGGAATCTCTATAAAAAAACTCAGCTTTTCAGGTTAAGCGCTTCCGATAATACACGTGTAGTCTAATTATTCCGAATCCTATGGGAATTTTAAAAATCCCATCTAAATCCTTGTCTACTTTGTAAAGGGAAGCTTAATACAGAATCTAGGAGTTCTAGGTTGAGCGCCCACAATAATACACGTGCAGTCCTATTTTTCTCGTTCCCGTGGGAATTAAAAAAAAACTGACTTTATCCTAGTCAACATCATAAAGGAAATCTCTATAAAAAAAAACAGCTTTTCAGGTTAAGCGCTTCCGATAATACACGTGTAGTCTAATTATTCCGAATCCTGTGGGAATTAAAAAAAAAACATTTTTATCCTTGTCTACTTTGTAAAGGGAAGCTTAATACAGAATCTAGGAGTTCTAGGTTGAGCGCCCCCGATAATACACGTGTAGTTTTATGATTTTCTGTAGGATTTTTAAAAAACCCTGTCTTTGATATTGTCCACTTTTTAAAGGGATCCTCAATACAAAATCTCAGCTTTTTTGGATGAGCGCCCCCGATAATTGAATCTGTAGGAATTTTAAAAAATCCCGTCTCATTCCTTGTCTACTTTATAAAGGGAACATCAATACAAAATTCTAGTGTTTTAGATTGAGCGCCCACAATAACACACGTGCAGTCCTATTTGTCCCGTTCCCGTGGGAATTAAAAAAATCCCGTCTTCATCCTTGTCAACATCATAAAGGAACCTCTACCTATACAAAATTTCAGCTTTCTTGGTCGAGCGCCTGCAATAATACACTTACAGTCCTATTACTCCCTTTCCCGTGGGAATTGTATAAAACCCCATCTTTGTCCTTGTCAACATCTTAAAGAGAACCTCTATACAAAATTTCAGCTTTCTAGGTTGAGCGCCTGCGATAATACACTACACTTACAGTCCTATTACTCCCTTTTCCGTGGGTATTTTAAAAAATCCTTTCTTAGTGAGCTCCTACGCCCTAAAAGGAACCCCATGCAAAATTTAAGACTCCTGGCACTTGTAGTTTCGGATATTTCGTGATGAATCAGTCAGTGATTTTCTCTTAGTTGCCTTGCCTAATAGGAGGGATGCATGAACCTAGAAAAAAAGGTGGACGGAATCATACTAAGAATTGAAGCACCCTAAAAAAAAATTTCCCATTGGAATGACATACTTTTAGCCTATGTTGGGCTCAGTACCCCTGACAATATGTATACAAATTTTCATAATGATCGGCTGCTTAGTCAAGCTGTGAAGGAATAACAAACAATCAAATAAACAAACTCACTTTCTCATTTATAATATTAGTACGAATATGATGAAGTATGATATCGAAAATCATTTTGCAAAAGCTTCGTTTAATATTCATAGCCGATTTTTCAGATCGTCATGAAAAACGGAGTTTGACGGTTTTTCGTTGGGACGACCCTTTCCTTTCCATCAAATGGATCAATTTAGTGGACAATGGCGCCTATCAACTAAAGGTAGGTTGTTGACTTGAGTGCTTACCAAATTAATGGAGTCGATATAATTCGATATGACACACTGTAGCAATGTCACAGATTACTGCAGTGTTATGAAATAAAATAAATTATACATAATTCACACAACGTTTATAGTCCCAAAGTGAGATAGGCTTTTGTTTTTGTTATGTGTCAGTAAAATGCATAACTACAATGTCCCATCGCTTAGGAAAGAGGCGGAGGTCTGTCGGGACTCGTTAGGAAGTCGATTGGGGGACCGATTCAAAAACGTGACGACTCAAAAACTTCGATCGACAACTCTACCAGCAGGCATCTGGGGCTCGGGATGGTAGGCAGCGTACTCAACAGTTAGATACGCTCCGCTCGGGAAGCTGTGTTATAGATAATTGAGAACAGGATATATTTTATGATAGATCATTGACCTATATAATATACTAGCTTCCGCCCGCGGCTTCGCCCGCGTGGCCTAGTAACAATTAGCATATCTTTCTTCAGAAACAAATTCCGGTCCGGCACGGCCCGGTACGGTACGGTTTCATCCGGTCCGATCAGGTCCGGTCGATCCGGTCCGGTCCGGTCCGATCGGTCCGGTCCTTATAAGGACCCTACATGACAAATTTGGCATCTTTAGACCCAGCGGTTTAGGCTGTGCGTCCCCTCTCAACTTCGTTTGCGTATATCATCTCGCTTTCCCGTGGGAGTTTTGAAAAATCCTTTCTTAGTACATCCCTAGACGTCGTAAGGAACCTACGTGCCAAATTTGGAATCTCTAGACGCAGCGGTTTTGGCTGTGCGTTGATACACCCTCGCAACTTCGTTTGCGTATATCTCGGTTTCCCGTAGGAATTTTGAAAAATCCTTTCTTAGTACACCCCTAGACGTCGTAAGGAACCTACAGTCCAAATTTGGAGTCTCTAGACCCACCGGTTTGGGCTGTGCGTTGATATATAGTTAAGTCAGTCAGGACTTTGAATTTTATATATATAGATGAAGAAAAAAAAAACGGTCCGGTCCGGTTCGATCCGGTCCGGTACGGCCCGGTACGGTGCGGTTCCTTCCAGACCGATCAGGTCTGATCCGTTCCGGTCCGGTCCGGTCCGTTCCGGTCCGGTCCGGTCCGGTCCGGTCGGTCTGGACCTTATAAGGATCCTACATGTCAAATTTGGCATCTCTAGACCCAGCGGTTTGGGCTGTGCGTCCCCTCGCAACTTCGTATGCGTATATCTCGCTTTCCCGTGGGATTTTTGAAAAAATATTTTTTTGTACATCCCTAGACGTCGTAAGGAACCTACATGCCAAATTTGGAATCTCTAGACCCAGCGGTTTGGGCTGTGCGTTGATATACCCTCGCAACTTCGTTTGCGTATATCTCGGTTTCCCGTAGGAATTTTGAAAAATCCTTTCTTAGTACACCCCTAGACGTCGTAAGGAACCTACAGTCCAAATTTGGAATCTCTAGACCCACCGGTTTGGGCTGTGCGTTGATATATAGTTAAGTCAGTCAGGACTTTGAATTTTATATATATAGATGTATTGATAGATATTGAAACACTAATGTTCGTTTTCACCAACGCCTTCTAGCGTAGGCATAACCTAACCGGAGCAATTTTGTATGACATTAAATTTGATTAAGTACATAAGGTTTTTTCCTACAGCTAGGAAGTGTTGCTGAAATCGGGCATCAGACTCAACTTCAATCGTTCAGTTTAACATACATACGCAATATTATAATTAACCTATATGCCTTTTTTTAAAAGTCAAAGTCAAAAGTACGGCCACTTAGACACGTCATTTACAAATGAGTGTTACATAATAATATTATTATTCCCCGGTGCGGTGGTCGAATGGCTAGCAATTGTCACTTTATAGTTTATCCCATGGGCCGCGGGTTCAAATCCTGCGCAAGGCAAACATTTGTGTACATGAACATGTCTGTTTGCCTTGTTCTGGGTGTTTTCTATGTATAATAAGTATTTATTTACAAAAAAAGTAAATATTTAAGTATAAATTTTGTAAGCAATCAAGTACCCATTACTACCCATAGTAGAAGCTTAGTTGGATACTAGATGGCGTTGCGTGAAAAAAAAACTTCAATCTTTCAATATCAGAAATTGTACAAGAAAACCTTTAGAAAATCATTCATTCAATCAAAAGTCAGTCAACTAAATTCTAATTCCAGCACTCATTCCGCTGTTTCGAATGGCCGTATCAATTTTATATTTGTCAGACTCATAAAATTGGGTGTAAAAAGTAGACCTTTTTTGTCAAATAGAGAATTTTTAGAGGCAATTTGCACTCTGTTGCTAAGTAATAGCACCATTTTCGGCTCCAATGACACCCGATCCAGATTGCTATGGGGGTTTGTAATTTTACGCATCGTTAACTCCCCGGCCAGTAGGTATTATGGTTTCGTATCTGTAAAATTACATTCTGTGTTAAGAAATCTATACTTAAAAAGCCCCAATCTTAGTGGTAGCTATAGGGTGAAATAGGGTGAAATAGTAATAAGGTGTAAATAAAAACCTAATAAAACTGTTGTTTCTCAAAATGAATTACATTATAATGATAATAAAAGACATAGGACATTATTACAAATTACACTAAATTTGGTCATGCATCGTCAACTCGATAGACGACCGCTTCCTAATGTTCACAACTCACAACATATTTTTGCCGCTGATTGTACAGACAAGAGCAGATCGACCTTTACATAATGGACTTTGTACCATTCTTAAGTTCTATGTCATAAGAGCCAAAATTGTACTGCAAGTGTACAGCTCGAAGTGCTCCTGAAATGAAATGAAATCGTTTATTTCAGAAATTAGACCTTCACAGGCACTTTTTCTTGTCATTTACAATTTGTATATATGTATAAAGAAAATAAACTACGTTTTATACTATCACCATTTCGGACACAAGCAAAATGGCCACCGGTAAAAGAAATGGCGAAAGAAACCCGGTTACGGCCTTTTTTGTCATTTAGCAATTTTTTTCTTTCACTCTTTTGTTACAATGTATAAGTACATTTATAAGAATAAATAAAATACCGATCCAGGTACATACAGAAATCAAGCTCTAAACGCGGGATGTCGATCCAAATAGCGCTATGGTCAAATCCTAACTTACTTTACCACTTTATTCAAATATTCAAAACATTAATTCAGTGAGTCTTCAAAGGAACTTTCTCTACTTAAAAACATACAAAAATAATATTTAATTAATCTACTCTACAAACTACCATACCATTTGGGAGAATAAGCAACATGTGATAAATTCAAAATGCAAAATAATTTTATTCAAATACGCATAATATAAGCTCTTTTGAATCGTCACAATTTTTTCCTACCACTAGTTCAGACGGCAGATTTGTACTAAGAAGAAACTGGCAAGAAACTTAGCACTTGCTCTTTTAAAATGGTATTAATAAGATACAAATTACAATGACAGAAAATATAATACATGAAATGGCGAAAAAAAAACCAGCTACCGGTCTTTTTTGTCATTTAAAATAAGTCGTATTTTTTTAAATTATGCATGTAAAAACAGCCGTTAAAAACGAAATTACATTTTATTTTTTTTTAAATAAAACTTGTTTTATAAAGTTAAGAGTCAACAGTTTGTGAAAGGCACCGCTAATTAGTGAGTCTTTATTAAATTGCTAATAACAAAGCTTATTTAATTTTCACCACAAAATCAGCACTATGTACTTATTAAGAATAATAATGGTGTTGCACTAAAAACATTTGAAATATTTTAAAAGAGACTTTTACAACTTTGAATTGACAAAAACAACGTTGCTAATTAGAAGCTACATAAGACTTATCTAAGAATACAAAGTATGTTAAATTTTTTACCCTAAATTACTTAAATAAATCCATATTAATATTATATAATATGAATGTGTTTGTTTGCCTTTCTTTCGCGTCAAAATAATCAAACAGATATGACTAAGAGATTCTAAGAGAGGTAGGGCACAGCGCATAATCCGCTCAAATCGGAGCAGCCCTGGGGAAGGACCTCCACCTTACAGAAGATCGTAGCTAAATAGCATTGGTCTCGGCCATGTTGTGTTCCTACGGTGAGTAAGGTCTCCAGAGCTCCACTTGGGGGGTTGGGAGGGTTGGCAACGCGTGAGTGATACCCCCGGTATTGCTTACGTCTATAGGCTACGGTGACGGCTTACCATCAGGCCGACCGTATGCTTGTTTGCCACCTGTGTGGTATAAAAAAAAATAAAAAAAATAACTCTTTTTAGGGTTTCGTGGTGAACCATGGTACCATGGATGGTGAACTAACAAGTAACTTTTATAGTTTTGCCAAGTCCTTATGTCTGGATTTTCGTCGACTGACACCACGAAGTATTGGCACCACGGCGTCAATGGCAAACGACTCTTTTTGAATTAGCCGATTGGGACTATCTCTCGGTGTAAATCTAGTAACATAATATTTGAGTCGTGGTCGATTGACACCTTTTTGATTAATTTGTTTTTTTTTGGTTCCTTCTGTCCGACTGTCCACGGTCTATGTCTGTAAGAACATATATCTGGTTTGCCACCTTGGTAAATAAAAATAAATAAATGAAAGTAAACAAACAGTTTATTTCCAACTATTAAACAACGACTTACAGCTAATATATCGTGCTTAAGTTGAAGTTTAACTACATATTGCTTTAAAACATTAATGTACGAAACAATTTGAGATTGAGGAGCTCGGCGGCGCGCGGCGGCGGCGTCGCTGTGTGTCGCACACAACAAACACAAGTTAACAATATCGACTCTAACCAGGGTCTAGAGATTTCAAATTTGGAATGTAGCTTCCTTACGTCTAGGGGTGTACTAAGAAAGGATTTTTCGAAATTCCCACGGGAAAGCTAGATGTACGCAAACGAAGTTGCGATTCCAAAGGCATGTAGGTTCCTTACACCGGATATATACCGGACCGACCGGACCGGAACGGATGGGACCTGATCAGACCGGATGGAACCGTACCGTACCAGGCCGTGCCGGAACCGGACCGAACCGGACCGGACCGGAATTTGTTTCTAAATAAAAATTTGCTAATTGTTAGTAGGCCACGCGGGCGAAGGCGCGGGCAGAAGCTAGTTGTAAACTTGTAAGTACTTTGAAATTACAAAGTTTTATAACGATGCTTACATTATTAGTATAAAAATATTAGTTCTAGGTCACCTCTTACATCAATTACCTGTACATAAAATCTATAGAATGATGGAAATTAAGTCCATAAACTTCATGAAAGAAATTAAATCACAGATGACCCAGTAAAAATTAAAACACTACTGCACAGGTGATATAAAATAATAATATAGCATTGGGGAAAATGAAACGGGAGTCTCGTTTCATTTTCGTGGAAATGAAGCCCAGAGTCACGTCGAGATAACAAAATCCATAGGTTAAATTAAACCAATGTTACATAGCACGAAAATAATTTACGTAGGTACACATATTGTGCAATTACAATTCGTTGACTTTCAAGTAGGTAAAACAAAAGTTAAATTGTATTAAAATTTGAATATCGATGCGAAAGCTGAAAAGGGATAACCGCCACTTTACCCTTGCCTACGTCACATATTAACAACCTATGTAAACCCTTTTAGGATTACTGGTATTTCGACTGAGTGTGGTCACAGGAGCACGAGTATTTTAACTCTGGTGGTAACTGCTAATATGTGACAACGGTTTGCGCGTATTTTCATCGCATTTCGTGTTCCATCGCGGTATTTCTTTAACCAACAATGAGTTCAATGTTAAATTACATATTATGCACAGTATGATGCATCCTTAATCGTAGATAATAATACAAACTTGTTTCCCGCATCTGTCCTTCTCCTGTCGTTTTAAACCATGTATTTATTGAATTTTGAAGTAAGTATATAAAAAATGTATTTCTTCCATTTTATCTTTTAACTAGGTTTTTCCAGCGGCTTCGCTCGTGGTTAATTTTATGACATAGATCTCGTTTGACAACAAAACAACCCATAGCGCGACTTGTGGCGCCATCTGTTGGCCGATAGCCCATCCCATACAGCGCCCTCTATAGTAGAAAAAATATTTTCCCATTGAAAATGACATACTTTCACGGGATAAAAAGCCTATGTTGGGCTCTGTACGTCTGACAATATGTATACAAATTTTCATAATGATCGGCTGATTAGTCAAACCGTGAAGAAATAACAAATAAACAAACAAACTCACTTTCTCATTTATAATTTTAGCTGTGATATTAGTATAATTGAGTATTAACCCTTTCAGAACGATAAATATTTTTTCTAATTTTGATATATTTATTGAGTAATACAAAGTCGCTAGGAGCTAGGGTGCCTCAGAAAAATAATGAAAAAAATCTCCCCCCCATGCCTTTTCCTACAAAATTCCTTTCTACATTCATGTCGTACCAGGTAAACTAACACTTCCCAGCGTGTGAGCTATAAACTAACTAAATGAAAATGTAAACTAATGACTATATTCTATTGTAGTTTTAATAAACTTTCAGCGGGAAGCCATTTTACAGCGGCCATGTTGAAAAATAATTTATATTGTAGCATCTGTTCGTTCATTTAAGGCTTTTTGACTATTATACTGTAGTGTTTTTTATGTCACAGAAAGTGTTTTTTAATGTTGTACCACAGGCAAACAAGCAATCGGGATACTTGATGGAATGTACTGACGCTTATGAACATCAGTAATAAATACCAGAGGCACTGCCAATGCATTGTCTGCTACAAGGAATGAAAGATAAAGGATAGGAAAAGAAAAAAGGAAGAGAGTTGAGTTTCCAACAGAAAAAATGAGATTGTAGTGACAAGGTATGTATTCTATTAACTTTAATCGTATTCTAAGCGTGATTGAAATCCTTACCAAATAAATGTTTAATTTATTTAAGGTACTAAAATGATAACCAATTTAAGCCGCTGACTGTATACATTCAATTTTATAAATAACTAGCTTTTTGCCCGCGACTTCGTCCGCGTGAAGTTCTGGACCCGTTCCCGCGGGAACTACATTGAATTTCGGGAAAAGCTATAGCCTATGTCACTCCCTGATAATGTAGCTTTCTACTTGTGAAAGAATTTTTGAAATCGGTCCAGTAGTTTCGGAGCCTATTCAATGCAAACAAACAATCAAATCTTTCCTCTTTATAATATTAGTATAGATTATATAAATAATAAATTGCTTTTATTTCAACTAAACAGTATGTTCAAATTAATTAGTACTAATATAATTAGAAATAACTCTACAAACTACAGTCATATTTAAAATACAAATGAACCTAAAACTAAAAACCTTACAAAATATAATAAAATAATTAAAATATACATATTATTAAAAGAAGTCCCTTTAGGCAAGGTTCCGAAGATACTGGCAGCGTTCCCCCTTTGTATAGCTAGACTAATTCTTTGTCCGAGGTAGCTGCCAGCTCTTCGGTCTCCTGTGATGTCAATATTAAATTGTACAAAGTCAAGTGTTTTAATACAAAAAAAAACTGGTTGAAGTGCGTGTCGGGCCACGCACAGTATAGGGTTTCGTATTAGCTGTGCTTTGCTTACTTGCAAATGAGTCCAATATCATACCCCACAGCCCATAACATGGGGTGGGCGCGAAAAAAATCATTTCCACTTTTCATGTAAGGGAGGGGCACCCCAAAGGATTTTTTCAAAATTTTGTTCCAGCACTTTATTAGCATTGTAAATGTGTATATATACGCTTTCTAGCATTAAGCGTGTAGGCGCTAGACCGCGGACAGATAGACAAAAGGACATGGAGAATCTATAAGGATTCCTTGTAGTACGGAACCATAAAAACATCGGAAATATCTAAGTAATTTTTTTTTTATAAAAACAAATGCATTATCTCTTGAGATCGCTCTATTTTCTAAATTGCCGCGATTTACCATCCCCTTGCGACTTCGTCCGATGTGATTTCAAGGATGTCTACGGTAGCATTATTTCACCCAATGAAATTATTGAGAAAAATTTGCGAGTTTCACAGGGAAATTGCTTTATTTTCTAGAGTAAAATGCTATTTTATATTGGCAGACGACGACGGTACCCACGCATTCTGAGTTTTAATTTCCTTGAAAATTGTGAATAGATTTCCGTGAAAATATGTCTTAACTGACGGAGGAAACGGTAACAATATCCGTTGTTATGTTTAAGAGTTAGCGGATATACAAACAAAAAGACACGTTTACAAAACAACCTTCATCTAATCTGAAGCTTTGTAATTCAATACATAATATATCTACTGTTTACATTCTTTTCAATACAAAAAATCCATACAATAATCATAAGTAAAAGTTATAAGTCCACTATGCATGCAGTGACTACCACTATTTTAGACTATTTTAGACACAGATTAGGACTACACTAAACTCTAAAATAATTAGATTTAAGACTTAAGAAATGTGTGTATGATGTGTTGGTAGTCCATTAAAAAAACATTGTTCACTTTTTATTCCGTCTAATATTTTTTTATCGTGACTTTATAATAGACACAACGATGAGAAAGTGTGGGTATGACCTGTTACTCAAGACATAGGAATTGTAAAACATTGGTGCTAATTCTGTTGTATATAAAACTAGACTAAACTAATTTTGACAGGACCAAAGGTGTCGTTGTCCTTTCTTAGTTTACAATTAGTGACAAGGATAGCAACACTTCTAGTCCTGTCAAAATTAGTTTAGTCTAGTTAAATGTACAACAGAATTAGCACCATTGTCTTCTTCTATGCCTAAGTTCACTTCACTCCGGTCAACTTTGCGAGAGTAGTGTAAAGCAAGAACCCGAATTCAGAAAAAAAAAAATATAGAAAAAATAAAAAACATCGAACATTTGCTTTTGCAAATTATTTAAAACAGAAAGATGAAATAGTGAATTATTCTCTCTTGAATATAACCTGAATAGAATATTATAATAAGAGGGTCTAAATCATTTCCTTTGGAGTGACTCTTCCCGTACATTATGTTACAATTGGAAATTCATATAAAAGGCTGTGATGTCAATGAATCTTTCGGTTATTTTTCTAAGGGACAAAAATGTGAGTATGGAGAATTCGTCATTGTGTCCGTTCGTATAAAAAGGTCGGCATTTACATTTGTTATGCTACTTTTATGTGTAAGAGAAATATTTTCACAGCTTACCTTTTTTTTTCGTTTAGGCGATAGGTTCTTAATTGGTGACAAAGGACGGCCACCTTACAACATGACACCTTCAGACATCACCTGAAAGATCTTTCGACGTTAAGAATTTACGTTTTGCAATGCTTAAACTATTTAATACTTTAAATTCGCGGGTAAATGCATATTAGTCAAGCAGTTGCATACTAAACTCGAAAAGCGGCCAGCCACGCATCAAGACCAGCTGAACCACTAGTGAATATGGCCAGTAATAGGCACCAAGTCAAAAGTAAATAAAAGCAAAACGCTTGTGCCATAAATGCCATAAATACAAATAAGTCCTTTTGTTAATAAAAAAATAAAAATGAACGTAAACGAAAAATGAAAGCAGTAATCTGTTTGATATGAATATTCAATTTACAATCTCTTCAATGATAAATTGACAATCAGATTCTTGAGTGCTCAAATTGTATGGCTTTGTGTTGCGTTTTGAAGTAAGTAATCAATCATGCCATGCGTGCACTTTACTT
Source organism: Endotricha flammealis (assembly GCA_905163395.2). Classification (NCBI taxonomy): domain Eukaryota; kingdom Metazoa; phylum Arthropoda; class Insecta; order Lepidoptera; family Pyralidae; genus Endotricha; species Endotricha flammealis. Next base: position 3,487,066 of record LR990869.1, on the reverse strand, counting down.
ATTAAAAAAATATTATTAAATACTGTCCATTTTTTAAAGATTTTTTAGATTACTATTGGTTGACTCGAATCGTATTTTACAAATAAAATATTGAAACGCATTTAAAAAAAAATTAAAAATTAATTTGAATAATTTTATTGTCATAAAATTGGATGTCTTCTGCAAAGGTTAAAATTTGACCACTGTAGAATTTAGCTGTCACTGTCAAACTATAGAAGGAAATTTTAAAATGAGGTTACCTAGCTTGAGACTTATGTGTGCAATTAAAATTAATAAGCGTTTCAGAAACTTTTGTTTTAATAAAAACATCTGAATAGTTTGTTTGAATGTGTTAATTTCTGTTATTGTCAGTCGAAATTGTTTTTTTTTATTACTTTTGATACATCAATTCTTGGTGGGCTATTCAACATTACGCTCAAGTAAACTGCAAAACAATTATTAGACTCTATTCTTGATGTCTGTGGGCTATTCGACATCACATCACGCTCAAAAATACAATATTATATGTAAATAAGGATTGGATCAGTAAATTGATCCTTCAATTTTGAATAAATTGAATATTAACTCTAAATAAAATATTTGAAGCTATTCAAATAAATAAAAAAAGTATTTTCTAGATCATAGAAAATCCTAGCTTACACCCCCAAAAAGAAGTTTAAACGATGTTTATAATAAACTAGCTGATACTCGCGGCTCCGCCCGCGTGGTAAAGGGAAAATGTCAATATTTTTTCCCATGGGAATCTCTTTATCCCGTAGGAAAAAGTAGCCTATGTACTCTCCAGACCTTAAACCATCTCCAATAAAAAATTAATATCAATCCGTTCATTACTTTCCACGTGAAGGGAGGACAAACAAACAAGCAAACACATTTTCAAATTTATAATATTAGATGAAAGTTTAGTATGGATAAACCTGATCTTAAATACTTTGGTGAACGATCGTCATGACTGGCAAATTTTCCCTATTTTCACATGCATTTCAAATGGTGTAACAAAATAAGAGTAAAACACACAACAACGGGAGCTGGCCGGAAGCAGACGACTCGCGCCGCAGTTCATGTGAAGTCGTTCATATAAATATAGAGAACACAAAAGCATTGATGTAACAAAGTACTCAACTTGAACCGACCCACTTTTGTCTGCGTATTTCGGGCATTATGTCATCAGAAACAAAACAAGGGGTATGAGTTTAATTATGTTTTAGGTTTATGTTGAAATCAGGTTTTTGATCAAAAGCCTTTTTTTTAAGATTTTGATTAAGATCCGCAAGAAGACAAAATCATTACTTTGTTTTGGCATAAACCTGAAAATATTCAGTGTTTTCCTCAAAACCTAGACTGGGTTCGTTTTATGATAAAACTAATGACAAAATCCTCGACTGGTTTAGTTTTAACCATTTTAAAACTAACCACAGTGCGTTTTGTGGCCGTTGCGGAAAATAGGCCACAACGCGTTGATTGAACCTTAAGAAAAATTCGCGGGTTAATGATTTCGGGGTTATGATCACAAGATAACCCTAACCTGTGAGGCGCCAAATTATTCCTACGATGTCGCGTTGTGGCCGTGCCCCAAGCCACAACGCGGAATCGTAAGAAAAATTCGTTGTGATTGTGACCATGTAAACTAAACCAGTCGAGGATTTTGCCCTTAGTTTTATCATAAATCTAACCCAGTCTAGGTTTTTGTTGTTGGATATTTTCAGGTTTATGCCAAAACGAAGCAAAGATTTTGTCTTCTTGCGGATCTTGATCAAAATCCTAGGTTTTTGATCAAAAACCTGATTTCATCATAAACCTACAACATAATTTACTTTTAAGGGATTTCGCCCTTTTATGTAACGTTTTTATAGTAGATTCAACATAATCTGTGTTGACGCTGCAGACACACGGAAAATAAATAAAAAATGGATTGTGTTTTTTTTCATTTTGAAAGGATAAACATTGACTTAAACCCTTCACGCGTTGTAGGGTCTGTCGAACCTTTGGGTTAGTTGAAAGAGGACACGCCATTGTGCGATTTCGGCCACTTCCCGTATGTATACCGATACAGCAGTATACCAGTACAGATACGAATGTAACGGCTTACCTTTCCTTCTGCTTAATATTGAATGTTATCATCAACAATAATCATTAACAATAGGTTTCTCTACACGATGGTCCTTCGACGACTGGACGAATAAGCCATGATACGAAAGTATGAGAGAGTGTAGATCTAGTAGCATTGTATAGTTGTGTGTTGTGTAATGTTTAGATAGTAAAAAAGGCGGCAAAATTTGGGCTCACGGTTTATAAAGCAATTGAAAATCGATTGTCGTCATGCAATGCACTAAGAATGAGTTTCAAACTTCGTTTTATAACTGCCCGTAGCCAGCCGGGACCAGTTATGATGACGTAGTTTTATTTTTATTATCGTAGCCTAAACTCTCCAAATTCTAGGCAAAGGATTACTTCCATCCATTAATTCATGAATTTGAAGGTGTTTGATTTGAACGTAAAAATTCACGACGGTTGTAAAATGCGGTGGATGAGCAGTCTAGGCCCGCGGATGCCACCGTTGTTTGTTTGTTGTTTGAAATACTCTTCCGCCGCCATCCTAAGTTGGTACATGCTATTTTATTATCTAGCTTATTGATTTTTATTTCGAAGATAATCTATATCGATATATTTAAAAGAAAGTCGTGTTAGTTATACCATTTGAAGAACGGCTGAAGCGATTTGGCTGAAAATTGGTGGAGAGGTAGCTTAGAACCAGACGGACAGGGTAGGGTAGGGTAGGATAGGATAGGTAAGAGTAGTGCCTCGAAGTCGGAATAAAGTTCGCCGTGTCAGCTAGTTCAGAATAACTAAAGATTGAATTCAAGGTTGATTAATTATTTTCTTTGAACAAAAACGCCATTAAACCAAACATTTTCCATAAAATATTAGCAGTATTGGAAAAGGTCTGTCAGAGCCTTCAAGATTATATCCGTTTTAAATTCCCCGGGTATCTAAGGGGTTAAATTAATCTGCGAAATGTATGTTTACATACAAAAGCTCCGTTACTCGCAAGTAAATATAAATATTCATTTTATGATACGTCATGTAATAATATTGTATTAATGATATTAAAATACAGTCGATTTTCATAATAAATAAATTGGCCTTACCTTCTTTTTGATTTATTCTGTTGCAAGATAACTTTTTCATACTCGTCTAACGAGTTGCACAAAAAAAAAAGTTAATGACACATTAAGTTTCAAGATACCTTTTTTTTTTAAAATTAACAATGACGTCTGATTTAAAAGTGTAATTTTTGAGATGTATATGTGCAAACTGTAAATTTAGTTTTTTAAACGCAACTGAACTAGTTACGCCAGTGGTCGGCAACCTTTTCACGGGCAAAGGCCACATAGTAACAAAATGAGATAGAAGCGGGCCGTACTGTTAATGAAGAATAAATTGTCATAAAATTTCTCATTTCGCTACCTATCATTAAAAAATTGTCATAGTTCTAATTTTAAGATAATGAGTAAGGTTTGAAAGGAATACGTATAAAAACTGAAAATGTGTGGAGAAAGGATGTACAATATAAAGAAATTTTTCTATATCAGAAACATCGACATTTCCTTTGAAATATTCATAATTCTGTTTAAGGAAATCGAAAATATTATCTTACATGTATAAAAGAACGTGTAATTGCTCAGAAATTGATACAGCATTCAATTATTTTATTAATATTACGAACTTCGCTACAAAGGGTATTAAAATATAAAAAATACCTAATGTTTTTATACTCAGTTGGAATAATTATATTAGAATATATATGAAACATTTTTCTATCAATCTTCATCAATGTAAATTAGTAAAAAAATATTACAAAATTTTTAAAGTTATGTAAAGCAGAGTCTAAAATTTAAGCTTTTTTAAAAAAAATCTGGAATAGGTTTGCGTTTGACCACAGAGCGTGCCTGATGGTAAGCACCGCTGTGGTCTACGATGTAACACGCTCACCTAGTAAAAGCATATTTACTCGAGATTTGAAGACCCCTGGATTGTATTTTTCAGGAAACACGTGTGTTCTAAACTACTGGCGAATTTTACCGAGGCGAAGTTAGACGAAGTTTTGACTAAGTATAGAAGTGAAGAAAAGAAGCCAATGTCACTATCCAGACCTTCAATCATGTCAATCTGTTTTTTACTTTCGACGTGAAAGAAGAACAAACAAACATACTTTCGCATTTATAATGCCTGGATATTGGTACAAGACATCATTAACTAGTACATTATGTTATTAGAACCTTCACGGCATACGGTAAACAAGAATGTATTACTAGAGATTACCGCGAACTTTGTCCAAATATTACCGTAGACTGCCATAATTTGAGTACGGTTCAGATCCCGACAGATAAAACCCAATATAAAAAGGGTAACATATGCTAATGTTCTTATGAATAGAATTAAAAGGATTGCGTCGTAAAATGTTTATTAAATAAAATGATTAATATAACTGATAATAATAATTGTTCCACGCAGTTGTTATGAATAATTTAAATTTTATTTTAGTTTTTCATTTTATTAATGAGCTGTTTCTTTTAGGTATAATCAGTTGGTTTTTAAAATCATCAAAAGATGGCACTAGCATTATTTTTTGGTATTGTTGGGGCCAAATATTTAGTCTGTGGCAAGAAAGAACTGACCGAATGTCAATTTGACTAATTTCTGTTTCAGTCATTTGTCATTTCTGAAGCATTGATTGAAGTTTTTTTGTATTGTAGCAAAAAGGTCACTCCACCCACCCACTCTTTTATTACCAAAAGTGCCAGGCTGCGCCATCTATCGAGTGGCGAAAAATACCTAAAAGAAAACTGCTCATTGGAATGGTGCGCTTTTTTATATTTTGCTCCAAAGAGAAGTGCTAATACTGTATTAGCGAGCAGACACAACGTGTATACATACACGTAAAATACGTACATACACCTAAATGTTATTAAACTTTGTTATTAATTGATATTGAATAATGTTTATTGTATAATGCTATTTTTATATCAGAAATTACTGTTTTTTTTAAAGGGTTTAAACAAAATAGCCACGGTCCACAAGGAAAAGGATTTCGGACATAAGGTTGCCGACGGCTGCCTTAAATTCTTTCAGTCTTACTGTTTATAATTTTTTATAGACACTACTTAATAATATAACTATTGACGATCTCCATGGCGTAATGGTTACCATGCCGGCCCGCCAGGAGGTCCCGGGTTCGAATCCCGGTCGGGTCATGAAAAACGAGCTTTTTCCGATTGGCCAGGGTCTTGGATGTTTATCTATATAATAATTATGTATTTGTTATAAAATATAATATCGTTGAGTTAGTATCCCATTTCCATAACACAAGTGTCGAACTTTTACTAGAACTTTTACTTTTGGGCTAGCTCATAATGTGTGATTTGTCCCAATATCATACTCATACTAATATTATAAATGAGAAAGTGAGTTTGTTTGTTTGTTATTCCTTCACGGCTTGACTAAGCAGAATCATTATGAAAATTTGCATACATATTGTTAGGAGTACAGCCCAATATAAGCCACTTTTAATCCCGTGAAAGTATACAATGTCATTCCAATGAGAAAATATTTTTTCTACTATAGAGGGTATCTCTAGTAGAGGCTACGCTGTATCGCCAACAGATGGCGCCACAAGTCGCGCAATGGGTGGGTTGTTTTGTTGTCAAACGAGATCTATGCCATAAAATTAACGCGCGCGAAGCCGCGGGGAAAAGCTAGTATTTTTTTAATTTGAGAAAAAAATTGTCAATTTGAGAACAAACTGCCATACATTAGAAAGAACCTTGAACTTTTCACGGCTCATTTCGTGTTTTTTATTACATTCCCGTGACACAGCGTTTGTGTGATGTTGAGTGGGTGCTTAGTCATTAGTTTTTCAATATAAAAGTTTACGCTTTCAGATAACTTTCATCTTTAAAAACTTTTCTGAAGTAGATAAGTACTTAATAATAAAACGGCAAAGACTTTCAGGAAATCATTATGATGTGAATCGAATCAGATTTTTGATGTTTTCATCGCTTTTCTTACATTTTCGTTTTAGTCCTTAGAATCCTTTATTTTACCAGTTACAGGGTTAAAAGTAGATGCTTAACCATAATACTTGTGTAATTAATTGTCTTTTTTATCAAATTTTGTTACAATTACAATTTTGTTTAGCCCATTTAGACAATAGAATACACTGGAGACCTCGCATTTACATAATCTCTCCTTTATATGTTAGACTCCCGTTTTGGATTATAGAGGCACAATAAATTTATAATGTATCTTATTTTAACTTATATTATTTTGTTTTATGTCACTATCAAAATCCATTTAGATTTTTTAAATTTACAGTTATTATACATATCGACACTGGAAAGGCAACAAGACTAAAGCGACGCTATTGTAACTTTACAGAAACGAATTTCAAAGTTTTTATTTTTAGAAAAAAAAAATCATATCTTTTTTGTTTTCCAATGTATGTCAGTGAAAATCTCACTACAGCATTAAATATTTTTTATTCATATTTAGAAACCGAATTCAAATACCTAGCTACATTGCTTTGTGAGATAGATGTCGCTTTACGAGTAGCTTATCAAAAATGTTAGTCAGCTAAAAATGCTTAGGTACCTTCCAAAATATAAGAAAATACAAAGATGAAATTTGACTAATTAATATAAATATTAATTATTAAGTACTATTGCATGCATTTAATAAATTCAAATTTAACTTACAAACTTTATATTCACAAAAGATGGTCAGTATAATTTCTAACAATTAACAAAATGTGGAATCCGTGGAAGCAAAAATAGCTGTCAGACTCGAAGGCTTAGTTAACATGAAAGACTTATAGCGTTTCCGCCTATTTTATATTTCCAGTAGCACACAGTATTGCTATTGTTATGAACATGGGAGTCGGGATTCGGATTAAACACCGTTGACTTGATAGAAGTAGAATTTATTGAGCGATGAACAGGTCACAGATACAATCACTGTCACCAAATCACACAAAGAATATATTTATATTCTAAATTTTGAGTTTGTGCTTATTTACATTTATTTAGCTATTATTTTATAGCAAGCACTTACCTCTTGTCACGCACCGATTTTGCGAAAAATCATATAAATGTACATTTTGATGAGTTAGTGTTAGTATCATAGGTATATTTAGTATCCGATGAAATTTCGTTGACATCTGATAAGAATTACCTTTAAAAAAACAAATTTTTACTTCGTATGTTTCTGTGCAGCTGTCTGTACTAAGGTTTAATCTTGTACGTTGACTATCTTCAACCAACCACACGTCATCTCCACATCTCTTCTGTATAAACCGCGCATTAGTTTCAAACACAACCCCCTACAAATAGCTTTATATACTTTTATGTATCCTGTGCCACTTTGGTAGGTTTGTTTTTTATTCGATTTTATTTATTAGGTCTGCAAACATTTTCACACCACAATTTATATTATATAAAATGTCGTTCTAACTTAATGGTAATAGTGCAAAAACTTATTTCATATTAAATATTAAATATAAAGGGACAATTCATACAGATTGAGCTAGCCCCAAAGTAAGTTCGAAACTTGTGTAATGGGATACTAACTCAACGATATTATATTTTATAACAAATACATATACCTATATATAGATAAACATCCAAGACCCGAGGCCAATCAGAAAAAGTTCGTTTTTCATCATGACCCGGCCGGGGATCGAACCCGGGACCTCCTGGGTGGCGGTCTGGCGTGGTAACCATTACGCCACGGAGGTCGTCAATTATACATATTACTCTGTCCTGAAAACAGAACAGTATTAAAATCAGAACAACAGAACATCGGTAGTAAATATAACATGTTTACTATAGTCAGACGTTTTGGGATACCTTATTTTATATTACTGTAGCGATATTTAAAATTTTATAGTTTATACAGATATAACATTTGACCAAAAAAAACGTAAACATAAACATGATTATATAGGCATACTAGATATAAAATTAGATAGAACAAAATCCTTGTTAATATTATAAATACGAAAGTCATGTCAGCCTGTGTATCTGTCAGTCATTTCAATAAAAATGTCTGTCAGATTGTCTGTTAGGTACTTTCACGGTAAAACCACCGATTAGTTAATACTTACGCGTAAGTAAAAAATGCGTTGGCTTAGAAGTTTGATTAACCTGAGTATTTGATATGAATTTCAGCTTGATACCTCCATGCGTTCCAGAAAAAAGAGCAAGGTCCAAAAAAATGTCTTGACAGACAGACGGACAGGCAGACGGACTACAAAGTGATCTTATAAGGGTTCCGTTTTTTTTCCTTATGAGGTACGGAACCCTAAAAAATCATGCGAAAGTTGCGTGGATCGCTAGTTAAACATTATAAAACGAGAAATACCCCGGCCTCGGTACCGCAATCAAACAAGTGAGTAATAAAGATACTAGGATGTTTTAATTAAAAAGTTCGCGGGTTAAAAGTGTTTTCTGAAAATGAAAGCCGCAATTTCTCGTTAGTATTTTGTATTCATAATGTCGTTTGGTCTAAAGGCATATTAAGTGGTCTGTGAACTTTGTAGCAATATTAACTTTTTTATAATTTTTGAACGGTTAGGAGAAAGCCTTAATTATTTCCAAGCCCATAGGTCCTTTGAAGGAACCTAAGGAACTTTCTTTGTCCCAGTTTTCTTTCATTATGGCTTTTGAATTTTTATTCTTTGCAGTTAAGTTATTTTATAAATTATGTAGTTGTTTGCATTTATCGTGTCAATTTTCGTTTTTCACTGTGGTCGGGTCATGATGAAAAAGGAACTTTTTCTGATTGGCCTCGGGTCTTGGACGTTTATCTATATAAATAATGTATTTGTTTTTAAATATAGGTAGATAGTATCGTGGAATTAGTATCCCATAACACTATTTTCTAACTTACTTTGGGGCTAGCTCAATCTGTGTGATTTGTCCCTATATATTTATTATTATTTAATATTAATAATATTAAATAAAAATAATACGAAACTGATTGATAATAAATAGTATTCAATAGTTTTTGAGTGGTAGAGCTTACTACTGTGAACTGTAACAGACTGTAACTGTTTGGTGTGGTGCGAATACCACATGATGTGAACGTTCACTGCAAGAAAACTTAACAGACCGTCGTCACACATGTGGTATATCAGTATGTTATAACTGTTATCATCACTAATTAAATCATTGAACTGGAAGATCCTAATGTTCCTTATCTACCTTCCTGTCATAAAACAATATAGGCTATAGCCCACGTGGAGGTCAATGGCGTCGCTGTGTGTCGCACTCTAATATGACCACGCAAGTTAAGCGACGTCGACCCTAGCCATCTTTTATATACGTTTCTGTAGGAAAAAATAGAAACTATGATGTTGCTAAGGTAAACAATATAATTTATTATTCTTTTTCTAAACATTGACATATACAACACCCTCCCTCAATGGAGATAAACAGCACATAGTTCACAAGAATATAGGAAAAAACAATTAAATATTAGTTAAACCCATATCTTTTACACACCTATGATGAGCTATACGCCTTAAAGGCTTGGTCAAAATATCAGCTGTCATTTTATCAGACTGCAGAAATTTAACGTCAATGATACCATCACAAATTTTTTCACGAATAAAATGAAATTTGGTATCAATATGTTTAGTCCTATTGTGGTGGATAGGATTGAGAGCAATTTTGTGGGCACTCTGACTATCATTGAACAGAACAACCTTATCAGCGTTACCAGTTATGTCGAAGACTAACCTTCTAAGAAACACAGCTTCTTTCGCAGCACTGCTTAAAGCCATGTACTCCGCCTCTGTTGAAGATAATGCTACGGTTGGCTGTTTTTTGCATTCCCAACTAATAGGACCGCCAGCCAGCGTGAAATAATACCCAGTGTACGACCGCCTGTCATACATGCAGTTTGCCCAATCTGCATCCGTGTATCCACATAGATATGCACCAGTTTTTCTGAAAATAATACCGTAGTCAATAGTACCTTTCAGATACTGAAGAACTCTTTTTGCAGCCAGCCAATGTTTCTTTTCAAAACAATTAATAAACTGGCTTAAATAGCTTATAGCGTAAGCTATATCTGGCCTGGTGTTGACCGCTAAGAACATAAGACATCCGATTAGGTTTTGGTACGGATACGCATCATCATTTCCTTTACCTTTCTCGTATTTATTATTTTCCAACGGAGTCGGCATATCCTTGCAGTTCTGCATGCCAAAACGCAATAACAATGCTTCGATATAAGTTCTTTGCGTTATATGTATTGCGTTATTCTTCCTATTAATATTAAGACCTAAACAAAAACTCAGGTCCCCTAGATTTTTCAAAGAAAAATAACTTGTCAATTGCGATTTCACAATGTCAAATGACTTTTCATTTTCAAAGAATATGACAACGTCGTCAACATAAACAGCTAATATCACTGTCTCATTTTCAAACCTTTTTGTATAAACACACGGCTCCGAGGAGGTTCGTGTAAAACCGATTGAATTTAAGGTTTGATTCAATTTTATATTCCAAGCTCGAGGCGCTTGTTTTAAACCGTAGAGGGATTTTTTTAGAAGACAAACCTTTTCTTCTTCCCCTTCAATTGCGAACCCTTGTGGTTGTTGCATGTACACCTCTTCTTCTAGATCACCGTTCAGGAACGCAGTATCCACGTCCAAATGGCGCATTTTTAAGTCCATTTCTGCTGCTAAAGCAATCAGTGTACGCAGGGAAGAATTCCTAACAACTGGGGCAAAAGTCTCGTTGTAATCAACACCCGAAACTTGATTAAAACCTTTGGCAACCAGTCTTGCCTTATATTTTACCACTCTACCATCGGCATCTTTCTTTAATTTATAAACCCATTTGCATGGAATAATTTTTTTATTCGTAGGTTTATCTACAATTATCCATGTTTCCTTTTTCATCAATGATTTATACTCATCCTTCATCGCAGCATGCCAATTTGTACTATCTTTTTCTATCGAACCAGAGCTCATAAGGCGTTTTACCGTTTAGAGTTCGATGAGGACACCTGTTCTTTAAGAACACAGCTGTTTCCACAGCATCTTGCCAATAGCCTTTCGAAAGACAACTATCTGAAAGCATACAACGCGCCTTTTCTATTATTGACCTGTTAGTCCTTTCAGATACGCCATTCTGTTGAGGGCTGTAAGGTACCGTTGTCTGATGTTTGATACCTTCCATGGCTAAGAAATCAGAGAACGTCTTATTGACGTACTCAGTCCCGTTAGCCGAAGGTAACGTTTTTATTTTTAAACCCGATTCGTTCTCAACAAAAGCCTTGAAAATGCGAAATTTGTTATATACTTCATCCTTTGATGAAATAAAATAAATGAACACCATTCGCGAAAAATCATCTATAAAAGTTAAAGCATATTTATTTCCCTGAAAAGAATTTTTAGACATTGGACCACAAAGGTCCGAATGAATAAGTTCTAATTTCGAAGTCATTTTTTTACTCGATACACTTTTGAAAGGTTTTCTTGCCTGCTTACCTTGTATACATGCAATACAAGGATCCTTATCAACTTCTCCATACTCTAAGCCTAGATTACTTTTACGAAGTGTGTCTAAACCTATACGGCAAAGGTGACCAAGACGTTTATGCCATAAACGAAAACTTGTAACGTCACCTTGTACTTCTAACGCTGATAAAGTTTTAGGTAGATTTACTGTACAATCCAAAGTATACAATCCACCACAACAGGACCCATGTAACACTGCATTAAGCAAAAGTTTCAGCATTAAAAAATGTACAACCTTTAGTATCAAAAACAACAATAAAGCCATTTTCAGTAGCCTTTTTTACAGAAATCAGATTAGTATTCAACTTTGGAACATGCACCACATTTGAAATATTAGTGATATTAAAGTCACTTTTAAAGTTATTTATAATAGGTACATTACCTATACCCGCACTTTGCAACATATCACCATTTGGGATTGTTACTTGGCCATCGGAATATTTTTTATAATTTTCCAGCCAATCAAACCTTCCTGACATATGTGCACTGGCTCCAGAATCTACGTACCATTTCTCTGATGAAATGTTTCCACCTCCAGCATTCATAGCTATTAAACTAGATAGTTTGTTTACTGCAGAATCGGAACCGTCATTCTTGGACTCTTTATTTAAAGGACAATCCGGTTTGACATGTCCAGGCTTCTTACACCTAAAGCAAATTATCGGCTTTCTTTTCTTCAGCTTTTTATTCTGAATGCTTAAAGCTGTCTGCGAAACACTCAACTCAGAATTATTCGCTCTTGCGAATTCAGTTAAAAGCTTACTTTTAACAAGCTCACTTGTAATCTGTACAGTAGAGTTTTCTAATGCCATGATTAAGGGATCGAAGCGAGACGTTAATCCGCCTAGAAGAATCGCTGCTATGGACGGATCTTCTATTACTTTCCCTATATCAGCTAAATCTTGGACCGTTGACATGACGGCATTTATATACAGCTCAACATTGTCAAAGTCAGTGAGACTGTACCTGTATAGCTTACGCTCCAAGGTTAAACGACGACCCATGGACTTATCCTCGTAAGCTGCAGTCAAAACGTCCCAAGCTTCTTTAGCAGTTTTGCAAGACCTCACGTGTGTTACTGCTGGACCTTCTAAAGTCAAACAAATCTTTGCTAGTGCAACTTCGTCGTTTCTCTTCTTTGTAGAAACCGACATAGAATCACCTCCTGGATATCCAATTATACTACTCCACAGATCTTCATGAATGAGGTACATCCGCATTTTGAATTTCCAAGTAAGATAATCTTGTCTACCTTGTAATGTTATCCCTGCTAGAGACCGTAGACTTGATCCTTTGTGATCTGACATGATGTAGCACTTTACACAAAAAATTACGAAAAATTCACTGTTAAATGGTGAAATAACTTCGTAAACAGACTTTTCTATTAAAACATCAGCTTCCTATTACTCTAAAACATTATTTTCGTGCTGATAACGATTTGTAGGAAAAAATAGAAACTATGATGTTGCTAAGGTAAACAATATAATTTATTATTCTTTTTCTAAACATTGACATATACAACAGTTTCGTTATCTCGAACTTCTCCGTGCTTTGGAGGGCCGTCGGTCCCGGCTGATGTCGATAGAATGGTAGTCGTTAAATAAAGTCAGTGGCCTTCGGGCGTCTTGAAAACACTGGCGTCTGCCAATCCGCATTGAAGCAGCGTGGCAGAGTACGCTCTAATCACCTTCGATTGTAGGGAGACCCGTATCCCTACAGTGCGATGATTATGGGTTGATATGATGATGATAGCCCACGTGGTTCACAACACACACGTAATGTTTCCCACTGTGTACATCTTTATGTTTCCCACTATAATTGTAGACCTCATGTTCCAAAGTAACTATTTAGTAATCTTGTGCTCGATAAATTCAAGAAAGCGTTGTTCCATGTCAAGAAAAAGGTGGTAGCTGAAAATCAGTGATTTACTCCCCGAGCAAATAATACATTGAGCTGCTGCCTCTCTCATCTGAGTCATTAGTATTTATTAAGCACATTTTTTTAAAATATTCATTTCAAGAAATCAAAGAATAAGAGTAAAAAAATATTTTTACACTTTTCGATATTTAAAGACTTCGCAGTGGGTAACACTACCAATACTACGAAATGAAACACCGATTCTGAAAATTCCGATGTTCAAAATTCCGAATTTCATATTTCCTTTAAAATGAAATTACGATTAATTAAACTACGATTTAAAAAAATACGATGTTTTTTCCTTCCGATTTTCATAATTACGAAAAATTAATATCCGATGTCTTCTTGATCCGAAAAACGGCATTTCGGTTTTCAAATTTCCGATTTTCAGGTAAAAGATCAAAATCCTTCAAAAAACGAGTTAGTATCAATTTGTAACTATAGCCACAGGTAATTGTTTAGCTGTGATAACGAGTTGTTTAATACTAAAATTCTCCCCGTGGGGATTAAGCCGAGACGTCATAGACCCATTTGTTCATTAGACCTCAATTTCTACAAACAAAACTGTGAATCGATTAATTACACATAGAGAAACATTAATGCGTGGTTGAGGCATAGTGATTGATGCTGCGGTGGTAGAATTTTAACGGCTGATTGATGGATTGTTCATTCATCTACAGATTAAGTGATCTTAAGACATTGCCAAAGGAAGGACTCGTACCGTCGGCAGGAAAAGGCATTTAGGCCTTAATTTACATAGTAAATGTAAATATAAGCATAGTTTCATTTGTTACGATAAAAATAAGTAGAAAATATAAACAGTTTTTCCAGTGGTGGAGCATGAAATGGGCTAAAAGGTTTCTCGAAAAAAGTACCTCACAGAATAACACGTCGATATAAAGGTTGTACTGCCCCCGTCGAGCCACTACGTACCGTTCACACCGACACGCGACGCGACACGGCGCAGAATTTTTAATACATTTTTATATATGTAATTTTTTACTACACAAAAAGATACACATTTATTCGAAAATGTTCTGCGAGGTCGCGGTACACTCGCGGTACAGCGGATCTTCATCTGAAATCACTTTATTCCAAATTATAAATACTCTTGGACAAGTCACACAACGCCATCTAGTCCCAAACAAAGCAACTAAACTTGTACTATGGGTAAAAGTTTATTTTGTAAATAAATACTTATTTTATTATACATAAAAAACACCGAGACGAAGGCAAACAGACATGTTCATGCACAGAAATGTTTCGCCTTGCGCAGGAACCCGTGGCCCTCAAAATAATGTGACCATTGATAGCCACTCGACCACCACGCCTGTCTTAATTCATAGTTAGTCAGAGGTGAAAAACATTGTCCTGAAAAATGTCAACCCCGTCCATTTAATTAAAGCTTCACGTTATTTTCAGCTCGCCGGTTTTCAAGATTTTAATTTTGTATGATTAATGATGATTTTGTTTAGATTTTTTTGGGTACAAAACGCTCTGGTCAAATTTTTTGATGGAGGTTATTTTTTATATTATTTTTCATTGTGATAAATTATGCCTTTTGTATATAACGTAATCTACGTAATTACTTTCTTACTATAGTAATTATAATATTTCGCTCAATTTTCCTTATAATAATATGACAACGTTATTAAAATGGCCTTAGTGAATTTATGGTATACAGATATTAAACAATGTTTTTAGATTTATAAATTATTCAGAAAGAAAAGAAATATGTAACATACTGCAGTCTGGCTACTATCAGAAAAACTTTTGAAAACCCTAATGATTGAGGTATACCTAACCCTAAAGAATTCTGGATTTATGTGGAAAAAAAGGTCGCCTAGAATCCATTGAGGGATCAAGCAATGGATCTAAGCGGAAGGTGGGGTCTGGCTGACTCGACTCAGTGGCGGCTGGTGGGTCATGGCACTGGTGGTGCACTTTATCAGCTCACTGAGTACAATTCGAAATTGCAATAAAACAACATTTTGTCTTTACAAAGCCCAAAACAAAATAATGTATTGAGACGCTCACATCTACACAGCCATTTCTTTCTGTTATACATTTCACTTTTAAAACTTCGCGTAAATGATTTATTTTAGATTTACACTCTTGTTTCAAGTTAAGAAATGGCCTGCGCGGTCCAGCTGATTTTAAATCGATCTTTTGTTGAAAAGTTTTATTATTGCTTTTATTAAAGTCAATGTTAAAGTTAATGCTCATTTTAACAGCTATTTAGTCACACAACTATCCCACACACAAAACGATAAGTTAGTTTATAATAATTTATAATTCTATCACAAATCACAATCTAAACAATTCCAAAAACAAACGCGCGACGCGGTCGTCCGCTCTCGGTTTTTCGTTCGCCGGCACTCGGCAAACTCCGGCTCGTGCGTGCGGCGCACGCGAGCTGTCTAATTTTGCCATACATTTTCTATTGCACTATCTCTGTCTCACGCGCCAGGCGTTTTAGCTCGTATTTCATAGACGTTGTATGAGTATTCGCCGTGCGCGTGGTCTAGCGCACGGCCTTTAGCGCACGGCGAATTGTCTTTACAAGCGAAAATAAGACTTAATACTTTAGCCAAGAGTTGAAATTGTTTTGTAACAATTTCGTTAATATTGAATAGATAGTCAATCGGATTATAAAGCATTTTTTTTTTCTGAACCTATTAAAATCTGGTAGTTCAGTGCACGAGCGCACTTAAGGTACAGCCGCCCCTGCTCGACATACATAATATTAACGTAGCAGGAGACCGAAGAGCTGGCAGCTACCTCGGACAAACTAAAGAATTAGTCTAGCTATTCAAAGGGGGAACGCTGCCAGTATCTTCGGAACCTTGCCTAAAGGAGTCCCTTTTTATAATATTTATTTTTTTAGTTATTTTATTATATTTTTTAAGGTTTTTAGTTTTAGGTCCATTATAATTTGTTTATAATAATATGTTTAGTTTAGTTTTAGAAGTAATAAAAAACGTAGCTAGTCTTACGGCAAGTTGTACAAAAATATTTTAAAGTTAATGTCACATTAATATGTATGTCACTGTCAAACTAAAAGGAAAAGAGATCAGCGAAATTAGGTGTATAGAAATTCGCAAGAAATCATCGTTCATAAGTTCATAATAGTGAATTTGAAATGAACAAGTTAATTAAATAGGCTCTACTAGTTACCAAGTAATACCCGACGAACTCATCTATACTAACATTATAAAGAGGAAAGATTGAAATGATATGTAAGTTTGTCTGTAACGAATAAACCCAAAAACTGCTGGCTGGACCCATTTGATTTTTTTTTCGCCGTTATGAAGCTAATCTATCCGCGGGTGATAACTATTTTTAAAAAAAATAGGAATCTTAACAAAAACCCGTGCGAAGCTGGAGGGCTACTACGAAACGTAAACCCGATACTTCGGCCGAAGTATCGGAAGAATGTTAACCGTGAAATACAAGTTATTTCATGATTATAATTCAATGAACTACTAAAATAACAATAAAGTACAAGGTATTTCATGGATAGAATTCAAGGAATTACTAAAATAACCATGAAATACCATGTATTTCACGGTTAAAATCCTTCCGATACTTCGGCCGAAATATCGGATTTACGTTTCGTAGTAGCCCTCGGACGGGGCGCTAGTAAAATACCTAGTCTTGCCATAAATATTGTAAAAGGTTTTTTTATTATTTTTCAATTGCAAATAACATTTATTACTTTTACAATGTGTTAGTTTAATACATAAATATAAAACAATTTAAAATATAAAAGGTTTATTCGAAGTGGTCTCCATTGGCTGCAATACAGTCCTTTAAACGTTGAGGCCAGTTATCAATAGAAACACGCACTCTTTCCATGGGCAAATTCTTCACTGCCAATCGTATGGATTGTTTTAGGAACTCCAAATTATCATGACGTTTAGAGCAAGCCGTACTCTCTAAAACGCACCATAAATCATAATCCAGGGGATTAAGACCGGGACTAGACGACGGCCAGTCTTCAGCTCTGATGAAGTCGGAAACGTTAGATTCCAACCAAGACTGCGTGGACCGAGCTTTGTGACCCGGCGCCGAGTCTTGCTGGAAGGACCATTCTTGGTTATTGAACATGGTGTTGTTAAGGGGCTTAACTACCTTCTCAAGAATGGTATCTTGATACACTTGTGCCGATGTTTTGATACCTTTTTCACAAAAGTATGGCTCAGTCACTCCTTCATAGCTAACACCCCACCAATCCATCACTGAAGTCGAGTAATGCCCACGTTACACTCTGTCGACTAATTGGGAAGCTTCCTTAGACCTTTGAGCATAAATACGGTCGCTTCAGTATTTCTTTCGATGTTACCACCGTATTCTTTTTAAAATTATCAGTTAAGAAACGACCAGTACGTCTCTTATAGGCTGCAAGTCCTAAGTCATCTTTAAAAATACACGACATGGTTCTAGGTGCTATCTTCATCTCCCGAGATAAAATCTTTTGCTTTCGGACAGAATTTCTTCGAATTCTTTCCCTTTCTGCTTTGACCACCTTTTTCGTACGAACACTACGTGGACGGGCAAATATTTTTCTGTCACAAACAGAGGATACCTATACCTATTTATATTAAGGAGAGTTTTAAAAATTGCACTTGGCTCCATACCTACTTTGTGTAATGCAATCACAGCGATTCGGTTCTCTTTATCACCCCACTCCATTTTAATATTGCAAAATATTGTACAATGTATTGGCGCCAAAATAAGAAAAGACAATGAAAAATCATATAAAAATGACAGATTCCAAATTCAAATGTAATAATTTGTTTATTTTTAGTTGTAACAGTATTTATGGCCAGACTAAGTATAATTTCTTTCATGAAAACATATAAATGTCATTGAATTAATTTCATCTGCAAGCAAGCGAATCGTATACGGAAACCTACACTGTGCGTGACCCAATATACACTTCCCGGTATTTTTATTAAATGGATTCCAACATATTTTTCCACATACTTTTACGGGATAAAAAGTAGCCTAAGTTGGGCTCTGTGCTCTGATAATTATTTACAAATTTTCATAATGATCGGCTGATTCATCAAGCCGTGAAGGAATAACAAACGAACAAACTCACTTTCTCATTTGTAATATTAGTATGATAGTATGAAGTATGATACTATAACTAGAATACTTCAATTAATGTAAGTTTACAAGTACCTTGATCTAGAATAATTCTATTCACTTGAGTGATTCTCCGTTATTTCGTTGAAAGGAAAACAATAGCAGTCTCCAAGTTGATTGAACAAATGAGATTTGCGTTGAAAACAGATTTAGAAGTTATCCTCGGAAGATTTTTGACAGTACCGTCTCTTATTTCACTTTGATAACGCCTTTCTGGTTCATTAATCTAATTAAAAATATATAATGTATATTTACAGTCAACATTATTCATCACATCAACCCATACGAAACGTCAATTAATCATCCCACTGCCTGGGATATGGGTCTCCCTTCAATCGAAGGTGAGTAGAACATACTCTGCCACGCTGCTCCAATGCGGATTGGCAGAGGTCGGTGTTTTCAAACCGCCTTAAGGCCACAACAGCCGGGTCCGACGGCTTAACGTGCCCTCCGAAGCACGGAGAAGCTCGAGATAACGAATTTTCAAAGGCGTGTTTAAATAATTTGCAATTCATTATTAATATTGGTTTAATATCATCTTGAGAAAACAAAAGAATGTTAGAAGACTGGAATGCGCATCGAAAAGGCGACCAGGGACATCATAATCCCTAAATAACTGAGTATTATTCACATTTTATTCAAATATCCGAGGTCAACGTCTTTTTTGGCCTTCATAAATATTCAACTATCATGATCTAAGGCTCCGTCATATGTTTTTAGTAGATCTCCGTAATTTTCCGTTCTATGTAACATTGACTACTGAGATATACTTCATTGCAATGCCTAGGCAAATTAAACTCCTTTATCTACATTCTATTTTTATACTTTTAAAGCCTGCGCTACTTTTAAACCCAGTTTGAAACTAAGGTCACAGTGAGCTGGGAGCTGATTCTCGTAACAAGAACAGATTCTATTTAGATTCAAACACACTCGCTGTCCAGTTCAATTCCTTTTTGTATAAGTGAGACAGCGATAGAACTTGAATCAATATAGAATCGGTTTTTGTTACGAGAATAGGTCTGTGCGTTCCCGGCTACATAGTTTAAAACCAACTCCAAACTTCAGTATGTATAGACTTTTAGACGCTGCGTCAAACGAATTAGTCGCTGTTCGGGCGTTAACAGTTTTTGGTAAATTAACGGTTGATGGAATTCGTCGCTGTTCGTGCAACAACGACCAATTCCGTCAAACGTATGCTACCAAGGGCATGAAACCTCGTCTACACTGTTTTAAGCCTCATTGTCACACCAATGCAGCAGAGGATTTTAATGTCATGTCAATCTAATATTG
This sequence comes from Endotricha flammealis, assembly GCA_905163395.2. Lineage (NCBI taxonomy): Eukaryota > Metazoa > Arthropoda > Insecta > Lepidoptera > Pyralidae > Endotricha > Endotricha flammealis. The sequence continues at coordinate 3,467,121 of LR990869.1, read as the reverse complement.
AAGTAAACCAACGGCTATATTCTCGTAATTAAAACAGTCAAAATCTAGTCAGTCTCAATCTCAAGATCTCACTCATACAAAACACGAGGTTTCCGGCGACCGGGACTGTCATTAACTGACTGGGACCACTCAATATATGAATAATAAAATCGCTCGAAGTTTGTGAGTGCGCGGTGGCGATGAGTGGTCCCAGTCGCCGGAAGGTAAATATTTAAATTTAATGGTTCCGACGACTGACACCGAGGTCCCAGTTAATGGCGGTCCCGGTCACCGGAAACATACAAAACACAAAAGCAGCGAGATAGCGTTCGACATTGACACTAGATTTTAGCTACGAGAATAGATTCGCAGCCTTTTAAACGTCCTAGATCTAGTCTGTCATTACTCAAAAGCACATTTTATGCATAAAATGAGGCGTGAATGTTACCAAAATATACATATGATTGATGGAGGCGTCTTAACAGCTCTTTATTGTGTGAACCATATTGTATCTTTGTGATGATTCATGACGATTTGTTATGCGAGCATTCTAGCGAAGTTATCCGAAACGAAACGAAGTTAGTAAACAAAGGAAAAGTGTAGACGAAGTAGGACGCAGAGCTCGTCAACGTTCTAGTTTTCGCTCAACTTCATAAAAGTGTTAAGTCCGCATAGAATATTTTAAATTAGAGAGACCCGCGCAAATTCGTTTGTAATAATTATTATAAATATTTGTTACTCTTTTACGCACAAACAACTCGACAGAATCGCTTGTAAATGGCATATGGGTAGTATAAGATCAAATTAATACATAGGATAGATTTTTATCCCGTATATCAAAATATGGATCCTGGGTAACAAAATATGTTGTAAGAAAGAACATATTTTTCACATCGCGCGTCGCTTTCATATAAGTAATTTGTATGAAAACGTTTTGAAGTGACTTCGTGCCGCGCCTTTATGCCGTACGCCTTAAACCTTGCGCCCCAACATACGCACGCCGTTTCTGTATAAGTAATTCAGGCCTTATAATTACATTATTAAAGAAGTAAACATGCTGTATTGAATTAACCTTATTTTATCATAATATCAATTAACAATGCAAACACAAGTATATAAACAAAATTTAATTAGTTCAAAACAAACGTAGATGCTGGCTCCCTCTACCCTTAATTGCCTCGTCTGTAACCCTTAGGCAAGTGCAAGCACAACAATTTAATAAATGTTTGTTTATAAATAGCCCACTTATTGGCTTCTCATTACAAGGTCAGGTTTTATCAGACCGTTATGTAAAAAACTAGTGATTTTACGGCGACGTTTTTATATTAGGCACTTCTTTGTCCATATCTTTTGAGGTTGTCTGGAAGAAATCGCTTAGCGATAAGACCGCCTATTACTGTTTAGTTTCTAAAGTGTCATGTACCTATTAATGTTTTGTTTTGATGCCATAAAGTGTTTTGTATTTTATGTACTTTTTTGGAGTGGTAGATCATTATAACATCTAAATGTAAATAAATATAAATATAATATCAACTTCGAAGACTTCTTCTGGATGAACGACCTCAACAAAGCAGCCTGAGGAAGATGGATACGGAAAGTAAATATTATTTTATAATAATAAAATTGGATAAATCGACCGAGGAAGTATCACCCCCTCACAGAATAAAAAGATAATATAAGTAAAAACATATTTATGCCGCTGAATGTAGATTATTTGATGATGCTACTTGTAAAGGATGCAAGTAAATGAGAGTAGTGAAAAAAGTTATAGAGAGCTCAAATTATAATAGAAATATAATGGAAATAAAGTATAAGTACGGAGCCAATCTACATCAATCAACAGATACAAGAAAGAAAATCGATTAAATGAACAAGACAAGAAAGTGTACACAAAAATGACATATTTATCAAAAATAAAAAATATCTCAAAAAAGCAGGTATTTATTTCCAGCATGGCAGCTAGTTCGTAACACCCCTAATATTTAACGCAGGGGCGGCCGGCGCGGTGCTATATTTCCCGATTTTCCAAAAAAGGAAACCGCTTCAATACCAACTATTGTTTATCGAATTGTGAATTACAATGCAACTCACGTTTTGGGCCTAATGACTGCGTTTCATTGAAATTCGGTTTACCCAAGGAAATGACATGACAAAATTGTTTACCTACTGTCAGTCAGTTGTTTCATGGTTCCTCGTTGAGTTCTTAGTTCGTTAGTACGCTTTTCTATAGCAAACTATGGATTATTATTAGTTCCTATTTAAGAAAAGTTAGCCCTCTTACGTGACTTTTCCAGTTCCAGGTTGCGTTGACAGGCCTGGCTAGCTTATTCCAACGATTTCGGTTAATGCCCCGCTCGAGACAAACGTGTGTGCACGAACATGTATGTTTGTTTGCATCTGGATTTCGTTCTGAATTTAATAAGTATTGTAGCGCCACGCCGAAGTCACAGCGTTGGGAACGCCCCTTTCCCCTCTCACCAAACCGCCCGCCGCCGGCCGGCCATCGCGTACGTGCGCCTGGTCACGTACGCCAGTCTGCCCACGCGCACAGCAGAGAGTGCGCGCGACACTCGTTACGGAGCCGCCGCCGATGACGTGCACGGCGCGTGCTGTTATATTCGTGTTCATTGTCCAATTGTGTATTGCTGTACTGTTTTTATGTTTTGCCCATGTACTCTGTGTATGTTGAAGTAAATCTTATTAGTGAGAACTTGTGGTTTTACGTTCCCTACCCCATTGTCTCTCACAAGTGGCACCCAACTCGAGACCCGAATCACACCCAGAGAAGAGTACATAAACAACTACACAATGAACACACGAAGCACGATGAGGGACGAGGGCGCCGACGCTGATTCCCGGCGCGCCACGCCCCCCGACTCCGACGCAGATTCCGCGGCCGCGGCCATGCCGGCCCGCCGCGACGACGTGATTGGCATCACAGAGGAGCAGCTAACTCGCCTGCTCACCACCGTGATGCGCAACTCCGCCACGCCGCCGGCGCCGTCCCCGACCGACGGCGGGCGAGACCGAGCGACGCCGCCGCCCGGCAACTTCACCGGGTGCAGCGCGCGCTTCGACGGCGCGGCGCGCAGCGCGGCCGACTTCGACGCTTTCCTGGACGCCATGCTGGTCTACAAGGAGTGCGCGTCGGTTGGCGACGACCACGCCCTACGCGGGCTGCCGATGTTGCTGACGGGCGACGCCGCAGTATGGTGGCACGGCGTCAAGGCGACGACGACGACTTGGGACTCCGCGATGCAGCGACTGCGCGCGATGTACGGCGCGCCACGGCCTGCGCATCGTGTGCTACGGGAAGTCTTCGCGCGCGAGCAGTGCGGCGAGCGCGCCGAGGCGTTCATCTCCAAAATACGCGCGCAGCTCGCGCGCCTACCATACGCAGTGCCAGAGGAGATGACGATAGACATTACGTACGGATTGTTAGACCGCGCGATTCGCGATAAAGTGCCGCGCGACTCGATTACGGATGTCGACCATTTACTCGCACGGGCGAGAGGCGCGGAGGACGGTTTGATGACAGAGGTGAGGTCGCCCCAACAGGTGAGTACGAACATTCCCTCTAGCTCGAACCAAGATAGTAGTTATTCGTCAACACCTCGGTCCGAGAAACCGAGACGCAACCGCCCGCGCTGTACAACGTGCAAACGGTTTGGTCACAGCGCAGACGAGTGCAGGACGGCGCCTGTCAAAGACGCCGCTTCGCCGTCACCCCGACCCCGGTCGAACCCCGTACAATGTTACGGATGCGGTAAAGTAGGGACCATTAGGTCGAGATGTGACACGTGTAATAACACTAATAAAGACACCGAGTTCAATCGAGTGGAAGTATATGGCGGACCGCCGCGCCCCGTGGTGCGCTACGAGTTTGCGGGACGCATGGGTAGCGCTGTACTGGATACCGGCGCGACCCATAGCATCGCCAGCCCCCGGTTACACGACATACTCAGCCACGCCGGTGTCCAGTTTACAGAGACACAACGTAGTATGGGCCTCGCAGATGGAACACAACAGGTGCGTAGAATGTTAACCTGCGAGACGACCATTAAACTATGTGAACGCAATATACCTATCACATTTATTGCGCTTCCAGGAGCGGATAACAGGACCCTCCTCGGACGAGATTTCATTACCCGAGCTAACATTTTGTTAAACCTCCCACAGAGCCACTGGTGTTTTGCTGACACACCCGAGCAGCCGCACCCGTTTGCAGAGGACGACAGCCTGCACGTCGCGCCGCCTGCCGTCGGCGCCGCCGAGTTGCCTACCGGCGACGCCGCCGAGCTGCGAGTCTACGCGTCTGGCCTCATATTGAGGGACGAGGAGGGCACTAATCTAACACCTGGGGAGAGGGTACAGTTGAATCAGGTGATTGTGAGCAAAGCAGAACGTTTTGCCGCCGATGGCCAGCCTACGGGCTTTGCTACACATTTTATCAAGATCGCTGAAGGGCAGGAACCTATTGCCTCACCACCGTACCGCATGTCGCAGAAAAAGAGGAGCATCCTTGATAGTGAACTGCAGAAGTTACTGCAAGCCGACATCATCGAGGAGTGCGAGTCACCTTGGGCTGCGAACGTCGTGCTGGTCACGAAGAAAAATGGAGGAGTGAGACTGTGCGTGGACTACCGCAGGCTCAATGCTGTGACCGAAGCGGACCGCTATCCACTCCCAAGAATTGAAGACGTCCTGCATTCAGCAAAAACCACTAGCTACATGACCACACTCGATCTGCAGTCTGGATACTTCCAGGTGAGTGTAGCTGATGAAGATAGAGACCTAACTGCATTCGTCACACCCTCTGGAACGTTCCGGTTCAAGAGGATGCCGATGGGATTGCGAAATTCCGGAGCCACGTTCCAGAGGTTAATTGACAGATTCAAAGCTAACCTGTTTGTGGAAAACAAGACACCAGGAACCACCACCAGCGCAGAGGTACCAGCCAACCTTCGCAATGGAAGACCAGTGTCGATCCTCGCTTACCTCGACGACATTATCATCCTGTCGCAGTCCTTCAACGAGCACATTGAAGACTTGGAGGCAGTTTTCGAGAGGTTAGCGCTGTTCAACCTACGTGTCAACCGTAAGAAGAGCTGCTTCGCCCGCGACGCTGTGAAGTTCCTCGGACACGTGATTGTTCCTGGTGGCCTCCAGGTAGACCCGGAGAAGACTACCGCTATTGCTGACATGCCCCCGCCGAAGACAGTGAGACAGCTCAAGAGTTTCCTGGCGACGTCGAGTTGGTTCCGGCGTTTTATCCCGAACTACGCGTCCGTCGCCCAGCCTTTGACCAGTCTCCTGAAGAAAGACAGCGAGTGGATGTGGCGTGACGAACAGCGAGCGGCGTTCGAACGCATCAAGAAACTCCTCGTGACCGCGCCGATACTTCGCCAAGCGGACGAGACGAAGCCGTTCACGCTTAGGACGGATAGCAGCGGTTATTGTCTCGGGGCAGTATTAATGCAGGGGGAGGGGCCCGACGAGCGGCCCATAGAATACGCCAGCCGCCTACTAGTGCCTGCTGAGCGCAATTACACGACTACCGAGAGAGAAGCCTTAGCCGTCGTATGGGCAGTCACCAAGTTCAGAGGCTATGTCGAAGGGTCAGAGGTAGTGGTCAAGAGCGACCATCAGCCACTGCGCTGGCTGATGAGTCTGAAATCGCCAAGTGGCCGACTTGCTCGATGGGCGCTGACGCTGCAAGCATACAATCTGCAAATCCAGTATACCCCCGGTAAGTCGAACGTGATCGCCGACGCGCTGAGTCGCCCGGCCTGTTGTCAAGAGGACCCAGGTTGCGAGATGTGCACCGCCGTCGTCGACATGCCACGGAAAAGCTGCGAAGATACCCGCGAGAGCCAGATCAAGGACCCAGAGTTACGGAAGATCATTCGAGATATGGAGGAGGATGACGACGACTCTAGGGAGAGACATTGGTCGAGCCGCGGATACGCTTTGTCCGATGGAATTCTTTACAGGTATGGCCCGGAAGTCGACGCTGATGATGCTGCGTGCCTGGTGATCCCGCAGCACGAGCGCGACGACATCTTAGCCGAGTTCCACGACGCGCCCACGGCCGGTCATCTAGGTGTAGAACGCACGTACCTACGATTGAGCAGTCGTTACTACTGGCCAGGTATGCGCGCGTCCGTGATGGAGTATCTTAAGAAGTGCGCGGAGTGTCAGCGTTATAAGGCCGACAATAGGAAGCCTGTCGGTCTACTCCAGACTCCAGCGCCCGCACGTCGTTTCGAAGTGGTGTCCGTGGACCTTTTCGGACCGCTTCCGAAGACAGCTAATGGAAATCGTTGGATCTTGATAATGGAAGACGTGAGCTCCAGATGGGTCGAGCTGTTCGCTCTACAGTCCGCCACCGGCTTGGAATGCGCAAAGGTGTTGACAGACGAGGTGTTCTTGAGATATGGAGTACCGCGACGGTTCATAAGCGACAACGGAGTTCAGTTCGTGAGTGAAGTTATGCAGCAGGCTTGCCACGCGCTAGGTATCAAGCAGAACCTCACGCCACTGTATCATCCAGAGGCGAACCCGATAGAACGCAAGAACCGCGATCTGAAACCGCAACTCGCCATACTCTGCAGCCAGGATCACTCGTCGTGGGACAATTACCTTCCAGCCGTCCGTTTTGCTATGAATTCCGCGGTAACCGCGAGCACAGGTCATTCACCTGCTTATATTACCTTCGGTCGTGAACTTCGTGCACCAGCTGACGTCCTCGCTGACATGAAAACCATCGTAGAAGATGAGAAGGTACCGACTGATATCACGCCCTATCTCAGGGGGCTCTCTTCGGCGTTGCTGGAAGCCCGCGATGTCCACGAACGTGCACAAGGTCGTCAGAAGAAGTACGCTGACGAAAGACGTCGGCCCGCACCTGCTTACCGCATCGGCGATCTCGTCCTGCTGAAGACCCAGGGCATGAACGACACCGGCCGCGGGCAGTCTGCGAAGTTTATACCGCGACGTGACGGCCCCTACGTAGTGAGAGCAGCGACCAGTGTGACTACATTCGAACTTGAGGACTCTGCAGGTAAGTCCATAGGGAAGTATCATGTGTCACATCTCGTACCTTATGTAGGCTCTATGAGAGCGCCGGTTAAAGGGAAACGGCGACGCGGTCGGCCGCGTAAAGCCGATGTGTAGTAAGTAGTTGTTTGTACAAGTAGCTAGCCCGATTGCGAGGGCGCTTGTTTCGAGCTAGAGGGGGAGACTGTAGCGCCACGCCGAAGTCACAGCGTTGGGAACGCCCCTTTCCCCTCTCACCAAACCGCCCGCCGCCGGCCGGCCATCGCGTACGTGCGCCTGGTCACGTACGCCAGTCTGCCCACGCGCACAGCAGAGAGTGCGCGCGACACTCGTTACGGAGCCGCCGCCGATGACGTGCACGGCGCGTGCTGTTATATTCGTGTTCATTGTCCAATTGTGTATTGCTGTACTGTTTTTATGTTTTGCCCATGTACTCTGTGTATGTTGAAGTAAATCTTATTAGTGAGAACTTGTGGTTTTACGTTCCCTACCCCATTGTCTCTCACAGTATTTATTTTAAAAAAAGCATTTTTGTATTTACAAAAATCAGGTAAATTTTTGTGGCTTAAAAAACCCTGAAGATATTAATGACTCATTTGGTTATAGATACTTACTTTGTTTCTAAAGTATCACATGCACGGCATCAATAGGATTACTTCCCTAGTAATCGATCAAAATAGCCTAAGAAATCGATGTTTCAATTTATATAGATTTTATATTTTTCAACGGAACTCGGCAAATCCACTAAGACACCGCATAAGATCTTAATCCAGGCAATTAATCAACGAAATAAACTGGGGTATTAAGGTACCTACCATATCTTGCTAACATAGCGTTGAAAACATTTTTCACATTATTTGAGACAAAGGAGAACGGGAATTTCATTCAGTGGGTAACTTTTTTCATTAGAACTAACAAGGAACAAAGCAGGGAACTATGGAAAGAATGTGGGTGTAAAAGAAAGTAGACCTGAAACCAGGGGGCACAAATTTAATTAATGCATGCAATGACGTAGTAATATAGTTATGGAACATCCCTTGTGGTTGACACTATTATTTTTTTTTTCGTATTTTCAAAGAATTATATTCAAATACTCTCGCTCACAGTTTATAAATAAAATATTAAAATCGTTGTCGTTATGCACTGAGTAATAAGATAGGGTCAGCGCGTGACTTAAGCTACTTTTTATCCCGGATAAACATCTCATTCCCACGGGAAAAAAAGTATAACATTATTTTTATCATAACTTTTTAACGGGGACGATTTAAGGTCGAGTGACATAAGGCTACATAAGGCTCCCACGGGATATAATTATAAAATATTGACATTTTCCCTTGACCACGCGGGCGGAGCCGCGGGTAACAGTTAGTTGATAAATAAAATCTTTAGATTCCCGTCGTGATATTTAGAAACCTTACCTACATCATAATATTTACCCTGCTTAACATTTTCATAGGTTCACTGTACAATACCATACATTTTCCCTTAAAAGCCTGTCTTACGCGTCCATTAGCTTGATTGCAAAAACCATTACTAATAACACACTAAATCCATTACGATCTATGATGATATGTATCGCATTTCTTCATAAATTGTCACATTTAATTACTGTAAATTAAGAATGACTTTGACATAATTATGTCATATTAGTAGCATGAGGATTCAATTTTCTGAAAGTATTAGTAGTCCCAAAATATTAAATTATTCGGCCCAAAATATAAAAAAATATTTTGGGCCGAAGATAATTCTGAACTTAAAAAAAAATCTTTGTTCTCTATTTAATCTGAATGTCTCATTAGTTTAATTAGTATTTGGTTTAAAACAACAACAAATTAATCATACTAATATTATAAATGAGAAAGTAAGTTTGTTTGTTTCTTATTCCTTCACCGCTTGACTAAGCAGCCGATCATTATGAAAAGTATACATATTGTCAGGGATACTTTTTATTAGTTTTTATCCCGTGAAAGTATGTCATTCCAATGGGTAAATATTTTTTGTACTATAGGTGGCTGCAATTGCGATGTCGGCCAACAGATGTTATTCCGTTTCGGAATAACGACTATATGGGGCCAGCCTAAGGCGAAATCAGCGAAACTTCTTGTTGGTGATTCGGCGCGGCTTCCCGCGCACGCCTGGTAGGTTGTTGATATGATGAAAAGGTCCCGCGGCTTTCCCCAAGCCGGCGGGAATGAAATGGGCCACCAGATAGCAATAAGCTATCGAAAATGATGAAGATGATGCACTAGCGGTTCCTCCGCCCAGCGCCTGTTGCTGACCGCGCAACTCACGTGGTGATGAAGTGATGAATAAATCAAAGCCTCTATTCTGCTTGATATGTGTAATTTCTGATTACATCAATATGATGGTTACTGACCGCGCAACTCACTGATTACAATACATAATGACCATGTGGTTTTTATTACACACTAAATGCCCTTGCGCGATATGAAATACGTGTCGCCCTGACAGCGTTTCGGACACAAGAGAAGTCTGACCATAAGGTGAATGCTGAATGATTAGAACAAAGGACTGACTAATCTATGAATTGAGGCATTATTGCCAGTATAAAATTGCATGACGACATCAACACTCACTTCGGTCGACCTCGAACGACATCCAGCTAGTGGGACGCATGATAATGATTATTTCTACCGTTATCAAGAAAACATGTTCATTTTGCGTGAACATTCCTGCCCGGGGCGAGGAAAGGATGAGCTGATTCCTTGAAGCCCTTATCAATTTGAAACCCATTGAAAAGTGATAATAATCCAACCAGCTGAATGTTTACATGATAATTTGAACCTATGATAATTAGTACTTATGACTAACTTAACTACTCACAGTCTATCGGTAACTTGCAGAGCTTTACAACCGGTCTAACAAGCTCACCGGAGTGTGTTCTTAACTTAACTGACCTAACTACACTATCTGAACCCTGATAAACTTCAATGACTCTACCCCGTCTCCAATGTAAGGGTGGAGAGCATTCATCTATGATTAAAACTAAATCATTTAATTCTATATTATTTACATGAGTAAACCATTTGTTACGTGCCTGCAACGTGTTGAGATATTCAAGGTGCCAACGTGACCAAATTGACTGAGACATTTTTTGAATTGTTTGAAACCGTGATAATCGTGACATCTTAGTGTCATTCCATTGACGTTCTGGTAAAGCAGTTAAAGGTTGACCTATGATAAAATGACCTGGGGTGAGTACGTCCACATCACACGGGTCCTCTGACATCGGAGTCAAAGGTCGTGAGTTGAGAACTGATTCGATCTTAGCAAGTATTGTGGTAAATTCTTCGAAGGTAAGAATACTATCTCCTATCTCTCGTTTCAAAAGGTTTTTAGCACTCTTGACAGCAGCCTCGACTAAACCTGACATATGTGGTGCTGCTGGGGGATTGAACTGCCAGTGAACGTTCTGTTTACGGAACTCATCCTGGAGGACAATCTTGTTACTCGCCAAGAATCGATAGACATCCTTAAGATATGTTGAACAACCAATAAAATTCGTACCTCGGTCCGATCTAATTAGTGAAGGCAGCCCTCTTCGGCTGACAAACCTGGTGAGCGCCGCTGTGAAAGCCTCGGTGCTCAGCGATGACACTGCTTCCAGATGAACCGCCTTGGTACCTAAACACACAAAGACACATAAATAGGCCTTCTGTGACTTAGCGTTCCGAAGCAAACTGCTTTTGATCATGAATGGGCCCGCGAAATCCGTCGCGACGCCTGAGAAAGGTCTCGCAGCTGTGACTCTATCAGCTGGGAGATCGCCCATGAATGGGGGTTGTGTTGACGCCTTGAATCTGAAACAAGATAAACAGTGACCAATGACCCTTGACACTTGACGTTTGATTGAAGGTATCCAATACTCTCTTCTGAGTATGGATATAAGTGCGTTTGTTGACGCATGACAATGAACCTTGTGATAATGCTGTATGAGCAACTGAGTCCACCTATGATCCTTAGGAATAAGATATGGATGCTTCGTTCCATATGATAGCGCTGCATTGCGCAGTCGTCCCCCGACTCGGATGAATTCTTCTTCATCTATGAAAACACTGAGCTTCTGCAGTGATTTACAAACCAATTTCCCTTTTTTGACTAGTATGGCTTCGTCTCTGTACGAATCCATTTGAACCTTCTGAATCCAATGTCTCGTCGCCCGACGAGTTTCGTTCAATGATAATGTCTGACTGAGATTCCGTTGACCCTTCGGCAATCTTATATTCCTACAAAACCTTAGTATGTATGAGGTGACATTGATGAGTTTGGTGAATGAGCTTACGCGCGACAGTAGCAAGTCTTCCCATGACTGCACTGGTGCGATAGTACTGATTAATTTCCTGAATCCCGGTAAATCTTGAGGCGTAGCGACTGGTAAACTCGGCCAGTCTGCTTCCCGCCGTAACAACCAATCTGGTGACCACCACAGATTGTACTTGATTAAGTCTCTGGCAGACATTCCCCTTGATGCTACATCTGCCGGATTCAATTCTGATTTTATATGACGCCACGTCATAATTCGCTTTGATCGTTGAATGTCCTGCACCCTGTTACATTCAAATGTTTGAAGCATGTGTGGTTTCGTATTTAGCCACGACAAAACAATGGTACTATCTGACCACGCGTTGATGCTATCCAACTGAATGGAGCCCTCGTATGATTCTGCCACGTGATTCAGTAGTTTGAAGACTAAATGAGCAGCGCTCAACTCCAATTTGGGTATCGTTTGCTTGACCCTTTTCGGTGCAACCTTTGATTTAGCAATGACTAACTGTACCTTCACATTTCCCATAGTATCCTCCGTCCTGAGGTATATGCTCGCAGCGTATCCCAGCTCCGATGCATCTCCAAATCCATGGAGTGCGTATGACACGTTCCCTGGCAGCGTCACACATCTTGGAATCTGTAACTGTGATAAATAGTTTAGATCCTGTATGAGTTCTTCCCACTGAACACATTGAGTCTGACCAATAGGCTCGTCCCAATTGAGTCCATCAGAAAACAATGATTGAAGAAATACCTTGAATCGGAAAACGATGGGCGCGCAGTACCCACAAGGATCGTACAGTCGTGCTATTGTGCTGAGCACATTCCGTTTTGAAGTTGCCTTGCCTTCCGGCACATTGATTTGATATGACATTGAATCTGACACAGGATCCCACTGAATACCCAAAACCTTTATGAAACTTTTGTCATCCGTGTCGAACTGATGAGGTATCTCGCAATGCTCCTCTGGAAGATCTTGTAACATCTCTCGGCAATTAGAAGACCACTTCCGAAGCTCGCATCCCGCACTCTTCATAAGTTGAATGAGCTCGGACTTCAATTGTTGAGCTTCCTCGATTGAGTCGGCGCCCGTGAGAATGTCATCAACGAAGACATCATTGCGTATAACCTCCGACGCGTGTGAGTTAGGGTGTGCTTGATCCCAGTCGTCCGCAACACGTAACAGTGTTCGGATCGCAATAAATGGACTTGACCGTAGTCCGTAGGTATTAGTATTCAATTCAAATACCTTAATTTCCTCTGAGGGGTCCTCCCTCCATATGATGAGTTGATACTTCCTGTCCGCAGGATGAATCCATGTCTGCCTGAACATCATCTTGACGTCCGTCGTGAAAACGATTTGATGTCTCCTGAAATTGATTAATATTTTTGTAATATCTGTTTGAAGTGGTTGTCCAGTATGAAGACACTGATTGAGTGATACCCCTGTCGTGGTTCTAACTGACCCGTCGAACACGACTCTTAATTTTTCGGTTCCCCTTTTGAATACACCGTGATGAGGTATGATGAAATGTTCTGCATCGAACGGAAAGCGTGACTGTGACATATGACCTAGTTCCTCGTACTCACGCATGAAGGCCTTGTATTTTTCTGCAAATACAGGATTTTTTGCCATCTTTGCCTCCAAAGATCGCAATCGTTGTATGGCTATTGCCTTCGATTCACCTAAGGCTGGCCTGTTTGACAACAATGGTAATCGAACCATGTATCTGCCATCTGACATTCGTTGAGTAGTAGAAGCATACAACCTTTCGCACTCCAAGTGATCCGGGTGTATAGCTGGCTCTGAAGGTGGCTCCTCCGCCTTCCAGAACTTCTCCAATACGTCTTCCAGTCGAGTGGCTAGCACCCCGTAGTCCTCCACTGAAGTTGCCGGTGTTGATGACGGCAGTTGATTGACCTCTCCCATGATGACATGTCCAAAACATGTTCCGTAGGCTGATAGACCTGAAACGTTTGTTACAAGCTTTGAACCATCCATAACATAATTGAGTACATCTGTACCTAAGATAATATCCACATCGTTAGGCTTATCAAATTCACTATCCGCTAGCGTTATATTAGACAACCTCAAGTCCCCCTTGATGTTGATATGCTGTGAAGGAATACTTCCTGTTAATGAGTACATTACAGTAGCTTGAGTACTGATTATGGGTACAGGTTGATCTGCTGGTTTGATGATTAATTTGACAACAGTACCTGGAATATTGACATGATTGTTCCCGACTCCATAAATTTTATTTCTATTTGACTGTTGGTGCAAGTTGAGTTTTTCAACTAATGATTTTTTGATAACTGATACACCCGCACCAGTATCCAATAATGACCGAACCTTGACATATGATCCATCACCTGACTTGACCATGATGATGGCTGTGGGACAAAGCGTGATTGGCAATTGCCCCGTGACTGCACCAACAGTGGCCTCCCTTCATAGCTCCGGGTCAGACTCCACAATGGATCCGAAGCGTAAGGTGTGGAAGACTTCCTGGGCCCTCCTTGCGCGGTCTCCTACCCTAGGACGCGGCTGGTACCCTGACGATGGATGCAGGGGTAGGGATTGACTACCACCTGGCTGCACCACAGTAGTTGACTGTCCACTGACCTGACCCTGTGACGTGGATGGTATAGGTGACCTACTTGGTGGGCTCGTGATCGCCCTGCGCCCTGCAGGTGACGATGACGTAGCGGGTGCTTGAGCAACCTGCTTGACCTGAGTTCCCTGATGTTCCAAACATATAAGGGAATTGTGCTCCTTTGACCGACAGTTTGAGCACCAGTTCTTATGCGTGCATTCCTTTGCAAAATGCTTCCTCAGGCACTTGAAACAATGACCCGACCTTTTCGCCCAAGACTTTCTCTCGACCGGGGTCCTTTGGAGAAAACTATTACACCTATATAAGGTGTGGGCCGAACCCTGACAAAAAGAACAATGAGACATCACCTGGTTGTCGTCTTGTTGAGTACTTGAAGGTGCCGGTTGAACCGCCAGCACTCGTCTAGTGGTTGGTGAGCGCACTGCAGGAGCCCTTCCTCGCAGCGGCAGTGGTGATTGTTTGAACTTCGTTGACAGCTCCGAAACTGGTTGGGTGGCCTGGTGCACCCTGCACTGGTCATCCAACAGCTCCAGCAGCTGGTAAATGGTTGGGAGGCATTGAGGATCCTTCCCATACTTCTCCTCAAAGATCGCCCTGATTCGCATGGGGAGTTTCTGTAAAACTAAAAATACAATTATATATGACCACACATCAACGGGATGACCCTGCTTTTGCAACGCCTGAATGGTCTCACGCAGCGGGTCATAAAATTCAGACCTCAGTGATGCCGTCCCTGCCATTGCTGGCAGACACTGAATGCGGCTGAGGTAGGTATCCAACACTCGTCGACTATCCTGATACCTATGTTGAAGTGCTTCGAGCGCCACAGAGTAGTTCGCCTCGTCCATCGGAAGCTGCTTGACCAACGCTAGGGCCTCCCCGCCCAGTGAAGCACGCAGATAATAGTGCTTTGCAGCATCTGAGATATCCCGATCATGCACCAATGAAGTGAATAAATCGTAGAAAGGCAACCACTCCGTCTCCTCACCTGTAAATTTGGGCAATTCTATTGCCGGCAGCTTAACTGATGTAGACTGCGTCGGCACCCTTGAACACGAAGCTCGGCTCCCTGCCGCTTCCTCAGTTGCCTCGTCTATCTGAACCAACAGCCGATTAATTTCACTGAACTGCTGGTGATATGTCGACATCTCGTCTTCAGAAACGTCTGTGTCATTGGCCCCCAGCAACACCTCATATGCAGTCACAAATTGACTATAAAATGTTTGAAAATGCTTATTCGCTACTGATGCAGTGATTGTGCCTTTGGTTTCGCGTATAGTACCGGCAAAGTCCAGTAACATGCGATATTTTGACTTGAATTGTACCTTTGCGCCTCGCACGGTCGACATGTTAAAATATATCAACACGCAGGCAATGAAAAATTGATTATAAATTATTAAATGATCACAATTGATACTGAAAACCTTTTAACACACTTAAATTTCTAATTTCTAAGTGAATATAATTATATTGTTGAAATAATTGACCTTATTATTGACCGGATAAATAAGTCACTTTGACACCTGTCTCCCTGACAGTGAGTGACGTCTCCTTCTTGTAGAAGTGAGTGAATGAATGAATTGAATGAAGTTGAGTATTCGCAAATTTAAACAAGATGACTGTCTTGTCTAGTGAATGAAGCTAAATTGAATGACAGATTGACAGAATGAAATAGTGAATACCAACTTACAGAAAAATGACCGGTCGGTCGCGTCCGCGTGGATATGCAACTATGCAATTATGGCCGCCGTCATTGAAAAATAACAAACCTTTTACTCACAACTAAACTATTCTAACACTAATTGTCACTAACCTAAGCTACAGCGTTTCGAACGCGCCCTACACTCGACACTGAGTTTAATTAAGTTAATTTAACACTAAATTGATGATCGCTCGCGCGCCGCTGCTCCTCCCTGATGCCCGACGCCGATGCTCGCTCGCCGCTCGCCGATGGCCGCCGTCTCCCCGACGCGGCGTCCCGTTCGCTCCTCGTTGATCTTCTGATCGTGCTGGTTCTCAGCGCCCGCTCCTCGGTCGCTGTGCAGTCCCCTCATGGGCCACCAAAAATGTTGGTGATTCGGCGCGGCTTCCCGCGCACGCCTGGTAGGTTGTTGATATGATGAAAAGGTCCCGCGGCTTTCCCCAAGCCGGCGGGAATGAAATGGGCCACCAGATAGCAATAAGCTATCGAAAATGATGAAGATGATGCACTAGCGGTTCCTCCGCCCAGCGCCTGTTGCTGACCGCGCAACTCACGTGGTGATGAAGTGATGAATAAATCAAAGCCTCTATTCTGCTTGATATGTGTAATTTCTGATTACATCAATATGATGGTTACTGACCGCGCAACTCACTGATTACAATACATAATGACCATGTGGTTTTTATTACACACTAAATGCCCTTGCGCGATATGAAATACGTGTCGCCCTGACAGCGTTTCGGACACAAGAGAAGTCTGACCATAAGGTGAATGCTGAATGATTAGAACAAAGGACTGACTAATCTATGAATTGAGGCATTATTGCCAGTATAAAATTGCATGACGACATCAACACTCACTTCGGTCGACCTCGAACGACATCCAGCTAGTGGGACGCATGATAATGATTATTTCTACCGTTATCAAGAAAACATGTTCATTTTGCGTGAACACTTCTCTTTCCGCACTTCCGTGTATAATAATATAATATTTCTAACATATTATGCACAAAAAAATATCTTCCATAAGTAAAAGACTCTGTATACTATAAATCATACTTTAAATAGATATGCATCATTATTACACACCCCATAAACTTCGGAATAAACAGTAACAATTTTATAGGAAGATAGTTTACAATCAGCTCTATAAATATTTTCTTACTGAAATTTCAACTTTATACCCAATGCATAAAGTACACTAAATTAAAGGTTACGGTGGAGTTCCATTAATACGTATTTACGACAGGTGCGTGACATCTCGTGTACAGTCGTGTCAGATGTGATAAATCTACAACGAGTTCATAATATCGAATAAATATTAATTTCTGTTTCAGGTAACGTTAAAAATATAAATAAAACATAAAGTGAATGCATATTGTTTCAACCAATGAGGTAAAAATAAAATAAATGCCTACTATTACAGGTACATACATACACGCGCTGGTTATATTTTTTTGAATAAAAAGTGTAAAGGTTTTTGACTTTGGTGAACATTTTCATTTTTGTGAATGACATTTTCGCTTTCCGCCATAGAATTAAGATCAATCGTCAATTAAATAGCCCTGAATATTTTAATGCTGATGACAAGAGCAGACCAGTAGCAGCAGTTCTCGAGTTAAAGTGAGTCGGGCTGACAATGTCCTCACATTAGCACCCGAAAAACAAAGACTGCAGAAAATTTAAGATTGCTTTTTGTTAAAAGCACAAGCATTGGCACACAGGATGACTGACGGTGATACTATGTTTTTAAACTAAATCGGAAAACGGTACCAGATTAGACCCTCTGGAGTGCCCCTAGGCAGACACTGTAAATTTTTGGCGGTGTGAGCCCTACGCTCCCGCAAAAGCCGGTGTCTCAGCAAATGGCGAAAATGAAGTGAGTATCGAAAATTCCCTTAGAAAATACAAAATGCATACAGCTAATGTCAATAACACATTGGGTGACCGTACATCACGTCGCCACGTTCGCCGTGGTGTCGCTACCGGCACACGAGTTTTACAGAATGCAATTTTGGAATCTCATCGCGGATTCCGCTTTCGAGTTAACAAATGATGCTTATATAATGAGAATAGCAGTATGCCTTTAGCTGATAGGATCATTAAAAAAAAAGTACCAGATTAGTATTTTTGTCCGTTACAGGAGAATAGGCTAATATAAAATAGGCTAAATAAAATACTAATCTACTACTACCACGTTTGCTCCCTATAATATAAAAAAGTGAGTCTATCTTTAACAACCAAATAGTGAGGAAATGGCCAGCTATAAAAACATCGTCCCAAAAATAGGTCACGCTTTGTTGACGACGATGAGATCTTTTGAAAAGGTATCCTGTAATTTTACTCCTTTGCATCTGAAGGTCGCTTAACTTATATTATTGTCATATTTGCATATTTATTGATCGTAAAATTGGGATAGATTTTACGAATACAATAAAGTTTTCTACAGGATTATTTATTATGCAATCTCGCACGTAAAGTATCTCTTTTGATACCATAGTGAGCATGCGACTGCTGTAATTGTGTTTTCTGTTTGTAAGGTTGCCTTTACGAATGATTTACGATTTAGGACTGGAATTTCTAATCTAATCTAAACCATAGATATCATAAAAATTATCTTCTTCTTTGTCCATCCCTGGTCCCTTTATTTGGGGTCGGGTCTCCTCACTCTACGGCGCCAGACGAGTCTGTCCTGGGTTGTTGGTTCTGGCAATTGGGCTTTTCTAAGGTCTCTTTCTATATTTGACCACCGGCTTGACGGCGGGCAGCCTCTACCTCTCCGTTGTTCTTTTACCACGTGGTCTTCGTTTCGTCTCTTTATATGTCCGTACCATCTAAGTCGCTGTTCTGACATTTTTCCTATAAATTATTGTCATAAAAATTATATTAATTATATTAATCTTGACCAAAATTGCGAAAAATAAATAGAATAAAACAATTTATAGATTACTAATTTCTACTGTAAGTTTTATTCTGTGCTAAAAGGTACTGAATTCGTCTCCATACCTTCACCGAAACCATGATTTATGCGAGTTATCGACAAAATTAATTCCTGACGTCCCCAAATTTCGGGCTCCGACTAATTTGTCACAAAATTGATTATTTGGTTATACGCAGTATTTCAGAATGGTTAGTTGCGCACCGCTCTGTATAATGTAGATTTTTTTTATACTACACTGGGCGTCAAAAATAAGTAGTACAGTTTTAAAATTCCAATCCCTCTTAAACTATAGTAGTTAGAGTTTTGAAATAAAAGTGATTTAATAGCAAATTTAACAAAGTTTTTTAAAATAATATTTTATTTAGCATTAGTAAAGTTTTACACTGAAAATTAAGAAAAAACTAAAAAGCTAACCATTTTGAAGGAACTATCAAGAACTTAATTTTTACGTTTTGGGCCTTGTTCCCACTTTGGTAACTTGTGTTACCGCCTCGGGCTCTGATGACAGCTTGGAGCCGGTTTGGCATGCTGAACACAAAGTTTCGGAGGCAGTGTTGGGGAATATTCACCCATTCTTCTATCAGGGCCTGTTTTAGAACCCTGAGGGTGGCGGGGGGTGGTCTGCGTCTTCTGACTACCCTCCCAAGCTCATCCCAGGCGTGTTCAATCGAGTTAAGATCTGGGCTTCTTGATGGCCAAGCCATCAAGCTGATGCCAACCTCCTGAACGTACTCTTGTACGAGGTGAGCGGTGTGTGGCCGGGCGTTATCATGCATTAGTATCACTCCATCACCCATATTTACTAAATATGGCCCTGCATTCTCGTTAAGGATCTCTAATGCATATCTTTCACCAGTCAGAGTGCCATTTTCTATGACCACTAGCTCTGTGCGACCCTCTGAAGAGATGCCAGCCCATACTTGTACAGAGCCCCCGCCGTATTGAACTCTTTCCGAGATGCAACCTTGAATGTATCGTTCACCAGGTCGCCTGTATACTCTCCGCCTTCCATCGGAAGTGAATAAAGAAAACCGAGACTCATCTGTGAACAAAACTCTTGTCCATTCTTCTTCGCCCCATTGTACGTGTTGACGGGCGTAGCGTAGTCTTGCTACTCGATGCCCTGTCTCAAGTTTGGGGCCATTTGCTGGCCTGTACCACTTCAGGTTGGCTTCAGCAAGTCTTTTCCTCACTGTACTCTCACTAACGTAGTCTCTTCGGGTCTGAAGAAGCTGTTGCTGGACCTCAACTGCATTAAGGTGACGATTTCTTAACACAGTAGAGACAATTAAGCGGTCTTCTCGGGTACTAGTGCACCTGAGTCTGCCATTACTTGGTCTCCTTAGATGGTTTCCAGTCTCTTCGTACCTTCGCTTTACTTGTTGGATCGTTCTTAGAGTTACACCCACCGTTCTTGCAGTACGACGCATACTGATGCCTACTTCTAGAAAAGTTATGATTCTTGCACATTCTTCTGGTGAGAGAGGCATGCTTAGTAAAGTTTACTCGCTGACGACACATTTCCTTTCGAATTGCAATTGATTTATCAGCAATAAAGAAAACAACAAAAAACAAAAGTACAAGCCAACAGGTTAAAAAAGAGTGTTTTTGTTTATTAAGTGTTTTTTTCAGTCAATCTTTAAAAAATGATATTATGCATGAAGTTTTTAATAAATTAAATTAAATTGTCTTTTAACTTTTTTTTATTTCAAAGGTCTAGCTTCTGTAGTTTAGGAGATATTGCAATTTTAAAAGTGTACTACTTATTTTTGACGTCCAGTGTACATAGTTGGCAAACAAGCATACGGCCCGCCTGATGGTATGCATCACCGTAGCCTATAGACGCTTGCAATACCGGGGGTATCACTCACTGCCAACCAACGTATTAATTGGTGACAAATTTTAATCTTATCACAACAAGTCATTGATTAAACCAAAGTTTGCTAATCAAAGTTTAAAGTCACTTCACAAGAAAGTTAGATTTGTATTCATTTATTTTATACTTGGATGCCTTGACTTATAGATACGGAGTGTACTGGCCCGTGAAATGAGAAAATATTGCTGTTTCTGTGTAGATTAATGCACAGATATGTCGATGGCTCAGTAGACAATCCTACTTTTTTTTGTTTATAGTGGAAAATATATTACTGCATGTGCCGCCAGTTGGGGAAACGACCGGGGTCTGTCAGGGCTCACCTCTCTAGCCAATGAGGAATACCGACTAAAAACCTGACTGTCTGCCACCTTCTCCGCCTTCACAGTGGCGGGGTCGCAGGAACAGGTCTACCGGGGACTACCGTTCCAATGGACGGCGGTTTCCCCTAACCGTCGTCGCCCCGAAGCCTCCGTTAGACAATCATACTCGTACCTATGAATCCGAAACTCGTGAGTTCGATAACAAATTAACTACATTATCATCAACCCAAAATCATTCCACTGCAGGGATATATAGCTCTCCCTTCAATCGAAGGTGATTAACTACTTTGCAACACTGCTCCAATACGGATTGTCAGAGGCCAGTGTCTACAAGACTCGTGCCCCCCAATCCTGCTTTTTATTAACCAAAACAGATCGGCAGCGTTTCGGCTTGGTTGCATTTGCGGTTGTAAACCAAAACAGTATTCCATTAACATTATGTTTACAGCTGAAACGCAAACGGTTGGTTACAAAAGTTACTCTTTCTCTGCCGATGCAAAACCGCAACTTTTGACAGTTCAACCAACGCAGAGCCGTAACGTTTCAGCCGTCTCGTTGAACGGATTACAAACCGTTCTGTGTTCATTAGCGGAATACTACAACCAAAGCGTTCCGGCTGCTCAGCCAATGAGTATCGGCACCGTTTTAACCAAAGAGTTAGCAGAATACAAAAATGTCGAATACAATGCGTTTCAGATGCGTTTCAGTTTAAAAAATATAGCAGAATTGGGGGGCTGAAGGACACGTTGGCTTAACGACTGTCATCTATCGACAACAGCCAGGATCGACGGCTTAACGTGTCTTCCAAAGTACAGAGAAATTCGAGAAACGAAACCCATTCAAACGTTGGGTAGGCTTAACTTTGCTTGACGACAAAACAGCGACACCATTGAGCTCCTCGCCAAATTAACTGCATTTATGTAACTTCAAGGTTTTGTAAACAACATAATAATATCTTGTTTGTTTTGATGTTAACTATGGCAAAGTTATGATAATTGTTGCTTTGGTACAAAGCTTTGAGGCTGACTCCGAAACTTCTACGTGAGAAACGGTCTGTGTTTGACTTGAATGACAAAAAGGTCGAAACTGGATTTCTTTCACAATTTCTTTACGGGCCATTTTGTTTTTTCATTTCATTTTCATTTATTTATTCAATAACAATCTTACAATTTGAGGAGCTCGGTAGCGTCGCTGTGTGTCGCACTCTAATATGAACCCGCAAGTTAAGCGACGTTGACCCTTTTTTTTTTTTTTTTTTTTTGGTTTATAGTCAGGAAAATGCATTACTGCATGTCCCGCCGCTGGGGAAGCGACGGGGGTCTGTCGGGCTCCCCCTAATTACCACTTGGGTATACCGACTAAAAACCTGACTGACTGCCACCTTATCCGCCTAGATGGGCGGGGCCACGGGAACTAAGATACTTCCGTGACCCCGCCGGCGGAAGCCCCCGTAAGCGACGTTGACCCTAGCCAGTGTTTGGATGGGTTTCGTTATCTCGAGCTTCTCCGTGCTTCGGAAGGCACGTTACGTCGTCGATCCCGGCTGTTGTCATGGATGACAAGTCGTTAAGCCAATCTGCATTGGAGCAGCGTGGCAGAGTACGCTCTAATCATCTTCAATTGAAGGGAGACCCGTATCCCTGCAGTGGGATGATTATGGGTTGATATGATGATGATGAATCTTACAGTTGTGTCGACACTAATACATAAAATAAAATAAAATAAAAAATTGTTACCTACTATTAATGTCATTATAAAAATTTAAAATTTTTTTGGAAGCCTTGTGCCAAGTATAGTGAAATATACGTCATGATTAATCTGAATACCCAATTTTCACACCAATGAACATTTTGTTGGAATCGTAGGTCCGCAAATAAAATTAATATACGACCCTCATTAATTTTGGACGGTGACCAATGCTATGTTTGAAGTTAGGATCCCAGAGGTCGCGAATTTAAAGACCATATTGTTTTAACAATATTTCAAATGTAGTGCAATAAAGATAATGGTAGGTTAGGTGTAAATAAAATACAAAAAGTTCACCACAAAACTTTGTCCGAGGATTGATCCCGGATTCCACGCCCTCTGACTGAACCACAAGCCTATTTAATAGAAAGAAAGAAAGAAAGAAAGAAAGAAATGTTTATTTGCGTATCATATTAGGGTACAATAATTTGGTGTTACATAAAATAAATAGTTCAATTCCTAATCAGCCATTAAACATAGCATGCAAAAATTATAAATTTAAATTAACATTAGGTATCATTTGAATTAGTTACATATTACATATTATCACAGTGTAGGTATACCTTGCCTTCTAAAAACAAACAGATTATAGTATTAAAATTGTCATAAAAATAAAGATACAAGGAACTCCAATATGCATGATTATTGCTGAAAGTCAAGAAATTCCTGTACGTTGTAAAAATTTTTCTCTAAAAGCCAGTTAAATAAATTCTTTGAAAACAACCGGAATGTCATTGCTTTTATATTGTTAGGTATTTTATTAAATATTGCTATGCACATGAAGTAGCAATTACTCTTAATTTTTTTGCTTCTCGGTAAAATATCATTAACCAATCTGTGACCATTCCTAGTGCTTCTGGGATAAAAATCACTTGCTTGTGTAAATAGGTTGTAATTCAGCTTGACAAGCTTAGCTATTTCAAAAATGTATAAGCAAGGTAGGGGCAAAATGCTCAGCAAAGTAAAAAGCGGTTTACATGTAGTTCTGCGGGGAGCTCCACAAATTGCTCGGATACATTTTTTTTGTGCTACAAAAGCTTGCTGAACATCCGTGCTATTACCCCAAATTACGAGACCGTAACGCAGAACTGAATCTACGTAAGCATAGTATGCCGTGAGAGCTGCATGTCTGGATACTGTTTTAGCAAGCTTGTATAAAGCAAATGAGAATCTATTAATTTTTATACAAACATGCTCCACCTGTTTCTTCCAGTCTAAGTTTTGGTCAATAATTAGTCCTAGAAAGCGTCCATTACTTATATTATTCAAATTATGTCCATTGTACAGGATATTTAAATTATTCAAATTATTAAAATTTATAAAATATGTCTTATCGATATTGATTTTCAAATTATTATTAGTGAGCCAATTTATTATATTAATTAAAGTATTGAGTATGTCGTTTTTATGATCATCAATTTTAAGGCTTTTGCTAGTTGTCACAACTACTGATATGTCATCCGCAAATAAAATACTTTTATGTTTAATTGTATTTGGAAGATCATTGATATAGACCAGAAATAGTAATGGCCCAAGAACACTTCCTTGGGGGACACCATAATTATTTTCTTTGTACTCAGATCTGTAGTCTTTACAAAGCCTGGTATGTTCTAGTCGAGTTATTTCAACACATTGTTTTCTATCAGCCAGGTATGATTGGATCCATTTTAGTGCATTGCCTCTCACGCCATAACGCTCCAATTTGTCCAACAATGTAGGATGTGAAACGAGATCAAATGCGGTGGACATGTCAAAAAACAGCACTGTAGAAAAGTTTTTCGCATTTAGACCTTGTAGGGTGGTGTTTACAAGGTTAAAAGTTGCCAAAGTCGTGGATTTTTTCTTTTGAAATCCATACTGGTTGTTATGAAGTATATTATGTTTATCGAAAAAACACGTCAACCTATCATGCATTACCTTTTCATAAATTTTGGAAAAAATAGGGATCAGTGTAATAGGTCGGTAGTTTCGAAAGTCACTTCTGTCGCCTTTTTTAAACAATGGTTTGACTACAGATAGTTTAAGTTTCTCTGGAAAAGTGCCCCTTTCTAAAGATATATTAATTAAAAACGCTAATACCGTACTAATTTCCTCTTTACATGATTTTATGACCTGTGTGCTGACATAGACGCGATTTATACCTACATTACTAGCTTTTTTGCCCGCGACTTCGTCCGTATGAAGTTCCGGACCCGTTCCCGTGGGAACCACATTGAATTTCGGGAAAAGCTATAGCCTATGTCACTCCCTGATAATGTAGCTTTCTACTGGTGAAAGAATTTTTGAAATCAGTCCAGTAGTTTCGGAGCCGAATAGGCTCCGAAACTACTGGTCTGATTTCTGACTACTGGACTGGATTGATTCAAACACACAAACAATCAAATCTTTCCTCTTTATAATATTATTAAGTAAGAAGATATACGATAAGTGTCGCATTATTTTAATCTTTACTAAACGAGCTGCACACCTATTTTGAGTAATTTTGAGCACAGGAAAAAAGAGTCTGAAAAGAGATTCATAGTACAGTAAGAAAAGAGATTCATGTTAGAGATTTATGGTACATAACATGGCCAACACAAGAATAATTATTTTTGTCTCAACATAATTTTCAATAACTAACAATATCGTGGTATTATCACTTTTGTAATAGAATACGGCTTTCAAATGCTCTCGATTTAAGACGATAACAAAATTATTTCAAATATTAATATATTGTTCAAAAGACAACACAAAAAGAATCTTTCGTCAACTAAAAGAAACTAAAATCCCAACAGTAATTTTCCCTTCTTACTAACGTATCGGAGTACATAAAGTATCGGATACTCTGTCAGATTTAATTCCGCTTTCAAAGAGTAATAAAAAAGAAGTACAAAACAAGTTGATTGCCACTATCACAAATGTTGTATCCAACTTCTTTTATCTAAAGCTGCGTATGGAATACAACCAGTAGTAGCAGATACGTATAAAAATAAATTTGTGTGAAATTTTGTTTTTAACCATTAAACTCATTTGATGAAAACGTACAGTTTAAAGTATAAAATATGACATTGCATCAAAATTATTAATTACGTTATCTACTCTTTAAACTAACAGTGCTTGTAAACCTTTTTTTGTTTTAAGTCATACTGCATACTGCAGAGGGGGAGAACTTGGGGGGACACTTGGGGGGACTAAAAACCTGACTGACTGCTAAGATGGTCGGGGCTGCGGGAACAAGAATACAACCGCTGCCCCGCCGGCGGCGGCCGTCCGAAGACCCCCTTGTTGGGCTACGGCACGGTTGACGGCGCGTTCACCTAGGCGCTCCGCAACATTCGGGGACTTCCTTTCCAGTGCTTGTAAACCTGTATTAGATGTTTTTGACCCATTTCTTCCATGATATTAGACACATTGCACTCATCTGCAATCAAGCAAACGTAGCGTATTTTTTGGCTTTTGATTCTTGAAAGCCATAAGAGGCGCGATACAACAAATATTTTCCTGCTTGCTTCAGCCAGCTGAGGTGTCCCAAATAACCTAGAATCCATAATTTATCCCCAGGTTCTTTATTGAAAGAGCTGCAGATACCACTTAACAAACAGATATGATGACTAGATGGAACAGAGACAGTGTGAACACAGTTTAATAGAAACATAGACATCAAAGTTTACTCTGAAAGTTGTTACGGAAGAGTCTGACCTTTTAGTACATAAAAGAAAATGTTTACAAACCTTCTTGTTCTTTGATGATTGTTATCCAATCTGAACTTTATCGGCCAGATGCTAAATATCGCACTGTTAAGTACTCGAGGTAGCCATGTTTTCTGTACAAAAATCTCGGTTCATCTATTCATCTACATTTTCGGAGTGTAAACATCATAAGTTAATAACATTTTACCGTAGCAGATACCGTATTTTATAAAGATATACAGTGCTACAATGGTATTTATGAACGTGGCCGAAATTGGAACTACAACTCCCGTTCATATTGTATGTCACTTTCGACAGTTCGCCTTTTGACACAATGTATGAAAATATGCCACAGTAACGCCCTCCTACAAATGTCACTCACGTTCATAAATATCATTGTAGCATTGTAGGGACCTACGTTTGATTTGAATTTTTATTAGGTACAGTCAGACAACCTGTATATTATACTAGAGAAACCCGCGCAACTTCGTGTGCGTTTATCCTTTCCCGTGGGAATTTAAAAAAATCCTTTCATATCGGTTTCCTACATCATACACCACACTTTTCAGAACACACCCAAAAAATTGTCATATTATAGATTTTTTTTCTATTTTTATACTTCTCATAACAATCTTTGGAGGGGGCGTTTATGAAATAGGCTAGCCCGACCCACTGGTCGGGCTAGCCTATTTTCACTAAAAGCCACCCTTTTACAGAATATTGACGTGAAGCAGCAATGCGTTTCGTTAAGGGAGTGAAATATCCGAAATTCTTGTTTGTCACCTTTTTGGTATAAAAAAAATCTAACTCATTCCTTATACTATTTCTCGCTATATCCTGTTTTTTCCTGTTATAGGTCGGCAACGGGTTAGGGACCCTAGAATCTATGTGCTCCATAGTCGACGGTAATCACCTAATATCAAATGATCCATATTCCTGAGCTTGTTTTCCAACCACTTCCGTAAAAAAATGTATAAGTATATCGGTAATTCAATACCTACAACCTCAGCCTACAACAACACTACGAAATAATAGAGCGAGTCGTGGTAATGAGATTTCCTATAAGTGAGAAAGAGACAATATCAAAATGTATGCCATTTAACCATTGACCAATTTAACTTGAACCCTGTCAAATATTATAAAATTTAATAATTAATCACTTACTATTTATTATTGATGAATATGATTCAGTCCGCTTTATACATAGTTAGGATTTTTAGCTGTTTTTCCGATATCACAAACAGAATAAATAGACGACATTACGATTGAATATTCACAATTTATAATTACATGACATGACACTTCACTTCACGGATGTGTCAAAATGAAATGTAATTGAAATCAAAAGCACTAAGAAGTATGAGTATTGATATCAACTCGAAGAAAACTACCCACAAAATACATTTTTTTCAAGAATTTCAATAAAATAAGAATCACATCTTCCATCAATCTCTTAAACAATTTTTATGCAAAATTTGAAGTAGATTGGACCAAGGAATCAAGTTGTCCCATAGTAACTTTACCCCCCGTTTTTACCCCCTTAGAGTTCGAATTTCGAAAAATCCTTTCTTATCGGACGCCTACGTCTTATAATAGTTCTACCTGCCAAATTTCAGATTTTTACGATGAGCGGTTTAGGCTGTGCGTTGATTCTCAGTCAGTCAGTCAGTCAGTCAGTCAGTCAGTCAGGACAAAGCATTTTATATATATAGATATGAACCACAATTTTTATATACAATAACATTGTAATGATTCGTTAGGTACAGGTTGATGTAAGTCTGTAATGTTCCTAGAGCGAAATTGATTCAAAGGGATCTATTAAAAAAATGTTTTATTGTTTTATTTATGACACTATTTGTTTTATTTTGACTATATGTATATAAATAAATATGAGTACCTAGAGTAATATTTTGCATAATGCGTGTTCATTAGTTTTAAAAACATTTTGATATCATCCAACATCTTAAACCTATTTTTCAATCCTAAGTTTACGAGCTACAAATCATTGTTATAGCTATTAAAAATAAGTGGAGCCATTTCATGTACGTTTTATGTATCATTTACGACTCGGAATAATTCAATTAATTTTTAGGTAAATAGTCGTAAAGTTATTTTGGTTGTTTTGCTGGAAACAATAATATTGTAGTGATGAAAATGATTCTTTTTATAATAATTTTACGAACGACTGTTTGGTAAAAAATACACTAAGAAGTTTTTGTTCTTCCTATTCCATTTTTTTTTTACCACAAAGGTGGCAAAAAAGCATATGGCCGGCCTGATGGTAAGCCGTCACCATAGCCTATAGACGCTTGCAAAGCGGAGTTATTACTCACGCGTTGCCAACCCTCTCCCCCTCCAAGTGGAGCTCTGGAGACCTTACTCATTTAATTTCTCTCTTATTAAATTAAACTGTGAACTCCACAACAGCTGTAGTTACTCCCCCGGGACGTCAATAAGCTTCAATGCTTATTGTCAATCTGAGATCGCCGTTCTTGATCCTGGGTCCACAGGAGACAGAACGCTGGAAATTTGTTTCCCGATGCATATAAACAAGTTTCTATGACGCTAGAAATTTAATAAAGTTTTTCAGACAGGTTTTAAATGCAGAGCCTAACTACACTCGAGAGCAATGAATGCGGGTCACCTTAAAGAAACCTATATATCTCGGAAACTAAGTATGCTAGCTTAATAAAATAAACGGTGTTTACTATACAATATATAAAAGTACCCCTTATATAAAAGTAATAAAATTTATAAGTAACTACATTTTATTATTAAAAATTACATAAAGGAAAAAAAACTACTGATCTCACCTTAATGAATTGAAGCTTCAAGAAAATCACATTAATGTAAAAAAATGTCATGTTTCCTATTTTTGTTTTAAGGATAAATCAGCAGTATTTTGGGTATTATGTATGGCCATTAAAATTTATAATAAAATTCCAAGTTATTTAAAGATGGAAATAAATAAAAAATCTTTTGCTCTTAAAGTTAAAGAGTATTTAATTGAAAAAAGTTTTTATAGTTTAGAAGAGTTTTTTAAATAGAAATTTAACATTATAATTATATTGAATTTAAATTTATTTTTGTATTATTGGTTTTAATTGTTTGACATTATTATTTTAATTGTTTGAGATTGCTATCGCCATGTCTGATTTTTATCAAATCAATATTGAAATTAATTGCGTGATATTGTAGTGCCCTAACGGGGTTCCATGCGGGAAATTAGTTTGTAAAACTGTTATTATTATAAAATCGATATATAAATACCATGGAAACAATAAAATATTTGAATTTGAATTATTATGAACGGAAATTATGTGAGAATGGTACAACCACCTAGCTGTATACCCATTGATTTGGATTGTACGTTTGTGTATTCAATGATGTCTTTTACTGAATGGACAGATAACAGACGCTCAGTAACAAAATTACGTTACTTTTGATATCCTAAAAAGTGTCCCTATTGTCACATTAAGCGCCCATCAATTTCAGACTTTGGAGGCTTTTCTTGGCGATGTCAACGACCGAGGGATATGAGAGCCATTTGCAAAATCCCTTGACAGCTCTTTGGGCTACCCCGAATAATTTTATTTATTGTATACTATCGCGTTTGGAGGTATTCGTGTTCCAAACTATCTAATGACAAGCACCTTTTGTTTTATTTTATACTAGCTGATCCGGAGAACTTTGTTCCACCTTAGAGGCACTACCCTACCCTACCCTATCCTATATCCTTCTCCTGGTTCTAAGCTACCTCTCCACCAATTTTCAGCCAAATCGCTTCAGCCGTTCTTGAGGTTATAAATAGTGTAACTGACACGACTTTCTTTTATAAATAAAGATGTATAATACAAAAACAAAAGAATAAACAATGTTCCGATTGCTATTTCGTTTCAGATTTCAGATATTATTTTTTTTTTTGATAATTTTAATTATGTATAATAATAAATCTAATCTTGACTAGAATAAAAATAAAATGTCAAAGGTATTTAGTCACAAAGATTTTATATTACTACCCCTTCAACAATAAACGTTGTGTAATGCTTGTATAGTTATACAATGTTTTGTCACTTTCAAGACAGTGACACAACAGTGTTTAACTATATACTTGATAAACTTTGTTTATAAGTAAGGGGGCTATTAGTCTCTGTGTATATAACAGTATTAACTGTTCTAATTCTATGTCAGCGTGCAACCAATGTGTTTTATTTTGGCTCGAAAAGAAAAAAAATGGTAAACAACAAAATAAAGATTTACGAAACAAACCGAAAAGAGTTATCTCCGAACGTCCAATGCCAAATGCTTGTTTACAAAGAACATTTCATCAGGAAAACTATAGAGGTCAAATCGGGAACTATTTAGAATAACTACTTTATGTAGACCCTGAAGATTGTTTTACTGTTCCCCATAAAACAGTTAGATTTGATAACAAAAGAGGGGAAGGGAAGGTCTTGTAAAATTGGTCATTCATCCCAGAAATCAAACGGATTTACGAAACCATAAGTCCTTCGGAATTTTATATCGCATACAGACTATAAGAAATGTAAATAACAAAAAATATTATGTTTTTAAATAATGTACGTTTTAATCATAATGAGGTATCTTATGTAGGTACATTTTATAGTTTCGACATAACTAATAATATGTAGAAATCAGCAGAAAATAGAGAGGAAATTTTCTTGCATAATGTTGCTTGCGCCCACTAAAAAGTCTTGCGGAGTACATGCAGAGCAGACGAACAGAATGCCTACGCATTTTGGAATTCACTCTAGGATCTTTGTTGGTTTGGGTATAATACTTAGTTTCTGCCCTTTCCAAAAGCATAACATAATTTCAATATTATTATATGTTTTTCCCCGCGGCTTCGCTCGGGTAAATTTTATGACATAGATCTCGTTTGACAACAAAACAACCCATAGCGCGACTTCTGTTGGCCGATACAGCGCCCTCTATAGTAGAAAAAATATTTTCCCATTGAAACGACATACTTTCACGGGAAAAGAAGAGCCTGTGTTGGGCTCTGTACCCCTAACAATATGTATGCAAATTTTCATAATGATCGGCTGCTAAGTCAAGCCGTGAAGGTATAACAAACAAAAACAAACAAACTCACTTTCTCATTTATAATAATAATAAGGATTATTACAATTTAAATTTACCTATTCCATATTGCTTTGTACATAATGATCACTAGGCGACCCTTTTCAATCTTTCCTAGACTAAATTCTAACGCGCTAATATAGGCAAGCCATTGACGGCGGCGAGGTCTGCAAGCCGATCGCCGACGGCTGTCTTAGCACAGCACTATAGTACGCCCCATCAACGCGACTCACAGCTTAAAAACAACTGAAAATCGATTCGAGCCATACGAGTGAAATAAGTGACAGTTTCGAACTTCGTAGCAGCGCGAGTTAGCTTTGAAGGCTTGTAGGCGACTAATATTCGGGTCGGGCTTTCATTCGTTTCCTTTCCGTGCCCCGCCAGGCGTGCTCGTTTTTTCTAAATAAAAGAAATAAATAATATTATTAATAAATAAATAAATATATAGGGACAATTCACACAGATTGAGCTAGCCCCAAAGTAAGTTCGAAACTTGTGTTATGGGATACTAACTCAACGATATTATATTTTATAACAAATACATATATAGATAAACATCCAAGACCCGAGGTCAATCAGAAAAAGTTCGTTTTTCATCATGACCCGACCAGGATTCGAACCCGGGACCTCCTGGGTGGCGGTCTGGCGTGGTAACCATTACGCCACGGAGGTCGTCAATAAAAGAAAATATAAATAATACTGAAAACCGCATCAAAATCCGTTATGTTGTTTAGGAATCAGCGAATAAACAGTAAAACACACCAAAATAAGTGTATAAAATAATAGATTTCACAACTCCAATTAATCTTACTTAATAAAAATCTTATAGCAGAACTTTTTCTTTCATACAATAAAAAGATTTGTTAAAGTCCCTTCCTTCGGGGGCTAAGGGACTCAGTTAAGGATGATGTATGACGTTACTGAGATCATATGAATGCTTAGATTTATATTTTGGGATGTGGTTCCGCAGTATAGGTACTTCTTATACAATTTTACATGATTCAATCATCTTTTTTTCATTTTCATTTGTACACATAGTGCCCACAAAAGTGGTTCAGACCCACTAAACCACAGCTTTGACTAGATAATATCCCTCAAAAATGGTTAGTTTTCAATGACATCCCACACCATGGGGGTCGTCTGATGGTCTTATGAGGTGGTGTGGGTTTCGGATAACGTCTTAAAAAGACAACAAAAAAACTACACTCATCTTTAAGAATGCTTTCTAACCGTAGCACAGACGGCACTTGAGTAGTATTTTTTTAAAATCGGTGCTTTATCTTATCTTGTTTCAATTAAATATTAGCATTAATAGCAATTAAGCATAATAGTCTAGTCTCGTTTACAAACAAACATTACAGTTTTGTGAACACAAATAAGTACGATATCAAAATTCATTTCTCTTGTTTAAAGTTCAGTCATCCCTTTTGTGAAAATTTTGCATTCTCAAATTTTCAATGCACAATAAAACATAATCCTTTGATGAAATGAATCTGTTTTATAACAAATTACACAAAGGAACCCTCTTCAATCTCTCTCAGATTCCATGGACCAGATGCTCGAACAAAAATAATGATTTTATCTCTAATATATTTTACTAGTGAAAAACTTAAGTTACGCTTTCATGTCTGCAAAATTTTAGATAACACTTTCAACTCGAAGACAATTGTAGATTCTTAGAAAAACTGGTCAAGTGTGTATCAGGCCACGAACAATGTATAAGACTAAAACTTTTCTGAGATAGTACAGACGATCACGACGAAATCACAGTATTATAAATAGGTAGTTGACGAAACTTTATGGCCTCAAACTAATGCGGGGCTAATGCGAAAGCGGGGCGGTGCGATCTAGCCATCGAGTCCGAAGCCCTTTTGATGTTTCTAACCTTAAGGTGCTCATAGACTTGAGCATTCACTTGTAACAGAACATCGAGCATTCGCCGTTTTTATATTTGTCGAACTGAACAACGAGCCGAGCATAGAGCCAAATGTTGCTACGAACATCATGAGCATTCGAGCGAACAGAAGATGGTGGCAAACTAATCTGAAGCTAGAATGCTCGCCACAGCGCTCGATAGAATGCTCGCTTAAATGTTCTCGTAATTTTTCTGTGATGTAACATTTGCAAGAATGCTCATTACAAAGTGAATGCTCAAGTCTATCATTCTTATTGAAGTGAACTGGATGACAGCGCAGCGACGCGACAGCAGCAGCGGGGCGGGCACATAGATCGCTGAGCGCCCGCCGCCGCCCCGCCGTGCCAATCGGTCTAATTGCTCAAATCGCTGACTTCCATATTGAGGCCTAAGGGTTTCTTAATACTTTACAACGGAACTCTAAAAAGAACTAATTATAAAAGTTTTAGTGCGTCTGTTTGCTCTGGTTAATCAGCGAGCGATTAAAATAAAATAAAAAATGTTCCATATTCGAGTCTATAATCAACTTTTGGTAAATAAAAATGTTTACAAAGTTCTACATGTTAATAGAGTGATTATTTAGAACTACCGATCGAAACGGATTCTGCAACTTCATTTGCGAAAAATATTACATTCTTTAGAAAAATGAAAAATAAAATAAAAACCAGGGGCGTGCCGGGGCATGCACAGTGTAGGGTTCCGTATTAGCTACGCTTTGCTTCTAGAGGAGTACAATGACATATTCCATGACATTTGTACGTATTACAGCCACAGCACACGGCGTATTTTATACGCGCAGAGGACGCGCGTTTCGTGCTACATTGAGCTCTTTGTATGTTAGACGTCACGAAAGAATGATTACAACACCGCCTTGGATAACGATAAGTAATACGGCTCTTAAAGAAGTTATGTTTTATAGTTCGTCGGTTATTATCGGCCTCAATCGTCTAAAGAGCCATCTACTCGGAAATCAAACAATCAAATGGAATAAAAATTATTTCCACTACTCAGGAGGAAGGGGATTAAGGGAGGCCACTATTAAATATTTTTTTAAAGATTTTGTTCTATCACTTTGTTAGCATAAGTTACTATATAAGTATAGACATGCAAA
The DNA here is from genome assembly GCA_905163395.2 of Endotricha flammealis. Taxonomy (NCBI): domain Eukaryota; kingdom Metazoa; phylum Arthropoda; class Insecta; order Lepidoptera; family Pyralidae; genus Endotricha; species Endotricha flammealis. The sequence continues at coordinate 3,432,797 of LR990869.1, read as the reverse complement.
ATTACTTTACTATATTACGCGCCAACAACGCGACTCACAGTTTTATCTAACAATTTGTAAATCGATTTCGTTATGCACTAAGTAATAAGTGTCATTTCGAACTTCGTTTTACGTCAGCGCGAGCCAGCCTTGTTGGCGACTAGTATAGTAGTTAGTACTAAGCGTCTAGGTACTACACCGCAGACAGACGGATATGGCAAAACTATTATTTAATACTTTGTTTAGTACGGAACCCTAAAAAGTATTTAAATATTCAACTGATATTTCACAGCAAAATTGAAATTTTTGTTCGTTTTGAACGGCAGTCAACGTGGTATTTTTCCTTATTTTGTCAAGGAATGCGCGCTTGCCATCATTCTGCTTTTATTTATGTTTCTGACGCCTATTTATTTACGTGACTTAACGAATTGACGTTTCTACTGGGTTTTTTCGCGAAATCCACGAAAATTTATAAATGTTTTGTTTTATTAAATACTAGCTGTTACCCGCGGCTCCGCCCGCGTGAAAATGACAATATTTTTTCCCATGGAAATCTCTTTATCCCGTGGGGAAAAAAATAAGCCTATGCCACTTTCCAGACCTTAAACTATCCCCAATAAAAAAATCATATCAATCCGTACATTACTTTCGACGTGAAGGAAGGACAAACAAACAAACACACTTTCACATTTATAATATTAGTATGGATGGATGTAGCCATGGCCGCAGCTTCACTTACAATAATTTTTCTCCAAACTTACATGAATATTGCTGTAATAGTAAGGTGTGTTTCAAAAACATATTTTTAAGTATTAGTTTTTTTTTATTTATTATAAAAATATTACAATTTACATTTTTAACAAACCAAAAACCACAAGGTTTTGTCCAGTTTGCACACATTAGTTTCTGCATAATATAAGTACCTAGGTTAACATTATAAAAAAATTAAGTAGTAGTACCGTATACGTAAATCTATACTAATATTATAAAGAAGTAAAGTTTGTGTGTTTGTATATTTGTTAAATTGTAAGGGGTAATCTCGGGATCTACTGAACCGATTTTAAAAATACTTTCACCAATGGAAAGCCACATTATTGCTGAGTGTCATAGGTTATATAAAAAACCAAAAAATAAAAAGGCTTTTACGTGGTAGTCGGTTTTACAAAGTAAATCGGAGAAAAAACGGTCGAATGAAAGCGTTTCTTACGAACGCCTGTACTAAAAAACGATTACATATTAACATTATGCCCAACGAAGTGGGCACGGGTCAGCTAGTTTATAATATAGTTAATCAACATACTGTATTATATATACTACACTGGGCGTCAAAAATAAGTAGTACAGTTTTCTATAGAAGTTAGAGTTTTGAAATAAAAATCTATCTTTAAAAGACGATATTATGCATAAAAAAATTATTAAATGAAATTGTCTTTTAACTTTTTTTTATTACAAAGGTCTAGCTTCTGTAGTTTTTAGATATTGCAATTTTAAAACTGTACTACTCAATTTTTCGTATACAGAGTGAGTAGAATGATAAAAATAGATGCTGCTACAGCCCCAAGAGTGCAACTTCTTTTTGCAGAAGTAGAAAAACAAGTGGTAGAGAATTTATGAAATGGGCTAATGTATTGAAAAAAAATGCATTTTGTAGTGTAAAATGGGCTAGCTGGACCTATAACCTATCCCATAGTATAAACTGTTTTGACTGTAATCTGTATACGATGCCCAAATAAATAAATACCTAACAAAAATATGAATGAAACTATAATTTGATGTTTTTAAAAAGATAAAAAATAAATATGTAGTTACAATTTTTACTGTGCGCTATGGTATGGTGAAATATCCTGAAATTGAGGAGCATCCAATCAAAATGGTTGTGTCACTGACATTTCGTGTCAAAGAAAATTTATAATTGGGATCCAAACGAAAATCAACGCCGGAAAAGTTTTTGGCCACTGATGCTGATTTTGGCAGCAGCTTTTTTTTGTGTAAACACGGTTATGTTGTATTTTTTCGTTTTAAATTATTTTGTTAATTTTAATTGTGTTTTATGTGCTCACAACTAAATAAAAATGTCTAAATCTTTGACTTTGATTAATTAAATTCAAATAAGCTTATGAAAAGCTCGTTCGAAAAATCACATTTTTTTCCTACCACCAAGTTCAGACGGCAGATTTGTTGACTAACAAGAAACTTAAACGTATAATTTTATACTTCGGAAAACACGGCCTTAAGATTATCTTAAACAGATTATAATATCGTACATAGCTTGTAGGAATCGATATGTTGACTCTCATTTATTTACGCAGCCTCCCCCTACCAAGAGTCACTCCAGAATGTCCCCCACAGATAATATATGGAATATAATTTCGTTGTGACTCAGACATTTGTTAGATGCTAGAATATTATTGTAGTCGTGGGAATATAAGAATAAAAATATTATTGTTGTTGTGCATTGTGTTTAAAAATAACCCGATTATGGCATAACTACGCTAGTAGAGGTACTATTTATTATATACGCTAGTAGTAGGTGGTATAACTCTGTGTTTCGAAAGGCCCGTTAGGCCCTATTCACACGCCACGAATTTTCACGTGCGAGCGTCGCAGCATCGCGTAAAAACCGAACTCTTTGTAGTAGACCGATAGCGCTGGGCTAAAATGAGGGCATAAGTTTCAAAAACTCTAAAGTTGTTGATTTCTCGCCTGTGGACACGGACGTACCTAAGAACCTTATTATTGCGTTTTGTGTCAGATCTGTCACTTGGATTTTCCGCAATTCGATGGTTTGTGGTTGATTTTACTTATTTAAATCAAAACTGACAAAATTAATTTAAAGTTTAAAATAATTATGGTATCATATCTAGGATAGCCTGCGGAGTGTACAAACCCAGTTTGTGTCATCTTCGGCCAGAGCAAAACTGAAATAGGGTCAATATGTAATAACAGTACAAAAAAAAAATTACAATTGGTTGTATAACTATTTCCTATCTCAGATCACTTACTTAAGGCCAATAAATAAATTTGTGCCAAATTAAGACATGCAATGTTAATATTTTCAATTATTTTCCTATTTAAAGCTAGTAACGCTGCAAAAAAATATTACAGTCATTAGAGTTCACATATTTATTATCATAAATGCATGAAAAATCTACATTGTAAATTTGTGTCAATTTCATGCACGTTTTAAATGAATAAAACACCAAAACAATAATTTCGGTCGAAACGGGCGTACGCGCGCAGGCGGCGATGGGCGGGGGTATACGCTACGCACGCACACAAGTTCGTTCGGTACCTACGATATCATGATGATGAACAAATCGCACCCTCATTCAATTCGAAAAGGACGTAACCCGAAAAAGTAGATTTTTCAGTAAAAGCTTTATTTTTAATCGTAGAAGAATGATTTTAACATCAAAAAAAGGAGAAAAAATATTGCATTGGTGGTTGTTTTCAAGTCAGTTCAATAGTTTATGGTTTTTTAGAAATAAGAAAATTAAAATATTACACTAGTTATCAAAATGGACTTTAAATATAAAATACTAAGTTTTCGAGTTTGAGCCAAATTTATTTACAAAATAATGTATATTACAAAAAGTATGTTTTATAGTACCAAACAATTTTGCGAGAATAACTAAACTTACTCCATTTTTCCCCTGTGTCAAATTTGTTATTTAGCGCCATATCAGTTACTTACTCCTTTTTTCAATTTAAATATTTGTCAAAAGCACTTATGTAATAGGTAATGATATTGATGTTTTCCATTATATAGGTAATTAAAAATGTGACATCCATATCTCTTATTAATACCAAGGAATTCGTTAAATGTCAAAAGTAAATAAGGAGCAACGAAATGTTCACATGAACTATTTGTTTTTAAACAATAATAATTAATGTCTGTATGGTTACAAATATACTATTTAATAATAACAATACTGAAAAAACAATGTACTTTTGGTAAATATTAACTTTATCTACCTAAAGTTTCCTATATTCATTCAAATCTAGAAAAAAATAATCAGAATAGGTACAAACTTGGTTTGATTCATAAAAATAACATAATTATATATTTTTTGTCTTATTTACAAGACTTATTATTTTTTTATTAATAAAAAAACAAAACACTTAATGTAATACAATCACAGAGTACGACAATAACGTACTATTAATAAAAAAAACGTGTTCAAATACAAACTTTAATAATTAAAAAGACAAAAAAAATACGTTTTATTTTTTTATATTATAAGACTTTTTTTTTATTAATAAATAAATCGTGTTCATGTACAACTTTTAATTTATTGAAATATTTTATATTAAATTCAACTAAAAATCTATTGTTATCGTTAAACCTATTGGCAGTTTTAAAATAAACATTTATTAATTTTATTTAATTTAAAATGAAATGTAATTAATCTTCTACAGATGAATCAAATAAGCATGGTATCGACAAATGAACCTTCAAAGGAGGTAAAATGTTTGGTAATGCATAGGAATAGCATTCGTATCACATAGACTAAATTAAATCTTTTAATAAGGCATTAATAGGTAATAATAAATTGATGATAAGCATATAGGGAGTTCATCTCAATCAATACCCAATCAGGAAACCACTATAATCCTTGGTGACTGGAACGCAAAGTTGGGAAATAGTAAGACCGACGATCACTCAAAATCTGTTGTAGGAAGGTATGGTCTCGGCATTAGAAATTAACATAGAGGAAGACTTCTTGACTTTTGCATTGGAAGAAAATTAAGCATTATAAACATCTGCTTCTAATACCATGCAAAACGCCTCTACACATGTAGTCCCCGGCAATATTTCCTCAAACCAAATTGACTAAATTATAATAAACACGCGGTGGAGATCCAAAAAAATGTAAAGACCTTTCCCGGTGCTGGGCGCGGCTCAGATTACAACCTACTTGTGGCCACTTTCACTGCTCGTCTAAAGGCTCCCAAAAGGAAAACACCACCTAAGCCCAGACCTTGGAGCCCCCGGAACAGTCGATCTTTCAGAGCACGTTGGAAAAGACGATAAAAGAATGCCCACCGCCTTACGTCACAGTCAGTACATTGGCCCTTAAACTTCACACGAGAGACCTCTTTAAGAAAGTTCGCCCGCTCTCCAAAAACTTCCTGGGTGATTGAAGATGCTCGCGGTAACCCAATACACGACCTTGAACCCATAGCCGAAAGATGGTGTAGCTACTGCGAAGACCTTTATAAAGAACCTGCTATCAACAATGATACGCCTTTGAATTGGAATCTTCCGAATCAGCAACCAAACCACCCATACTACGTTCTGAAATCAAAGCGGCAATAAACAAATTAAAAAAGAGGAAAGCACAAGATCACATTACGTCAGAAATACTGAAGGCTTTAGGCGACGCGTTCATCGACTTATTGCACAAAATCTGCACCTACACATGGCGACATGGCGACTGGCCCAAAGACTGGTCAGGCCGACCAGAAAATGCGTCAACTATTGCACTCTTGCTCTGATCTCTCATGGCAGCAAAATCTTCCTTGCGCCACATACTGAACAATCGCAACCTTACGTTTTTTGGATTGGCAAATGCAGCGAGAACAAGCCGGATTTGTGAAAGGATACACGCGAACAAATCCTGAACCTCCAACAACTTATTGACGACCTCCGTGGCGTAATGGTTACCACGCCAGACGGCCACCCAGAAGGTCCCGGGTTCGAATCCCGGTCGGGTTATGATGAAAAACGAACTTTTTCTGATTGGCCTCGGGTCTTGTGTTTATCTATAAATGTATTTGCTATAAAATATAATATCGTTGAGTTAGTATCCCATAACACAAGTTTCAAACTTACTTTGGGGCTAGCTCAATCTGTGTGAATTGTCCCTATATATATATATTTATGTATTATTATTGAAAAAGCATAAAAGTTCAACACGCCTAACATTATGTGTTTTGTCGACTACGGTAAGGCCTTCGACTGCGTCAACTGGACACTTTTGTCGAGAATTCTAACGAAACTTAGCGTGCGGCCGCATCTAACTGCGCTGCTGCAGAATTTATACTGCAACAAACAGGAAATCATATGAGTCGATAAACTGACGTCACAACCTTTCAGTTTTGACTTTTAAGAGAGTAAGGCAGGTACTGACTCCCATTTAGTTCAACGTTTATAGTGAATACATTGATAAGGTGTACCTGCAAAAACTGGGAAGGTAGTCACGATTGGTGGCGAGAAGATAACGAACTTACTACGTTACGCCAACGATACCACACTGTTAGCTGCCAACGAAAGCGAGATGATCACCTTACTGAACAGAATGGAACAGGTCAGTGAAGAACTTGGCTTTTCCATAAACAGCAAAAACTAAGATCATGGTGGTACACCGCACGCAGAAGCCAGAGGTCACTGGCGCGCTTAACCAGAAAATAGTTCACAGTTTCACTTACCTGGGCTAAGAATGTTATGTCACAGCTACAAAGAGTTTGAGTAGAAAGAAACATCTCCATAAATACAAAACGCTAGTTGGTGACCACTCCGGTGTTCTCAATTTTCAAATATGGTGCCGAGACCTGGACCCCAAGGAAAGCGGATGGAGGAGACTACTGTAAATCCCATGGACGGATCATTGCATCATTACTCAAAGAGCTCAATATATCTACAAGGCTTTCTACCATCTGCCTCCGTAGAATTCTTGAATTCTTCGGCCACATCGCCAGGAAACGTAAAGACGTCCTCAAACGACTTTATTTTCACTAGCAAAGGGACGATAGAAGACCTAGGGGGGCCCGAATGCGTTGGTCTGGCCAAATCCGCACCGCTCTCGACTTTTATGGAGCTATTCACGCCGCCGAAGATAGGAACAGGTGGCGGAACATCATCAGAGAAAAGGTGCTTTCTAGACGTGTTCACCCTTACGTTGCCTCCGTTGGCTCCCCGTGCTCTGTATTCAGTGTTGTGAATCGGTGCCACAAATTATTCTTAGAGGAAAAAAGCGGTAATCGATATTTAAAATTATTTTTTATGAATATAGTGTTTATAAAGACTAGCATTATAAATGACAAATCGGAATAAGATCATAATATTTATTACATACTGTTTATTTTGTATAGGTATTAAATTTTAACGAAGAGCATCATAATCTTCAGTATGTCCTATTGGTCAATTTATTCTTTGCGTTTTATCACAAATTCCTTTTTCTCGAAAATCACACATTCAGTTTTTTTTTAAAACAAAGTTTTGCATATAATAATTCATTTTACAAGAAAAATATGAAAAAAAAAATGTATTTTCAGATATGGTAAAATCGGGATTTCGACGTAATACCACTTATGTCTTTATTACCCTGGGGGTGCGAAATTTGTGCCTCTTCTACCTATAGAGTTAAAAATAATCACCGTTTCCTGTTGGAACAACTGCTACGCACAACTAAAGTAGCGGCACGCTATGATGGCCGTTTTGACGGATTACAAAAGTGATGTGAAATGTCAATTTATTCTCGAAGAAAATATAATCAAATCGATAAGTTTTTGTTGCAAGTAGTATGTACATGATTAAAAAGGTTTAATAAAACAAAAATATAAATGTTTACTTAATATATTTGAACGAACTGAATATTGGAATGAAAATGAATATACATACTTTATATGCCCACTTTAAATTTCAAAAAACTTATGCCGAGTTGTGTGGTAAATAAGTACACCATATAAAAATAAAGGATAAATGTTCGCGGGACTCTAATAACATAGCTTAGAAATCAATGTAATAAATAAATGTGTCCTAAAATCATACATTCGATAAATTGTATGACTAACTGAACGTCACTATTGACAATAAAGAACAGCAATTTGCTCCTTCAAATAATTTGTTAATTAATACATGAGTGGACAAACGTCAAAACGGTCATCATAGCGTGCCGCTAGTATAATTTGCGAATTTTGTTTGCCCCCCCCCCCCCCCCCCCCCGCGCGTCCGCTTTCTTCGCCGCGCTCGCCCTTCGCGCGAAGTTTGGTTATTTTTTAATGAAATAATAAGATTTCGTGCATAAAAACAGCACAAATTATGAATAGTGTTTTGTTACACTACAATAATCTTATAGACGTAACTTTAGTAACTTGCATTTTCTTTTGTGGCTTTTACAGAGTGTTGTAATAAAAAATTAAATAATCAATAAATATCGTGGATGAATTCGACACAAAATATTTTGAATAACAGATATAAGTAATTTGAAACGCTTAACATATATTTAACTTATTGTAATATTTTTTAGAGCTAGTTGGGTGACGTGTTAGGTACTGATTAAATATCAGGATTTTCGTGGACAGAGATGACACAAAATGCTTATGTATATTAGTTAGTACTTCGTTATTATCATGAAAGTAAATTTTTTATCTCTAATTATCTTTTCGTCCAAAACGGATCGAAAAGACAAATACCTAAATTTCTACCTATGCAAGTACCTAGGATGACACAAACTAATGTATTAGGTTGAGTAAATGGCCCGAAAACTATATGCGAAATACAAGCAACTTTAATGTTTTTGAAACATCAGAACCTAGCGCTACAGGTCTATAGGGGCTTAAAGAAATTTGAACTTTAATTTTTTTTTTTTTTTGAACAAGACTGACTTTATTGACGTATTTGACGGTGGTACCAAAACAGATATTAATACTTTATTGGTAAAATACATAATTAAATAATATGAAATTCAATTATTTTTTATTAATGTACATTTTATATCGATCAAAAGCATCACGTCGCTCCCTTGGCGATCGCGATGCGAGTGCAGAGCGCGTACTACGCGTTTGTCCTTAAGGCGTCGGTTTCGTCTGTTGTAGATGGATGACAGTCGTTATAGCCAATCAGTAGATTTCAGGCGGCATGTAAACACTGACCTCCGCCAATCCGCATTGGAGAAGCGTGGCAGATTACGCTGTTATTCGATTGAAGGGAGACCAGATTGCTTAGTACGAGTTTTTTGGTCACTTTCGATCATGTCAACGTATGTGTCAAAATCAAAATTATGTCTTACTTGCTCACATTTTGAAGTGAGTAACCCGGCTAAATTTGGATGTGTAACACGCGTCTTATAAATTCGCAACATGAGAATTCTTCTGCATTTGGTCGGTTTATTTACGTTGACATGATCGAATGTGATCAAAAAATGAGCACACCAAGGTTTAAGCTCAAACGAGTGAAAATTATTTTCTTCAGGGGAAGTCTGGCGTCTGTAGTATGCTACTGGTTGCAATGATCCACTTGCCGTATTGCGCTGAAACAGAATCCCACCGAAGCCAAGTACTCTAAATGCCTCCTCTTGTTCTTTTGCCCACTCCCACACTACGTCTTTCTTAAGCAATTTACTCAAAGGTTGAGCTATTATTGCGAAATTCTTAACAAATTTCCTGAAGTGCACTCCGTGCATGCAATTAAGATTTCGAAAACAAAAGCAAAATGAATTTTTAAATATCTATAGTTCCTACGTGCTTCTAAGGTTAAGCTGTTGGTCTATAGATGACAGTCATTAAACCAAGACGCCAGCTAAGCCGCACTTGACACCAATTTCTAAAAGCACACGGAAAGATGATCTTTATAATATTTTTGACGATTGAGGAGGACGAACGACCTCCTGATGGTACGCAACCATCACGCTACCCATAGATAGATGTGACTCCACGACTACAAAATCTTTGATGCGTCACCCACCTACAAAGAAGGAATCAGGGGTCCAAGTCTGCTAAATGCACCAATACAAATGCACCAAAAGAGTGTCGATTGTGTGTCACTTGAATAGTTTTTGAATTTTGGTATTCTCATATTTGTTTAAGTCCGAGGCCATTTCATTGACACACTATCGAACTACTATTGATCTTTTCGGTAGTACATTTCACATAAAAGAGATTTAGCTGGAATTAATTCATGGTAGATTTTAATTGTCGACCATTCCATTCAATTCCACTGACTCTGTCAATACATTGTGATACTGGTTAACTTTTAGCAGAATACCAAAAGCACTATGGAAATATAATGACAATAGAGTGGTGATGATATGGCAATAGTTGATCGCCTAATTTAAAATAGCAGACCCCAGGAAATATGAAGCAAGACGAATATTATGCTTTCGGCTCTCTCATTGATCACATGAAATACAATAATAAAAATAGAGGCTTATCTTGAAACCCCGCTATTTCACGCAACGATATTCTTTGAAAGGGTGATACTGCCTCGGTCGTACCAGCACATTTACTAGCCACTATCTACCAGTTCATAGTAGCTACGTTACCATTCAAAAACTGTATTTTCACCCGGATATAAATAAATCTAACAGATAAGACTTTTGCGTTTATCTAACTTCCCTAGGTCATCTAACTTCGATCTTATTTCATTTCCAACTTTTAGGTATTAAACTTAAGTCTAAGTCAAAACGTTGGTTATCAGGAAAAGTATAATTCATTTTCAAACATCAAAGGAGGATAATAAAAAGAAATGTAATTATATTTATCAGCAATTTCAATCTAAATAGATATTCTAATTTTCTTGAAAATAATATTTGTATGGAGTGGTAAATGAAATAGGCTATCGGGGAATGCGAATCGTATTCTCAGCATCGTTTTTCGAGTCTAATCGAATGAGTGAATGAATGAGAAGAATAGAGACCCATTCTTTTGTATGTATACATTTGGAATACATACAATCACGGTGAACTTTAAAAATGTATGGAGATCTGTTTTCTTTTTTATTGTCTATTACAGGGTGAATTTCAAATGTGGCCAATTTCTTAACTATCTTTTCTATCCTTACAAACTCTCGCGTTTATAATAGTGGTAGAGTTTAGTAGGATTTACTAAACTCCCTTGAAGCTGCTATTTATGGACGACGGTTACCATCAGATAACCCGTCGACTCGTTTGTCTGTACTAATATTATAAAGTAGAAAGATTTGATTGTTTGTTTGTTTGTTTGAATTGAATAGGCTCCGAAACTACTGGACCGATTTCAAAAATTCTTTCACCAGTAGAATGCTACATTATCAGGGAGTAATATAGGTTATAGCTTTTCCCGAAATTCAATATGGTTCCTACCGGAACGTGTCCAGAACTTAACGCGGACGAAGTCGCGGGCAAAAAAGCTAGTCTTTTATACAATAAAAAAAAATCCTGTAATCCTATCGAAATATATCGATATTTAAGTACTTATTGTTGTATTTGTGGTCGAATAGTACGAAACTACGAAGTCATTAACAGAGAGAGACAAGAGCCACTCGAATAAGCAAATACCAGTATATTAAACCTTTCCTGGTAAATGAATTTCTGTTTGTATTCAATCCTATTAATTAAGTGTTAGTTCTGTCTGAGTATTTAATACTAAACCTAAGCGTCTTTTCACACGGACCACAACCACGCCACAAGGATTATTTTATTTATATGTAAAAGGAGGAAAATCTTAAATATTATCCGTGAGATTATGCTCTTAAATGCTATTTAATGCTCTTCCAACATTATTTACTTCTTCAGTGAGTGTGTGAAGTCCGAGCGAAAAACCGAGGCTAGATTAGATAGATCAAGAGTGATAAGACGAGATGGCCACCATTTATAAAAAATTACATTTAGAAAATAAAATCCGCACTACTTAGCGGTATAATTAAATTAAAGAAATATGTTTCGTAGTTATTTCTTGATCGAAATTTAAATCCGAAATCTGCCACTAAACACCCTGTAATAGTAGATAATAATAATAAGCTTAAAATAAGGTAAGTGACGAAATTTCAACCTAAAAAAAAAAACATTTTTGATGTATCTTATAATATATCATGTACCTAATTTTCATGTTCGCCTTCCCTTCGAGCAGTGGCTCCACTGAAAATCAGCGCTGTGACTACGTCGCAGCACCTTGCTGAGTGGAGACCATGTTTCAATTCCAACAACTGTATAAATATAACTATAACTACAACTATTGTAACCCAATTGTATTGTACAACTATGTAATTAATGTGTAATGTAACTTTTGAATTGTTGGATTGAAATAAAGAAATTCTATTCTATTCTATTCTATGTGACATCAAAATCAAATCAAGTTTTTCCAGGCACAAGATAACGGTTTTCAATCATTGTCACATAATCTAAAAAATATTTGATTATAGAACTAAAATCTGTATAAGCTTGAAATAAGTTATGAATTTTGTGATTATTAAGTGACTAAGTGACTAATATCATATCAGAGTCAGAAAATTTTCCATTATAATTAACTATTATCATTTTAAAGAATAAAGTTATTTTTAACGAAGTGCGCAAATGTTTCCTTAAATTAAGCTCAACGAAAACTTTTAAAACGGGTACCTATTCAACAGAAAATTATTCTTTAACGTTCCATAATTTGACGAATTATACCATCGAACTTCTAAGGCTATATTTTATTTGAAATTTATTCAAAAAACTAACTTTATTTTATGAATTACATTCAAATGGCTGTCCTACAGTGTTGCCCATAGGAATTTTCGATAATATTGTTTTTTTTTGTTATATAGCTATTAAAATGTATTGTTGATAAACCTTCCTCTTGAATCACTCTATGTATGACCTTAGGCTGAATGATTGTTAACAGAATATACTTGTAAAACTGTTGTGTAAATTGCTATTTAGTGATAGAAATCAATAAAAAAATGAAAATAAAATAAATTGTATCTCTGAAAAATGCAGTAAAAGTAGTTTGTTGTTTAAAAAGATCTAACAGAACAGAAAAGAACAGACATCATTTTATTCTATGAATTAATACAATAAAATTGAAGAGTTCTTTGTTTGAACGCGCTAATCTCTTTAATTTCGGAATCTGAGAAAAATATGTTTGCTTTTTAAGGCTTTAAGGGTTAGGCTAAATTGCCTGGTCATTACCCTCAAGCCGGCGCTAAATAGACTTAAAGTAAATAGTCATTTAAACCGTCTGGCAAGATATTTTGTTCAAAATTTGAGAATTGGCAGTTGTACAGACAACCAATTAAAGATCTGAGCAGTATAGAGAACTATGTACAAAGATTTTTAAGCTCATAATGTTAAGTAACGTTTTTTTGATCACAAAGATGGCAAACAAGCATACGGCCCGCCTGATGGTAAGCATCACCGTAGCATAAAAACGCTTGCAATACCGGAGATATCCCTCACGCGTTGCAAGCCCTTCCAACCCCTGCTCTGGAGACCTTACTCACCGTAGGAACACAACATGACCGAGACCAATGTTATTTGGCTACGATCTTCTGTAAGGTCCTTCCCCAGACGGGCTGCTCCGATTTGAGCGGATTATTCGCTGTGCCCCACCTCTCTACCGTTCTTCTCTCTAACGTTATGAAACTTTGTCATTACATAGTACAATATTAATACTATCGATAAATAAAAATGTGAGTAAATCCCTTCATGCAGTATTTATATTTCTTTAATCATTTACGGCCCTGGTTAACTCTTCCGTTTGTTGACAGTATGCAGCACTACAATTTAGGCAGAGTAAAATAAAGAGTAGACGAATTTAAAGGCAGCAACTAATACTCTTCCCGATACCTGACTATTTTATTGCTAGTTGGGAACTAGATCTTTTTCTGCGACGTAGCCGCTCGTAAAGATTTGATTAGATTCTTTCTTTCATGACGTTTTATATTTTGAGGAAATATTTTTTACGGTCAGGAAAACGTTGTATGTTCACGTTAAAATGATTCTATGGATTTTTAGCATTATTTATTTTATTCGAGTTTAGTAGAACAGACTCGTGAGTGCGTGCATCGACGGCGGTGCAAACAGCGCTTAATCATCTAGAATAAAATACATATAACCTTAAGCTTTAATAATTATATCCTGAATGCTAATTTATTCAAAGCTCGAACAAAAATACAAATCAGTTATTTTTAAGATTGTTTTTTTTTTAAACTAAACTGCTTTTACGTACTCATTTGCACATTTCTATCAATTTAAGAAAAAGAGTTTATTTTAGAAAAAAAAAGTATTTTGTTACTTCATACTTACTAAACGTGGATTCCGTAAGAATTCTAAAAAAATATTATTTATTAAGATCATTATTGTCAAGTACCATGTTAAATGAAATCGACCCATAGAACGTTCACCATAAAAAATAAAAGATTTAAAAAATATTTTTATTTAACAACATACCTATTTGAAATTATTGTATAATAATTGAACTTTTTATATAAAAAATACCTATATATTATTTACATGTCGCGTAGTTAGCAGCTACGTACCGCTACGCTTTGCTACATACGTATCATGTTCGTAGCGCGTAGACGCGATCGTCTACAGTAGAAAGCTGTCTACCGCACGAGTCGGTCGGGATACGCACCGCGCGAAGTTATCGGCTTGTTCTTACGAATTCAGACGTTTATTAAAACAATGATTTCTTATTACTCCCTGTGACATATTTTTTGTGTATATAGGATGTTCTAAGTGTAATTGTTGAAAGTTTGTGAGTTTTTGTGTGTGTTTGTGGTTTGAATTTTTGAAGTTTGTGGCAAGTTCTAGGTAAGTCTTTTGTTTTCTATGACATTCTTCTATTCAAAAACTTGTTACAGTTAAAGTAAAATCCACAAATAATAAATTCAAATGAATATTTTCACCCAAATTTTTGTAATTAAATAATATTTAAGTTTGTCAAAGCTTATTTAAGATGAAAATTTGCAAAAACTAATTAGGTACTTACATTTTTTAAAAAAACACAAAAAAACTTTTTCTTCAAAATAAAATAAAATTATACTTTTAACATAACACGTTACACATTTAGTATTGTTTAAAAAAACTTTTTAACTTGAAGTTGTTATTGAATATTGTTAGGTCACGTTCATAAACATTATGGAATGAAGTGAATGAAGAACTATTTTTCCTATTATAACTTTTGCTAACTATTTTCATAATCCGATTTTAAGTAAACGCTTTTAAAACTTTTAAGTGTGTTTACTTAACTTCAAAAACTGACTTAAAAGAAAAACTCTTATTGAGATGTGAACATTCTAATGATGTTGACATATAAAACTAAATTATAAAATTAAATTCCATAGAAAAACTTTTATTGAGATATGTACTCCCAAAAATGTAATGATATTGACTTTATTAAGATACATAAAATTATCTTATTAAAATACTTAATATTTTTTTAAAATATAGTAAGTTAAAGTAAATAATTAGTGGTATTGCAAGCGTCTTTATGCTACGGTAACGGCTTACCATCAGGTCAGCCGCATTCTTGTTTGCCACCTTTGTGGTAAAAAAAGTGGATGTGACCATCCCTGAATCAGCAAGTTCGAGGGTTACTAAGAAGAGAAATTTGTCCTCTATTATAACAATTTCCTCCACGTCGAAACCTTACGTAATGAACCCTGTCAAATTTACCCGTGTGTCGTATACCCCAAAATATAATCAAAAAGTAAAATTAAATGGAATTTATAACTAGAGGGATCAAAGTGTAGACTCAGAAGCAATTTACGTCTATTTGATGATTGAGAATACCTTTTTTTACTTGCTACAAACAAGAATACATCTTATGTTTAACCTAATCTACAGGGCAACCATGAAAGTGTCATGAAAACTAAACACGTAGACAGCCCCACGGCTCACGTACAATGGTCCAGAACAGGACTGAGTGCGGACACCACACCCACTAGAGGGGTAATGATGATGATGATGATGAAACACGTAGTCCTTTAAGAAAAGACATTAGTTAGAATAAGATTCAAATTGATAAGAATTCAACGAAACGTCAGATCGTATTCTCGGAATTTCATGGTCGGGCTAGTTTTCAGTTTCCCTAGATATTTTTTATACATACGACGAAATAAAATAACTAAATTCTACACAATTCGCACAGCACTACTTGGTTTCCTAAGTTAGTTAGGTTTAACATGTTTGCATTGTGGATATCAAGACAATGAATATATTAATGTAAATATATACCTATATATAATACATAGGAAACACCCAGACTCGACACAAAGATAAATGCCAGCACATAAAACGTTTCCTTCGTCCTGGGATCTAAAATGCAATACAATTTAGGAATTTCGACGATTGAAAAACATGAATAAAATTTGCCCTCTTAAGGCCCCGTTGTTTGATCAGTAGTTAAGTTTACTAATGGTTAAAATTGAAAAACTAACTATTTGTTAAAAATTGCTACGAATTTTAACCATTAGTTTATGTACTTAACTACTGATCAAACATGCTAAGACGAACGCAATTTGACAAAACTTATGATATTGCGTGATATTTTGTCATATAGTCATTATGTCATAAAATGTGATTCGGAACGATATTATTGTGACGAAAACTATCAACATTTGCGAAACTCAAATTACTGTCACACACGATCAGAATACAGTCGCAGAATTTCCAGAAATTACGTACCAATCATATCTTCAATGTGTACATACGTGTTTTTTTATTTGTGATCGAAGACTAGCGTATGAATGTTAAACATTTTAAAGTTAAAGAGACATTAAATATTTGATGGTTATTAGCAAACTAAAGAAAAACAGATTGAGAGATTTTTTTTATTGCTTATGAACAACGAAATTTGGAATACGGTACATGCCTAACATATACAGGTCCAAAGAATCAAAACGTTTATTCAGAGAGTCTCTACAAGCACTGTCTTTAATCGTACATACAATAAAATTATTTGTGTCAATAATCTACTCCATAAGAAATACTTCGCATCTGTACGCAGAGACAACAAAAGTCTGGAAAAGTTCATTGTAGTTGAGAACTCTGACGGCAAAAGATCGCGCGTTCGTTCACCAACAAAGATGGTCTGATCAAGCGAAATACTTGTCGTTTTAATAAATCCAAAGTATTGTAAGAGACACGTTTGACAGATGTCGGTGGAAACAGTGCATCCACTTTCGGATGCAACTCTGATTGACAACGTCCTCAGACATGAGAGACCTACTCCAGAGAGAATCTGTGGATATACACTACTTTGGAAACATTAAACAACAGTGTGCTAGACGTGAAACATTTTATTAAATCTCGGTTTAATTTTTTTGTATAAAAGTTTTATATCAGTAAAAGTTTCTAGTAAAGCTAAAAATCGAACCTTAAATTGAAAGTTGAAGCACTCTCAAAGCTTCCTCAAAAAGTTGAATACTCATATTCTGTTTTCAATGAGGCTAACCTTCGCTATGTTGCAAACTCGCAACAAATAAGGAAGTATTTCCA
This sequence comes from Endotricha flammealis, assembly GCA_905163395.2. Classification (NCBI taxonomy): domain Eukaryota; kingdom Metazoa; phylum Arthropoda; class Insecta; order Lepidoptera; family Pyralidae; genus Endotricha; species Endotricha flammealis. Next base: position 3,415,635 of record LR990869.1, on the reverse strand, counting down.
TATCGTATCTGAACAAGCAAAAGAGCCACTTAATGAAAAGTAGTTACCAACGCCTATGACCAAGTGAGCACACACAGACACACACATACGCACATGCACAGCGGCAGAGGGGTAGGGCACAGCGGATAATCCGCTGAAATCGGAGTAGCCCGTCTGGGGAAGGACCTTACAGAAGATCGTAGCCAAATAACATTGGTCTCGAGTCTCGGCCATGTTGTGTTCCTACGGTGGGTGAGTAAGGTCTCCAGAGCTCCACTCGGGGGCGTTGGGAGGGTTGGCAACGCGTGAGTGATACACCCGGTATTGCAAGCATCTATAGGCTACGGTGATGCTTACCATCAGGTGTGCCGTATGCTTGTATGCCACCTTTGTTTTTTTTTTGTAGCATACTAATATGATATTATTAAATACGCTAATATAATTACAATCTTGCCTAAATACAGACTAATGAGTAATTTTACGTTGACCTAGTTTTATAAAGTTGTAATATAAGAATGTGTCCATCTGCACTTTTCTTACTGTCTCTATTGAGGGGAAGTCACTTTGTTCATGTGTCTTTCTTTACACTATATTAACACTGTTATATTGTCATTAATCACTACACTAGTTCGAACGGTTTTTGCCACGTTTGTGGCATAAAAAAAGAGAATAAGGGAATGGAATATTATTACTGTATGTACCCTTCAATGAGAGAAAGTGTATGTAAAGACCTATTCTCCAAATAACGTTTTAAACCTTTGTACCTAGTTGGGTTTTAGTACTCCCATGGACAGAACGAAACGCATTGCTCCAATTGCACGCACGCATTATTCCAATATGAGGGTCGAAATAGGCAATTTTATATTCGTAAACGCTCTATCACTACAGAATCTAGTCAATTTATTTGTCTTATTATTCTCTGACTAGCGAAACGCGCGCAACTTCGTTTGCGTTTACCCGGCTTTCCCGTGGGAATTTTGGAATGTATTAACATAAACGTACTTCTTAAATAAAATAAATAAATATATAGGGATAATTCATACAGATTGAGCTAGCCCCAAAGTAAGTTCAAAACTTGTGTTATGGGATACTAACTCAACGATATTATATTTTATAACAAATACATAATATAGATAAACATCCAAGACCCGAGGTCAATCAGAAAAATTCGTTTTTCATCATGACCCGACCGGGGATCGAACCCGGGACCTCCTGGGTGGCGGTCTGGCGTGGTAACCATTACGCCACGGAGGTCGACAAAATGCACTTTATCTATCTATATATATAAAAATGAAACCCGTTTTCCGTTGTCACGACATAACATGAAAACGGCTTGACCGATTTGGCTGTTTTTTTTTTGTAGTTTTCTAATACTCTGTACAAGGTTCTTACGGAAAAAAATTAGGGGTAGGGTAGGTGTAGGGTAGGGGTAGGGTAGGGGTAGGGTAGGGGTAGGGTAGGGGTAGGGTAGGGGTAGGGTAGGGGTAGGGTAGGGGTAGGGTAGGGGTAGGGTAGGGGTAGGGTAGGGGTAGGGTAGGGGTAGGGTAGGGGTAGGGTAGGGGTAGGGTAGGGGTAGGGTAGGGGTAGGGTAGGGGTAGGGTAGGGTAGGGTAGGGTAGGGGTAGGGTAGGGTAGGGATACACGCAAACGAAGTTGCGCGGGTTTCGCTAGTCTAACAGGTCAATTGAAAAGTCCCCGGCCTAAAATAGTAAAACACATTTTTTTTGCAAAATTCGTTTTTTTTATTCAACATAATTCCCTTCAAGGGTGATACACTTATTATAGCGATCCTCCAACTTTTCGATACCATTTTTGTAGTACGATTTGTCCTTTGCTTCAAAATAGGCCTCAGTTTCGGCGATCACCTCTTCATTCGACGAAAATTTTTTCCCAACGAGCATTCTTTTGAGATCTGAGAACAGGAAGTAGTCGCTGGGGGCCAGATCTGGAGAATACGGTGGATGCGGAAGCAATTCGAAGCCCAATTCATGAATTTTTGCCATCGTTTTCACCGACTTGTGAGACGGTGCATTGTCTTGGTGCAGCAGGACTTTCTTTTTCTGCAAATGCGGTCGTTTCTCGGCGATTTCGTCCTTCAAACGGTCCAATAACGCTATGTAATAGTCGCTGTTGATGGTCCTTCCTTTTTCAAGATAGTCAATGAAAATTATTCCACGCGCATCCCAAAATACAGACCCCATAACCTTGCCAGCCGACTGTTGCGTTTTTGCACGCTTTGGAGCGGGTTCATCGTGTGCAGTCCACTCCGATGACTGTCGATTGGACTTCGGAGTGAAATGATGGAGCCATGTTTCATCTATTGTGACATATCGACGCAAAAACTCGGGTTAACAACACTGCTCTGAATCATCAACTCGTCGTTGTTTTTGGTCAAAAGTGAGCTCGCGCGGCACCCACTTTGCACAGAGCTTTCTCATACCCAAATATTCGTGAATGATGTGATGTATACGTTACGTTGATATCTGTAGAGAGTCTGCTATTTCATTCAATTTCAATTTACGGTCATTCAAAATCATTTTGTGGATTTTTTTAATGTTTTCGTCCGTAACAGCCTATTTTGGGCGTCCACTGCGTTCACCGTCTTCGGTGCTCTTTCATTTGTGCATGTGCATTTCACCACGTCTAAACTTAGCATACCAATCCTTGATGGTTGATTTTCCTGGGGCAGTGTCCGGAAATTCGTTATCAAGCCAAGCCTTTGCTTCAACTGTATTTTTTCCCTTCAAAAAGCAATATTTTATCAGCACGCGAAATTCTTTTTTATCCATTTTTTTCACAATAACAAAAGTTGCTTCACTAAAAATGCTTTATTTCACAAACTAATGATCCGACAGCTGTCAAATTTATAGACGCGTCTTTTGAAGGTTAGGGCTAACTGAAAATCATATGGATTTAGTTCTGGTGCCGCCATCTATGAGTCAGGCCGGGGACTTTTCAATTGACCCTAGTATTTTAATAAATCCGTTGCCTAATTTTAAAGATCTAAGCATACATAAAGACAAACAGACATACAGAGCGACTTCATTTTATAATATATAAAGATTTGATTCTAATTATTTACAAATTATTGAATCTGCAACCAAAGTCACTGTGACATCTCTTGTGACCTCAGACACATGTAATTACCCTTAGAAAATCAAAGGATCCAATTACTTGCCCCTTCCATTAAATACGGTCCTAAAATTATTGCAAACTCCAACAATAACCAACCCTTATGCAAATATTAGATAGAAAATTGCAAAATTTTGAATAATTTAAAAAGTATTTGGTGCTAATGAAATTTAATTTAATTTTATTTTACAAAAATTAATCTACTAACATTACCGAATACCAACGCCTAAAAGGTCGATGCGCCCAAATTAAACTGTTAAAAAAGATAATTCTCTTCTTAAACAAAATTTTCTGCTTAGTAATTTATAACATTTCTTAAAAAATGTTATAAATTACTAAGCAGAAAATTTTCAAGGTCAGACCATATAAGGAGGGTCGCAGGAAATTGCAGGATGCAGGCCGCATACTGAAAGCGTTTGTGGGTCTATGTTCAGCAGGAGATTTCATATGACTGAGATGATGTTGACAAAGTAGAAAATTTTATAAAAAAAATATTAGATGATGTCGTGAGTGAGAATTTTGAAAAAAATAATTGAATTAATTATTAATGATTTTTCGAAATTCCCATGGGAGTTTTATAAGTGAAATTACGCTTATTATACATACGCGCAATCTAGTGACACGAGAATCTAGGTCTTAACTATTTCTCAATTTTTTTTTGTATGTACATACATACATACACGTTCATCACAACAGGTTACATTTTTTCAAAGTAGGATTGACTAATGAAAATTAATAGAATTTAACATGGATTTAGTATTATACTTACTAGCGTATAAATCGGTAATGGTTTGATTGAGGCGAGACCCAAAACAAAATACACTAGTGTGCGTGTAATGTACATGTGTGCAAGCAAGATATATAATTTTGTGGATTTTCCTTTTTGTTTGAGTTACATCCAGGCACTGCACAGGTAACCATATTTAATCACGTCTAATTAACATCAAACCATAAATTTTGTGAAAATAAGTAGGATTTGTTTTTAACAAAACTGACGTCAGGCCGACACAGGCCGATAGCGTGTATATATAAACAACATTATAACATACATAGTCTAATGTTTCAAAAGTTCTCTCACGTAATACTATAGTAAGAACCCCTTTCTGTGCTCAGCGTCGAAAAGTTTTGATTAAAGTTGTAAATTGTAAGAAGAGTTGTAGTGTTTCACCCAGGATGACATCGACAATGAGCTTTACTGCATATTGTCTATCTGTGGTCGCTTTTTTAGGGTTCCGTAGTAAACTACAAGGAACCCTTATAGTTTCGCCATGTCCGTCTATCCGTCTGTCCGTCCGCGGTCTAGCGCCTAGACGCTTGATGCTAGAAAGCTGTAATTTGGTATGTATACTCATATTAACAATGCTAACAAAGTAGAAGAATAAAATTTTGAAAAATATTTTTTTTTGTGGTGCTGTGTTGGTGTGGTGTTGGTGGTAAAAATATTTTTCATTCACATTTGACGTGTCAATTTTCGTTTTGCACGGTGGTCCCCCCCCCCCCCCCCCCCTTAATCTCCGAAAGTCTTATGTTTAGAAATTTGAAAAAAATCATGGTAGTAGTCCATACAGTGAACCTACAAGGAAAACTATAACGGTTAAGTAGGCACTACTAGTTACCGAATAATAGCCGACGAACTCATGAAGTAAAATTTATTTGACGAAAACGTACAAATGTCATAGAATATGGCATTGTACTCATTTGCAAGCAAGAAATGCGTAGCCGATACGGAACCCTATAATGTGCGTGGCCCGACACGTACTTGCCCGGTTTTTAATACTGCCCATGAAATATCACAGGGTTCAGTATGTGTTTTTTTTAATCTTAACGTACAGTCGACCATTACATATCGAACTTTGTACCATTCTTAAGTTCTATGTCATAAGAGCCAAAATTGTACTATTATTTATTCTGTGCTTCAGGCTTCCCACACTACTGTACAGTTTAGATTGTTCGTTTGTATGTTTATGAAAAAGTATTACAATGCATCTATTACATTTATCAGTTATGATACGCTAAACGCTAGTACACTAATATTAAAGTGCATCCATTGCCGAACTAGGTTTATAACCTGTATTTCAGCACCTGGCGCCACTCCCCATGGTGATCTTCTAATGTCTAAAGATATATTTATTATAGTTTTTATAAATTATTAGAAAAAAAAATAATATTAGTTTATTACACTTATCCAAAATGGTTTAGCTCTTTTAAGTCGTCGCTCTATGTCCGTATTGCCGAAGAGATGAATCGCCCGAACGTTCACATAATCATCAGTATGTGTAGCGGGCTTTGAAGCTATTGCATAGCTTTTATCGCGGGCTTTGAGCGCGGCGACCGAAACAAGAAATTCCGTAACGAAAAAAAACCTAACACCGACAAAATTAATAAACAGCATTCAACCTTAATCGAACGAAATAAGACTCAAAATCCAATACGCAATTTAATGCATACAAAATATAACCGATAAAATTTACCACTATTCCCTCAGAGAGGACTCTGTTAACCAATGTTATAATTAACCATTTAAATTTAATTGTTACCGCTCTTCCCTCATAGAGGACTCTGTTAACCAGTGTTATATTTAACTATTTTAATTTTAATAAATTATAATTGCATAAGTTGATAAAAAATGCAATGGCTTTACCGCGGCAGTCCCCGAGTGCCACACGTATTTTTTTTAAATTCAATTTTGTTTTAGGTCTGCACTGCAAAATGCCAACGCTCGACTCGTTTAAAATTCGTTTCCGAGCGGTGGTTACAAAAAATCTGTAGTTTGCATTTTATGCGAACATATTCACTTAATATCCGTCTTTTTGCATCTCAGTTACAATAAATAATTATATCAATTTGTTTACTTTGTAAAACCTTAACAACGTTTTCAATATCATATTAATAAAACAATTAGATTGGTTAAGTTAATTACGGGCTTGTTTGCTCCCAGAGTGTCTCGTATCTGAATATTCATGCCGCAGTTGGGTTCAATATTATTATAATATTATAGTTATAATTCTATATTATTGTTATTGCAGAAGCGGTTATCCTTATCGCCTTGTTACTATTACCATGGGAATAACAAAAACTTTGTTATGTAGAAAAACTGTCATACGTTTATTTTATTCTATGATCTAAAAAAAATCATACTAATATTATAAACTAGCTTTTTTGCCCGCGACTTCGTCCGCGCGAAGTTCTGGACCCGTTCCCGTGGGAACCACATTGAATTTCGGGAAAAGCTATAGCCTATGTCACTCCTTGATAATGTAGCTTTCTACTGGTGAAATAATTTTTGAAATCGGTCCAGTAGTTTCGGAGCCTATTCAATTCAAACAAACAATCAATCAAATCTTTCTAATATTAGTCTTTCTCTATTTCTTCTTCTTTCTCCTTTCTCTTTATAATATTAGTATAGATGAGAAAGTGAGTTTGTTTGTTTGTTATTCCTTCACGGCTTGACTAATCAGCGGATCATTATGAAAATTTGTATACTGTCAGGGGTACAGAGCCCAACATAGGCTACTATTTATCCCGTGAAAGTATGTCATTCCAATGGGAAAATATTTTTTCTACTATTAAAGCTGTATGAGATGGGCTAACGGTTTTGTTGTCAAACGAGGTCTGTGTCATAAAATTAACCACGAACGAAGCCGCGGCGAAAGGCTAGTTAGATCATAAAATAAAATAAACAAATAATTTAATCAGTCATATAAAATGATGAATGATTGACAGCGCACAGCCTAAACCGCTGAACGTTGAGACCTGAAACTTGGAGGTTATGTACCTATGTTGTCATTGTCACCATTCCAATCTGCTAGGTTACTCTGCATAGCAATCGCGATTTTAATTTCAATTCTGTATAATTTCAAATGCAAAATTAACAGCAAATCCTAATTCGTACCATTGAAATTTTATACTTTACTAACCATTTGGTTAGCATACAATCCGATTTCATTTAGTTTAGTATTTAGTTAGCGCTAGTTTAGCTGTAATGAGTACCTAAAATTAACAATCCAATGGCGATCGTGCGGAATTATCTTCAAGGGTAAGGGGGCTGAATTCGTCAACGAATTTACGCTCCAATATACGCTATCATCGTTCTAATCCATGCCATCACTGCTCCAATGCACTCTATAACAAATCCGTGATTAATAGTGACTGAATCTGACCTTATTAGGTACAGTAATCGAGTGATTAGCAATGATCCTAAATTTTATTACGAGGGCCGCGGGTTCGACTCCTGCACAAGGCGAACATCCGGATGTTTTCTATTGTATAATTAGTATAAAAGTATTTATTTACAAAAAAAAATGTATTTAAGTGTATTTAACACCCTATTAAAATCTAGTACAAGCTTAGTTGCTAAGTTTGGGACTAGATGGCGTTGTGTGTGTGATTCGTCTAAGAATATTTATTTATTTGGACAATAATATCTATATGTACTTATATTTTACGAATCACAGACTAATTGCTATGATTTTGAGTAATGTGTATTGATTCATCTCAATTGGCAGCTGAATCATTAATCATAATAATACAAATATACAAAAGTGAACACTCTGCTCGAACTGGATTTTTTTAATATTACTAAATATGAAATTTTTATTTTGTGCTTTCTTATAAGGAAATAATATACCTACAAATCATTGTGTCCTGTTTTAATATTGTCGCTACAAATAGAAATACATATTATAATCGTAGTTTTCATACAAATCGCCACCAAGGCTGACTCGCCTCATTCAATTTTCTTTAATTCTATTTCATTTTCATTAATTTTCAGGAAAATGCAGTAACATTATGTAAATACAATTTCATAGCTTTTACAAAATGTAATTTTGTCTAAAATGCATTAATGACTAAGGGCCGATTTTTCAATGCTCAGATAAAACGGCTAATAACTATTCGATGAATAAATTTACCAGACAGTTAAACCAAATACTATAGACGAGTAATACGCACAGCTCTTGACGTTTCTCATACAATGACTTGGCAACCTCCGTTCACCTCATGCCGCTAGGGGCGCTATAACATTTTGCATACAAAACGCACAGTTCACCTCATGCCGTAGTATTTGGTTAAACGTAATATTTGGATACCAATTTTTCAATTCATATTTACTCCACGGATAAGCTATCTGGAGAATAGATCAACTCGAGCGTCACTAACTTCAAAGAGGTAAAACAAATATATGGATCTCGCGAATGTTAGAGCAGGACATTTTTTTTTCTGTCACAATCAAATGTCATTCTTGTTTGACATTGACATTCATTTCGAGTACGCGATTATAACAAAACACAAATTGTGCGTTGCAATGGTGATTTTTATTTGTTGGTTATATTTTGATGGCAAATCGCAATGGAAGCGAAGAAAAGGGAGCGTTCCTATAATTTAATTTCTGCTGAGATTTAATTAATTGTAAGTTTGATTGATAAATACAAAAATATAATTGAAAACAGCACGCACAATTAGTAAAGGGTAAATGTCAACGACTCAAACGTCAAATTAACTGTCGAATAAGCTAATATCTGGCCGTCGAACGGGTAGATAAATTTATTCCTCAGATAAGCCGTTTATTAGTCGAATAAGGCCTATCTGGCGATTAAAAAATTCATTTTTACGCTATTCATCGAATAAACCTTATTTGATGGTTTATCTGAGCATTGAAAAATCGGCCCTAAGAGGTAATAATAAAAAAATCAATAGATAACTTACCCTCGCCTTGTACCAAATGCCTAATTAATTGATGCTATATTTATTGGATTTATTGTAGACAAAGTGATGAAGCGAAAATCGATACATATCTACTGATCAAGATTATTATCAGGTTTTTTATAACATATTGAGTAAGTTTACTGGAAAACCTGTACTGTTCATAGTTTAGCTGCATTTCCAGTGAAATTCAATCACAAACTAGTATACACTATCAGTTGGCTGCAGAAAAAACCTTCAAACGAAGTATTAAGTTTACTTATGTAATTCTCAATGTATTTGAAAGAAAATTAATAAAAATGTTCATTTTGATTTTGTTACATTTTGATTCTAGTACACAATGAAATTCCGTTGAAATCTGAATAGAGTTATCTACCTAAAAAAACTTAATTCTTCTTTTGGGGGGTCGGGTTTTTCTGCAGCTGACTGTAGCTTGTTTTGGTAACATAATATTATGTGTTCAATCGAATTAAAATCATTTGATCGACTCATGTCTATTTCACATCGATGTATACTTTTAACTGGCCAAATTGTTTTTTGATTTTGTACCATGTAAGTATATTAATAACGGAATTTACATACACATATTGACGTAGAAATATAAAAAATATATTCAATTGTAAAAAAAGATAAGTACTAAAGTCCAGAAGTTTAAGACTACCTACATATCTCGACTGTTTTAATATAACGACACTAAAAGAAACAATATTCTTCGGACAGTGATTAGGGTAGGGCAACAGTTGGCTTGATCGGCACTAAAGTGTTAATATCTAGTTCGTTTACTAACCCTTTATAAACTTATGTACTAAATATATTATTATTGTTATACCACGTCGCAGAAGACCAAAAAGACTGGCGGGATGAATTCGGCGCTTATTTGGATAATTGGCCGGAAAAGAAAGAAAGAAAGAAAATACATTTATTCTGTACAGCACATGAGACACAAGACAACAACAGCATTTTACAAATCCAAAGAGACAGAAACATTCACACAAAACATTCACACGGAAAAGGTCCAAATTATAAAAAAAAATGTAAAAGTTGGAGGCCTTTGCCCTGCAGTGGGACACTTCTTCTTCTTCTTAGTCACACTCTTGACAGAGTGGTCGTGTCGTCATTTAGTTGTACTGACCCGCTTAACAATTCGTCGCCACTCGTCTCTAGCTCCCGCTTTCCTGATCCACACTGCTACACGTGAAGGCAGGGCAGGCAGTCTACTGCCGTCCATCTCAACGTCGTCCCTGGCAAGGTTGAGGGATTGCGTAACTGCTTAGTTTTCGAACTGGTGGTAGTTTGTAGAGTTTTAATTAATACTGTGACTTTTATATGTGATTCTTCAAATTAAATATAACTTGTTTCTTTATGAACCAATTGAAATGAAACAAACTCAATGTTATATAGAGCAAACGACAACGCAAATTAAAGCAAATTACTTCAGCCATGTTTCTTTTTTCATCCCATTAAAAAACTAACTTAAATCTAATTAGCGTGTATTACAATTCACAATTAAGGGCCGATTGTTTGATCAGTAGTTATGTATACTAATGGTTAAAATTAGTTGAAAAAACTAAATATTTGTTAAAAATTTCTAGGTCCGTATTTTAACCATTAGTATGCTTAACTACTGATCAAACAATCGGCCCTAAGTGAGCTAAGCTAAACTAACTTAGTTATGCTGGCATTCGGCTGGGGTAATCAAAACAGTTTAATAATCACACAGCTGTCATTTGCAATCTAGTCTATTTCATACTAACCTACGTAGCGGAACCTTGAGGGGACCGTACATGTCATGTCATAGACATTTCGCTATATAAATTTGAAGTTTGCATTAGATTGATAGATAGACATATGGAATAAGCTTTCAAAATCAAAATCTAAAATATTTTTATTCAAATAGGCATATTACTTACAAGCACTTTCAAATCGTCACTTTTTTTTCTTTTTTTTGCAAAACGCACAGTGATACACTAATCAGTAAAAGTTACAAGCAAGACAAGTGTAAATGCAACAAGGTGGTAGGTATTAGTTGTTAGAATAGTTTTTATACTATCAAAGTGGCAAGCAAGCATATGGCTGCATGATGGTAAAGCAGTCACAGCCTATGGACATTTATCTACGTAGCAACAATCGTAAATTTATTATTTAATTTACTGGCATTACAGTCAGTATACTTGTTAGTCACATCGATCCACTTAACACTTTGATGTACTAAATACTTTTCACCGCATGTTTATACACAGTCATATCCTCAATTTCGATACGAAATTCTCTAACAGAAATATGTGTTAGGGAATTCATACACACAACATAATAATTGAGTTGTAATTTTATCACGACTCTGCTAAGTATACTAATAATAATGATCACGTGATTATAAGATGCGAGTAATTATTAAAGTGTAAAAATATACAGGCTGAAATGCTTGTTGCAGCTAGCAAAACTGCTAGGTAAAACCCGTGCAATTTAATTTGTATCTTTCCCATGAGAATTTCGAAAAATCCCGTCTTTATTCTTTTACAATATCTTTGCACAATTACAACTCTATAGATAAAAGAGTTTATCAATCTGTCAGGATTTTACATTTATATAATACTAGTAAATCCCTCGCAACTTCGTTTGTATATATTATGACGACCTCCGTGGCGTAATGGTTACCACGCCAGACCGCCACCGAGGAGGTCCCGGGTTCGATCCCCGGTCGGGTCATGATGAAAAACGACCTTTTTCTGATTGGCCTCGGGTCTTGGATGTTTATCTATATATGTATTTGTTATAAAATATAATATCGTTGAGTTAGTATCCCATAACACAATTTGCGAACTTACTTTGGGGCTAGCTCAATCTGTATGAATTGTCCCTATATATTTATTTATTTATATTTATATCTCGCTTTCCCGTGGGCATTTTGAAAAATCCTTTCTTAGTGCTGTCCTACGTTATAAAAGGAACCCCTGTGCAAAATTTCAAGTTTTTAATCCTTATAGTTTAGGCCCTGCGTTGATATGTCAGTCAGTCAGTCAGCTTCTCCTTTTATATATATAGATTAGCTGATGTCCGTGGGATTCTGTGATTCCAGACCAGGAAGGCTACTACGAACCGTCTACTACTTCGGCCGAAGTATCGGAAGAATTTTAAACGTCGAATACAAGGTATTTCATGGTTTTAATTCAACGAACTACTAAAATAACCACAAAGTACAGGGTATTTCATGGTTATAATTCAAGGAATTACTAAAATAACCATGAAAAAACCTTGTAATTCATAGTTAAAATTCTTCCGATACTTCGGCCGAAGTATCGGATTTACGTTTCGTAGTAGCCCTCCAGATTCCTGACTCATGTCCGATATAAAATCTATCCTATGTTATCCAAGTTAAATTTCCTAGATTAACATCAAATCTGTGTATCTAGCAAATCTCTCGCCATTTTTGTGTGAAAAAATAATAAATATACATCCATCCATCCATCAGTTAAATTGGTATAATAAAATGTATTTTACACTAATTCAACAAAATTAATCCGCTTGAATCATTTCAAATTGAACGCAATATGTGCACCCACTCAATTTGGAACATAACTGTAAGCATTATTCTCTTTATGATTGTACATTAATATTTAATGTTATTTAAATTAATTGTACAGTAACTTTAGCTCATAATGGAGAGTTGAGCGGAGAATTAATTAAATTAATGGCTTATTCACATCATCGCTTAATCGGAGATAATCCGATACACTAAATTGTAGCATTATTAACAAGAGATTGCAATGCAATGGTAGTTGTATAAAGATTAATTAGACAACAAGAGTTACGAGTTAATAAATAGACCAGTTGCTATTTAGGCGATTTACAAATGCACCGATATGATACTAACCCAATTATTTTCACTGTAATCTTGACAAGGGAAAGTGTCTACTCTCGAAACAAAAGTTTTGTGAATCATAATTAGGTTAAATAAGTTCGCTTTCTCATTCTCTCCTCCTAAACCCCTCTGCAGAACAACAAGTTGTAAATAAACCGAAATAAAATTAATAAAATCCCATATAAACTTCCACCCCACTTTTTACCACTTTGTGGGGTAATTTCTGGGATAAAAATATATAATCTTATATCTTTTCTCGGGTCTTTAACTATGTTATAACAAATTTTATCTATCTCAGTCGGTTCACCCGTTTTCAGGTGAAGAGGTGCCAGACGGACAGACAGTTACTTTTGAATTTTTAATAAGAGTTTTAAAAAGCCTCTGGGTTATTTACACGTTTGGTTATGACTCGCGTCGTCCTTGCACAATACTTACAAACATTTGAAAACTAATCTGGGTGTTTTCTTTGCCAACCATTTTAGAAATTGTCATGAGATTACAATGACTTTATTTCGTCATTTGACAGGGTCCGATGAGTTTTATTACTCATTTATTTTTGGCCTGGCAAAGGACAAACATATAAATTTGTGTTGTTTCTTCACCGATCAGTGTCATGATAAATCAATAATAAATATTAGAAAAGGTACGGAAAGGATAAGAACTGAGATGTTTAGATAACTATAATTATCGAACAGATAATTCTCACGAACCTACTTACAAATTCCACCCTGTACCATGAAACACGTACAAAAGTATTCGTGGTACGGGGCGGAATTTATTTTCACTGAAACTTGAACGGGTAGAAGGTTCCGCAAAGTGAACATTTGTTTTCACTTAACGGTTCCACAGAGAGTATTTATAACTTGGGTTATTCAGGTATAAAATGAGTGCCTAAAACTATTTTAAATTGGAATCAATGTGTACTATAAATATACGACTGCTGAGGTCAAAGTTATAATGGTCGCATTCGGAAATATAATAAACAACGAAACACATGAATTACATACAACTCGCACAGCACCTTTTTACCACTAAGGTGATAAACAAGCTTTTTTACGGCCAGCCTGATGGTAAGCGTTCACCGTAGCCTATGGACGCTTGCAATAACGGGAGTATTACCCGATTTCATTTACAAGATTTACAGGAAGGTATCACTGGTCTCTGATAAGTCCCAGTTACTTTATCCATTAGTATGAATTTTCGAGTTTCAGTTTGAATTTCTCTGAGAGACATCCTAACTGAAACGTAGTTCATTGAAATGGAACCTTGAACTAGTCTTCAGCTAAGTTAAATGCGATAGAGTCACCACCTTAACTTAAGACGTGATCGTAGAACTTTGGTGTGCGTGACTGTATTAAAAGCATAGATAGGAGATCCGTTTGATGTCGGGTTTTGTCGCAAGATCTATAGATAAACAGTGCTTAGTGAACACAAAGCTGTTCAGAAATCAATACATTATGTCATGGTTCAATGATTGCAGTCACTGATAATTATATGAGAGTGGATTGTAAATTAATCTGTTATATACATAGTTGATGGGGTTGTTTCTTTGGTTGAATACGTACGCATGAAAATCTTCGTAAAGTAGGCTCTTTTAGCGCTACTCGAAAGACGTCCATTTACATATTTTTGGCATATTTTTGTTCGGCGGGAGTATCCATTAAGACTGATTTTAATAAACATTTTAACAATATTACAAAAGAAAACTTTAAATGCAGCCATTAAGTTTTATTAATGGATTTAAAATGGCTCATTATCGCAACCAACCGGCCAGCAGTAGTAATTAATTAATACTAACTGTCTATACAATTATTTTACGGACACAGTTTGAAAGAGAGAGAAAGAAATAGGATAGTTAATATCCTAGAAATCACACTTAATAACTTAGAAAATGCGGGTAAAACCACCGAACTTCACTTGTTCATAGTTCGATTTAACAAACTACAATACTATTATAGTAAAAAAATCTTATAAAACGTTATCAAAGCGCGTGTAATGTATGTGGAACACGCGACATGCTTGTTTTTCTTCACATTTTCTTGTAAAACGGATAAGTTACAGTATTTGTGTCATCCAAAGTTAGGCGGAAATGTTAATGGCCTTTTAGTTTAAGAACATGACTTTTCCATCAAACTTTTATAGATCGTAATCAATAGGGACGTGCCTGGACGGACACTTCCAAATTCTTCAATTCAAATGAGACAAGAAAAAATTCAGCTTATTGCATGATAAATAAATATTTGACTAGAGTATCCAGGCTCTTGACTAGTTATTATTATTGTGGTAAATGTTTCAATATTTCGTAATAATAATATACATATTTATAAGCCTACTTAAAAAATAAACAAAACAAAATACATTTGAGTTATTGCGTATGGATCGCATTTTGCAGTGCCTAACAATTGTATAAGGCACCCTATTGGCAAGTACATACGTACTAATGATTTTGTTATAAATCTCTATATTCATATATAAAAGGAGAAGCTGACTGACTGACTGACTGACTGACTGACTGACTGCCAGAGTGACTGACTGACTGACATATCAACGCAGGGCCTAAACTATAAGAAAACCCTGTGCAAAATTTTAAGTTTCTAACTTAAAATTTTGCACAGGGGTTACTTTTATAACGTAGGAGAGCACTAAGAAAGGATTTTTCAAAATTCCCACGGGAAAGCGATAGATACGCAAACGAAGTTGCGAGGGATTTACTAGTTGTGTATGAAATTAAATAAAAATCATATTATACATGATTATTCTATCTCATATTAAACTTCCATTGATTAAATTAACTTCTCTATTGTAATCTGGGCATGACAGCAATCCCTCTGAAGTTTTAGGCATAAAAGGATTGCTTAATTAATTTATTGATTAATAATTGGATTATAAATCTACTAGCTAACCCGGCGAACTTTGTTCCACCTAAGAGGCACTACCATACCCTACCCTATCCTATGTCCTTCTCCTGATTCCAAGCTACCTCTCCACCCATTTTCAGCCAAATCGCTTCAGCCTTTCTTGAGTTATAAATAGTGTAACCAAATACTATAGAAGACTAATACCCACAGCTCTTGACGTTTCTAATACAATGACTTGGCAACCTCCGTTCACCTCATGCCGCTAGGGGCGCTATAACATTTTGCATACAAAACGCACAGTTCACCTCATGCCGCTAGGGGCGCTATAACATTTTGCATACAAAACGCACAGTTCACCTCATGTCGCTAGGGGCGCTATAACATTTTGCATACAAAAGTTTTGAAATCGTTCACCTCATGCCGCCCTCATGCCGTAGGGGCGCTAGTATCGCGTCTTGCCCGAATTCTTCCGAAGCTGTGGGTATTACTCGTCTATAGTATTTGGTGTAACTAACACGACTTCCTTTTATATATATAGATTACAAAATGTAAGCGTTCTATTTGTAATATACAGTTTTCAACACGAGGTAATATTGTGTTTGTAGTGCAATTTTGAAAATTATTTTACAAATTGAAAACCACGTCGTTTAGAATAGAACAAAATAGAAGAAAAAATTTTTCGAATAAAAACTTAACACACACACTATTACAATAACACTATTAAGATTTAACACAGCAGCGGGTATTTCAAACAGAAGACGTCACGTAACAGCCTATGTATGCTGCAGCCATCCAAGAAAGTAATTTGAGTATCACAGGGTCATCAGGTCATTTGAGTAATACCCCCGGTATGCGTCTATAGGCTCCGGTGATGCTCACCATCAGGTGGGCCGTATGCTTGTTTACCAACTTTGTGGTATAAGAAAAGGCTAATAAATTCGAGACAACAACAAATGACATCACATAATGTTTGTCCCGTCCAGGGATCGAACCCGTCCCGTTTTTTGCTGAACATAGGTTCAATCAAAACGCGCCATCGCGCTGTTGAGATATAATTAAGCAAAACAAACATGAAAGTTCCATCCGAAACTACGAAACAAGTAGTCCTGTCAAAAGACATTACTAGTTAGAATACGGACGAAACGTCCAGTCCGTATTTCAGGAATTTCGATGATGTTATATTTGGATAATTAGATTTCCTCTAATTTTCTCAGTATGTAACAAAATTATACGCCCAATCAACTCGTTTTTCCTGCTTGTCTTTGTGGAGAATAGCACACTATTACCTGTTTTTCTTCTTTATATTTTAGCCATTTTCTACAAATAGGTACGTAAAGTTAGTTTATTGTACGCATTTTTCAACTTCAATTGTGTCAATAAAAAAAAAAAGTAATTATGTATCTTTCTATCTAATTTAGAACAACCTTCACATTAATCCGGTCATTGACTCTTTTGCTTGATTCGTCTATTTTTTTAAATTTCCTTCATTTAATTTAATAAACTATAGGTTTCAAATACTGGCCACTACAAAAAACTAAACAATAATAATATTGCACACTGGCCATAAATAATCCTAGTTCTATTTTCAAACTACACTGCATTAAGACACTTTCTGGGGCAGAAATCAAGCTGAAACAGCACTTGGGGTTCAAAACGTGGGTTCAAGCGCTCGACCTACATTTGTTGCCAAAAGTCAATTTATTCTCTACGATTCCCCGAAGAGTACTTTGACATTTAAAAAATTTTGGCCATTAGTTTATGTAATTTTTATTTATTTAGTACTAACATTAAAGTTCTAAAATTTTGAAACTGAAAACATTTTTATGGTTTTTAATATTTCAGGGGACATCTTCGCCACTGGGGAATATCTTTATTCGTCAATAAAAGAAACAGAAGTACACTAACAAAGTGACAGTTTGACAGGTTTTCTAAGAATTTGACGTTTCTTATTTTGACAAACAGCGTTATACGGGACGTTATTAGCAAGTGATGAAACCGACACAAAACTTAGATTTTCTTTGTGTTAAATACGTTATTTTATGGTAACATTATTACATTTTTCTGATTAGCTTATAAGTCAGCGGCTGACTGTGACTCCGGTAAAGAGCATAAACTTAAACAGTCAATTGAATATACCATCATTTTATATCATCTTTGAGTTAAAAATAAAATGATATTTTTTCCGTAGTTGTTTCAGTTGAAAACTAGACGTATTCAACTATTATAATTTTCTCAATCAATATTATTAGTAAATATCAAAAGTAAAAAATGTCTCAAAGTGTAAACGACATTTATAGAATTTAGATTAAAAGTTCGATTGTTACGTTTGAGTCTATGTGATAGGTGCCCTAGTGAGTTTGAGTCTAGTGTTGCATGTTCATTTGCTATGGTGACCGTTTACTATCAGGCGGACCGTTCGTTTGCCACTGTCTTAGTATAAAAAAATAGAATCCGCAAAATACGTACTAGGCTACTAACTCACCTATTTCTTTTCAAAGCAAAATCTATTTTCGTAATAAAGTCTGGATTATTTCAGATTTTACAAAGGTCAGCAAGAGAAACAACTTAAGAGTTTTATATTACACGATTTTAGTTTTAAAAAAATAGCCCCTAGCTAATAGGATAAAAGAATATTTATGGGCAATTTTTTCCCCGTAAATATCATCCGACCCAAGTTTACTGAAAGTTTTTGTAAAAAAACAAATGGAAATTTAAGATTTTGTAGTAAAACTAACATGGGACTCAGTTTTGCCGTGTCCATCTGTCCATCCAGAGACGCTTATTAAAAAGCTGTAATTTGAAATAGTTTATGTCACAGGTAAAACCAGTTTTCAGTTAAAGCGCGTTTTCCCTAGTTAGAACTATGTTTTTGTTAATGCTAGTTCTAACTAAGGAAAATGCGTTTCAAGTAATTTATAATACTTACTTAACTCTATTTCTGGGTGTGGGGTCGCAAGGTAAACCTAACGAACCTCTGTCACATAGTCAGTCTAGACGCAGTTTCACTATTTCTCTAGTGTTAGTTAAAACGCGCTTCGGAGTAACGCATGACCTTTACATATTTAAAAAAATAATTAAATAAATAAATTCAGTTTATTAAACATCAATAAAAACAAAATAACAAATAAAAAATTACGCTTAAACGGTGTCCACTCAGCATTTATTTTGTCGCACTTTTCGACGCGCCAATGCTGGTCTTCCGTAAACACCGGAATATAAAATGAAGATATTTATAAACAACAATATCTTCGACGACCTCCGTGGCCTAATGGTTACCACGCCAGACCGCCAGCGCCACCCAGGAGGTCCCGGGTTCGAATCCCGGTCGGGTCATGATGAAAAACGAACTTTTTCTGATTGGCCTCCGGGTCTTGGGTGTTTATCTATTTATGTATTTGTTATAAAATACTAGCTTTTCTCGTTAATTTTATGACATAGATCTCGTTTGACTACCTAACAACCCATAGCGCGACTTGTGGTGCCATCAGTCTGTTGGCCGATACAGCGCCCTCTATAGTAGAAAATTTATTTTCCCATTGGAACGACATACTTTCACGGGATAAAAAGTATGTTGGGCTCTGTACCCCTAACAATATGTATGCAAATTTTCATAATGATCGGCTGCTTAGTCAAGCCGTGAAGGAATAACAAACAAACAAACAAACTCACTTTTTCATTTATAATATTAGTAAGGATAGCATTGTTGAGCTAGTAATTATCACAAGTTTCGAACGTACTTTGGGGCTAGTTCAATCTGTATGATCTGTCCCTATATATATTTTTTTTAAATATAGGTTTATATAATGATACAAAAACACAATTTTCCCAAGTACCTTAGTAACACAACCGTACCGAACACTTTTTCAGTTAACTAGCCTCCAAAACTCCATAACATCGCTAACGATTAAATGCATCATAATTCTATCACTCGCTCCATAAATATTTATTGATTTCATCTTGTGTCGATTGCAGATGGATTTGATCGATTATCGGTACGAACTTTCTGTTTCGTGCGTCATTGCATTCAAATCGATTGACGCAGTGTACATAACGCTTTTTTTTATGTCATACAGTAGACAAACAAGCAAGCGTGCCACCTGATGGAAAGCGGTCACCGCCGCCTATGGATATCAGTAACACCAGGGGCGCTACCAATGCTTTGTCCACCAAGAAGGCTGGAGGAAAGGAAGGTGGAAGGGAAGGGAAAGAAGGAGGGAGAAAGAGGGGATAGGGAAGTAATTGGGCTTTCGGATCTCTCGCTCACCGAACGAAACGCATTGCTTCCTTATATTTCTGTTTTTTTTTTTTGGAAGACTGTATTTATGAGTTACATTTTAAGGCTTTTTTTCATTCTACACAATTCGCACAGCCCCAAAGTAAATTAGGCTTAACCCACCAGACAACAGATTATTATTGTAAATATAAGCATTTTAATGTTTATTGGGTAAAATTACAATAATGATTAAACAACTAAACAATATTGATAATAACATTAAAAGTTAATTAAAAGTAAACTAACATTTAAAAAAATACATATATCACATAAAATGTTTATTCCGAGCGGGAATCGAACCGACGGCAAATAAATATGATATATCAAACGACACGAAAACTTGATAAATAGAGTTGTTAGCTTTTGTTTTATCTAGCAGAAACATGTCATAAGGTAGGGGAGTTGACGAAGTTTTAATTAACAATCGTAAACTTCACAAAGCCACTTAGTGAAGAATATTGGAAAATTTATTGAGATTTGAGACAAAACTGTTGTTTTAGCCACGAAATTCCATAATTAGCTTAATTAGACAATAATATAATAACACATAAACAATATGGTTTTCAACCTAACAAAAATACTACACAATTGTTATCAGCTTTTTCAGACTCTGTCAATAAACATCTAAATAATAAAAAACATGTGTTGGTAGTGTTTGTTGATTACAGCAGGGCGTTTGACACTCTAAAACATAACGTACTTTTAGAAAAGCTGGAAGACAGTGGAATCAGGGGACCGCTGTAGAAATGGTGCGCAGATTACATGAATGATAGATCATACCGTGTTAAGATAGCAGACACATACAGCGACGAAATCCATGTGACAGAAGGCACGGCTCAGGGTTCCGTTCTTGGCCCCTTACACTTCATTACTTACGTCAATGATCTCGTAAATGTCATCAAGCTCTGTGAGATATATCAATTCGCTGACGATACATGCCTAGTGTCCGCCCATAAAGACATCAAAGTTGCAATGCAGCAGCTTCAATCAGACTTTGATGAACTCGCTAAATGGTCTTACGATGTTGGTCTGGTTATGAACGTTCACAAAACCAAAAGCATGTACATAAGCTCTAATCACATTAAATGCTTGGTGGTGCCGAGTTTGATTGCGCACAGCCATAAATGTCTACATAAAAGTCATCAAATGAATGACTGTGGCTGCGCACATATAGACGTCGTAACTAGTCAGCGTTATCTGGGACTTATAATTGATAATAGACTAAACTGGAGGGATCACATAAATAATGTAAGTGATAAGCTTCGTGCACTTCTTGCTAAATTTAAAATAATAAAATACAAAATTCCATTCCAAATACTAGTAATGTTATATAGATCGTTAGGTGAATCCATAATTTCGTATGGTTTGAGTAGCTACGGCCTGACATTCAAAACTTATATTGATCGGATATATGCTCTGCAACTAAGAATACTAAAAACTATAGTTCCCGCAAAAATAAAAGCTAAATATAAAGACAATTATCATCAACTTTTCAAATATTGCAACATCATGCCAATTCAAACAAAAATTAAATATTCACTATTAATAGAACAATTTTTCAACACACATATACAAATTAAAAAGAATCATAATAAATCGACAAGAAGTATTGCGAATTCTAAGCTAAATATACCAAGATTCAATAATTATTATGGTAAACGTGCTCTCGAGTATATTATTCCTACACTCATAAATAATCTTGAGGCGAATATGAAAAACCAATTAAATATAAAAAATTACAAATACAAACTTAAAAAATACTTTCTGGAGCAACCTGTGTAGTGTATGTGACGAGTGTCTCGCTTGCACTACTGTAATCCGCAGTATGGCATCTCTGTCTAACAGTAATATCTTGTTTAGGTGACTTTTTACGTATTTAATTTTATTGTAAGGTGCATTGCATGTTGTACCCACATTAAATTCAATATTTTTATAATACAGCGTACAGTAAAACAAAATTGTTTTTGTTGCGCTGATATTCATTTTGTTTAACTAAATGTAACGTATAAATAAATAAATAAAAAAAAAAAAAAAAAAAAAAATTGGAACACTTTGATAGGAGGATTTGTGAAATTTTCGAAACCAAGCACACTCAAGTAGTGTTAAGACTTGTAAAAACATTAACGAAACCCACGCAACTTCGTTTGTATGTATCTCGCTTTCCTGTGGAAATTTGGGAAAATCTTATACATCTATACTAATATTATAAAGAAGTAAAGTTTGTGTGTTTGTATATTTGTTAAATTGTAAGGGGTAATCTCGGGATCTACTGAACCGATTTTAAAAATTCTTTCACCAATAGAAAGCCACATTATTGCTGAGTGTCATAGATTATATAAAAAACTCTATACTAATATTATAAAGAAGTAAAGTTTGTGTGTCTGTATATTTGTTAAATTGTATTACCCCTTACAATTTAACAAATATACAAACACACAAACTTTACTTCTTTATAATATTAGTATAGAGTTTTTTATATAATCTATGACACTCTGTACTAAAAAAGGATTATTAACATTATGCCCAACGAAGTGGGCACGGGTCAGCTAGTATAAATATATATATATAGAATCTCTTGAATCACTATATCTTTTAAAAACCACATTAAAATCCGTTGCATAGTTTTAAAGATCTAAGCATACAGACAGACACATTGTAATGTTCATTTACTTGTTGATGTATGTATTATCTACTATAATAATAATAATAATATTTTATATATTATTATTATTATTATAGTAGATGTAAAATTTACGACGAGCGAAGACGCAGACGAAAACTTGTGTTCCACTATAAAAGCCATATAATTTTCCGTATCAATGAACAGTCGGATATTACGAAGACAATACGAAAAGAAAAAATTAGGCCATGAAATTGTCTCTGTTTGATCTGTAATGGAGATCTGGAGGCATCATTCTTTTCCAATAAGGCCTCCTTACACTAAGCAACCATAATCAATCAAAGTATTGATTACTATATTGTGACAGTTTCTTTACGCGCTAGTCATATCACTCCCCTAGTCTCGTAACAGAAACAGTTACAATCTCATGTCAAGATATAATCTCAAGCGTTGCTTCATTCATACAAAATTTGAGTTTAAGATGAGATTTTTTATTTTATTTCTTAAAGTTTTAATGTTTACTTTTTTATCATAATTGTAACTACTAATTTTAAAAAAGCAAGTGCTAAGTTTCTTGCCAGTTCTTCTTAGCACAAATCTGCGTCTGAATTGGTGGTAGCAAAAAAAAGTTGATATTATATTTTCACTTCTCATGCTCAGAAAGTGCTTATTTGCGCAGGATATAGGCTGCACAAAATCGAATTTTGTGCAAAAGGGCAGAAACGTATCTACTCATAAATGTATCTATATCAAAGCAAAGGAAATGAGTCATACAGCCAAACACAATAAAAAGTTCAGAGATAGAATTTATTTTTTTATAATATTTACTTTAATTTATTTGCCTTATGTGTTTTTTAAGTCATAAAAGATATTAAAATTTAAATTAAAGTACGGTAGGTTTTTTAATTAATTTAAGAAAATTATTTTATTACAAAATTAATTTAATAGTAGGCTGTATAGGTCTGCAGCCCAAGCCTAATTTCAATGTCGTAAGATTTAAAAAAAAAAGCGGCGGGAAAGGGTACACAAGGTCTTGTTTTTCGTGCGTTTATTTATTTATTTCCTCGCAATCGAAGTGAAAAGCAGAGTTTATAATTCGTCCACAAAACCATTTCTATCCTCGACATTACTATCAGCCCTCGCCTTCGGCTCGGGCTAATAAAAGTCTCGGATAGAAATGATTCGTTTTGTGCACTTGTTGTAAAATCTACTATTTATAACAAATACAAATATAGATAAACATCCAAGACCCGAGGCCAATCAGAAAAAGTGCGTTTTACATCATGACCCGACCGGGGATTGATTTGATTTAAGATTGTAAATTGATTTGATTTTAGAACTGTTTTTTATGAGAATAAAGGGGGCAGAAACAACCACATATAATTGTCGCCAAAATCTACGAGCGAACGAATTTATGTTAATACTGTATAATTTTGTTTTCATTACACAAAGAAACACAGAAGCTCCAAATTAAAATGGAAAATGTATAAGATATTTTTTTAATGTCAAATACAATAAAAATACAGAATCTACGAATAAATTAATATACGTAAACCACAATACATACCGAAGCACATACCGAAGCCCGCCGGCACAGTCGGTAGGAGGACAGAATAGAGACCAAATTGTAGAAAGAGATTATATTTTCTTTCTACAATTTGTTATACATATAATACCTACTGTTGTTATACATAGCAAAAAAACTTTTATTTTTTATTGAAATGCGGTCACTTTTCGTAATTGCCGTAATTGCTCAATGTATAGTGAGCCTTAAATAACACATTTCTCACAAAGGCATTATGTTTTCGTCCGTAAATTATACCAACTTTTACTTTATGAGGAAGGGGAAGCTCATTTTTTTGTGGCAACAGATTTATTCGAACGTAGAATAATTTATTGATAGTTATCATGAGTATATCATTGTTAGTCTGACCATAACTTTTATTTGTACAAAGGAACTGAAAATAACTGTAACGACTCTTCAAAGACTTCTATACATTTTCTGTATCTTAGATTTTGATGAGTAACAATGCATTTGTTTTGTAAGTAAATCCGGAAGCTCAACTCCCTTCCTATCCCTTATTCCCCTTCTTAGTAGCGGGTAACGCATTGATAGCGCCCCCCTCATAGATAATATAATTCTAGTAACATAAGATCTCTATAGCGACCTTGAATTTGCTGATGTTCATAATTTTTATGATTTTTATTGTAAACTAGCTTTTTTGCCCGCGACTTCGTCCGCGTGTAGTTCCGGGCCCGTTCCCGTGGGAACCACATTGAATTTCAGAAAAAGCTATAGCCTATGTTACTTCCTGATAATGTAGCTTTCTACTGGTGAAAGAATTTTTAAATCGGTCCAGTAGTTTCGGAGCCTATTTATAGAGCGGATTATTCAATGCAATCAAACAAACAAACAAACAAACAATCAAATCTTTTCTCTTTATAATATTAGTATAGATAGTATAGATGTTCATAGGATTTTAAGAGAGGTCGGGCACAGCGCATATGCCCGTCTGGGGAAGGACCTCCACCTTACAGAAGATCGTAGCCAAATATTGATCTCGGCCATGTTGTGTTCCTATGGTGAGTAAGGTCTCCAGAGCTCCACTTAGGGGGGTTGGGAGGGTTGGCAACGCGTGAGTGATACCCCCGGTATTGCAAGCGTCTATAGGCTACGGTGACGGCTTACCATCAGGCCGGCCGTATGCCTGTTTGTCACCATTGTAGTATATAAAAAAATGTTAGGTTTAAGTAGCGGACTGCGTATTCAATCTATAATATGTTAAGAAACTATATAAAGAGCAGGTCAGACCGACATCGGGCGAGCGGGGAGACGAGCCGGGCGAGCGGGGAGACGAGCCGGGCGAGCCGGATGAACCTAGTGTCCTTGGTTCACATCGCGAACTAATGAGATAATCTACGTCAGCTATTACAATAACGAACGAAGTTCGCTTGCTCGCTAGCTTGCAGTGTGGCCTGCCCCAATATAATACAAACGAAATATCTATAGCTAACTCGCTTGCTCGCTAGCAGAAATATCTATTAGCTAACTCGCTTGATCGCTAGCAGTGTGATCTGCCCTTAAAGCTAAGACAAGGAAGTATTATTTGGTACTTAATGGATATTTACTCGACCCAACCTCCAATACCGAGCGCGGCTTCGATCCCCGCACAAAATAAACATTGATCTAATGAACATTTTATTTGTCTTGATCTTCCATATCTACTTAACTATTTCAGTATAGCGGACTTAACTATTTCCGTGTAGCGGGCAACGACTTTGTAAGTGCAATTGCAATTTTCTCGTTCCCATAGGAATTTAAAATTAAATTAGCGTAAGTTACGCCTAATATCTATCAAAGTCCTGTCTGCGTTGTTGTTTCGGAGATAAATAAACAGACAGAAGAACTTTTTTTTGCTATAAAATTTTATGAATTTGTGCACTTATGTTTACACAATCATAAGTAAACACACGTTTATAGCACAATAGTGTATTTGGAACATTTATATCTATTACATAGTGCCATAATATAAAATGAAGAACATGAACTGTTTTTAGAACTCATATTATAGGCTTTTCTACGGTGTAAAGAGGTTTTGTCATTCATTCCACTTAGGTTTTATAGAATAAGATCTTAGGGTTACAAATAATTTACCTATCCATCCATACTAATATTATAAATGTGACAGTGTGTTTGTTTGTTTGTCCTCCCTTCACGTCGAAAGTAATGAACGGATTTTTATGATTTTTTTATTGGGAATGTTTTTAACGTCTGGAGAGTGACATAGGCTACTTTTTTCCCACGGGATAATGAGTTTCCCATGGGAAAAATTATGGACATTTTCCCATGACCACGCGGGCGGAGCCGCGGGTAACAGCTAGTATTCTTATAAATAAAATAGAACAGGCATATTAGAATAGCGTTAGTAAGATTAGACTAAGTGCTTTCGACGTATGCGTTGCTAATTATAGCGGTCTGTCATTTACAATTCATTTCACGTTGAAATAAAAATCGCCAAGCTCAATAGAGTCGCTATGCATCACACTCTAAATGAACATGCAAGTCAAACAACGTCGACCCTCGTCAGAGAAGCTCGAGATAACGAAATCCATCCAAATACTGGCTAGGGTTGACATTACCTGCGTGTTCATTTTATTTTTATACTACTAAGGTCACTAAGGTGGCATATAAGCTTGCGGCCCGCCTGATGGTTGACCGCTTACCATCAGGCGGGCCGCAATCTTGTTTATAGCCTAGCCTATGGACGCTTGCATACAACCATCTTGCAACACCGGGGGTATCACTTATTGGTGCGTCACACAGCGACGCCCTCGAGTTTTCTCGACGATAGCGTAGAGCTCGCATATCAAATCACATTGATGCCTTAGGCTCTTATGTTTGTAACGTTTTTCCGATTAATTTTACCTACAGCTGCTGTTTCATATTCATGACTTGCGATTTCTATCCATGAATACGTAATAACACTTGGATCGAACAATGTCGAATGGAACATTATTTCTGATTCGATATTCGACTGTTATCATAAAGGCGTGTACGCACGACCGAACATGAACATGGTGAACATCGAACACGAACACTTTGTTCGCACGTGCGTACCACTAACGAATATCAAACAATATGTTCGTCAAAAGTGTTCGTGTCGATCCAATTTGGTTGTTCTGTGTGGACGATGTTCTCAGCACGACCGAACAAGAACATTGTTGACACGAACATCGAACCAAAAGAGTAAGGCTTGGTAGGCCTCTTTTGTTAGACACCATGTTCTTGTTCGGTCGTGAATGGTTGCGCGCGACAAGTAGAACTATGTTTGTAGGTGTTCATGTTCGCTTTGCTAATTTACGTCCACACGTGCGAACCACATTTTCCGTGTTCGTGTTCGGTCGTGCGTACACGCCTTTATATATAGATGCTTGTAAACCCTTGCGAATTTAAATCAGAACAATAAGATATCGACAGAGATTATTTTAAATGTTCACAGTCAACCAATGAAATAGAAGATCAGGGTAGAAAAGGAAGAGCCAAGATTTTTATACTAATAATGTAAGCATTGTTATGAAATATTATAATTATATAATACGATATGAATACCTACTATTCATAACTTAAAATTCGAGTACCTACTACCTACACAATATTTTGAAAACTTAAATCATATTTAAGGCGCGTTTTGACGTCGACGTGAAAATTTTCGTTCAGCAAACATAGACGACATAGACGGCAACAAAGTCATTTTTAGGGTTCCGTAGCCAAATGGCAAAAACGGAACCCTTATAGATTCGTCATGTCTGTCTGTCTGTCTGTATGTCACAGCCACTTTTTTCCGAAACTATAAGTACTATACTGTTGAAACTTTGTAAGTAGATGTATTCTGTGAACCGCATTAAGATTTTCACACATAAATAGAAAAAAAAAACAATAAATTTTGGGGGTACTTAAAACTGAAACCCAAAAAAAAATTTTTCATCAAACCCATACGTGGGGGGTTTTTTTCTAAACTGAATAGCTTGCGCGAGACACTTCCAAAGTGATAAAATGAGTGTCCCCCCCCCCCCCCTGTAACTTCTAAAATAAGAGAATGATAACACTAAAAAAAAAAGATGTACAATACCATACAAACTTCCAACGAAAATTGGTTTGAACGAGATCTAGTTAGTAGTTTTTTTTTAATACGTCATAAATCGTAAACCGCAATTGCTTGCTGCACTTGGTCGCTTTTTAGGGTTCCGTAGTAAACTACAAGGAACCCTTGTTTCGCCATGTCCGTCTGCCCGTTCGCGGTCTAGCGCCTAGACGCTTGATGCTAGAAAGCTGTAATTTGGTATGTATACTCATATTAACAATGCTAATAAAGTGGTAGAATAAAAAATTTGAAAAAAATTTTTTTTTTGGGGGTGCCTCCCCCTACAGGTAATTTTTTTTCGCACCGACCCCATGTTGTGGTTTATCGTTAGATAGGTCTGTTAAAAACATTGAGGGTGTGGGAAGATCATTTTCCGATACAATGATCCGTTTGCGAATTATTTACATTTATAAAAATAAAATAAAAATTTACATTTAACGTGTCAATTTTCGTTTTGAACGGTGCCCCCCCCCCCCGCTATCTCCGAAAGTCTTGCGTTTAGAAATTTGAAAAAAATCATGGTAGTAGTCCTTATAGTGAACCTACAAGGCAAACTATAATGGTTAAGTAGGCACTTCTTGTTTATCAAATAAAATTTCTTTGACGAAAACGTACAAATGTTATAGAATATGGCATAGTACTCATATGCAAGCAGGAAATGCGTAGCCAATACGGAACCCTACATTGTGCGTGGCCCGACACGTACTTGCCCGGTTTTTTTCTTATTAATTTGACAAAAGTGTCATTAACTATTTTTCTTGTGCATTCACTGATGAGCTTGTGATGTCAGAGTTGAAAATAAGACTTTTGAATGTTGTATGTTTATATTGATGGGGTCTTGCGGTGTCTGCTTGGACTAAATCTACGGAGCTAGTTGTAGATTGTAGGAAGACAGGAACTCTCAAATCTATAGACAACGACAAATAATTGAGGGCCCCTCAAATAGAATACAATGCAAGCATAAAAAGGTCTATTAACATCGGTTATTGGTGAGCGCCAAGCAATTGTTCTCGTTTATTGGACAATCACTCCAAGTTTCAATTGAATCGTAATGGGGTACTAATATTATACAGGGCATATTTTGTGAAGATTTGAAATGTCTTATAAACATTTCTATTTTTGTTAATATCTGTGTATCCGTTATAAGAGTATGAAAATAAAGTAGACGATAACACTACATTTTATGCATAAAACACACATCGGACGGAAGCGGATCGGGTGCGACGCGGACACAGCTGTAATCCGTATTTATGCACTAGACTTCGTCCATACATTGAGGTGGTACATTTTGCTTTAAAGCCTTAGAATCTAATTGTTTATACGCCTCGATGGCGACTGTAATGGGTCATCCGGGTCGTTGAGGACGTGCCGCGGACGACGTATAGACCTGATGCTGCCAGGCGCAGCGGGATAATCCCCTGCGGCTCTCACCAACGGATTGGAGTGATGATCAAGAGAGTCGAAGAATTTGACTGAACATTGCTTTAGGTGGTGCGAAATGATCCCACACCTAAGTCTCTAAGTTTTTATTTCTAATGAACCAAAGCTCACCGATGGCTTTGCGTAAAACCCTATTCTGAATAGTTTCCAGCTTGTAGATATGAGAAGGCGGCATGAGCGAAAACTGGACTTGTGTAAGTCATTATCGGCCTAATGCACGTTGTGTAAATCCTCATCGTGGGCCTAGCGCGAAAGCGGCGCGGCTGCAGACAATCTCAATATGATCGCGAAAGGTGAGTCCGAATTAAAAATACATTAAAAGAAAACACATTTTAGCTTGATTTTCCCGTATTTACAAAACGTTCAGGGGCCCGATTCTACTAACACAAATGCACCAATGGACTCTCAATGGTGTCTCAATCGTGTCTCAAAAGAATGCCGATAGTGTATCAGTGGAATAGTTTTTGACTTTTCTTATGGACTCAAACAATAACACAATGTTTAACTTATTGTTTAAGTCCATAACAAATGTCAGACCCCAGTTTAGGGGAGAGGGAGGAAAGGCTTATTTTGCCCATGCCGAAAATCTACGCGAACAAAGTCGCGCTTACAGCCTAATCCTACTAATACTTATAAAGGACAAAGTTTGTGTCTATGTTTTGACGACCTCCGTGGCGTAATGGTTACCAAGCCAGACCGCCACGCAGGAGGTCCCGGGTTCTATCCCCGATCGGGTTATGATGAAAAACGAACTTTTTCTGATTGGCCTCGGGTCTTGGATGTTTATCTATTTATGTATTTGTTATAAAATATAATATCGTTGGGTTAGTATCCCATAACACAAGTTTCGAACTTACTTTGGGGCTAGCTCAATCTGTGTGAATTGTCCCTATATATTTATTATTTATGTTTGTTACTTCTCCACGCTAAAATGGTTAGACCAATTTTTATGATAGTTGGTATGTATATAGCTGATACCTTGGATTAACACATAGGGTACTTTTTATCCCGAAAAGTACGCGACTTCCGACGATTTGGTCAAGTCTGTTAGTCACTGGCGCTTTAAAACGTAGATGGCGCTGCTGTGAATAAATACTCGCAAATAAAACGTTTCTCTTGTAATTTTTTTTTTTTTATACCACAAAGGTGGCAAACAAGTTTACGGTCCGCCCGATGGTGAGCGGTCACCGCAGCCTATGGACGCTTGCAACAACAAAAAATAAATATAATCTTTTCATTATTTTGTCAGAATTGACAGCGACTTTATTGTAATACAACAATTTTAATTATGGATTATGCACAACTAATTATTTATATGATTAAGGGCGTTTTTAAAAAATCCCTTGTTACGACTAGCTGATAGTGTTTTACGATCTTACAAAACATAACATAAACACGATAATAACAAATAGCACTAAAAATATAGGTAAACTACTGTAGTTAGACCATAAAGTCAAGATATAAAGGAGTGGCGTAAAAACTTTAGTGTAGGACTAAAGCCACTTACACGTCTCCTCTTTGAATGTCCAACGTAAAATGTTTATATTACTGGTACTTGTCTTCAGGTAAGTTTAAGATGAGAGCTCTCTTAGACTTTCCGTTTTAAATACAGGATAAAAAAGAACGAGAGGAAGAAAAATATCAAATTATTTTTACAGGGTTTGACAACGCGCGAACACCCCCGGTGTGTAACAAGCGCCAATTGTCTACGGTGACCGCTAAACATCGGGCGGGCCGTGGGTATCCTTGTTTGCCACCTTATTTGTTATTAACTTGTCAAAGTGTTCTAAAGGGACCGAATAGAAAGGACCATGGTCACAGTATAATAAATGGTAATAGCGTACCATGATGGTCCTAACGAACGTTAAGCCAAAACTGCGTCCGAATGGACCGGTGCGGTGATTAAATTATATTAAAAATGCTTTTAGGACAGTCAAGCACAGCGTTCATTATTTATTTATTTACATTACATATTTAATTAAATATACCGCTACCTACTTTATTTTATTCATGACTAGCTTTTGTCCCCGGCTTCGCCCGCGTGGCCCACTATCAATTTAGCTTTTCTTTTTTTCAGAAACAAATTCCGGTCCGGTCCGGGTTGTCCGGTCCGGTCCGGGTTGTCCGGTCCGGCACGACCCGGTACGGTACGGTTCCATCCGGTTCGATTCGTTCCGGTCCGGTCCGGACGTTCCGGTCCTTACAAGGAACCTACATATGCCAAATTTGGAATATCTAGACCCAGCGGTTTGGGCTGTGCGTTGATATACCCTCGCAACTACGTTTGCGTATATCTCGCTTTCCCGTGGGAATTTTGAAAAATCCTTTCTTTGTGCTTATCTTGAGAAATCAAGAAATATTCTGTCCAAATTTCAAGTCTATTTATCGAGTAGTTTAGGCTGAGCGTTGTCCGTAAGTCACGGTTACGATTTACAGATTTAAGAACTTTCTACCCCCAATTCTCCCTCTTAGCAATTAATTATCAGAAAATCTTGAAACAGGTGTTTATTTGTTTTCTTTGTAAAGTATTTATATCAAGTTTTGTTTGAATCGGGCCACGCGTTTTTGTTTCTTCATACAAACTTTGGCACCCCATTTTGCCCCTTTAGGGGTGGAATTTCAAAAAATCCCTTCTTAGTGCTCCTCTATAATACTCAAGGAACAGACTCTCCAAATTTCAAGTCTATTGGGCTTAGGCTGTGCGTTACCTGTCAGTCACCCTATCACGGTATTGTTTTATATGTATGGATTATCCGGACCCACTTCCGTCGATCCTACGGGATCCTTGCGCGCGGCAAGTCCACATCAAACGCTCCATTGGATGGAGCTCCCGCAGCGCCAATTTCTATCGTCTACCTGAAGATCAGGCCATTGCAAATGATTCTGCCAAATGAACTGCGTGACAAAAAAAAAGAACCTTATACGACCTTTTTTTACCTGTGACTTTCACATATCAAAATATAAGACTGGGTAAGTGCGACCACGTTAGTAAATAATGTAGGTGTGGTGTACTGTTTTTACCCTTGTCAGTCAAGTAGTCAACTGCTTCCTGGGGGATGAAAACTATTTTTGATAGAATGAAAAGTAAACATAATTCAATACTGTATTTGATTTAATATTATAATGACAAATTAAATATTTACTTATAAGAAAGACTATCTAGGTTTTTATTTTTAAAATATTTATTGTTGGTGGCCATGCTTGTTTGGCTGCGGTATGACACAAAAAACTCGAAAAGCAAGAATACAAGAAACAAAATAAATAATAGAACATAAAAACTATTTCATTATGATACACTCAAAAAGTATAGTAAACAATTATAACTTTTTCGTTGAAGAACCATAAAGGTTATTGTAGTAAGTATTAGTAAGCTAGTATAACGGATCATTTTCTCCTTAGGGATATGCCGATTTTGTGGCAGTAGAAAAATAGTTTCCTGATATAAATAAATAAAGCCTACACAATTCACATACGAGGGCGGCACTGAAAGTTTTTAGAACTGGCCACTTGTAAACAATATAATAAAAAAAATAAGTTTAAATTTTGAAAATGGAACTCTTTGCCAATATTAACGAGTATATATTTTTTTTCTTTTGTTTTACGCTTAGATTAAACTAGATGGAGTGGGGTCATACAAGCGCTCTGTCAAAAGTGAATCGCTAAACGCTCGATGACATGTCGGTGACATGCACTTGACACTTGCGTAATGTTGCCAATGGAGGTGTAGTTTCCAAAAAGCGGGGAATTAGATAGAGTTTGTTTATATTTCTCAACTTTCAAATAACAAAAATTTAGGTTTAAGATATCGTAAATTCACAAGGACTTTCATTAGAGAACGTGTCAGTGTCACATACCTAATTAAATATCAGTAGTAGCAGCAACTGTTTTAAAATTAATCAGTCGAGGCAATAAAAATTTTAAAAATGGGAAACTATTTTCACAATCGGGCAACACTGAGTATTAAAATAATACGCTAAAATCGTATTGTTTCTTTTTATTAACTACAAAATACTATGAAATATTTAAAACTTTCCTGTGAAAAGTGATAACATTACATTTCTTTTGTTTTTCAGACGTGTTGAGACACGTTTGGCGCGCTATAACAGCGACAACTACGAAGCGGTTCGGCAAAGTTCGGTGTTTGGTTCCATTTCAGGCACCAGTTGAAGTGTATCACTCCTTCTTTATGTTATTATTCTAAGATTCATGGTAAAATTCTTTATCATGTGGTATTTCCACAGATATATTTCTTTCTGTGTTCTGTGGGTATTTCACAACGAACTACTAAAATAACCATAAACTACAAGGTATTTCATGGATTTAATTCAACGAATTTCTTCCGATACTGATTTACGTTTCGTAGCCCTCCAGGGCCCAGACAACGGATATATTGTTGTAAATATGTACTTGACTACGTAGAAAATATCCAGACTCGAGAACAAACTCAAATACCGTCACATAATTTTTTGCCCCGAGCGGGAATCGATCCCGCGCCTCGAGCCGGCAGGATCACAACCGACGCACCACCGTGTTGTCATGCAATCACGAAACGAGATTTCTCGAAAACATTTTCAAACTGTTTGTGAAGCGATTTTTATATTGAAAATAACCGTTTGTAAAATTGTTTTTCAACCCCGCGTTTTCCTGTTTCGCAATACATTCCGAGAAAACTTGCTACTTTTAAAGCAAGCGATGCCCGCGGTTTCACGCGAAATCCTCTTCCCTGCTGATATCCGGGATAAAAATCCTCTCATGTGCTAATCCAGTACACATAGTACAACCAAAGATAATTTTCTTCAAAAGAGTGGTTTCAGACTAGCGTTTATTATACGGTCGTTTCAGCATACGCGCTACAAAAAACGTACGCGCCTATACAGTGATATTTCGGCTCTTGGAGGGCGGGAGGTGTCTCTCGCGGCTCGCGCTTATACACGCGTATAAAACGCTAGTTTGAAAGCGCTCTATTATGCACACAAAATACGAAAATACTTACTTTTGCCCCGATCCATAACTGTGCTATTACATTGGAGGGCCGGCCGCCGCCTCACCACCGCACCGCCACCGACAAAATTGAAAAAAAAAAATAATAAAAAAATTAGAATAATTAATAATTTAATTTTAATTTAATTTAATTATTAAATTAATTTTATTTAATTAATTTTTTTTTATTATTATTTAGTTTTTTTTCCGCCACCGACGCATGGCTGCCTTTCCCGATTGCTTGATAAGCATTAATTGAATTCTCATAATATTACATTCTTCGATAAAGCGCCCACGAATAATGTATCTTTTAATTAAAATCTATTAATTTACAACTTATTATACAAATATTTAAAGGGACGGCAATGCGCGAGTGATACCCCATTTGAAGCGCCCTAGGTTACGGTGACAGCTTAACATCAGGTCATTGCAATATTTAAAAATTAAAAAATAAATTGTAACTATTCTTTCGGTCAGTAAAACTAGAGACCGGACCTGATGACTTGTAACACAGGTCTAACCTAGACCTAGTACAAGCATCAGCTCCCACAAACAGTATCTCTAAGTAGGTAATACAAGTAGTTTTAAGCACCCTTTGTATGTAGGTACGTTTGTGGAGAAATAAATAAAGAACTGAAAGAACTGCTTGTTAGCTCAGCGGTATAAAAAAACATTTGAATTTTATTTAATCTATTTTCTTTTCTATAATTACAATATGTTTTGTTAAGCCAGATGAAAAGGAATTGGGTCTTGGGCAGGGTTGCGAGTGTCGCCAGTCCGCCCAGGCTGAAGGCTCTTATGAGGATACAAAGAAAACATGTGAATTTATAATTTCGTGTAGCTTAAGTACCTAATTAATGTTTAAAAAATAGGGATATCATATTTTGCTATATGTTTTTTTTACTTATTGGAAAATTTGCTTTAAAAGGAATAAGTAAACGATTTCATGTAATTCTCTCGATATAAAAATTACAAAGTACAATTTTTTTTCATCAAAGCTTCAAAGAGCTAATGGGTTTACACCCTTAACAGAATAATCGTAAAAAATAAGCCACCTAACTTTTTGATTTAATAGAAAATAGTGTAAAAGCACAAAAAATACTGTTGTAAAAGTAAGCAGTTTTTTTATGTAATGAAAAATTCGTTTTGTTCGTTCACCTCTGAGCTTTACTTCAACCTTTACTGTATTAAAAATATTTGCATGACTCTTACACTCGCTTACACCTAAAGATCAGAGTATCTTCTAAAAGGCCTCATGATGCTAAAAAGGCCTTTAATGGGTCACAAGCAACACGGACGCGGCCCGCCGCATAGCGAATTTTTTGTTGTGAAAATGTGGTAATATAAACTTTTGTGAAAATTCAGCGTAGTAATAACATAAACTCCTCGGATATGTTTAAATCTGAAAGATCGACAATCTCATTCAAACTTGTTCAATAATTTCCGTATAATCAATAGAAAATTAAACTAATATCTCGATATTAAACGATCCAAATAAGATTACTTCATGCAAAGTTCGCCAAAGTTATTCTGAATGAACTTTCTAAGAAATAATATATTCCTAACCACGAAATATTGAACAATGTTGCAATTGAAAATTGTTCAAATCTATACATATAAAGTGCTTTGGTGTAAATTACTGACTGACTGACTGGCGGATCAACACACTGCCTAAATGATCGTTTAGACCTGCCCCCCCTATTCTTGTAAAAAAAAACGATCTATTTCGATACAAACTCACTCGCTGTCCCGTTCAATTCCTATTTTGCACTAGTAAAATACTTGCAACTTCGTTTGCGTATATCTCGCTTTCCCGTGGGAATTTTGAAAAATCCTTTCTTAGTACACTTCTAGACGTCGTAAGGAATCTACATTCCAAATTTGGAATCTCTAGACCTAGTGGTTTGGGCTGTGTTATAGTTAAATCAGTCAGAACTTGAATTTTATATATCTAGATGAGTGAGACAGCGCGATTGAATTTGAACTCAATCATAATAGAATCTGTTTTTGTTACGAGATAGGCCTGAAACTTGGAGGGTACTTTACATGACGTAGGCATCCCATAAGATAGGATTGTCCGAAATTCGTAACTGTTATCTTATCTCATCATCTCATCGTTATCTGTTATTAAACTACATAAGATAATGAATGACTTTTTAAAATAATAATTATAATTTTTACCTTGTTTTTGTTTTGTTTTTTTAAATATATATTTCTCATTGTAAAAGTGTTAGTAAAAACTATTTAGTTCAACTCTGTTAGCTAATATTAACTCTAACTTTAACACGTTGTGCTAGTCTACAATTAATTGTTACATCTAATACCTTTTTATTGTGTTAGCATTATAAACATTGTATGTTTTAAAGGTGTAAACAGTTGTTGATTGGCCTAAAATAAATAAAAAATCTGTCTAAAATACTACAAATTTATCTGACAGATAAGCTAACCAACATTTACTTCGAACCTGTAATACTGTCTTTCATTTAATCTTCACTAAGTAGCAGTTCCACAAAATGACAGTGACAATTTTATTTTATTGTGCTGAACATTGCAAAATGGAGAGAGAATTTAATATAGGTTAAAATTAGTTTCGCGCACAAGAATTCAATTTGAATATCTTGCGATAAGTATGTAGGTACCAGATAGAAATTTTTAAATTGCCTTTTTCCACATGTTTAAGACTTCGTTTTCTAATACATAGAGACCCTAAGGGTAGGCAGTTAAAACGTCTGTAAGTTTGTGTTTTATTTATTTTTTTCCTGACTGTGTAATGCAAATTAAAGCATCTATCAATCTATCATAAAACGGCGAATGTTCCAAATCTATCAAACCGTTTATGTTTGAATCAAAAAATACTTTTAACCCTTAACTGGTATCGTAAGTTCAGCATACGTAACTGGTGTGGTGGGGGCCGTGCGGCCCCTATAGCATATTAGCTTCTAGCAAGCAAGTTTTAACATTGCGGAATGCACATAAATAATAAACACGCTTTATGTAATAAATCAGTTTTCATTAATATAATTGATGATAAAACGAACTTACCCTGTACGTGAAGTTCTATCATAATTATGCGAGTAACACAGTTCGAAGTGATTAATGTTTACTTACAGATAGATTCGTCTTTTACTTGGCTATATCACGAATATTTTAAAGCATTAATCTGAAAAAGATAAATTATCGATTATCACATCCCTACGTCCCGCATGGCCCCTCCCTACGCCGGCCGGCGGCCATGCTCATTCTTGTATAAAGTAACCTTCATGTAATATGGGCTAAATACAAGTTACTTTTTTGGGAGGGCACCAGGGGGGGTTATTATATTAATCACTTCGAACTGTGTTACTCGCATAATTATGATAGAACTTCACGTACAGGGTAAGTTCGTTTTATCATCAATTATGCATCTTAACACAGTTCTCGTGATTAATGTTTACTTACAGATAGATGTTTAGAGATTATGTATTTTTCCCATTTACATGTAATTCGCGACATGAATAGGTATTGTCGCGAGTAGGAGAGGGCTCTGTAATAAATACATGTATGTAATTTGAGACAAACAAGTGTATTCAGAGCTTAATCATTTCTTTCATTTCAAATGACAAAGATACTACTAACTATATAGTAAAGTAATTGTAATTTTAAAACAATTGTAATAACATAAAGTAATAAACTTATTGTTGTAATAATGTGCGAGCATAAGAGTCGCCATGGGAGGGTATTACCTCGCGATTATAAAATTTTGCAAATACTGTTAAAGATGCGCTCCACCCAGCGGTTTTTCTAATTATATCAATGTTAATGCCAAGAGATTTTTCCTTAGATGTCGATGTGTGACGCGTACTATGCGCATTGAAAACACTCGTGTCAATACCGCTGTCGTGGAGTACCTCTTTTATCCAGCGACTTATAGTCTGACTGGATATCTTCCCATGTGGTTTTCTAAAACTAATAAGATAATTAACATTTTTTCTTAAATAATCAGTCTTATTTTTATAACATAAAAGAGTTCGAGCCGGGCAAATTTCCGGTTTTTCATTGTAAAATGGTAATTTTAGTAAGGGTTGATAAGTATTTATCCCTGTAGTTTTTATAGGTTCAGTAATTTTAATAGTTATGCAAGTCGAATCAATGATTATATTCCTTAAATCAATTTTTGATAAAGTCTGAACTCTATGAGCTGTAATAATTGCCAATAAAGTAACAAAATTTTTTTTTTTTTTTTTGATAATAAATCTAGGGTTAAATTTTCATTAGGATACATTTTTGATAAAAAGGTTAAAACAATATTGACATTCCACGTTAACTCATATTTTGGTTTTGGGGGTCTAGTCTTAAGACTCCTTTCATGAATCTCAAAATCCTGTCATCATTAGCAATGGTTTGACCAAGGATGCAAGATAATGCCGACTTACAGCAATTTTAGGCTACCATAATTAAAACCTTTATCATATAGCTTTGTTAAAAAAATAAAGAACATTTGGGACTGAGGCAGCCAGATAATCTAGATCAGAGTTTTGACAGAAGTGGAACCATTCCTTAAAATAACTATCATATTGTTTACGAGTATTAGTAGACAAAGAATTTAACATCACGTTAATTGAAGAAAGTGGCACACTTTTCTTCAATAGCGCTGCCCTGATAACATCGCTGCGACCAGGGTAAGGCTTTTGTGAAGGTTGTGGTGTGACCTGGAAATGCCAGAAATCAATAAATCATCACTAGGGTTGAAGACAACAGTATCCGAGATTATCCGTTTTTTTAAAAATAGGATACCACGGTTGGGCTGGCCAATTAGGGACAACCACAATCCCTGTAGCCTTATCTGCTATTATTTTATTTAGTGTTTTCAAAATAATGGAAAAAGGTGGAAAGGCATAAAAGAACATATCTTTCCAACTTATTGTGAATTTTTTACATTTTGTATTTGATCTACTTGCGAATAGATCAAATTTTGGACTACCAAACGTATTAACAATCTTTGAAAAAACATAATTTGCCAGTTCCCATTCTGTATCATTTTGTTCTTTCCTAGATTCAAAGTCTGCTTCATTATCACATGATTTTACATAGGAAGCATAAAGAAACAATTCGTTCTTTTCACAATATCCCCAAATTTGGCGGGAAATCTCATTTAAATGAGGATACTGGACACTGCCCATACGATTGATACAGGCTATCGCGGTGGTGTTATCTACCCGTAACAAAATATGTTTGTTTGTTAGGTTTTTAGCAAAAGTTCTTAAAGCTAAGAAAACCGCTAGTAATTCTAATGCATTATTTTCAACAGTTGTTCTTCCTTTGTCCAAAAACCATTTACTTTTTTATTATGACATGTGGCTCCCCAACCGGATAGAGATGCATCTGAGATTTCCAGATCATAAATTGGGAAACGAATAAGCCTCACAGATTTATCTATGTTTTTGTGCCACCAAGCTATATCTATATCTATTAATTTTTTATATAATTGTATAGTCCTTCCGTAATAATTACATTCTCTAAATTTCAAGAATTTTTGCCTCTCAAATAGTTTTGTATGTACCCAACCATATTCAATTGCTGGGCAAACGGATATTAATAGACCTATAAACTGTGCAAGTTCCCTTAATGTACATTTTCTATAAGTTTGAACTTATCTAGCTTCTTTCTAACCAGCGTTCTTTTTTTCCTGAGAAAGTTTTACACAAAAATTTTTCGTGTCTAAAAGAAAACCTAAATACTTGCAAGAAGTTTTAGGAACAATAGAGCTCTTTTCATAGTTGAATATGAAACCCAGCTTGGTCAATAATGATAATATCATTATCCAAGCATAGTTGTATTTATATTTTTGCTACATTCGCTATGAGATTTTTCAATTAATAACATGTCATCTAAATATATGGTTGTTATACAGCCATGTAGGTGCAAGTGTTCTATCACTTTCTTCATGAGTTTTGTAAACACTAATGGAGCTGTGTTTAGGCCAAATGGTAGACAGAACAGAGGTAGTAGAATTCATAACAATTATGATCAAATTCAATTCTAAGATATTTTTTATATTGTGGGTGTATAGGGATTAAAAAATAAGCATCTTTCAGATCTATTGAGGCTAGGAAAGAGTTTGGCGTGACAAGTTTTAGAGCAGTTCTAAGGTCCTCCATTTTAAAATGTGGAGGTTTAATGTATTTATTTAATTGTTTGAGATTCAATATAAATCTTTTATCGCCATTTGGTTTGTTTATCAGGAAAATACCTGATAGAAAATCACCCTCCTCTCTACAGCAAGGTGAGATGGCCCCCTTTTCTAATAATTTATTAATCTCAGACTTGAGAAATAAATTATCTTTTTTCTTACCACCATTATTTTTTGGGTAATTTTTCTGCATTGGCAAAGAGATAAAGGGTATTGTATACCCTTTGACCCAAGATAATATGGCTGAATCTTTAGTGATACTAGTCCAGGTGTGATAAAAAAATTTAAACGTCCAGAAGGCTTAGATACCTGTGAATCTAGGACCTCTTCAGGCCCTTGTTGTAGTAAGGGGCATTGTTGCGACCCGCACGCACTGCTGCCGTTGTCGGCTTCGTCTCTGTACGGTGAGTTGTAGATGATGAACCCGCAGTCCGATGTGTCGCTGATGGTTTCTTCTAGTTGGGCTGCGGAGGCTTCCAATTTTTTGTATTAGAGGTGTTTGATTTGTTACCAATTTTTGGTGGCGGCTTAGCAAAAGTTTTAAGGTCCATGCTTGATTTTGTGATCGCTTTTGAGGCCTTCAGGTCCTCTGATAAATTTTTACCGAATAGATACTTGTCTCTTTTAGAGTCTTTTAATGTGTCTCTCATTTTGTTGTTCAGCGTTGATGTTAAGAAACTCCTTCTAATTTTGGTGTCAAAATAATGTGAATCACATAGAAGCCAACAAGCATGGTTTACTTGTTTCAAAAGTATCTGGTTTCTATCAGACTTATCTGCCACTAGAGCATCCATAACATTACCTAGAATTGCTAGGGAAATACCAATTTGACCTTGTCTTGCAGCTAAAGAGCTGTCTTTTTTATATAATACATCAGACAGCGCAGCCTTTACTTCAGCATTTAATATGGGTGATTTGA
Organism: Endotricha flammealis; assembly: GCA_905163395.2. Classification (NCBI taxonomy): domain Eukaryota; kingdom Metazoa; phylum Arthropoda; class Insecta; order Lepidoptera; family Pyralidae; genus Endotricha; species Endotricha flammealis. The sequence continues at coordinate 3,374,065 of LR990869.1, read as the reverse complement.
ACAACTGGCAGTTCCCTGGTATAGGGTTTGCCTTGCTTATCTCCTCCCTCTCTTTCTTTTTGAGACCATTTAATAAAATGTGATTAAGTCTGGTTGCGATATCAGAATGAATATCTTTACCCGAGATTGATTATTCTGTTGGAGCATCTCCAAGTATAGACAGAATGTCATTCTAAATGTGCATTTTCTTTTTCCTCTTCGGCCAAGGGTGGAGGCAACTCTCAGGCCGGTTCACCCTCCTTTAATGTGTTCTGAGACACATCCTCGATAAAACCTTCCAATGATGGAGGCAATTCTCTGACCAGTTCGCCCTCCTTTAATGGTTGACACCCATCTTCGACAAAACATTCTATATTTGACTCCTTGTTTTCTATATCAGAGTCTGAAAAAAGAGATGTACATGTATTACATCTAACTGTAAAGGCCATGGACCCAAAGAACCATGCACAGTACTTACACCCTGGATTACAAATTATGTTATGTTTTAACTGTGAGGAAATAGTCCCGCAAACTATTCGCAACACTGACTGTACCTTGGATAAGTAACATGATAGTATTTTGTGAGGAAATAATCCCGCAAACTATTCGCAACACAACCCTGGATGGATGATTTGCATCATTTTAATGAGGAAATAGTCCCGTAAACTATTCGCATCACTGTATCCTGGGTGAATACTACATGTTTTATCGTGAGGAAATAGTCCCGCAAACTATTCGCAACACTGTATCCTTGGAACATAATAATAATATGCATTTTTTATTGTGAAGAAATAGCCCCGCAAACTATTCGCAACACTTTTGTTCCAGGTTTGCATTGATATTCTTATTTTATGACAAAACTGTCGGCCATGTTTTTTCTTCCTTTTTTCAACACGTAGGAACGTGTTTTCAAGATTTTCTTGAAAGTTATTTACACCCAGTGAGGGCTAAATAAAGAGAAGTTTATCTAAAAAACGAAAAGAAAACTTACCACTACTAGAAGAACTAGAACTAGACCTTTTTTACTATCTCTGCGTCTGCGCCGTTTATGCAACTTTGTTAATTCTTTCTCCTTCAGTATATTTTTCTCACTGCGTTTTCTTTTACGCCCCATTGTACCTATTAATTATTAAATGACTCCTAAGGCGACCAATAAACTCTCTAATCAATAAAAACTTTAAATTCTTAAAATTGTAGCAACTTTTTGTTTATTATTAAAATCGCGTACAGCCAGTAAAGCACGAAAAAAAAGAATGAGCATGGCCGCCGGCCGGCGTAGGGAGGGGCCATGCGGGACGTAGGGATGTGATAATCGATAATTTATCTTTTTCAGATTAATGCTTTAAAATATTCGTGATATAGCCAAGTAAAAGACGAATCTATCTGTAAGTAAACATTAATCACGAGAACTGTGTTAAGATGCATAATTCTTATTATTTACCTACTATAGGTGATCACAAAATAGGAACAACTTATTGATAAGTACCTAATAGTTTTTCTTACCTTACAAATATCCTATTAAACTTCCAACCTTGAAAGTCCTAAATCTATAAGTAATAAATGAAATGACAGAAAGATAGGTTCTTAGTCACTCTTCTCACAAAAAATAACATGCATTAAAATCATCTCCAATCCTTAGGATTTTATTACTTCACTATCACTAAAAACTTCTTCCAATCTACCTTAAAGTACTGATTTGGAATCAGAATTTCTGTTACCTATAGAATAAAATATACAGGAATAATCCTGTAACAGAAATACATACGATTATTTAGCTATCTATACTATTATATAAAGAGGAAATATTTGTATTTTTGTTTGAAACGAATAAACACAAAAACTACTCAACCGATTTGAAAAATTCTTCACTATCCATGGGTGACATAGGCTCATCGAGTACGTATGCCTCATTAGAGAGAACCGCTGAGCCTACAGGTGCCAATTTGGTTTTATATGAAAGCTAATTAAATTAACTACAATTGCAAATTTTATATTTGACGAGGGATGCGTATTTTACAAGATATTTCAAAGAATTCCGAAAAATTGCACTTTTTGGAAAAACACGCCCATTTTCGAAGAACTGTATCTTGCAAACCAAAGGCTGTATAGAGCTCGCCCTAGTCTCATATTGTAGCAAATTTAGTCTACTGAAAAGTGTTCATAATGACTATACCGGTCAGACTTTTCCTTCACTGAGATATTAGAAAAAAAACGAAAATTTCATGGTTTTTTGGATACCTTCGCTCGCACAGCACTTTCGAAATTGTAAATCTGGATTATTAATACTGGTTTAGGTCCTAACAACATATAAAAAACTCAGATTTACAGGACCTTTTGCGTGCACGACCAAGGGGGTCATGTCTAATTTTACTGTAGTACGAAGGCAATATTATATTTTCAAAAAAATAGGGATTTTTACAAAAACCCGTACGAAACTGGGCCGGGCAGCTCGTCTCTTATAAAGGTACTAGAGTACTATTTATTATTCAGTGGTACTTACTAGTGAAACCCCCGCAACTTCGCTTGCGTGTATTTATTTTCGCACATCAGCGCCATCTATTTTGACCAAATCCTACGGGATGTGCGTACGTTTCGGGATAAAAAGTCCACCATTTGTTAATCCAGGGTATCAGCTACCTACATACCAAATATCATAAAAATTTACCGAGCCATTTGAGCGTGACGAAGTAACAAACATACATACACATACCTTTCGCCTATAATAATATTAGTAAGATTTTTGAGTCCCTTGGTTACACCATATTGTTATATAAACCCTAGTTTTTGCAAATAGCCTCGTCTAAAGGTGGGTATTGTCACAAAAAAAATATACTTAATATTCATTTTTATATGCGAAGGGAAAAATCTGATATCTCGAGTTGTACGCCTCCCTTTGAGTAATTACCATAATATTGGTCTTCGTAAAAACGTCTGCTAAGGTCCCTTAAATATATGATACGTATTTTCTCTCGCATGAAACTGTGATGAATTTTTATTACCCTGTGCCATTTGAGCACGAAAATATATTTTGTCCCATTTTTTAAAGGTCCATTTTTATTTTCTTTTTAAAATACCTACAACATCCTTAACCACTCGTATGAATATTTTTTTTTACTACATACATTCTGAATGACAGAGAAGGACATTCACGACAAAAAAAAAATTTGATGCGTTGCTCATCTATGAAGGAATGAAAAAGAAAAGACGAGGGATGGAAAGTAAAAAGGAAGTAGACAGCAGGAGGGTTAAATGTTAACGGATGGTGTGGTAGTAAGGAAATAATTTTAATGGAAAAATTGGTGAATTATAAGAGAAGTGAAAACAGGGTGAGAAAACGTCCTGACCTGCCGAGCAGAGAGAAAGAAAGAAGGAGAAAAAAGAGAGGGAAGAAGTTGAGCTTCCAGATCTTTTACTAACCGAACGAAACGCATTACTGTTTCAAGTCGATATTCTGCGGGTGGTACTTCCGCAGTCATACTAGCCCTCATTATAGCATAGACGCGTGGAAATCATCTAAAGTGTCTGTAAAAAAATTCAGCTTTCTAGATCCAAATGTTTGGGCTGGGCGTTGATTGGGGCTTTATGATGATTTTGCTATTTATGATTACACCCAGGGTTGCAGTTGTACTACCCTGACTGCATCTTACTACGTCCATGAAGAGGGTAACATGAGTTGAATAAGATCCGTAGCAGACAAGTCAAATCTGAAGTTTATTATAGACTAACTTAGTTCATTTAATATATCAAGCGTCTGTACACAACTATGAGAAATTACCCTTGCTATGCAAGCTAGACTAATATCAGCTTAGTGCTGTAACCAAAGTTTGTTTGTAAGTAATATCAATTAATTTCAGTAAGAAATGTCTGCTGGCTTTTTGTTTTGTAAATCTATATCTGCTTCATTTGCAACAGAGATCTAAGTCTAGTTTCTGCATGTCTCTCCACAGATTAGTAAGTGGAACCACATTGTACTAAGTAATTATTTTAGTACCTAATCTGTGATCGTGTTGAACATAGTCAAAGGTCGCGTGTGCATCAGCAAGATTAAAAAAAACTGAACCCATAATCTGCGAGAACTGTCGCGAGATGTTGCAAATATGTTAAGACAATCAATAGCACAATAACTCCCAGGTTCAATAGCACAATAATCTAGCAAGCTGTCACGCACGAGTGTAATTACATACTGCTAATCCTTGACCCGTAGAACCCAAATACCCACACCTCCCGGACCTCCAAAACTACGCTCTAATAGCTAATGTAAATAATATCTAGATGTTTGCTTAATTCTTTAAAATAGACATTACCGCGATCATAATTTGCGTAAGTGTGAACATCCTCAATATTAATTTTACAATTTACCCAATTATCGAGTTGTCGATAATTTTCATATGATTTTACCTTTTGTGGTATAAACAGATGTTGTAAAAATTTATGATAACTTTGACGAATATTCTAGATAACTAGATAAAATTATATCCAATATCCAAAAAATTCATTACGTACCTTCCTACTTCATGTTTGAATCGGAGCAATTTAACAATGTGGCAATTATTACTACATTTTAAAATATAAACTGCCATGTTTATCGGGTTACAGAGAGCTCCCATAACATATTTTAAATGTTAAAGATTTAAAATTTTAAATGGTATGGTGATCAAAGCGTAGCTCCGACATTTTGCTGCAGTCGGTTTGATAAGTACGATGAAAAAACTCAATCTTCAGGAATAAAGGCAATATATATATTTTTTGTAATACCCAAGCGTTCTATTGTCGATGTAATTAATTCAAATAATTTAAAGGGTAAACTCGTAAGTACTCGAGATTTTAGCCTAAACGTTTCTAATTTAAGCCGTACTATACAAAGTTCCCTTAGTAAAAATAAGCACAATATACGTGAAAATGCAAAACAGTATGCAAATTAACACGGTAAAAGGAGTTCTAGATGGACGGGTTGATAGCGCCCTGAACTCCACAAAACATAGAATATACGCCAAGGGAACCACAATGTAGATACAGTATGATAACTTCATAAAAATGCTTCGTTTAGCCATCACGGTACGTTCTACGTAATCGCTGCAAATCGTGGTAGAAATCTGCGAACTGGGAAAATGACGAGCACAAAACAGAGAATAGCGATGTTGATCTGATCGAGTTTTTTAAACTGTAGTATTGGTTGTGTACAGATTGTGCCCTACATTCGTCTCATTTTAGTTTTTCGGCGTGGGCAGTGTGCTTTTTCCTTCCATATGGCTACTCTACGTATTGTCAAGGCCAGAGATTCGAAGTCAGCAGCGCCACTGTCTTGATGGCCGGTCCTGTGGAAACTCTGCTACCGCCGCATTGCTGACTTCGAGTCTGCGGCCTCAGCCCGGAGACAAACTCACCGCTAGTTTCATATCATTCTAGTATACATTTGAACTATTGTTAGGCCCTATCAACCCATGTATAGGTATTTTAAGTTAAACATTTCTATGAAGATGTGTTTCTGTTTTATGTAGTACATCTAACAATGTTTTGTAGGTCATTGTAGCGATTACAAAAAGCAAAACTTCAAAGGTTAAACTGCGGTAACTTGTACGGTCATTGTTGTAGATTACTTTGTAGATAACCACAGACATTCAGTTACTAGGTAGTCTCAAAGGGTTACTAGATTATTATTAACTGTCGTGCTACTTCCTTATCTATAGAGCGTGTAAACAACATTTAGTTTTAAGGCAGGTTTATTAACAGTATACCTGTCTCTGTTCTGCATAGAAAAAAATTACTAGGATGAACTGATTTTGTTAAATCATCCTAGTTCCACCATCTATCCGTTTTTAAATAGTGAAATTGCACAATTGCGTGCACCGTGTGCCGCACGCTGTCCAGGGAAACCGGCGTCCAAAAAACATAATTGTTAAGTTTGCCACCAAAGTATTGCGCAACAATGTCATATCGGCGTGCCGAGCGGCGAATCGCCTGGACTCGAGTATGTTATCAATACCTGGAACACCAACCACTATTTACATTAATGAACACCTCACTCTCAGCAATAAGTTGTTGTTTCGTCAGTGTAGGGAGGCCGCAAAAAAATTCGAATACCGATATGTCTGGGTTAAGCACGGAACAATACTGGCCCGTAAAACGGACACTTCCCCGATTGTTGCGGTGCGAACTGCGCAGGACGTGGCAAGGATCAAGTGATAGTACTTTATATGAGCATCCTTATGGTCACTATGTATTGTCTAGGCGTACTTCGATGAAAATATTATTTCTTAATATTAGTAGATTGCAGATAATTTTTTTTTGTTTACATTATCTCACTGGCTTAAATTCTGGTGTAAAAATAATAGTCTACATGATTATAGCGCAAATTTTCTACTTTTGCACGAGCAAATACTAAATATCTCCATATGGGTGCAAACCTTTTACATTTGGTTACATCTCTTGTCATTATCACATTCATAATTTTAAACTGTAAATGATTATCGTATTTTATATCATAATTTTCACTGGGCTTCATCTGCATATGAAAGAAACACGAAAGAAATCAACAATCAAAAATATCAAAAATATCATGGACTGAACCTACTGATTGGTACCTGCTTGCGTTTTTATTTATTTATTATTTCTACCGTCTCATGGTCACGTCACATACTTGATGCAATTACAAATGTGTGTATTTTTCAAACGAGCTTAATGATGTTTTGTAATTGTGGCCATTTTATAAAAATAAATACGTATAATAAACACTTCAATTTAAAACAAAAGAATAATAATAATACTGTTTTTTGTAATATGCCTTATACCAAATACTATAGACGAGTAATACGCACAGCTTCGGAAGAATTCGGGCAAGACGCGACACTAGCGCCCCTACGGCATGAGGGCGGCATGAGGTGAACGATTTCAAAACTTTTGTATGCAAAATGTTATAGCGCCCCTAGCGGCATGAGGTGAACGGCGGTTGCCAAGTCATTGTATGAGAAACGTCAAGAGCTGTGGGTATTACTCGTCTATAGTATTTGCTTATACTGTGTTTGGTAAAAATGAATAAGTACGTTTTATCGGTTTTCTATCAAAACTGTCGAGGACTACGGACAAAACTACACACAACTTACATAAATATTCTATCTCATAATTATGATGTGATTGTTTTGACTGAGACTTGGCTGCATGACGATATATCGGATGATGAGTTCATAGATTCGAGATACCGCGTATTCAGGTGTGATCGCGACCGCAAAGGTTGCGGCAAGCATGATGAAGGTGGCGTATTAGTAGCAATACTACGGAATTTGCCTTTTATCGCGTCCACCATGCCGACACCTGAGGGCATGCATTTCCCCTACTCCCCATTTGTCGAGCATATTATGATTGAATTACGAACCGGTAACCACTGCCTTCTGCTCAGTGCTGCATATTTTCCTCCTGGCCTCAATAGTAATGTTTATACAGAACATTTTAATTATATGACCTGCGCTTTGGAATCAACCGATGCTGATAATTACATTATTGTCGGAGACTATAACCTACCGACTCTGCAGTGGAAGGATGGCGTGACTCATTCGGTACCTGTATCTCGAAGTGATTACTCTCAATCTAACAAGTGTTTAATAAACTTTCTCAACACTTTCAATAGCTTACAAATTAACACATTTCATAATTCAATGGATAGAAAATTAGACTTATTTATTACTAATATATATAATACAACAACATCACTTGCGCCCATGAGCATGGTTCCTCCTGACAAACATCATCCCCCTTTTTTCACTCTCTTACCATTATTTATAAACCCAACGCCCATGAAAAATAAGTCGATAATGAAATTCAATTTTAATAAGGCCAACTATGATGAAATAAATACTGATATCTCCAATATTGATTGGGAAATAATGTTCACAAATAAAAGTGCTGAATGCGCCGTTTCCGATTTTTATGAAAATATTTACTCTATTACTCTATTTATAAAAAAACAAGTTCCACTCAAAATTGTTAAACCTTCTAATTACCCTGTTTGGTTCTCCTCGGCTCTAGTACACATTTATAAGAATAAAAACAATTCATGGACCAAATGGAAAAAATATAAAAATTTAAATGATTATGAAAATTTTTCTTTATACAGACGTCGTTTTAAAAAAGAAGCACGTAAATGCCTCAGTAGGTATATGGCATCGGTTGAGGATGGTATTCGCGATAATGTTAACAATTTCTGGACATATATTAATGGCACATATAAATCTAAAAAGTCAATAATTCCGGATCGCGTATCATATAAAACTATTATAACACAAGAACCGGAGGAGATACCACGCTTGTTCTCTTCTTTTTTCGAATCTGTGTTTGAGCCATCCTCAGTTACCGACAATTATGACATAAATCATATTCCTGAAGGTGACCTCAATTCTGATCTGTTGATAAGTAACACACAAATATCATCTAAAAATGTTTTAAATGAGCTACATAAATTAAATACATCTAAAGGCCCTGGCTTAGACAATATACCCCCAATATTCTTGAAATCCACTGCTAAAATATCTGTAAACCCCTTTTTTAATTTTTAACATGTGTCTGTTTCCATGTATGTGGAAGTCGGCTCGTATAGTACCGGTTTTCAAAGGAGGGGATAAGTCGAGTGTTGAGAGTTACCGCCCAATATCAATCTTGCCCGTACTGTCGAAACTTTTTGAAAGACTAGTTCATAATAGTATATGTATATCCATCATTACATAAAATCATAATAGAACAACAACATGGGATTGTCAAACGTCGATCAACCATTACTAATTTACTAATCTACACAACGCATCTCTTTGAATCACTAGATATGAGTAAACAGACTGATAGCGTATATACGGACTTTCAAAAAGCATTCGACAGAGTGGATCACAAATTACTTCTAGACAAGATAGCCTACAATGGTATACGCGGCAACTTGTGGCGCTGGTTTAAATCTTATATTACTAACCGTACACAAAAGGTCGTTATCAATGGTTACGAATCCGAACTTATTTCCGTAACTTCAGGAGTCCCACAGGGATCCATCTTGGGGCCCCTATTATTCACACTGTTCATTAATGATGTACATGAATGTTTTAAATACTGTGACTTCTTACTTTATGCAGATGATCTTAAAATCTTCTATACAGTAAAAGAATTTGATGATCATCTTAAATTGCAACAAGACCTAGATCGCTTTACTAATTACTGTACGGTTAATAAGTTGAACCTTAGTATTGGTAAGTGTAAGGCAATCACTTTCACAAAAAAGAAAAAATATAGTCGATTTACCTACAGTCTATGCGGAACACCTTTAAATACCGTTGATTCGATTAGAGACCTGGGAGTGATTTTGGATAGCAAATTACATTTAGATGTACACATTGACAATATTATACAAAAGGCTTTTAAAATGTATGGATTGGTTATGAGATCAAGCAAGAACTTTACGCGACCATCAACCTGTCTATACTTATACAAGGCAATAATTAGATCCCAGATTGAGTACGCGGTACCCATATGGAATCCATACTACAATAAATACGTTGATGCTCTTGAATCAATACAAAGGAGATTTTTGCGCTGTATTCATTACAAATTTGCACATGCCAGACTGACTTATGAGGAGCTTCTGGCTAAATATAAATTAACTACTTTAGATGTTAGACGCTCACAATTAGAAGCCATGCTTCTTTATGATTTGTATAAAAACAAATATGATTGCACTCGCTTAATTGATAGCCTACGTTATAAAATTCCACAAAGAACCCATTGCCGTAAGCCATGTCACATGTTTGCGCTGGCGCACTGTCGCACAAACGCTGGAAAACGATCACCTTTGTATCGCTTAGCTCATTGTTACAACACGCAACTCAACAGTATTGATATGGCTATAACTCCTATTAGTACTTTTAAAAAAAGGGTTGTGGAATTATTAACTTAGGTGTGTATAGTAATAATGTATGATGTAATGTAATAATTATATACTTAGGTAATTTAAAATGCTCTTTTTCTGTGTATATTTTTTATTTAATCTGTGGTAAACGGTGTTGATGGCACAATTACTACTTAGTTTTGTAAGATGCTATTATTTAAAATATATTGTACATACCATTGTTTGTTTGCCCAAATAAAAGAAAAAATAAAAAAAATAAAAAAATAAATTGAAAATTCATGTCGGTAATAGGCTTGTGTCAACTAACAATGAAATCAATGGATGAATGTTTCTAGACGTAAATTGTAATATTTAAACAGGGAAAACCGAAATAATTCCACATAAAAATTAATGATTATTGTTATTTTTACAAATTAAAATCAAATAAATACCCCCCCTGGCTCCTCCGCTGTGAACGCCAATCAGAACGTATTACGTCACATAGTGGTATTTGGTAGTTGACCGGAACACGTATGAATAATTTATTCGGAGTTTTTATACTTGTATTTATACACTGGGGCACTATACAAATTTTAAAATACGAGATTTCCATTTTTATTTCAACAAAACAAACTTTTGCCGTAAGTGAACACAATCGTTTGCCACTATGTGACGTCATTCACGACGCCATGACACTTTCTTGTGTTTTTACGCCAGATTAAAAATATTTTCTTAAAACTTAAAATATGTGTTTTAAATATAATTTTTATCATGAAATATTATTTTTTTGGGGTAATACAGGTACTAAACTAACGAAATAAGCCTTTTTTGAAATTTACGACACAGGCCTATTCTACAAAGGTCAAGAAAGAGATAGACAAATTGACGAAATTCGATAGCAACTGGACAGAAGAAACAGCAGAGACGGAAGTAGAGAGATATAGTTGGAGAAGGAGAGGAGAGGCATTTGACATAAACGATTATTAAAAAAAAAACAATACACACTTAGTAACATCGGGTTAAGGGGCTATTTGTCCGCGTCCAAACTGATTCACGTTTTGGGCCCGAATAAGTTTATTCTTGTGCAAGAGAAACCTGACCATAAAAAAAGTAAGAATAAGTTTTCTTTGTATGTATCTATATCAGATTTCAAACAAAATTTCATCCAATACTAGACGTAATCAAAATGTATATTTTTATGAATTTTCGTTTAAATACACTGAGAATTACATGAGAAAACTACTTAATTCTTATGTCGTTCGGAGGAGAGGGGGGGGGGGGTTCTTTTATGTAAACTCAAAGTACCTACACGTCACCTTACCGTTCCGCCGCCTCGCCTGCCCCACCTCGCATTAGAACACCTATTTACGACTAATTAATTTAATTCTATTGCTTATTTTCTCGTTAAAAGATAAAAAGGCCATTCAAATCTCTCTAATTACTTATGGAATTTATTATCTCAGTAATCTTCTCATATTAATTAGGTTTTATTTAAATCACTTTTCCTTTAAATAGATATTTAATTACATTATAATTACTAGCTTATGCCCGTGGTACTGTCTGCATAACTCCACTAATTTAGTTCGTATTAATAAAGGGAAATAGATCAATTTACATCTTAAAGCGGGATCCGAATGCTAGTTTGCCAACCTCTCTCAATCCGAAAGTGATTGTTGAGTGAAGTGATTATGTTTGGCCAACCAAACCCGGTATCCAAACGAAACGGTGTAGAATCTTCCATCCAGTTCCTAAAATGCCTTTTAATTTTAATTTCTACACTAGCTGATCCGGCGAACTTTGTTCCACTTTAGAGGTACTACCCTATCCTATCCTATGTCCTTCTCCTGGTACTAAGCTACCTCTCCACCAATTTTCAGTCGAATCGCTTCAGCCGTTCTTGAGTTATAAATAATGTAACTAACACGACTTTCTTTTAAATTATACAGAATGACTTTTCAACGACGAGCTCCGTGGCGTAATGGTTACCACGCCAGACCGCCACCCAGGAGGTCCCGGGTTCGATCCCCGGTCGGGTCATGATGAAAAACGAACTTTTTCTGATTGGCCTCGGGTCTTGGATGTTTATCTATATATGTATTTGTTATAAAATATAATATCGTTGAGTTAGTATCCCATAACACAAGTTTCGAACTTACTTTATGGCTAGCTCAATCTGTATGAATTGTCCAAAAAAAAGGGAATGCCATTTTTTTTTTTTAAAAAGCTCTATTATAGATTTAAATTATATATATAAATCTATTTATTTTATATCATTTGTTATAAAATATAATATCGTTGTGTTAGTATTCCATAACACAAGTTTCGAACTTACCTTGGGGCTAGCTGAATCTGTATGAATTGTCCCTATACATTTATTTATAAAAAAAAAATACATATATATTAAAATATGACTTCATCAATAAAATTATATAGTATAGTATGAAATGGCAACCCCTAGAAAAGTTACCCTGTAGATTTAAGGCTTATGCTATTTCGTTTTTTCTTCTTTAGTTTGAAAGTGACAGCTATAATTTAATGTGTCATTAACTTTAAAATGCGTTTCAGAAACGGGTAGTTAGTGGCATTGTGTAAAACAATTAATATGTAAAGGTACTTTTGAAACTATACTTAAGTTCTTGGCAGGATTTCGTTGGAAAACCCATAAATTTTCAGGAAACTTTATTTCATAAACAATACGTTCAATAAATAAATTCAATAACAATTTCCAAACTTCCAAATTACTTCATATTTGGTACATATTTCGTTCCATCATACTTGGCACAAGAATTCCAGTGAAATTTAATAATGTTGTTTGCAACTAGTTAGTCATAATTTAACCACGTTTTGGTAACATAATATTGTGTGCTTTATCTCAACAAAGTGTTCGATAATATTATATTTTAGTATTTGTGTTCCTACGGTGAGTAAGGTCTCCAGAGCTCCACTTGGGGGGGGGGGGGGGGGGGTTGGCAATGTGTGTTTTATGCTCATACCCCCGGTATTGCAAGAAATATTATAAATGTGAAAGTGTGTTTGTTTGTTTGTCCTCCATTCACGTCGAAAGTAATGATTGGATTGGTATGATTTGTTTTATTGGGGATACTTTAAAGTCTGGAGAGTGACTTAAGCTACTTTTTTTTCCCACGGGATCAAGAGATTCCCATGTGAAAAATTATTGTCATTTTTCCTTGACCACCAGGGCGGAACCGCGCGTAACAGCTAGTATTGTATGTAATACTTGTAGAAATTGAGAATAAATAAATAAAAACCCGGGGTCTTATTCCTTGGCTCCCTCCCTATTTCCCTTCTTTGTAGCAACGTTAGCAACGCATTGGTGGTCTTGTACCTATCCTATGTTCATAGGTGGCGGTAATCACTTTTCATCAGGTGGCCCGTTTGCTTGTTTGCCAGCTGTTTGGCAAATAAATACTTTTCTCCACAGACATTCATCACTATTTTACGTTAAGACGTCTTTACAAAATCTCTTTATAACAAAACCCAATTTACAAGGAACTCTTATTACAACCTTTGTTAATTCGTTAACCTAATCTTTACTGTATTACACTAAGACTGATTATACATACATGTGTATGTATGTAGCATAGTTTATGTTGTCATTACTGTCATTGTCTCAAAGATCAACTATGTGAGCGCCAAAATTTGTTTTATACAGTTATAAAACAATAAGAAACTCATTTTCTCATTTATAATATTATTATGAATGATAATTATTTATTTTTACTTTTTATTTTTATAGTTGTTACAGTTCAAATAACCATTTTTAGTTTAAATGATTTTGAAAGAAAAATACTTTTTATACCACTAGGGTGGCAAACAGGCATACGGCCCGCCTGATAGTAAGCAGTCACCGTCGGAACACAACATGGCCGAGACCAATGCTATTTGGCTACGATCTACAGTTAGGAGAGTCCTTCCCCAGACGGGAAACTCCGATATATCGCTGTGCCCTACCTCCCCGCTTTTCGAAATCCTTGGAAGAGCACTCGACCAGACTTCAAGTCCACCTAACATGCTACACTCGAGATAGTTTCTCGCACGCGACAAAGCTTCTTCGCCTATACCAATGCCTGTAATAGAACAGTTTCATCGTCCCAGCCGTCAAAAAGCCATAATTTGTCGCGTTTGTCATGTTAGCCCGGCTGGGACGATGAAACTTTTCTTTTAAAAAATAATTTTCTATATGGTCCCCTTATACGATTTAATACACAACAAATTATACTTAGTAACCTTTAGGATTTTACACATAACATTAGGTATACTTCAGTCGCTTTTCAACAATGTTATTCTTCGCCACTTCAGTAGTATTTTATCTATATTCATGTAAATTGCATTAGTTTAATGATTTATGGATTTACATAACGGAAATGCACTTCACTTGTGTAATAAAAACATAGTCAATTGCAAAGTGCACTTTGATACAGAAGCTTTGTAAACATTGTAGTACTTGATGTTACTTTGTATGAAGTGATGTTTGAATGACACAAGTACTAGTTTCTCTATTTTTATAGAGAGACTAGACATACTCCACGGTTTCGTTTACGTGTATCAGCTTTCCTGTGGCAACGCGTGAGTGATACCCCCGAATTATTGATGTGTGATTTGTGTGATGCTTACTTGGACGAATTAACCACGATGCTTACCATCAGGCGGGTCGTATGCTTGGTACCGAGTTTGTGTTTTTAAAAAAAAAGCAGGCCTACAGGTAGGATCAGAGGTTTATCCCTCAGTCAGTTCATTTAGGACAAAGCGTTTTATACATACGTTACCGGTATAATTCAGGTATTCTTTACAATACCTAGGCAATGTTTAAAACACCAGGGAGTCTAGTTGTTATAAATCTAGTCTAGACTCCCCAGGTCAAAAACTAAACCATTTTATTTATTTGCCTACATTGAAAATTTAAAGCGCAAGTCGCGTCCTACGACTACATTCTCTAGGGTTTCACCCGAAAATTTCGTGACATCGCAGATTACCTTATTTTACGACATCATAGTTTTGGCCAATTCCAATTTTAGATATATTTGCGTAACTATTTCAATAATCAGTTTCAAGTTTCGTGTACAAAATTCATTAACAATTTGTAATAGATAATGTCAATGGTTTAATAACATCATTCTAATACTTTAAAATAAACAGATGAACAGTTACATTTAAATTATCTATACTAATATTATAGATAGGAAAGATTAAATTTGATTATTTGTTTGTTTATGCATTGAATAGGCTCCGAAACTACTACGGCGATTACCTTTCACTTTATCTTTAAAAAAATCTTTCATGGAAAGCTTCACTACTTTATTTAGACCAGGGTGACATTTTACTAATATTCTATCCTATTCTACTAATATTCTATCCTATTCTACTAATATTCTATCTTATTCTACTAATATTCTATCCTATTCTACTAATATTCTATCCTATTCTACTAATATTCTATCCTATTCTACTAATATTCTATCCTATTCTACTAATATTATAAAGGCGAATGTTTGTGAGGATGGATGTATGGATGTTTGTTGCTCTTTCACGCAAAAACTACTGAACGGATTTTAATGAAATTTGGTACACGGGTAGACTATAAACCTACTATAAATACTAATAACAATAAAGGAATAACACATAGGGTACTTTTTATCCCAAAATTTCCACGGGAACGGGAACAATAGGACTGCTGTGTATAATAAATTCGCGCAAACGAAGTTGCGGGTTTCACTAGTATGATAGGCTATAATGTATATTATTATGTTATATTATTATATTATATTTTTGAAAAAAAAACTAGGGTCGGTACTAAAACTCGTACGAAGCCGGTGCGAGGCGCTAGTAACTAATAAATATTATAACCTTAATATTTGTGCAACTATTAGATGCTAATATTAATCCGCGAAATATGACAGTTGTTAATTCAACTTCCATTATATTTACCTTTCATCTATAATTGAAAGTAAAATGTGTTTACATTTCGTCCCTTAGTATCTTTATCAAACCTTATTATGAATACGGAATCCTAAAGCTCGGATTTAATAAAACGAACGATGTGTTATAACCAGCTTAAACCACAAAATAATATCAAAAAGAACGGTAATAACATGCAAAAAAGTCATATAAAAAGCTAAAAATGAGTTAAAATGACATTTTTTTCGCTATAAAGTCTTTAGTGCTTGAAATGTCTTTTAAGTGGTTAAAAATGTATTTCTTTTTTCAAGAATCAAATTATTCAAGTTATTTAAAGTAGATACTTATAAAAATAAATATATTTTTATTTAAATGAAAAAGTTAATGCTGTGAAACTGTTTACTGAAATATTTTACTAAAAATATGTGTATATAGCAGTTTCTTATCGCTTTGGCCTTCGCTTCGTCAAATACAGCGGTCTCTTTGAATCCTACAAACTCATTAGTGTCTAAACACACTATGCCAAAAATACGCTACCATTTGGACTTCGAAAAGTACGCTACGAGATCGGCGCCATTACGCGAATCGGTCGCTGTTCGTACGTCGACAGTACGTAGCCGACTTCTATCAAACGCCTATGTTGTGGCAACCATGAAAGTGTCCATACGAAACAACGAAACATGTAGTCAAAAGCAAAAAAGACATTACTAGTTAGAATAAGGTTCAAATTCGTTACGTTTGATCACGTGACATTTCCATACAACACTTCAATCAGCTGTTAAACAATCGCCATTTTGTTTCGTTTTCTACAAGGACTTGGCGTACGCCTCGTTGTCGTACGATCGAAACTCTCAACCCAAGTAGCAATTTTAGTTCTAATAAGGTTGACAAATAGTACACAGATGTTCTATATGCTGTATAAGTAAGCTTTAAAAGAGCTGTATAGCACGCTATACAGCCCTTATATATACAAATTGGGCACAAAAAAAAAAAATTTATTCAGCCCTAAGTTTCAAATAGGTACACAGTAGCAGAATAGTAGCTCTTTATTGGCAGTTTATGAGAGAATTGAGGTCTTATACGGGCTGATCAGCGGCATTATATAAGTAACGAGTGAGCAGTTATACAGCATATAAAATAATTAACGCTCACATGTGTCTACTATAAAAACTATTTGTAATTTTTAATATAATTACGCGCAACCATAATAAAGTAATGTCGTGTGTGGACATCCATTTTTAATTAAGTTATTGATTGCTGGTAGTGTATATGTTTATTGTATTCTATATTGTGTAAATATTATGAGTAATGTAAATTTATTGTAAAATATATGCATATTTAGAGTCAACATTTTCACGCGCCTCAGAAATAATGCCTTTTTATCAAAAAAATCTTTCTAAATAAGTTGAGGTTAACAAAACAAATTTTCCATATTTGAGTTTTTATGGCATCAAAATCAGTCTATGGTTTTGTATTTGAACATCAACCACAAAATTCATGACGAAAACTTCGTATAATGTGATAAAAATCATAATTTAATGTCGAAATATTATATGTAGTGTTGCCGAACTATCGATAGTTGAAGTAGTTGAATACAAAATTAATCTATTTTTCAGATGTGAACAAGAATATCTATCTCATAGAAAGCCAACCGCTATTTTCTGAACCTCAGGACTATGACTACTATATAATTTTCCATATAAAATAACTTGTCATAAATACTTTGGGCTAATAGTTTAGGACATTCTGTAAACAAAAGAAAATAAACAATTTAAATTAACATGGTGTTTCCTTATTTCTGAATAAATTAAACTTAAAATATAAATTAAATACATGAAACTTATAAAGAGGTAAGTTATCCAAATTGATTATCTGAATAACTTGTCTCAAAATTATTAGTGCACTGATTTTAATAAGTAAACAATAAAATATCAAGGTTCATGAATAATTTTTTGAAAAGTACCTACTTTATTAAATGTATTGAACCTAAGGGGTTGCGTCGCTCTACAATAACCTGACCAGCCACTGAAAATATCCTTTCAGCCGGCGTAGATGTAGCGGGAATGCAAAAATAAATATTTCAAGGCAATATTTTTTAAATTGCTTCGTGAATACGACCAGTACTCTATTAGAAATTCAATATTCAGAAGCAATAGTTCGATACTATCGATAGTATTGCTGTGTCGATAGTATTTAAGCTTACAGGGCTATCGATAGTATCGACACTATCGATAGCCTTATCGATACTATTGCTTTTGCCGACCTATCGACAAAAATGGTTGACATTTGTCTCCAACCTACAGTGTTAGGGAAAACCAGGTTCATATAATTATTCAGCTCAGAGGATAACAATGTGGTACTTGTGAACCAATAAATAGCAGTCAGTGGTACTAGATATCAATAGTGGTGCATGTAACATAGTTTACGTGTACATGTGAACTCATTTAACGCTCTTTTACAACATAATTTATAGGCTGTTTAATATTCACTAAATAAACCCGCTTACTGCAAAAAGCTGAATAACACTCCAAAAAGGTTCTATATAACAGCTTTTGACTGCATTTATGTTCACACATGCCGTATTAAAATGCCAGCAATATAACACCGTACATGTGGACCTTTCAACAGCCAAAGCCGTATTTTTCCCGTCTTAAATGCTCTTGCTCAGCCTTTAAAAAGAAAGCTGACTAACAGTGTTATGTTATCCTATTATAACACCAATAGTAACTTAATAGGCCAATTTTACATTCCTTTAAATGCCCTCTACAGGTATAAACTGATTTCTTTACTTTAGTACAGCTAACGAACCACGTATGGCTTATATTAATGCTTAAAGATCACCCGTGAACTGTATGTGTACTATTAAAGAGACAAAATTGCTACTTGGGAATGAACGTTATCGCTTGTCAAAAGTGACACTTGACTACCAATTTGTACGCAGATTGTCACCCAGCGTGGACGTTTCGTTTCATCGAATAGAAAGTTATAACATTGGCTACCAAATTTAAATTCGTTACGTTTGATCACGTGACATTTCGTTAGCTTATGTCATTCCCATACATTTTTATTCTATTCTACTAGCGTTGTAGAAAACAAAATACCACTTGTCTAAGCCCTCTGGTTAGAACTCAACGAAACGTCAATTTTCGGAAGTTCGTTTCATAGTTGCCCCAATGATTTCCGTGTCTCATATTATCAAGAGCGTAAAATCAGCCGCGAAATTTTGGTCACATCTTTTCTGCATAGTGAGCTTACCGTTCACAAGCTATTTACAAGGATAGAAGACGTTGCAGCGGTCTCATGCTGTGAAGAAAACTATAATAACATTATTGCTATCCGCTTAAGTATTAAAACCACAGCCTTATAGGAAGTTCACCCGCATTATTGGCCATAAAGTTTAATTACACATTGCCCGAGGTTTTGTAGACGCTTTTAGTGAAAAATAATGTGGCGAATAAATTTTTTACAGCGTCCCTGATCCTTGGTGGGACGTAATATATGTTTTATCTATAATCGTTATCTATACCAAGACGATGTTGAGCAATAACAACCCCAGCCAGTATTTTGTTTGGTTTAAAAATCACGTCACCTACTTTTCAAGCGATTTTTTTATTACTTTCTCTCTTCAGTGAGAGACAAGGACAAAAATAAAAATCACCAAAATGTATTCTACACACCACAAGACGCCTCGCGGCATTATGGGGCTGGATCGGGGAAATACCACCCTCTTACAATTTATCGACGTAAAGCAGCAATGCATTTCGTTCGATGAGTGCGAGATCATTTCCATACTCCTTTTCTTATATAAATGTTGGAATAAACGTCAACATATCCATTTTAAACCAAATTTTCTCTTCCCTGTATCAGGCAACTATTGCGACTGTATTGTTAGCGCCTCCTGTAAAATAAAATTAATAAAATCATTTACAGATGTTTGTAGGTGGCTACTTTCTACCAAATGGTCCGTTACCTTGTTTGCCTACCTACACTATGACAATAAAGAAAAACTTGACTTTAATTCGAAAACAAATTTAATTATTCAAGATAAAAAAGAAAAACATCATAATTTATTCAGGGAATAGGCCCTGGGCACTCTCCTACTCGATTTTTTTTTACCACAAAGTTGGCAAACAAGCATACGGCCCGCCTGATGGTAAGCATCACCGTAGCCTATAGACGCTTGCACCGGTATTGCATATCTATCATCTAGGCCAATCTAGGGTATCACTTACGTATGCTAACCCTCTCAACCCCCCCAAGTGGAGCTCTGAAGACCTTACTCACCGTAGGAACACAACATGGCCGAGACCAATGCTATTAGGCTACGATCTTCTGTAAGGTGGAGGTCCTTCCCCAGACGGGCTGCTCCCGAATTGAGCGGATTATCCGCTCAGCTGTGCCCTACCTCTCTTAGAAGTATACAAATATATTGATTTGTATAAATAAATCTACTGTATAAACTACCACCATTCTCCAAATAAATCATCAATGTAAGAGCACCTTAATACCATGGGCTTAAAATAATGTTTAGAGCCTACAGAATAGATCTCGTAATGTACGTACATTGTTTACTACGGTAAATGTTTTAAAGTTTACGGACTTGAGTTATTTGCATTAACAACTCTCCAGGGATGCATTCAGTCGCTTGTGTTCCATTTAATTTAATATAGGTATATAAATGTACTTAAATTAACAATAAATTGATAATTTACACACAATTTACACAATGTTTAGGGAATTATTAAAATTATTCGACGAACGATAAGCGATAATTAAATTATTGCAAGCTGAACTGAAAATAATACTAACTTTTAAACTTTCGCGTTACATTATTATAAATTAATAATAAACCGGCGATCATACCTTGATATTGCCTGACGTGTCGACCAGGTTGCACCGGCCGTGGTCACAGGCGAACACAGCACACAGGCACAAGAGGTCGTCTGTGACCACGGCCGCCGGTGCAACCTTTTCGAAACGTCAGGCAATATTAAGGTATGATCGCGTCAATTCCCGGTTTATTATTAATTTATATAAAAATAATACATTCATTACAAATAGATTATTAAAATAATTTAAGATGTTTAATGTAGCAATAAGGTGGCCCACCGAAGTTGCAAACATCCTATTCAGGGTACATGTCTTAGATTTAAGCAAACTATGTATAATTTCTTAAATGAAAATAAATAAATAAAAATGTTGGAATAAACGCCAACAAATCCATTTTAAATCATATTTGTAATCTAGGAGTATTTTATTTTTACTCGCGTCTCTTTCTGTTACCAGCCTAAAGGTTGTGCCAAAGGCCACTAATTCGCCATTTATTTTTGGAGGAAAAGAGGGGCTTTTCCTTCAATCATCTTTTTCCAGAGCCTTTTTATCTAATCTAATTGGAATTAACGTTGTCAAAATGACAAATAGGTACATAATTATGTTCCAAATATAGAACAAAGAAAAATAATAATGATTCAAAATTAAGGCCCCTTTAGACGACGCCAGTTTCTTGTACATTCGAGAGCAATAATTGCATGCAATTTAGTGGGAGCAATAAATTGTCCTTCAAGAATTGTAAGCAACTGTCGTTTAGATTATATGATGCATGTCAATTATTGTATGCAACCGGCAATAAACTGGCGTCGTGTAAATGGACCTTATTCTATAGCTATATCATACTTCATACTAATCATACTTCATACTTCATACTCATACTAATATTATAAATGAGAAAGTGAGTTTGTTTGTTTGTTATTCCTTCACGGCTTGACTAAGCAGCCGATCGGTATGAAAATTTATATACATATTGTCAGGGGTACAGAGCCCAACATATGCTACTTTTTATCACGTGAAAGTATGTCATTCCAATGGGAAAATATTTTTTCTACTATAGAGGGCGCTGTGGGAAGGGCTATCGGTCATCAGATGGCGCCACAAGTCGCGCTATGGGTTGTTGTGTTGTCAAACGAGATCGATTCATAAAATTAAACGCGAGCGAAGCCGCGGGGAAAAGTTAGTGTATATATAAATTGAATACTATTCCAATGGTCTTTATATTTTGTCCTAATAATAGGCAATTAAAGTTCGTCCCTGTTCAGTTCTAAATAGTATCAGAAGAAGGGCTAATCTTAGTTCGGAGTTAATTAAACTTGTGCCTTTTGTTTACTGTGTAAATTTAAAGCAAAAGGGTTTTTATCTATATCAATAAAGCATAAAATTTTGTTAAAGTTAATAAAATATTTCACCAGTAGTGAATACCCACGGTAATTTTGTTCGCCATACAATAACCGATTCATATGTTTTACATTGTGACGTCAAATTAAGCTTATCAAAATGGCCACTACAAAAATAATTGAGAATGTACCATATTTTAGTTTTTTAAAACTGATTTTTTTCTCCATCTTAATAACGATCTCTCTATAAATTTAATAGCCGTGCTCTTGTCGGTCTAGCAGCCTCCATTTTCCTCCATCTTGTACCAGCAAAGCTTGTCTTGGCTTCACCTGTCTGTAATTATAATAGAACGATCTATCTTTTTAAAATATAAAGAAAATTCTATATAGGTACCTTTTTTCACTAACTAAATAACGATGATAATTAAATAGGTACAAGAAATTAATTAAATATTCAATAGGTACGTGGAAAATTTTCTCCAAATTTCTATCTAGGGAGTACGTGTCAAAACGGCTGGCAGAATAGCCTTTATGAATGCTAATTGAATTTTAAACAAAAATCTCTTAAGCTTATTTTCACCAACCACCCCTAACATAGACATCCCCAAACTCTTATAGTATTATACATTACGTTAGACTTTCTAACAATAAAGCCTAACGTAACCGTTTTCGACAGAAAACAAGCATTCGCTTTACGTGAATAATTAAGTTTTCGCAGTGGTAGAGCAGAATCTACAAATGGAACTGGGCGGGACACATGGCTAGAAGGAACGGTGGAATATGGAGTAGGGCAGTCACCGAGTGGTACCCTTTTTTTGTCAGGAAAATGCATTACTGCATGTCCCGCCACTTGGGGAAGCGACGGGGGTCTGTCGGGCTCACCTCTCTAGCCAATGAGGAATACCGAATTAAAACCTGACTGTCTGCCACCTTCTCCGCCTTCACAGTGGCGGGGTCGCGGGAACTGGTGATACTTCCGCAACTCCACCAGCGGGTGCCGAGTGGCCCTAGGAACGGAAAACGGAGTATAGGACGTCCGGCAGCTAGATGAGTTGACGATGTCAGGCAAATTGCTGGGAGGAACTGGATTGAAATGGCTCAGGATAAAGAGGGATGACGTAGACTAATGGAGCAGTGGGTCGATGAGAGCTGTTTATGATGATGATGAGAGTAGAACCGAACATGTGCTTAATTATGAATGTGTGGGACACTAAATGAATATTTCAATGAAATTCGAATGTGGTCATCGACTCAACCAAAGAGGTCACAAGATCATCCAATATACGTATTATATTAGATGATCTAATGAATACGAAATAAATTGAAATATTCTCAGACATTACATAAATGACGTCAGAAGATTTAGGCGAAACGTCTTCAGCAATGACATAAAATTTAATTAACTTAATAAACTCTCTGATATAAATAATGTGATTTGATTTGTAAATCCTTTCAAAGAAATAGTTTTAAAATGATCTTTGTAATGGAATTATTCTGAAAAAAAAAAATACTCAATTAGAAAAGATTTTGTACATTTTTGTAAAAATTGGTAAGTCAGATATTATAGTCATAACACGTTTACTGCGTTATGTGATCTATCTCGCGAGCCCACGATGACTTTTGTAGTGATGCTGTCGCGCGTTTTCAATACGCGCTTCTGCATCGCTACTTACGCGCATTAGACCATGTGTACACATGTACGCGCGTTGGCATTGCATCTCGTGCTACATTGAGCTCTTTGTATGTTTAACCTTACGATGAAATTATTGCAAGTACGTAATGGATAATTGAAACTTCTACGAGATCTGAAACAAAAAAACGTTATTAACCACCACCACAAAATGACAACACTGATCTTATTTACACATGGCAACATTAACCTTTCTTTCGTAACGGCTATCCAAATTTACGACACGCGGTTTATTAGACTCATAAGTCGCAAAATATAAACAATAATTATTTCTGTAATAAAAATGTTTTACTTGTCTGTTATTTTGATTTACGCTTGTGATAATATACACAGAAATGTTATTTTATTATGTATAAACAATGGTGTTATTATTTATTTAGTTAGTGTTGGTTCACACCACGTAGGGCTGTCAATATCCTCTGTGTGGACACAATGTATGTAGGTGTAGAGTGTATATGAAATGGCATTCTCGACCAGTGAAAGACCACCATTACATAAAATATTGTCGTGAAGCAGCAATGCGTTTCGTATGGTGAATGTGAGATCCAAATCCTCCGCACTTTTTTCCTTCTTTTGTGTGTATCAAGTGACATGATAGTTTGCCAACATCTCCCATTAAAAAAAATCACAGATTTCGTGCCTAACACGACTATCGAGCACATTGGAAATGAATCTACGGAATTCGAAAAAATATTAAAGGTAAAAAAAAAACTACAATGTTTTTTACTTTTTTCAAAAAGGTTTGGCTACAGGGCATACCCTTAACCTGATCATGATTTTAGGCTCAAATTGTAGCTGACAAAATTGTCCAGAGGAGTTTTTCTCAAATTTTTGATATCATTCTTCGTTTTCAAAATATCTAGCGCCAAAATCAAAAATTCGAAAAAAAAAATGTTTTTTATTTTCACAATTTCGGCCATAACTTTTTTCGTTTTTGACTTTCTCAAATAATTATATTTGCACCTTACAGCTCTCGTGAATACGCGTCTTTTGAGCCTTATTTGAATATCATATCTTAACAACTCTTCGAGATATAAGGGGATCGCACTTTTTCGTGAAATCGGAGGCTACACAGGAGCAAACGAAAAGACATTTCCAATGTCAAAATTAGGAACATGTGAAATGAAATAAGATTTTTTAAGAGAGCATACCCTTACAGGCACATTCTCTCGTCATGTAGTACATGTCATCATTGTATACTTTAATAAATATAAAATAAACTAATTTATAAACTCCCAGTGAAACCAGACCTTAGTCTGATTAATTGCAAATTTAATGTTTAGCCGTACATGGTAATTCTGTGGTTTAAATTGACAAATTCATCACATTGACAGGAAATCAATTTCTCGCACATATACACATGACCATCACACGGTATTAAATTATGCTGTAGTTTAAGCATGTTTGAATTTCAATTATTAATTTAAAAAATAAATATAGGAACAAATTACACAGATTGAGCTAGTCCCAAAGTAAGTTCGTCATAGCATATTAACAAATACATATATAGATAAACATCCAAAAGGAAACTGGGATTCGAAACGGGACCTCCATGAGGTTGTCAAAAAAAAAACGTCTTGCTTTTAATTTAAAAAAATATATGTATAGCTACACTTTGTCCTGAATGATTGACTGTATGACTGAGCGAAAACCTTGTTTGCGTTATAGGAAGCGAATTCGCAGAAAACATCTGCAGATCAATCTATCCAAATGTAATGGAGGCTTGGAAGGCCGTTGGAGCTAGGAAAATTCATATTTATGCTCAACTCCAAAAACCGTTAAAGTGCTAACGCTAGACGAGCCGAGCACAAGCTGCGCGTAAGCCGAGCCGCTCTGATCGCGGTGACGTGTGGTTCGAGGCTCGTAAGTCAGTCTACACTACACGAATTTTGGCTCGGCTCGTGCTTCGCTCGTGCTCGGCTCGTCTAGTGTAGACCCACCTTTAGTTTAACCACAGATATTATAATACTTAACAGTACAGATAGCTCACTCCATACATTAAACGTAGCCGTTCTAAGTGCGCTTATTGCTCGGGCAATTTTTAGTACCAAAATGGAAAACTAGATGTCGCCCGAAAAAAACATCACAGACAACTAAAATGCTTTTGCGCTTACAGTCGAACCAATAGATGGCAGTAGTGCCGTCAAATAATCAGAGCACTAATCCGTTTTTTTTTTTCAAAATTAGATTATAGGTATGTACTTACTTATTACTTAAATAATAAAATTCGAAAAAGTTCGTTTTTCATCATGACCCGACCGGGGATCGAACCCGGGACCTCCTGGGTGGCGGTCTGGCGTGGTAACCATTACGCCACGGAGGTCGTCTTAAATTACACATTTGTAATCGTACATCTTGCACGCATCAGGTAAATTCATATTTACGATAAGTAGAAAGTAAGCATAGATACCTACCTAATTACGGGCAATGCCATATTTTTAAAAAGTTAGTGTAAATAGGTAGTATAGTATCTACTTGATGGTCAATTTTATTATTGTCGTTTACAATGTTTTTATTTCTGCTTTTTGCCTATCTATTTAACCCATAATGTATCTACCTACTTAGAACACCGAGTGCAAATTAAGGTGAATGAAATGCGTTTCGGCGGCGAGGGAGGCGCGCGACGGAGGCAACCGCGCGAACGGCTTCTTGCGTGCCCGCACAGTACCGCCGGCGCCGGCGGCGCGCCGTCGCTCGTCATCGTCGTCGCGTCGCGTCGTATTCGGCTTGTAGATTGAATCTTTAGCTAATATTGCCGTGCCGTTTTGCAAATAGTTATATGTAGGTAAATACCTACTTTTGATATTTCAAAAATAAGTTTTTAGGGTTCCGTGGTAAACTACAAGGAACCCTTATAGTTTCGCCATGTCCATCTGTCCGTCCTCGGTCCTACACTCATATTAACAATGCTAACAAAGTGGTAGAACAAAATTTTGAAAAATATATTTTTTTGGGCCTACAAGGAAAACTATAACGGCTATGTAAGCTCTACTAGTTACCGAGTAATAGCCGAGGAACTTATGAAGTAAAATTTCTTTGACGAAAACGTATAAATGTCATAGTACCTATATGGCATTGTACTCATCTGCAAGCAAGAAATGCGTAGCCAATACGGAACCCTGCTTTGTGCGTGGCCCGGCAGGTACTTGCCCCTTTTTTTTAAATCGTTTATTCAAGGTAAAAAACAAAAATGCCGCACCACAAAAGCCGCGCAGGCGCAGTCTGCAAATCTGAGTAGTCCTTAGTCCTATTATAAATGCGAAAGTAAATTAAAAATAAAATATTTTTTATACCACTAAGGTGGCAAACGGTTACATACCGTATCACATGATTCCTATGGATGCGTTGCCGACTCTATTATATTATAATAGTCAAGTAGGGCAACTCGGATACAAAAAACTGATCCGTGTCCGAGTTTACTACTTTCAAATTTTGATTTATGCGAGTCGGACGATTTTGTAATTTAAAGTAGTAAGATGTATGTATCTATGTACACGTACCGTCAAGAGGCATCAGGCGGCCGTATGCTTGTTTGTCACCTTAGTGGTATAACAAAAAACAGGTCGACCTTTACATTGAATTTTGTGCCGTTCTTAAGTTCTATGTTATAAGAGCTATAAATGTAGGTACTGCAAGTATAAAGCTCGACGTGCACCTGACTTGGATTGTTTTTAGATTGGATTAGAAATTTATTTAGGATCATTAGGCTGTTGGAGTTATACAAAAAACGAGGCTAAATTCGCAAAGCGTGATGTAGTTCTGCGTTTTTGGTATGTTGTATGGTAATGTTAGTTAGGGTAGTCTGAATTCAAATATGCAACTTCGAAAAAGTTGTGAAAACTGACAAAATCGATTCACTGTTCGCTCTCCAGGATCAAAGTGATTACATATTTATGGAGGTGACTGTACCTACCAGCGTTGCGCAACTACGCTACGCGCATCAATTCATTCCACGCAGAGATAAACCGAGCGCGCGAACGCAGAAGCAGGCGGTGTGGCAACGATGCGTAGCAAGCGCTTCGCGCCATGATGACGTTGTGGCCGTGTGGCAACGGCGCACGCGCCTCGTGATTATGACGTTGTTAGTAGGTACGTACATAATTATTTAAAAAGTTTTCTATAATATGTGTACATACTGTGCTTTTGTTTACGTCACATCACACCGCGGACGACTACGCTATTATGCGTGTATGTATATTGTATATATATATACAATATACATACACGCTTATTACAGGAATATGTCCGTAAATTAAATAAATACCTTACTACCATTGAGCTATAATACGTCAGTACATTATACTTCAATGCTTACTAGTTAGGTACTTACCTACTTATATATACATACCTACTTTTACGAATTTAACACAATTATATTAAAAAGAAGTCTTCTTTGAAAAATTAAAAATATTATTGAAATTTTGAAAGATAAAAAACTCTTACAAATTGTAAAACAATAAAAAGTATGAGATAATTTTGTAAAAGAAAAGTACTAGTAAATCAAGTGTTTAATACAATGCAAATATTAAAAATTAAAAGAAAAAATATATAGGTAGGTACTTAAAGATTTTTTTAAATTTTATTTTAAATAATAATTTGATTTGCTTGTCAAGAATTAAATTTAGCGCCATCTATCTGTGGCTGATTAAACCTATCTTTATCTTTTTGTTTTAAAGAAAGCGACATCTGTTGTGAGTTTGTGACATCAAGTAAAATATTTAGTAATAAATTACGAAACAAAATTAACCAATTCTATTTTACAGTACATTCTTCGCTATTTTCAGTATTGTATTTCATTATAAAATTATAAAAACTATTAAAATATTGTTTTCAGTGCGTAATTTTACTTTATTTTGGATTTACATAATCTTCAATTACAATCGATACTCTTAACGCCATCTATATTATTTAAGGTTGAACTACGTTTAGTTTATATGGAGTTGACCACCTGTGGTTTAACTATGTTTAATTAATTAATTTCCTGTGACGTATTGTGTTACTAGCTTTACACTAGACTAAGAGTCAGCTTACTATGCAACAAGGGCGATAACAAATAGAAGTGACAGAGTTGAGACGTGGATTAACGATTTCCAAGTTTATAATGTTGTAGCTTATAGTTAAGCAAACATAATGCTAGTTCTATTCTCTCAGGTAGTTGTGCGAAGTGAATTGAAGGCACAGAGTGAGAAGACTATGCTAGTTCTACGTTCTACTTCGTCTCACTTTTCATTTTTGCCGGCTCTACACTCTCCCGCAGTTGTGCAAAAACGATCTCTTCATCCCACTTGCCTAACTTCATTTCGCTTCGGTCAACTTCCCGAGAGTGTAGAGCCGGTGCATAAATGAAAAGAAGTAGAACGTAGAACTAGCATAAAGGACTATGCCCACTACAACGTGTCATACCATGACCGTGCTATGAACGTATGACACGACAAGCAACTCGATACGCTCTACTATGCCCACTAGAGCGTCGGCAAAATATTCTCTCCCACGATAGTTGCCGCTCCGTGCATGGCACGCAACGGTGCTGGTCGGTGACGGAACGGGCTAGTGGGCATTGTCTCATACTTTTTAATACAAAGAATATTTTTTTGGCTGACACGTCACGTTCATAGCACGATCATGGTATGATACGTTGTAGTGGGCAGAGTCCTAGAGGTCACAAACTTGTACAAGGTGTACTACTCCATGGAAAAGATACGCGCATAGAAAGTATCGTGGGTTTCGCTACTATAAAGTACAGATACCATTTACAATACAATACAATACAATATTCTTTATTGCACCAAATAAACATAACAATAAAAAGTACAAGGTGGTAGGAAAAGTACAACAGGCGGTCTTATCGCTAAAGCAATCTCTTCCAGACAACCTTAGGATAGAGAGATAATAATATAGAATAAGTAGCATTTACCATTATTCTTGTAGGAATTAAGTACATAGGTTACAATTCTAGATTCCTAAACTACATCAAAGGAATTACTCGACGTTTATTATTTGTTTCGTGTATTAATTAACTTGAAGTTTAGGTGTGTTTCAATAGACGCGCTACGAGGAACCCAACAAGTACCCGCCCACGTTTTCTTATTTGGTACTATTCACGTCTGCTACGACATAGTACGGTTAACTAATGAAAGAGTTGAACAGGATAGACAACTAAGAACAAAGATTTTATATTGTTTTTTGATTTTACCCTATGATTATGGCAAATGTTTAAGCGACTCCCACCTCACAGATAAACCCTGCGTGGTTTTTAGTGAGTGATGTGTGAATTATATGAGTTTACTTGTATAAAATCTATAAAAAATAAAAACTGATGTCCTGAAATACAGGTTTCCTAGTTTAGGCATCAGTCTTTCACAAACTGTATTTCTTTAGTTAAATAATTCAATTTATTTATTGGTAAAATACATAATTAAATAATATGAAATTCAATAAAATTAATTAAAACTAAACTAACAATAAAAATTAAAAACTAAACTAACAATAAAAACTAAAACTAAGCATTAAAAAGGCATGGTCCCTGTGGCAGGGTGCCCAAAATGCTAGCAGCGTTACCTCGCTGAACGGCGATAGATATCCGTTGAGCGAAGTAACTGCCAGCCTTTGGGTCACCAGTGGTTTGTCGCAGCCTTTTTGCGATGTCCCTAAAAAAGGACAACGCACTGGTACCCCACGGGCCTAATGTTTCTACACCAAAAGCCACAAAATCGTAGGAACCAGTCAGCTGCTGATATTTTGTGGCTTTTAGTTTCTCGGCGGACTCCGCCGCCGCTCCCGCACTCCTACTCGTACCGTGAAGATGTGACGGGGCAAGTGTGTCAACGCATGTCGCGTCCCACACCAAGGCCCGTCCCATACTCCACGGTACGAGGGACATTCCGTCTGGCCTCTTACCATCGTCACGTGCGATGCCGTTCGGCTCAAGAATAGCAGGCACGTTGACAGTGACGAGAGACCGACGGATTATGTCGTTGATAGAAGCGTGACGCGACAGGCGGCCGGCGCTTCTGGTACAAGAAAGCCCGTGGTGTCCCAATGCGTTCACCATTGTGCCACAAGGACATCTATGTGGAATACAAACCTGGGCACCAAGACGAAGGCCTATCGCGACTCGGAGGGTCTCGAGTCAAGGAGGGTGCCCACATTGGCACATGGGTAGGCATGCAACCAGTGACCGGCCTCCTTCCTTGACACAGCTCTGAGTCGTGCTTGGTCGGCGTCAGTGCTGTTATTCAAAAGTAACAAATTTTGAATTTCTTCACAACAAATCTTATCCCAGCTCCGTTGTGAATTTGGGTTTTTCCGTAAGTTTTTGGTTGGGTAGGCCATTTTCCAGGCGTCACTGGCCTCTACTAAGCACGCCACTCGAAATGGTGCGGGAATTCGCATCAATATTTTGTTTACAAGCGTGGCTGTGCTGTGTATAGAGGACAAGAACGCCGGTAGCGCTACACTAGAAATTTTACGGATCCCAATACCTCCGTAGCGGATGGGTAGGGATGCCTGAATCCATGACTGTTCAGTAAGTTGAATATTTAAAATTTTCTCAAGATGACATTTTACGATGTTGTCCAGTTTGTGTGTTAAATTTTGCGATTTCCACAAAGGACAACAACGCATGAGATAAGTAAATTTTGGGACGAAAAGGCAGAATTTTAGGATTAAGAGCGCGCAGTGAGAATTTATTTCTAAAAGGCGGTTTGAACAATCATTAAATTTTGTTGTCAAATTTTCCACATGTGGAGTTATTGCGCTCTCGAATACGGGAGACCCCAAGAGATTAAAGTTTTCTTCACTAAGAATTTTAATGTTTGGTGCAATTGCATTAAATTTTGAAATAATTTCCGAACGACGGGTGGAGGTTACATTTTCCGAGATAAAAATTTCACATTTATTAAAATTTAGGTCTAAGCCAATTGATTTAAAAGAAAGAATTAAGCCAGAGAGATCAGAAACGACGGTTTCTGCATTATCTCCAAGGGTTCCGTCGTCTAGATACCAGACATTAAATTTTGAAGCCAGGTTTTTTATGATGGGATTAATGGCTAGACTGAAAATGGCCGGCCCAAGGGGATCTCCCTGCTGACACCCGACGGCAGATTCTAACGCGTGATTTTTGTATAGTAGTTTGGATGGTGAATAATAACATTGGTTTAAATAGTTAAATATTTCTGGTGTGGATTTTTTGATTTCTTTCAGCAGGGTATCCCTATTTACTGAATTAAACGCATTTTTAACATCTAATTTTAAAATGACCTCGCTCCAATTTTGGGTAGAAAGGGTACGAACTGCGTGTACAGCTGCTTCGCAGCCACCCTTGGTGCAAAAACCAAGTTGGTGAGGTTCAAATTGGTTCCGTAATTTGTTGCTAATATATTTTACGCATAATTTTGATACAATTCGCCGGAAAGTGGAACCAACTGCAATTGGTCTGATTCCCCCATCCTTTTTTGTAAGTGCGATGAGATTTGCACCATAAAGGATAGGGGCAATGTCAGGATCGACTTTTCCGAGTAGCATAAAATTTGTTAATTTTGTGAGGGAAGATATTAGCATCTGGCTCGCATTACCAGCTTGGATGGATATCAAGTCTTTTAAATGCTGAGGTGAAAGTCCATCCAAACCAGCAGCGGAGCCAGGTTTAAAGGAAGTGATAGCCAAAACGATATCTTTATTTGTAATTTGAAGACACGCCTGGGTGTCTGTCAGAGGTTCCGGTGGAGGAGGTATAGTCGGAGCCGGGGGATGTTTTGATTGAAGGGTATCGAGGGTTTCGGGGGAATCGGGTGATATCACATCATTGCTGAAAAGGAGTCGAGCGGCGCCTCTGAGATCGCCACCACCAATTTTTTCGTTGATTTTACTGGATAAGTTAAATTTTGACTTGCCATTTGATTTGACTTGAGGATTGCTAATAGGTTGTGATGATAAATCTGGCTCAGTAATGCAGTTGTTTTTTATTTTTTGCGTCAATGATAAGTGGCTGTTTGTGTCGGTGGTGGGAGCGTGGAGAGTGGAGTATGAAAAGGTCATCAATCTTTGCCAAGATTCGAATGAATTGGTGTCTACGCACTGCTCCACGATCTCAGATAGCTTTGTAGCGACAGCAATTCTGGCACCTCTTGGAATCCTTTTCACCAGAAGAATGTTTTTTTTTAAAGAACTTAAATGTGTATGGAATGGTGTGTGTGATTGTGTACATGTTTGGCTAGGAATGGTAACGGGATTAACGTGATGGGAATGTATGCGGGTTCGATGGATGTTTAAACCTCTTACGGTATTAAAATTTCTATTGCAAATGGAACATGAAATGACTTGCGATACTGTGACATCACTCGGATTCATGCGTACTTACCAAGTTTGTATTCACATTTTTCACTTCTTTTAAACTTAAAAACTTATGTAATAAAAAGTTTTCCTTATAAAATAAACAATAAAAAAAAATACTATAAATAATAATAAACAACATAAACAACAGCAACGTCTTATTTTTCTCTCTGAGCAACAGCCACTGTCACAACGGACGGGACGACGAAGGCGACGATTGGTGAGGCAGCTTTGAAGGGACGAAGATGGTGGCTCGGGATTGGTCGATAGGTATTTTTTAGATATATTGCTTGGCAACGCGATGGCGTCCTTCGCTACTAAAACTTTTGCTTTTTACCAAACTTCACAATTCTTTAGGCCTCGCGCATGTCCATTATGTTTAATTTTTTATCCGGTACTGCACTGGGTACTGCCCTCACAGCCTGCCTCTTTTTTATAACTTTTATTAAAGTATTTTAATTATTTAAAATTATTTGGCGTGACATGACCATTGACATGCTGTCATCATCACAATTTCTTTAGTTATTTGTTTTTGCGGGAGAAAAATGAAGATTATTTATTATTATTATTTTAGAGTTGTTTCAGTTCAACTAACGATTCTTATTTTTGAAAAATATTTGTAAGAAAAATTTTACCTCCCCGCCGAAAAATCTCGCCTAGGGAAGGTGGAATTTTTCTTTCAACATTTTTAATTTTTTGTACTGTATATAATAATGTAAACATGCATATGAAACTTTGAATGTTATTGATAAATAAAAATTATATTAAATCCCTTCACGCAATATTAAGAAAACTTAAAATATAAGTATTTACGGCTCTGCTCATCCATTTCATTGACTGAATGTATCAAAACCGCACCGTACAAAAGGTGAATATGCTCTTAACTATACTTTGGAAGTAATAAATATACCTCATTAGAAATATATGAAGTTTATTCTATTCCCGGGTATCCAATTATCGTAATAATTAGAGCACATTAATTAGTGATAACTGTTGACACGTTTATAAAGGGCTTCTATAAATTCTGAAACTAAATCAAAACTAAATAAAATCAAAATTGTACATGACAAATTAGTTTATTTATTTGTCGTTGGAAAATATAAAGCACTTCAGAGATCCTGAGCCTGACTTCTTGTTTTATTATTTTAAAACCATTTATGTCCCACTGCTGAGTAAAGGCCTCTCCACTCTTTCTACAACTATCCCTCTTGCTTATAAAAATTATGATTCAAAAATATATTGTGGGATATGCTTTAGTCGTAAATGACAAAAAGGGCCTTAGCTGGGTTTCTTTTGCCATTTTCCCATTGGTCATTTTGTGTTTCCAAAATTGTAATAATTTATAAAGTAGCTCATTTAATATTCATATGAATTATATACTATGTGGTACCTACAACATGACAAGAGAGCGTGCCTGTGAAGCCTACTCTCTGAATAAAGATTTTCATTTCATATTAAATAAATAAATATTCTTGGACCAATCGCACAACGCCATCTAGTTCCGAACTAAGCAACTAAACTTGTACTATGGGTACTAGATTGCTGATAAATATACTTAAATACTTTTTTTTTATAAATAGATATTTTACATAAAAAACATCCAGACCAAGGCAAACAGGCATGCTCAATGTGCTCATGCACACAAATGTATGCCTTACGCAGTATATTCAACCATCCAATTACAATTTCATTTAATTCCACATAATTCCGTGTCATTGTTAAAAACTGAAAGGCCATCACACTGTCACGAACACGACGACTTATTAAAAAGTTACAGTCAGCGCGAATGGCTCGTTAAGCCGGGACCTGACCTCTGACATAGAATCCGTCATTCTCACACCATACGTCATCATAAAATATAAATTCAGTTTCGCGTAACAACGTTTTTAACTCTAAACGAAAACGATGACAAAAAGTAGTGATTTTAACGTTAATTTTATTTAACACGAGCTGTTACCCGCGACTCCGTCCGCGTGAAATGTTCAAATAAGGATAACTCCTTTTCCTGTCATGCGATTTAAATTAAACAAAGCCTATATTCTGCTCCAAGCCAAGCTCTAGCTTCCTGTGAAAACAGGAAACTACAACAGACAAAAAATTCAAAAAAAAAATTTTTCGCTTTTATTACCTTTCTCTAACAGTTCCCTCTCCAAATATGTTCAAAGTACAGACATCGGGGTCTACTGTTTTATTATATGTATAGATTTTCCGCCTGTATGTATTAATAACTTTAATATTCCTTCTGTTTGTATATTTTTGTTATAATTAATTGGAATATAGCATGTCTTTTATCTCGCAATTGCAAATTGTATTAATAAATTAATATAATTATAATAGTAAAAAATATTTTTGACTGTCATTTTTTTTTTGTACATTTTCCGCCTGTTTGTGTATTAATAACTTCAATATAGTATTTCTTTCTTTCTTTTATATACCACTATTAGGTGGCAACCGTAGCCTGTGGACGCTTGCAACACCGGGAGAGACTCGCGTGTTGCCAACCCTGTAAAATTGAAGAACCCACAGATATCAGAATACAAGAGATATGGTTTGTGTGCGGGGCGCATGTCGCCATTTTCTACACAATTTTCTGCACAAATGTGCAGGAACTTGATTCTTCTAAGTCGCTTGTCGCCCTATTTCGTTAGGTTCCCGTCACTATAATGAACTTTTTGCTCCGTGTTCGTAATCGAGCTGCAAATTACGGGCCTACGATTTGTGTGAGAGTGACTGTCGAGATTATTCTATGAATGTGTTAAAATGTAATTGTGTGTGTAAGTGGCGACATCGGTTCCGATACAAAAACCATCTAATGACATTTCTCCTTCTTTCTGTGTTCTGTGGAAGAACCCCATATCGTAGTCTAAAGGAAAGACCTCGGCAGGGATCTCATTCTTTTGCTTCGCTATTGCAAATTGTATTAATTTGAATTGTAAAAAATATTCATAAAAATAATAGTCTATTCTAAAATGTATCATATTTTATCATTGCTAAGTATTTTTTCATACTATTTCCTAAGTATTCTTTCTCCATCTTGTAATAGGTCCACTCGAACCCCACTGTCATGTACTGCCTCCTGAAGCATCTTACAAAATGCAATAGACGTTTGCAGCTCTCTTCAGCACTTTTATAGTACTCTGTTACTTACGTTTCCTTGCACAGAGATTTTTATTTTAGTTACTTAGATGAAAGTTATTGGCATTCTATTTTCAAACGAAATCACTTAAAATTTTAAAAGTGTTCAGCTATTTATTTACCAAGTTGGAAAATAAATTTAAAATATTTTGACGGTAAGTAAATTCACCGCAGCATATATTTTTTTTTAACGTCATGTAAGTAATGTGTTTTGTGCATGCACACAGATATTTTAAAGAATTGAGCTTTAATACGTATAACAAGGTGTAGGCGACCTGCGGCACCACTAATAGGGACTCTTTAAGCAATATTATCGAAATTACTAATAGGGACTCCTTAGGTAATATTATCTAAATTACTAATAGGGACTCTTTAGGCAATAGTACTCCTTTTTGTAATTTTTTTTAACTATGTTATTCTATCAAAAACCTCTATAAATTACAACATCTTGGCAAACATTCTCTCTATTATTTAATACATTAAATATGCATTTCCATCACAAGGATAGAACCGACTAACACATTACCCGCATGGCGGCCTTATTTTTAAAATCAATTACACTAATTTTAATACATGACAATTTGTAAAAGATGCTTATTTAAATAAAGTTTGAAAATCTCTAAAAAAATAAGTAAGCATAAGTACTTATTTCACAGCACTACACTAATGAAATGAACATTAAACCCTACTTTTAAACTAGACTGTATTTAGCTTTCAGACATTTGAAAGTCACTAATAAATTGTTTTTTCTTATAAACTTTAATTAAATTTTATTATTGCACATTTTGCAAAGTCTCATCATCTTTTAAAACCCCAATATGCAAATGCCTATTTTTATTGAGTTATTTTATACATTTTTGAATAAAATTGAATGTAAAGACAAAGATATTATGCACCTTAAAAGTGCTGCCAGACTGTAGAACTTGGACCGGTAGCGGACCAACGAATCGTACGGTGGGCGGATCGCATGTTCGATTGTGTGGCCACTGATATTATAAACTTACAGTACAGAAGTGTGGCGCACGAATATTTCCCGATATCTTACGGTTCGATCGTCTGGCAGCACCTTAAGTTACGGTCAAATAGGTTATAAATATGTACAATATACAAGGCTGTCTAAAAATATATAAAAAAATCACCCAATTAAACCTAAAAATATTTGTCCCTATATATTAAAAAAAAAAATAGTTTCATGTTTTTCACGAAATCGCAGAGAATTTTCATGTTTATGGTTTATAATAAACAATTCTGTTTACTGTACTGTGGAATAAACATGTGACACAGATTTGAAGTGAGATGTGAACGTTCTTATGAAATGGCATTTGCTTTTCTGAACGTACACTATTATTCGGATGCATTGTACAGTCAACAAATAAAAACGGCTTAAAAGGCTAGAGAACTGTACAACAAATATTATTATGCTAAAAATGTAAACATCGTTATAAAACTTTGTAATTACACACAATATGAATACTATCTCCTACTAATATTATAAACGCGGAAGCTTAGAGTAATAACAATATATAGAGGGAGTGTCCCTGCACCCGTTTTGATACACCTCAACTGGTGCCAGTCTGGCACCAAACGCCGAACTTTGCCGAACTGCTTCGTAGTTGTCGACGTCAAACCGCGCCAAACGTGTCTCCCGGAAAAAAATTAAATATGGCGGTTTGTGCTATTAAATCGTGTCACAACACGTCTGAAAAACAAAAGAAATGTAACGATAAAACTTTTCACAGGAAAGTTATATAAATATTTCATAGTAATTTGTAGTTAATTATGGAAAAGAAATAATACTATTTTTATTGCTTCGACTGATTAATTATAAAACAGTTGCTGCTGCTACTAATATTTACGTAGGTATGTGACACGTTCTCTAATGCAAGTCCTTGTGAATTTACGATATCATATATCTACAATTTTGTTACTTGAAAGTTGAGAAATTTAAACAAACTCTATTTATTTCCCCGCTTCTTGGAAACTACACCTCCATTGGCAACATTACGCAAGTGTCAAGTGCATGTCACTGACATGTCATCGAGCGTTTAGCGATTCACTTTTGACAGAGCGCTTGTCCCCCCACTCGACCTTTGTGACCCCACTCCATCTAGAAAGTTATTAATCTAAGCGCGGAAGTTTTGTCATTTGGCATGTTTACACATATTATGTGTATATAAGGTCCTAATTTATTAATGAACTTCCTTTTAACACATGACTATATGGGTTACATATGACCGTTTAAGCAAGGAAATAATGGTCTAGTATTCAGTAAAAAAAAAATAGATTGTATTGTAACTAGTTAAAAAAATTAGCTTACTACATAAATTAATCCATATTCAACCATTTTGATATGTGAGACGCGTTGACTCGCCCTTTGCACCGCACCCTTAAACCTTTTTTTTCTACTGACGGATGGCTGCTACAAGAGAGACGCATTTTACCAAGTAATTCTATATTTAATGCCTTTTTTTCACTGAATACTAGACCGTTCTTTCCTTGCTTAAACGATCATATGTAAACTATATGTATAGTCATGTGTTAAAAGGAAGTTCATTAATAAATTAGGACCTACTTACTTATACTATACTTATATTATACTTATATTATATTATACTTGTTATATTAACAAAGTAGTAAAACAAAATATTGACAAATATGTTTTTTTTGGGATGCCTTTAAAATAGGTACTTTTTTTTTCGCGCCAACATTGTGTGGCTTGTCACTGGATTTCGATTCTCTTTCGTCTCTATACATTACATAAAAACAAAAGAGAATCATAAATGCGCATTCGTTGTGACATTTACTTTTATTGCACGAATGCAAGGTTATTTCTGATTGACTAAACCTAATTCCGAGTAAAAATGTATATTGAGTTCCTTAATATTTACTTTGTCACATACACCATCCGTCATCCGTCACTGGATTCCACTGGAGCAAAGACTTGGCACGATTCCAGACTTTTCTTATATGTAGCTTAGTGTAATAGAGCAACTTACATAATATTACCCTTACTAGAATCTACGTAGGTTAAAAGTTCAAGTTCAAGTTGTGTCTAAGAATAAATTTACAAAACAAAAAAAATACTTTTATAAATAAACCTAAGGTTATTGTGGATGTTTTCTATGTAAGAATAAATAAGTGTTTTTTTAAATCTTCTAACTGTACTTATACTTATACAAAAAAAGCATTCGTGTGTTTGCATCGAGAGGACGTGAGTTCGAATCCCACCAGGAGGGGCGAGGTGACATTTTTATTTTAAAATATATTATTTTTTGTATTTTACCAGAAATCCGACAAGTACATGCTTTGCTTACTAGATGGTTTAAATACATAATATTTACTTATTATTATATTACAAAAAATACCAAGATTAAAAAAAAACATCACATAAACATTTAAAGCGCCCCCTCTGAAATAAAGTTTTTTAAACCCATGTTTTATAATCTCTTATTGATTAACTGATACCTTTTCATTTACTGTAATAACTTGAATAGGGTAAACTTAAAGATTTAAATTTTATTTATTCTTTTTTATAAAATAGTAATCATTGGAAATCCTATTAACAAAAGAGTACTTTGCGACATTACATTTTTCTCTTTTTTCTCTTAATAAATTGAACTTACGTATAACTTACTCGAAATGAATAACTATTACTTTTATGACCTAGCTCTTTCGAATCGTCACAATTTTTCCTTCCACCAGTTAAGACGAAGTACAGAATGGAGTTATTTCACCGTTTTTCCATATTATATTTCCGATACAAATAATTTTCTATATTAAGTCAAATATTATGTTTATTTCATATCAGTTCTGAAAAAATATTTTCATTCGTATTTCGAAAAATGTTTTCGTATCATATTACCTAAAAGGAAAATATTAATGAAAATAATATTTATTGCGCACAATTTTTTTGGTATTGCAAAACTTATGAAAAAATATTCAAGGATTTTAATACCTATGGATGAAATAACTGCACTTAAAACATCTAAAACATTAGTTTGCCTAAGATGCATCAGCATTTCAACCGGTATATTAATACCGTTCAGCATTTCAACCGTTCGGTATTAATGTACCGAACGGTTGAAATGCTGATGCATCATATGCCTAAACATAAAATGTCGATAATTAAATAACCGATTATTAAGGATGGAAAAGAGGAAGAGATGAAGAAAACTTATTTTATAGAAAAATATGAATCGATGGCGAGAAGGTGAAAAAGTGAAGAGAAATGACAGTAAAATAGAATATAAAAACCATAAACAAAAAGGAAACATAATAACTATTTACAAAGAGGTTTTAAAAAGAGTTGGGTTTGCCACACCGATTGTACAAAATACCGAAATTAAATGACCGAATGTTTAAAATACCAATACATATAATGACCAATATTTTAAATGACCGACGGTTCAAAATATGTTGTATGTATGTATGTATACAACCAGAAAATATAATAATTAGAAAAAATAATAAATTTTAGGTTTCTGGCGCATCGCCGGCCGCTGCCGCGGCACGCTCGCTTCGCTCGCTCGGCTCGCACTTTTTCTTTCACGTTCTAACCTAACCTAACCCACACATTGGAAGTTCTTACCTACTATCTAATTAGGTGACCTGTGCGTAGGTTGGTTAGGTTAGGTTAGAACGTAAAAGAAAAAGCCAGAAACCTAAAATTTATGTAAGTACTCACTTTTCAATTTACCATATTTTTACTAATGCAATTTTAAGTAGGTACTTAGGTACGTCAATTATAAGGTGTCGGTTATATTGAGATACGATATTTTAGTCTACGATATTTTAGTCTTCGATATTTAAGTCTTCGATATTTTAGTGTTCGTGATATTTAGTGTTCGATATTTCAGCTTTCGGAATTTAAAAGATTCGTACAAATGCACTTTCGGGATTTAAAACTTTTAAACAAGAAAACATTCGGCGTTTAAATTTTCGGTCTTGTCTACTTCGGCATTATAATACGTACCCCAGAATAAGGTATGGATAAATAAATCACACAGATTGAGCTTGTCCGAAAGTAAGTTCGTGTAAGTGTTATGGGATGCTAACAACGATACTATATTTTATAACAAACACATATTATATAGATAAACATCCAAAACCCAAGGTCAATCAAAAAAGTTCGTTTTTCATCATGACCCGACCGGGATTCGAACCCGGGACCTCCTGGGTGGCGGTCCGGCGCGGTAACCATTACGCTACAGAGGTAGTCAATCATGTAGATTACAAAAATTCTGATTTTTATGGCAATACATTACGCTTTACTTTCAGCCAAAAGAATAAAAGCTAATCATAATGACTCCATTAAATGGTTTTAACAATGACGCAATAAAAACCATCTGTTGTAATTTCCCTCAAAACGCTACTTAATTTCGCTCGCGCCATTTGTTGAGCACCCCTTAAACCCAACATTTCAACTTTAACGCCAAAAACATAAAGCTGAATGGTTGAAAAATCTCATTTATCCCGTTCGGGCTTACGCATAAAATGTAACCGGATCAAATCACCTTAACACCCGCAATATTAACTGGTTATTGGATTTAAACCTTCATAATGCAGCTTAATAGTTGCTTTAATATATTGAGCCTTACATAAGAGAGATAAGGATTAAAAATCTTCTTCTTTTCGTGTGCTTCCCGCAATTGATGTCAACTGCGGATAGCCTGGTGTCAGCCTTTTCAAGTCACCTGACGGTCACTGACTTGAAAATTTTTGCTATCTTTTGGCTATCAACAACTGAAGCATGGAGACATTAGATTATTAAAAATAATTTAATTTTGTTGTTACCAAATCGGAGCAGCTCGTCTGGGGAAGGATCCCAACCCCTCAAATGAGGAGATGGCAACGCGTAAGTGATACCCCCGGTATTGCAAGCATCTATAGGCTATTTAAATCATGTATAACTAATATATTATTACAGAAAACTTACTACTCGGTCAATGATTTTTTTAATGATATGGAACTGAAGTGACATTTTATTTTGTTTGATTATTAAGATATTTAAATTGCATTATGTACTAAAATTATGTAATTTATGTAGTAATTCTAATACAATGACATTGTTAATTTTGCACGCCAAATATGTTGGCAAAATATGTGAAACTTTTAACTATTTATTTCAACATCCTTGTATCAACCATATTTTATGCAAATAAATATATTCTATTCTATTCTATATTCTATTCTATTCTATGGCGATGCTTAACATCAGGCGGGCCGTATGCTTGTTTACCACCTTAGTGGATAAATAAATAAATAAAAAGTTTCTTACAAAAGAGAGGTTAACGATTCTTATGGTTCTGCAAAACAGCAGGTACACCACCGCAGGCA
The DNA here is from genome assembly GCA_905163395.2 of Endotricha flammealis. Classification (NCBI taxonomy): domain Eukaryota; kingdom Metazoa; phylum Arthropoda; class Insecta; order Lepidoptera; family Pyralidae; genus Endotricha; species Endotricha flammealis. The sequence continues at coordinate 3,331,656 of LR990869.1, read as the reverse complement.
GCAGGATTCCTCGTATCCCTTTTCACTCTACTTTCCTTTCCAATATTTGGCACAAGATACAGTGAAATTCAATGATATTGTTTGAACTAGCCACAATCTAGTACTTAATTGTGGTCGCATAATGTTGTATGTTTAATCGCAAAGTCTATTGGTGATCGATTCATGTCTTCACACATAGATGTATATTTTAACTATTACTATTGTTTTTAGATTTTGTGCCAAGTGTATTGGAACGGAATCCTTACTAATTTAGCGGGTAAAACCACGGGCATCGGCTGGTATAGTATATTAGTTATTAATCGTTCTACTTGGAAATTGGCGAGGTGGTCGTTAGAAGTGGGTTAGGGTTAGTAAGATGTTTCTCAATTAAACAATGACTAGTTTATTTTCCTACAGGACAGGCTGTCTTCACACGTGCAACACCCAGATTATATTTCATTGTGAGCAATATTAGTGTCCCTGGAAATTCTGTGATTCCAACGGTATTTCTAAATCGAGCAATTAATTTGTGCTGAGACACAATACCCAAGGCGCAAATTAATGGGGCCCAACTATAAAACTGCTGTGTTTGCGCGTATGGTGCCTTTAGTATCTAATGCTGCTTCGTTATACGTATTTGAAAAACATGGTAGGTATATTGTTACCATTAATTGTTCTTCTTTAGATAAAAAAAATTTTGACGTGCACATATTTTTTGTAAATCTACTTGCAAAAGAAATTAAATTTTATTTTTTATTTAAAAAGAAATAAAAACTGTTTATTTGGTACTCAAACAAAAAAATATATCTACATTTTTTTGTAATAAATAATACATACATATACATATATAGGGACAATTCATACAGATTGAGCTAGCCCCAAAGTAAGTTCGAAACTTGTGTTATGGGATACTAACTCAACGATATTATATTTTTATAACAAATACTTAAATACCCGAGGCCAATCAGAAAAAGTTCGTTTTTCATCATGACCCGACCGGGGATCGAACCCGGGACCTCCTGAGTGGCGGTCTGGCGTGGTAACCATTACGCCACGGAGGTCGTCTATATCGTCGATAATAATCCACGCGTGCAGAGATCTTTGAATAGGAATCGAGCAGCGTATGAAAACCTAGCGACGTATAATGAAGCAAGCGGCGTATGATAGAGAGAAGAGCAAAACGATCAAGATAGATAGATAGATAGATAGATTGATTTGCGAAAATAAGGTACAAAAGATGTTACAAACATAGTATTCCAACTTATTCTGCCCTCGCAGGGGCGTGCAAATATTTCTGTATTATACATTGTTTTTTGGTTTAACCATTCATAAATTTATCATTCAAGTATTCAGTAGTGTTATAATAAGTTTTAGTTAAGAGCCATTCATGCAACTTTTACTTAAACAGTGAAAGTCTTAGATTTTTAAACTCATCCGGTAAATGATTGTAAATCTTAATTGCCATGCAATGCACATTGTCAGAATATAATGCAAGCCTTTGTTTGGGTACAAGTAATCTATCCTTATGTCTACTTCTGGAATTTATACAATCACCGTGCCTAATAAATAAGTACTGATATTTCTGAACAAAAAAAGCTTTGTATGGAAAACGTAAAATTGTGTAAAATATACGTACTACCACGGAAAGCTTAAATTCCGCCACCGGTGTCGACCCACAGGACCGCAGTTCCTTTGCCATACCGTCAAGTGAAAAATCCCTTTAAGAAATAATTATGTTTTTTGCATTACAAAATGTCATCGCTGTTTATTTTTCCTCTAAGCTGGTAATTCGACCAAAGCGTTCATTTTCAAGGATTAATTTGGAAACAAATCGCGTTGGATTTCAAAGTTGGCATTCAAGAAACGTGAAATGAATATAGAATGAGCTTTCATCTCGGATGACGAAGATGCAACAAATTACTTTTGCGTCGAGAATATAAAAGATTTATTCTAAATATTTGTTTCTAAATTTTATACAAGAATACAACTTTTTTTGTGTGATGTAGACCGTACATATGTCAAGACAACGTATCATATAGACGAATGACACTGGCAGGAAGGGACTCTTTTTGGTCAAACAACTAGGGCTCGCCTGATGGTAAGCAGTCACCATTGCCTATCGACCTTTGTGTATTACGCGCGTGTTGCCGACCCTGCTTAGTCTCATAGGTAGTACATTTTCTTAATATAATTTGATTTAAAAATAAAAGACACATAGATTTTTAGTGTCACTTATATTATCACTTGAGTTTTCTATTCACTTCCCTCCTATTTTACATTAAACAAAATTAATTATTTTCGATCCAAATCTAACAGGCTCATTCAAACAACAAAATAGTTGAAGCTGACGTCCTACACTCAACTATTTAACAATACTTCAAACAAAACCTTTATTAAAGCATTCACATAAAATACTATTTGAATTTAGTTGCGAGCAATAATTAATTTTCTAAATTAGAAATTCGGAAAATTTTAATTGTTCCGAATGGCCAAAAACAATGGGACTTTATGGGAAACTAATACTGTTAAAATATACAAAGTAATAATTGTCCAGAATATTGTGACCTCATGATTACACTAAGGTAGCAAGCATACGGGCCGGCCCGCCTGATGATAAGCGGTCACCACAGCCTATGGATGCTTGCAACACCGGGGGTTTCACTCACGCTTTGCCGACCCTGTAAAAGTTACTAAAAATCTTTTAATGCCCCTTTTGAAGAGAGATATGTATAAGGCTATGCGACCTATTATTTGATGATGCGACCATTGTGTAATGGAGATGCATCGTCGTTCAAATTTCGTTTAGGTCTACTTAAACTTTAGGTCTTCATACCATTCACCAATACAAATATTTGTGTGGCTACAGCATACTTACTATAACTTCACGTTGTTGAATGGACCTACTATATGAAAACTTTGTTCATTGTTCCATGAATGTCGGACACAATTTTAAAGACCTCCCCCTATCTAGAGATTGTAAATTTCAAATCTTGCGCGACATGACAGTATGTCAACGAAGAGGCAGAGAAATTTCAAATTGTGTCCAGCACAAAAGATGGTGGCCTATTTCCTCATAGTGGGTCATTTACGTTAAAGAACCTAGCCTTAGAACTTAAGCATTGAAACTTGAGTCGCCAAAATTCTCAAGTTACAGTATAAATTCAGGTAGGGTTTGTCATTAGCAGATCATAGCCCTCAAAGAATGCCACCCTTCCCATCCAATTAGTACTAATTACCCTTATCGTTTTGACAACAAACTTTACCATTATACAAGGGAAATTGATATCCGTTTGAAGTACGCTTTTATGAAAGAAAATAACAAATTAATTGCTACCAAGAATAGTTTAATTATAATTTGAAGTACTGATATTTATTTCTGGAATTCAGACTAACATATTCAGAACTAGAAATAAGTATAAAAATAGAAAAACTGGAAATAAGCATTAAAGCATATCCTATAGGGGTAACTCCGTAGACGTTTCAAGAGCATTCATTTGTCAGAAAAAATGAATTCGTGCTATTTATAATGTTGATGTAATGAATAGTTGCAAGCCCCTGTTTAAAAGATCAAATATTTTACCTCTTCCATCACTTTATATTTATGAACTGTGTATTTTTGTTCAGAAATATCAGTACTTATTTGTTAGGCACGGTGATTGTATAAATTCCAGAAGAAGACATAAGGATGTAACTTGTATGTTACTTGTACCCAAACAAAGGCTTGCATTATATTCTGACAATGTGCATTGCATGGCAATTAAGATTTACAATCATTTACCGGATGAGTTTAAAAATCTAAGACTTTCACTGTTTAAGTAAAAGTTGCATGAATGGCTCTTAACTAAAACTTATTATAACACTACTGAATACTTGAATGATAAATTTATGAATGGTTAAACCAAAAAACAATGTATAATACAGAAATATTTGCACGCCCCTGCGAGGGCAGAATAAGTTGGAATACTATGTTTGTAACATCTTTTGTACCTTATTTTCGCAAATAAATCTATCTATCTATCTATCTATAGCATAGCTTATAGCACTAGCTCCCAGTACCAGAGGACGCGGGTTTGATGTCCATTTTATTTGATAGCATTTGTATTTGTCTCGAGTCTAGGTTATCTTCTATGATTTAGAATAATATTATAATCCTTTATGTACTAACAAGCAGGTTAAATCAGGCATTTAGAAGGTTTGGTTGGTTGGAATTAAAATAGGTAGTAAACATCAGTTCATTGCATTATGTCCCAAATGGGTCCCAATAGTAATGTAAGAATAGACCGTGGTGCTCGCCATTCGAGCCTCACTTGATTTGCCTTTAATTGCTGTCTTACATGTAGTTGTTAAGGAGGGAAGTCCTTTCAATACTTCCTACTCCGACTATCTTCTTTCTGATTAAATTCGTTGTGAGTTTCAAGACAGCTGTAGTTTCTCCCCCAGGACGTCAATAAGCTTCATCGCTTATTGTCAATCTGAGGTCGCCGTTGTTGATCTTGGCTATACAGGACACACATCGGTGGGAATGTGTTGTGGGCTGTTTGATTTCGAGTAAAAAGCATAAAAATTCAAGAAAATATTACAGATTTTAATTTATACCTTTTAAAACATGATGGCACTCACCGCAACCGAATATCCATTAGTTGGAAACTTACAACACTCTACTGATAAAATACCGTAAATTAAAAGCGTTCGTTATCACAAGAGCAGTAAAAGCAAATTTAATATTACTAGCTATACAGACCAGCAACTTTTTAGTTGCTCAAGTTGCTAATACTACAATACACAGTCAACCAATGAAAGAGTTAACCAGGGCTGTAAATATGGCCGCCTGTTGTACTGTTCTTGTAACTATGTTATTTTATTGTTATTTATTCTGGTGCAATAAAGAATTATTATCTCCATAACGATGCTTGTGCTGTATTGCAAGCGTCTATTCTATAGGCTACGGTGATGCTTACCAACAGGCGGGCCCATGCTTGTTTGCCACCTTTGTGGTATTAAAAAAATATTAACATACAAATATTTGTTCTTATTTCTCTTCAATGGTAACCTCTTTCGTCGGTTGAACTGTCCCAAGTCTGTTCGAACTTACTATCTTTAGCCATAGAATAAGTGCTTTAGCGTAAAACTAGTAATATCTCTCTTTTGGCTATGCCGAAACATTTTATCTATTTATCTCTCACTTTACTTATCAGAATGCTTAGTAATTATATTTTTTTTTTTGTTATTTTCCGCCTTGATAAAATTATAGTATATTTTATGAAAGTGCATGAGCGGGAAATTATCAAATTGATTATTTTGTTATTACTAGTGCGTCTTCGCTATTGAATTTTTGTAAGGAACTTTAAAAACATAACTCTTTCTGAAAGCAAAGTGACGTCAAAATTGTGGAACTAATCACGTTAGACAATATTTTTTTCAACAGAAATGACCGTATTTTTTTTTCGCAATTACTATTGCACGATTAGATTTGCAAGACATTGATACAATTATTTAGAGAAAGTGCCTTTGAAAGCTTCTCATAATAAATGCTATTATTTGCAAATAATATATTATTATATTACTTATTAGTTAGATGATATCTTTAAAGATAGGTCAACAAACTTTTATCTAATATTATTACGAATATTTTAAGAATAAAATACTGTTAGGATTGCTTCACACAAACGAACAATGTCGGTTCAGTAGTCTGTATTTGTTGAATAACAAAGCCCAATTAATAATATGCTGACTAGAAGGTTAAATTAAAGGGAACAGGTTTTTTCCTAACCATTCATCTACATAGCTAATACATTATATTTTACTAGCGAAACTCGCGCAACTTCGTTTGCGTCATATCTCGCTTTCCCGTGGGAATTTTGAAAAATCCTTTCTAAGGGGTTGCTGTTTTCATTTTATCACATGGGGGTGCTCCCCCACGTGATAAAATGAAACCCTGTACAAAATTTCAAGTTTCTAACCCTTATAGTTTAGGCCCTGCGTTGATAGTCAGTCAGTCAGTCAGCTTCTCCTTTTATATATATATAGATTGTATTTATCGCCGCAATCGTGAATTCGTACACTCCCAATGATTAACTGGTATAGAACGCAATTAGCATTAAGTCCGCCAATTGTATCATTAATTTGTATATTTATTTATTTAATTATCTACTACAAAGTACTTATACAACAGGCGGACTCAATGCTAAATGCATTCTCTACCATATAGCATATACATATATGCGAAACCCTTGGACCCTTGGGAGTGCGTAAATGTGTCAATATGAAATTTTTTTACAAGTTTTTTTATTTATTTTTCTCCTCTCCGCTTCACTAGACTGTGCTAGCCCGCTTAGTGTGCAGAAACCCTAAAAAATAGATACTGATTTCTTTGACCTCTATAAACTTTTATGGGATAATACGAAGAATGTTATTGGATTTTGTGGACTTCACCAAGGTTCTATAAGTATGTAATCAATGTATTATTATGAGTTATTACTGTTTTATGATTATACTTACAATTTCCATCGGGTGGCTAGATTTCGATTTTGGCTTATTACTATTACTAATGCAATCAGTCGATCATTTATTGTGATTGCACTTTTTTATGCCAATAAGGTGGCAAACAAGCATGATGGTAAGCCGACTATAAACGCTTGCAATATCCAGGGGCCCGATTCTACTAACACAAACGCACCAATGGACTCTCAATGGTGTCTCAATCGTGTCTCAAAAGAATGCCGATAGTGTATCAGTGGAATAGTTTTTGACATTTGTTATGGACTTATACAATAACATAATGTTTAGCTTATTGTTTAAGTCCATAACAAATGTCAAAAACTATTCCACTGATACACTATCGGCATTCTTTTGAGACACGATTGAGACACCATTGAGAGGCCATTGGTGCGTTTGTGTTGGTGGTATCACTCGCGCGTTGCCGACCCTGTAAAAAGTGGAGCTCTGGAGACCTTACTCACCGTAGAAACACAACATGGCCGAGACCAATGCTATTTGGCTACCTTCCCCAGACGTGCTGCTCCGATTTGTAATTATAGTGGTAGTTTTATTGTGCCACTGTAAATTCTAATATCTTCGATAATCTTTTTTCGCGTTTGTGTCTAATTATAAAAAACGGTCAACTATAATAAAATGGGAAACATATCGGTGGGATAAGTTCGCCCTCGTCAAGAAAAACCTCCTTCGGGCTGTCCCCAGGGCTTAAAATATTTTGTTTCATTCAGTATGACATTGTAAGGATGCGTTCCCACTGACGCGGGGCTGATAGGAGCAGTGGAAATATTTTAGCCATTTGACAGCCACTTAACGCCTGTCATCTATCCAACGAAGCACGGGGTTTTTTTAGCGAACTAAGTAGCCTAGTAGAATAAGTAGAATAAGTAGTAGACAGTAGTACAGCCTAGCTACACTAACCGGCTAAGTCCGATGGACTCGCTGACCAACGACGGGTGTGGTCCTCCAGCATTTCGGGGGTTGTGCGGCGGGTTGATACCTCGCCCACGTAAAACCAATGTTGCTGGTGAAGCGTATCCCGTTAGCGCTTCACTAGCTTGCACAACATTGTCAAAAAAAAAAAAAGTAGTAGACATGCTGCGGTCTTTTGCTACGACCGACACCGGGCAATTGCGGGAGCATAAAGTTCTCACCGCCATTAAACCCAGCCAAATACTGACTGTGGTCGACGTTGCTTAACATTATGATATGCGTAATGACGTCATCAGTCCATGAAGACTGTATAAACAAGACGTGAAATATAGAAGCCCATGACCTACTTACGTGAGCGACAAGGAAATGACGGCAGTACAGGAAAGGTAACATTCCTTTTGATAAGCAAAACATCCGGGTATCCGGGTATTCTAACCCTTCATATCACAACTTGCACGCATGTTTAGCCGGGTATGAGTAATTTAAGGACACCAACAAACACCATGAAGTGTATAAAAACACAGATTATATTTGTTTAAAGTACTAAAATGTGTAATTATGAAAAAAATATGAAAAAGTAAAAAAAATGCTTTCACATTGTTACCATTTTCGCTCTCAGATTTGTCGTGACGATTTTTTTTTTGTAAAACGACTAAGGTCAGGTGTGGTAAGATAGAGTTACTTTATTGTGAATTTACTAAATCGGGTTTTATGCAGAAATTGTTTGACCTAGAGTTAGGCGACCTAAAATATCAATTAAGCTTTAAAATACTATGAAGTTTTTGCCACAAAATTCATTACAAACAGTAATAATAAGGAAAATGTAAAACCTGTAAACTGGTAGTCTTGCCCTGCCAATCGGGGTATGATTACCTGTTAGTTTTTTTGGTTTAAATGTTTACTTTATACATTTTTTCAAAAATAGGTACCCTCATAAAAGGAAAACGAATATTTTGAATCGTAGGTAGAACAGAAAAACCTTTTAGTTTTGTAGTAATTTACGTAAATAAAAAACAGGGTAAGTCCAACATATGATTTACAAAACCCAGTCCGGAAACCAGACAAGGTATCGTATACCAATCAACCATATTAAAATAATTGTGTACAACACTTCTCAGTAATATTCATTCGAAAAATGTTTATTACTCCTGATATACAGCAAATTTAGCATATGTTAAACTTACTTCGGGCTCACTGGTAGTTTTATCCAACTTGATCTTTTCGGGTTATATTTTTTCAAAGTAAAATATTACAGAAACCTCTTTATTTTACGTTTAACGAGTTACATTATTTTAAAGCCAATATCTTTATGATGCTACTTGTGTCCGTGACAACACGATAGGAACGTTCTTTTTCACAAAAAAATACAAAAATAAAACTATCTTATACCTAGCATTCTTAACTTTTCAAATGTCCGTTTTTATTTTCGATGTGGTGGTCATATGTAGCAGTAGCGACTTCTGTGTTTTAAATGGAGTTATTAACCGTGTCCGCTTTATAACTAGTATATCGAAATAAAATAGGAAGGTGTACTTCTCGAGTTATCAGGCACTGGTAGTCTTGCCTTGGTAGCGGCCTTACCCCAACTGACCTTATGTAAAAATTCAAAAAAAAATTATACCACTAAGGTGGCAAACAAGCATATGGCCGCCTGATGGTAAGAAGTCACCGCAGCCTATGGACGTTTGCTATAACAGGAGCATTACTGACGCGTTGCCGACCCTGTAAGAACCTCTTCACACCCTTTTTGAAGTACCCCATGCTGTAATCGACAGGGAAAGCATGGACAGGGAGTTCATTCCACAACCTTAGGGTTCGGTGAAGAAAACCCCTCTGGAATCGTGTAGTACGGGACAATTAGCTGTAAAAGATTATCGTAGTGAACAACAACTCTACTTATTATTTATTCAAGACACGACATTTTGTTCTGACCTAGGAGGTCCTATTTCTTGGGGTTACAGTTTACAGTATAATGTGTAACTGAATTTCGCAAAAATTAAGACCTCTATCGTGCATTGCATCTCATTGGGTCTCGCTCGAGCTCATTTTATTATATTTATACGCTTTACGCCGCGCATCTTTGAAAAATCGCTCGCGCTGCCGCTAAGTGCGGTGTTTCCTAGCGTCCCTAAACATTTTAATACAATTGTTTTTATCGCTCACGGCTCCACTCTAGCCATTGTAACAGCAAGTTCGTAGCTGTTAAGCTTAGCTTAAGTAGCTGTGCTTTTCCATCCTAATAGATTTAGGATACTAGATAACGCTAGAAAGAAGAAGTCTAAAACTGGGAAACTACGGGCGGTAGCTAGGGATTAAAAATACACGCTTGATTTCAGCTGAAAATTTATCACTCGATATAATTGATACTAGGAATGTGTTTACAATACAAAATTCTCTGTAGCTTATAAATACTGTGTAGTGTTTATTAGACTATTTTTATAATCTCAATGACATTGAACATATCAAAGATGCCGTACTATTGAAATGTCTTCTTATTTATTTACTAGCGGACGGCATTGCACGGATTTTACTAAAGATCAAAATTTTTTTGAAAATATAAATATATGTTTTCAAACAAAAAAATTTTTTAATTATTTTATAATATGTAATTTGAATCATTGTTCAAAGATTCAAATGCTGAGGAACATAACTATGTAGGTAATACAATAAAGATGCAATTGTTACTAACATTAGATAAGTCATTTTGATTATGATATCCCTGCTGGTCAAATAATTTTTTTTATTATTATTAAGTGGCCTAGGAAGATTGGAAGATAGCGTAAAACAACTAGGTTGTGTTTCTATTATACTGAAACAGTAACAACGCTAAATTGAAACCGGACGAAAGGAAAAGGTTTGAAAAAAGGAACAATCGGATTAAATGTACTCTGAGTGCTCTGAATGGTAATAAGAAAAGCAGACTTCAGAGACGAATCAAATTCTAAAGTAATAAATTTATATGTCATTTGGTGTGAAGTGTGAATTTGACACTCATGTGAAATCCTACTAATATTATAAAGGCGAAAGTTATGTGTATGTTTGTTACTTCTTCACGCTCAAATGGCTGGGCCAATATTTATGATATTTGGTATTTACGTAGCTGATACCTTGGATTAACACATAGGGTACCTTTTACAAATACAAGTAACTTTATTCTGCTAAAAATGTGGTGGATGGATACAGATATTTGAAAATGTCATAAGTTTCACACATTTAACCAGACTCTGGCATGCAAAATATTTTTATCCCTAAAAATACGCGATTCCCGTAGGATTTCATCAAAAGTCTAATATAGATGGCGCTACTGTACATAAATAAATACACGCAAACGAAGTTGCACGGGTTTCACTAGTTAACTATAATGTGAATTTGACACTCGTGTGAATTTAACTATAGGTAATGTGAATTTGACATGAATGGGAATTTGGCACAAATGTGAATTTGACACATCTACTATGAAATTCGAAACACGTCTCTGAAGTTGTCTTTTCTCATTCCCATTCGAAGTTAAAACGGATAGTATAGTATCAACTATTATAAAACAGTGTTTATTACCTTATTGACGAGAAAACTTTGATTATCGGAGATCAGGGCATAGTTAAATATATGAACATACATAATTCTTTAGTACCGACCCATAAACAGTATATAAAGTGAATATGAACTGACGACACCGCTATATAATATTGTCGTTTCACGAGTCGTTAGTTTGTTCCACTAAACCCTCCCCCCCCTCCTCGCATTTTATATGACTGAGCGAAATATTATGCCGGTTCTCCATTAGATCGATATCTTATGTTTATAAGGGCTCTCACATAGGCACATCAATATTTTCTAATAGGTTATGTGCTGCATAAAAAAAAATAAGTAGGTTTGTATCAATCGATCTCCGTGGCGTAATGGTTACCACGCCAGACCGCCACCCAGGAGGTCAACCCATCCTTTTTATTTTATTGATAATAGATTATAATTTTAGTTAGATATCTTTAGTTACCGCCACCCATGAAGCCATTTATTTATATTAATAAATAATAATAAATATATGGGGACAATTCATACAGATTGAGCTAGCCCCAAAGTAAGTTCGAAACTTGTGTTATGGGATACTAACTTAACGATATTATATTTTATAACAAATACATATATAGATAAACATCCAAGACCCGAGGCCATCAGAAAAAGTGCGTTTTTCATCATGACCCGACCGGGGATCGAACCCGGGACCTCCTGGGTGGCGGTCTGGCGTGGTAACCATTACGCCACGGAGGTCGTCTATAAATTATATATGCATCTAATTATGAACTTTAATATAACAGGCATCCGCCTTTTGCAATGTCATCCGACATTGCAACCTAATTAGATTGGATCACTAGTCGTATTTTCAATTCTATATAGATGATAATAATATTTGATATTAATTAAGTGTGCGTCGGCAGGTATTCAACGTTTATTTCAATCAGTCAAATATAATTGTTACCTTTCCACCTGCTCAAGGGGTTCGGGACAAGCTTACAACACATTCCCACCGCGCTGTCTCTCCTGTCAACCCAGGATTAACAACGGCGACTTCAGATTGACAAAAAGCAATGAAGTTTATTGACGTCCCGGAGGAGAAACTACAGCTGATTTGGAACTCACATCGAGTTTATTCAGAAGTAGATGAAGTAGGAAGGATTGTGAGGTTCCGGCGGGGTTGCGGAAGTATCACCAGTGCCCGCGACCCCGCCACGTGAAGGCGGAGAAGGTGGCAGATGGTCAGGTTTTTAGTCGGTATCCCTCATTGGTTAGACCCCCGTCGCTTCCCCCAAGTGGCGGGACATGCAGTAATGCATTTTCCTGACTTTAAACAAAAAAAAAAAGGATTGTGAGGTTGGTTTCCAATCAGAAATGTGCGAGGAAGATGAGCGAAAAGCGAGGAGCAGAAGAGCATCATGAATTCTACCAGAGTAGTACCACACCACTTACCATTTCATTAAAGCGATTAACACACGGCACCGCGCACCGTCGCGGAGGGCGGTGGCGTTAAAGCGATGAAGCGTCGCTCGACCGCGCGGTCGAACGGTGTTCGTGCGTTAGGCATCAACGGATTTAATAGAGATCAATACAGAGATGAGGTCCGCCGCTTCACCGCGCACGCCGCCGCCGCCGCGGAGGGCGATGCCGTATGTTAAGCGCCATAATGGTATAATTGTGCAATGTAGCTCACTACGAGCTGTCGCATTGGTAGTATACTCGGACCTTTAAAGTCAATGACTACAGAATAAATAATAGCTTACAAAGGATATGAAGATGCTCTAGATGGAAGTACGGTTGCCGAAATATCGAGCACTAAACTGAACTACGTATTGCTTGTCTATAATATATATTATATCCGTACATATTTATTGTATATTACAATGAAGAGAATGAGAATGAACGTGAAAAACAAAATATCAAAATAACACATAATAAAAAATAAGTATTATTTCGTACTACCAATTCATAACCAAACTACTCTCGATTACACAATGGATAATGCGGTTTCATGTATTTCAATGTTAAAAAGTTTATCTTTCTGTAGTCGAAGTGTAGATAAAAATTGATTTGTATAAATAAAACTACACCATTCTCACCATTTTGGACACAAAAGCAAAATGGCTACTATATTGAAATAACAAAAGAAACCCAGTTCTGACCGTTTTTGTCAACGAGGACTACCTATTTTGTTTATTATTTTTGCACAAAATTACCAAAATTCCCACGGGATTGGTAACGACGGAACCCTAACATTATGGCAGTAATATTTTAGCAAAAAATTCTGCCTGACCCTCTTGGACGGCCACTTCTGTCCACTTTTTCTGCAGCAATTCCGCTTGTATCAAGTTTAATTAGGTTGTACGAATTCAGAAAGGCATGAAAAACTAATAATCACCTCGTAAAATGTAGAACTTTTGATTATAAAGCCTTTCCTGTTAAAACGTTAATAATTAACTTATTGAAGGAGAATGAACATGAAGTTACACAATGGCCACCTCATCTAGTCTTTTTTTATGACAGAAGAGGACAAACGAGCTTGCGGGTCACTGATAGTGCTGATAGTAAGCAAACACTGCTGCCCATTGACCTCCACGATTACATGCGTTGCCGGTAGTACCACTAGAACCATTGAATAGAACCATTAAGGGTTCAAGCGGTACTAACACTTCTATTTTGTACCATTTTGAAACCATTGCAATAGTAACAACAATTTTCCCTGACATGATGATTTTACCCTTGATGGTTCTTGTGGTACAAAATATGATTTTCTAGTGCCACCAGAAACATTAATGGTTCTGATCAATGGCTCTAGTGACACTAAACGGCGTTGCCCACCTATCTCCCTCGTGTTTTGTCGAGTCACACGTTTTTTTTTTAAAACATTAATTTCTTGGTGGTGCCCTTTTACGTGGTGAGCTTTACCACCGAGCAATGACGGTTAGTTCCACAAAAACTTTAAAAGTTAATAATATATTTCAAATTATCCTGTATAATCTGTCACTGTCAAACCAGTCAAACTAAGTGAAGTTAAAAGGAGATAGCTTGAGATGTCGTGGCCCGAATAATATGTCAGACAATTGGCTACGTTTTCAATTCAATAACAAGTTGCATGCAATGACGGGTTACTGGAATTGTGAATACAAGTTGTTCAACCAATAAATTAGTTAATCATCGGTATTTCGGCATATAATAAAAAAAAGTTAGTGTGGTGAAAAGGATTTAAAATAATTTAGGATGAATGATGTATACTTATATGTTTTTACTGAATACTAGACCATTATTTCCTTGTTTAAACGATCATATGTAACCTATATACTTAGTCATGTGTTAAAAGGAAGTTCACTAATAAAATAGGACCTTATATAGATGTTATTAAAGACTAGCAACCAGTTTAATTAAAAATACCTATGTTTTACATAAATCTTGTACCTACTTGTGTTCTGGGTACCTGACAACGTATATATTATTGTAAATTTATACTTAAAATACATAGAAAACAGAAAACAAAAAAGTGACAAATGTTTGCACCGAGCGGCTGGAAATGCTGGAATCGAACCCACTCTGTTGGCGAAAGTGGGGTCGCTACCAACGCCAGGCCTTCAATGGTATCTATACTAATATTATAAAGAGGTAAAGTTTGTGTATTTGTTAAATTGTAAGGGGTAATCTCGGGATTTACTGAACCGATTTTAAAAATTCTTTCACAAATAATATAAAAAACCAAAAAATAAAAAGGCTTTTATGTGGTAGTCGGTTTTGCAAAGTAAATCGGAGAAAAAACGGTCGAATGAAAGCGTTTCTTACGAACGCCTGTACTAAAAAAGGATTATTAACATTATGCCCAACGAAGTGGGCACGGGTCAGCTAGTAGTGTATATGGAGACAGGACGCTGAATTCAATACTCCTAGCTAAAAGCTAAATGGGGTTAGATTCCAGGTCGTGTATCTAATCAATGTGTCCCTTTGTGCATGATATGTCTGTACTGTCCTGTTAACTGTATTTCATGCGTTTCATTCAAGTCTCACCTATCAGGGAATTGTTCATTTGGCATTTATTTTATGCGTACTAATATTATAGAGAGAAAAGATTTGCATTTTTGTTTCTAATGAATAAACTTAAAACCTACTGGACAGATGTCAAAAATTCACCGTTAGGAAGGTTACATGGTAACATTACCCCCGGGAAACAAATATTCATAAAAAAAAAAGAATGGGAAAATGGGAAAACTCGTGCGAAGCCGGGGCGGGACTAAATTTCCAGTGAAATTCAACGATTGTGTCTCTTTAAATTGAGTTAGTATCATCAAATACTATAGAAGACTAATACCTACAGCTTCGGAAGATTTCTGGCAAGACGCGACACTAGCGCCCCTACGGCATGAGGGCGGCATGAGGTGCACGATTTTAAAACTTTTGTATGCAAAATGTTATAGCGCCCCTAGCGGCATGAGGTGAACGGAGGTTGCCAAGTCATTGTATGAGAAACGTCAAGAGCTGTGGGTATTAGTCTTCTATAGTATTTGGTATCATATCGGTGCATTTGTAACTCGCCTATGTATCAACTGGTCTATTTATCAACTGGTAACTCTTGTAAGTTGTAAATCGCCTAATTTGTAAATCGCCTATTTATCAACTTGCCTATGGTTTTGCAATATATGTAGGTTGGATTTAGATTATTTTGGAATGTTTTTGGGATGGATTAGGATTAACTTTAGGACAATTTTGCATTGTAACTTGTCATACCTTCCTGTGGTAACAGAATATTGTATGTTTTATCGCAATAAACTTTTTTTATACCACTAAGTTGGCAAACAAGCATACGGCCCGCCTGATGGTAAGCATCACCGTAGCCTATAGACGCTTGCAATACCGGGGGTATCACTCGCGCGTTGCCAACCATCCCAACCCCTCCAAGTAGAGCTCTGGAGACCTTACTCACCGTAGGAACACAACATGACCGAGACCAATGCTATTTGGCTACGATCTTCTGTAACTTATTTTTAATCGATTCATGTTTACTTCACAACGATTTTTTTTTTAAATCAGATGAATTATTGATTGAAGCTTTTGTGATTTCCTTAACAGAGAAACGTGTAGGTATGTAGAGTAGTTAAGCAGTGGAATATTGCAAAAGTTAATTTACGACTCAAAATCCAATATCGAAGTAAAGGCCCTAATCTAAGGTTTAAATTATTCCCAAATATACGGTACTTTTAAGAAGCAATAAATCACTAAAGTTGCAAAATTACCAAGTTGATAAAATCTCAGCGGACTTGTGGGTGGGTCCTGTGTATTCTAAGGTATTGATGAATGGAGAACTGAATAAAATATATAAATTATATGTAAAATAGACGTAATAGGGAAAAAGTATCATAAAAATAATAAAGATTTATAAAAAAGTTCGGTTTGCCACAATAATATTATGTTCATTTCTAAACTTATTTGATTTACTATCAGTCTGTATATGTTATTAGTGAAGCCTATAAATTATAATATCAGTGGTAAAAATATATTTAAAAAAAACACCCAGACCCAATATAACCCACAAGTATTCATCACAAAAATATTTGCCCTGGGCGAGGATCGAGGATCGAATCCTTGGTTATTTAGTGATAAAACCGACATGTTATTTTTATTACGCATATGTGTCCCTAATGTCCATCTTTCAAGAACCAAGAAAGAAACCAGTCGATTAATCATGTCATACGGTCCATTTGTCAAAAGTTCCAACTGCCTTCTAAATGTCAAACTGTCTTTCTTGTCCATTACTCTTTAAAAGTTTCAACTATATACACCCAATTTAAATTTCCTATTTATTGATAGCCCGGTATTTCAATTTTACTTATATATAAGACTAGCTTTTCCCCCCGGCTTCGCTAGCGTTAATTTTATGACTGTATAGATTTCGTTTGACAACCAAACAACCCATAGCGCGCCTTGTGGCGCCATCTGTTGGCCGATACAGCGCCCTCTATAGTAGAAAAAAAAAATCCCATTGGAACGACATACTTTAACGGAATAAAAAGTAGCCTATGTTGGGCTCTGTACCCCTAACAATATGTATGCAAATTTTCATAATGATCGGCTGCTTAGTCAAGCCGTGAAGGAATAACAAACAAACAAACTCACTTTCTCATTTATAATAATTTTTTTTTTTTGGTAAGCATCACCGTAGCCTATAGACGCTTGCAATACCGTGGGTATCACTCGCGCGTTGCCAACCCTCCCAACCCGCCAAGTGGAGCTCTGGAGACCATACTCACCATAGGAACACAACATGGCCGAGACCAATGCTATTTGGCTACGATCTTCTGTAAGGTGGAGGTCCTTCCCCAGACGGGCTGCTCCGATTTGAGCGGATTATCCGCTGTGCCCTACCTCTCTTAAAAGTAAGGATTGACACGACGCGACGTACAGTACATTATGTATGACGTATGACTAGTAAAACATGCGCAACTTCGTTGGCGTGAAGTCTTATTATTCCCGTGGGAATAGTACCCTATGTGTTATTCCAGGCTATAGTCTACCAGAACAAGAAAAGTCTAAAGAGCAACAAACATCTCACACTCACAAACATTCGGCTTTATAATTTAAGTAGGATAGTTATAAAAATAATGCATTTTGGAATTAAAAGATTCGGTCCAAAGCGGTAATATTATTTATAATAACTAGCTGACCCGTGCCCACTTCGTTGGGCATAATGTTAATAATTCTTTTTTAGTACAGGCGTTCGTAAGAAACGCTTTCATTCGACCGTTTTTTCTCCGATTCACTTTGCAAAAACGACTACCACATAAAAGCCTTTTTATTTTTCGGTTTTTTAAATAACCTATGATACTCAGCAATAATGTGGCTTTCTATTGGTGAAAGAATTTTTAGAATCGGTTCAGTAGATCCCGAGATTAACCCTTACAATTTAACAAATACACAAACATTACTTCTTTATAATATTAGTATAGAAATATTAGTATAGATGAGAAAGTGAGTTTGTTTGTTTGTTATTCCTTCACGGCTTGACTAAGCAGCAGATCATTATGAAAATTTGCATACATATTGTTAAGGGGTACAGAGCAAAACAAAGGCTACTTTTTATCCCGTGAAAGTACGTCATTCCAAAGGAAAAATAATTTTTCTACTATAGAGGGCATATCGGCCAACAGATGGCGTCACAAGTCGCGCTATGGGTTGTTTTGTTGTCAAACGAGATCTTTAAAGTCATAAAATTAAAAAAGGGAAAAGCTAGTTATATATAATTAGTTAATTTATAAATACAGAGCACGAAGTAAAATAGCGACTTGAATAGCAAACACAATTATGCTGTAAGGAATTGTGTCACAAAATGTATATTTTTTTCTGCCACTTCGTGTTTAGATTCAACAACTTTAAGGAATTTCACAACATTTTATAGTGTCTATTCTCACTCGTAAACTAAGTGCTGGACTGCCAGATGATGCACAATTTCGTTTTACAAAATAACACGAGCACGGAAACGTTGCAATACAAGTGTTGCGAGTTAATTATGTCTCTGACATCTAAGAGGAAATTTTTGACGACCTCCGTGGCGTAATGGTTACCACGCCAGACCGCCAACCAGGAGGTTCCGGGTTCGAATCCCGGTCGGGTCATGATGGAAAACGAACCTTTTCTGATTGGCCTCGGTTCTTGGATGTTTATCTATAAATGTATTTGTTATAAAATATAATATTGTTGGGTTAGTATCCCATAACACAAGTTTCGAACTTACTTTAGGGCTAGCTCAATCTGTGTGAATTGTCCCTATATATTTATTTATTTATTTAAATAAATAAAGGCCATTCACGTCCGAATGTCTGAAGTGCTGGTAGGATAAAAAAAAATTACGTGCAAAAGTATTTCTTGTAAATCTACTCACAAAATAAATGTTTTTTTTAAAAGTGCGAACGTGACAAAGTATTATTTATTTATTGTTTGGTATCCATATTTCCAGCAGGTTGTAGTCATTTATCATCAGACCAGATAACGCTGTTTCAATTCAAGATCATAAATAAGAAAAATAATCAGAGTTAAACATCAAAATGGCTTCTTGATATCAAACAAAGTTTACTTACACAAGACAAAACGAATGACTTTGAATCTTATATGTTTGATTTTCAAGATATTAACAACTTTACGGCACTTCTGAAGTAGCTATTATTTAATTTGGTGTTCGCAGAATTCAAAGAGAAATGTCGAGGTTGTATTTTCAGCAAGCTCGAAGGTAACGTTGAACGTATCCAAAATTAACGGGACACGAAAATGTAGAAAATTTTTAGGATTCAATTATTAACTACCTGTATGGAAGAGTGGATCTCTTGAGGGTGATACTAATGTTGAAAAATATTTTGTATCATCTTGCAAAATAATTTTGTACCATATAGTTATAGTAGATTTTACAACAAGTGCACAAAACGAATCATTTCTATCCGAGACTTTTAGCAGCCCGAGCCGAAGGCGAGGGCTGATAGTAATGTCGAGGTTAGAAATGGTTTTGTGGACGAGTTATAAACTCTGCTTTTCACTTCGATTGCGAGGAAATAAATAAATAAACGCACGAAAAACAAGACCTGTTTCCCCTTTCCCACCGCTTTTTTTTTTAATCTTACGACATTGATATTCGGCTTGGGCTGCAGACCTATACAGCCTACTATTAAAGTCATTTTGTAATAATAATTTTCTTAAATTAATTAAATAACCTACCGTACTCTCGTTTAAATTTTAATTTCTTTTTTGTCTTAAAAATTAAAGTAAATATTATAAAATAACAAATTCTATCTCTGAACTTTTTATTGTGTTTGGCTGAATGGCTCATTTTCCTTGCCTGAATACATTTATGAGTAGATACGTTTATGCACTTGTGCACAAAAATCGATTTTGTGCAGCCTATGTCCTGCACAAATAAGCAATTTCGGAGCATGAGAAGTGAAAAGTATATTTTATCAATCCTCTTACCAAGTAAAGACTAATAACAGTTAAAATTTGTGCAAGTATATGAAATTAGTTTTGCAAGTCGCTTCCAATAATTGCAATGGTAACGGGACCTCTAGCCAAATGGTTAACGTTATATCTTCCTTATCTTTTTCTATTCTTTTCATAACTGTTAACACTATTTCGCAGATGTTACTTTTCTTAACTCTAGTGAAACTTTCGATAAAAATGCGACTCGGCCAGTTAGAAACTTTTTCTTTTGCTCAATGTGTCGGTTCTATTATAGTTTTCAACCTTATTAGCTAAACTAAGACTGTCCAGCGATCTCGCCGTGACTTTTCATAGTCCATCGCTGTATTTCCATAATAGGACTTTTAGCTTAAACTGACAAACAACTCAATGTATCACGAAATGCTGTGCCATCACGCATACTCAGTACAGGCTGTTAGATATATTTCCACACCGTTCTTTTATCCATATATCAAATACAAGTCACTGAGCACACTCTACTGAGCGTGCCGTCCTTGTCACACAACACACTCATCACTTCCTATCTCACTGATTGATGCCGTCACAACATCGAGAAATAACGTCAATCAGGACTGATAGATTGACTTTTTCCTTGTTTTGCTAGCGAAGTTAATTCACAAGTTTTTGTTTCATTCATCATTTTGAAATGACAGTCACATGAAAGTTAAATCGGTTTTCCTGGATACACATGATAAATTATTCCATGAAGATTTACAGGATATCATACAGCTGGCAAACAAGCAAATGGATCACCTGATAAAAAATGGACGATATGAGCTCCTTCACACACGGCGAAGTCGTCTCTACTGTATGCAGAGACAACGCTGTATACTTACGTCGCGTTATCTCGGCGTCTGCGCTGCGTATAAGTTCATCGAAAGAATTGGTCGCTGCTCGTGCGTCGACAGTACGTAGTCGACGGACGAAAAGCGTCGAATTCCATCGAACGCCTACGCCGTAACGTTCATCGAACGCCTACGCGACGCCTACGCCATGTTTGAAGGTGCTCTAAGTGGTGCTATCAATGCGTTGCTTTAGAAATAATGTGGTAATAGAAAGGGACAGAAACCGAATACTTGTGAGGTCGTGTTTTAATAGTAAACTATGACCTTTATGCAGATGTAGTGTCTTAATTCATTTTGTTGTGATTTACGACAGAAGTTCCAACACCCCCGCAGCTTTATTAGATTATTGTATCTTAGTTTAGTAATGAAAATTGGCTAGTTAATAAGATATTTGGCTTTATTTATACTACCACAGGGGAGGAAGTGTTATGTGACCCAGATAACTATGGATATGGAGAAAGGGTTAGTTGAAGATTGATGGCTCGGCTGAAATAACTGAAAGTACGCATAGAAAATGTATTAAAACCTTCCTCAAATACACCTGCCTCCGTATTACCTATCAAAATCGAGTAGTCGTTTATAAATTGTGCAATATTGTTGCTGACATGATAATAGTCTAATTACATCTATGCTTGTGCCGTGCCGTTTGATACCGTGACCGTCGTTCTGTCTACCAATATACAGACAGAATGACTGTCACGGTACCAAATGCCACAGTATCAAACTCTGTTGGTGTTTGCTTGTAATATGCCTATTTGGATAAAAATGATTTGATTTAAAACCGGTTTGACGCCAATTGCAGTTTGGTACCGTGATAATATTACCAACACGGTACCAAAACGGCAATTAGGTACGGTGGCCTCGAAGATAGGACCTTTTTAGAAAAAAATCGCTTGCACATCTTGTAAGCTGATTTTACCTAGTTTACTTCAAGATTTTAAATTGTTTAGCCGCCGTCAGGTAGTTGTCATGAAAGTTTTTTATTATCACGAAAATTATTCTTTTAATTTTTGATCTCATGTAATTAATGACAATTTTTTTTAATGAGAAATAAAGATCTTTGAACCGAACGTTACATTCATACTTATCGGAATTCAACAATGGATTTTCTCGTAATAAATAAAAATACTTATGTTATTCACTAATAATGAGATTGTAAAGGATAGAATAAAAGGAAGTGGACAGAGAAGAGCTCATTATAACAATATAAATAAGTATAATGAAAACAAAAGTACACTTTGCAGAGCCGAGTAAATCAATAATGCAAACAATACAAGAGAAACCAGAACAAAACAATATGACAGACTAGCTGATGTCCGGGGTTTTCCTACGAAATCTCGTTGTTCCCATTCCCGGACTGATATCTGGGATTAAAACTATGTGGCAATCCAGGTTATAAAGTACCCGAGTACCACTTACATAAAAAAAACATCAATGCATCCTTACATTTTTTTTGTATTTATAATATTAGTAAGGATATCAAAAATATAAAATTATAAAATAAAAATATCAAAAAGTATTTTTCTCCACCCAGCTTGGCGGCTAGTTAGTAACAGAGACACTTAATTAAGGTTTTTTTATATGATTAAAAACGTGTAGATCAAAAGAAATTCCTATCGTCCCAGTTACGTGAAAGTTACCGAACATAGGTATAAAGAAATAGTAGATTTTACAACAAGTGCACAAAACGAATCATTTCTATCCGAGACTTTTAGCAGCCCGAGCCGAAGGCGAGGGCTGATAGTAATGTCGAGGATAGAAATGGTTTTGTGGACGAGTTATAAACTCTGCTTTTCACTTCGATTGCGAGGAAATAAATAAATAAACGCAAGAAAAACAAGACCCTGTTTCCCATTTCCCGCCGCTTTTTTTTTTTAAATCTTACGACTTTGAAATTAGGCTTGGGCTGCAGACCTATACAGCCTACTATTAAATTAATTTTGTAATAAAATAATTTTCTTAAATTAATTAAATAACCTACCGTACTTTAATTTAAATTTTAATATCTTTTATGACTTAAAAACACATAAGGCAAATAAATTAAAGTAAATATTATAAAATAACAAATTCTATCTCTGAACTTTTTGTTGTGTTTGGCTGTATGGCTTATTTCCTTTGTCTTAATATAGATACATTTATGAGTTTACTTTTCTGCCCTTGTGCACATAATTCGATTTTGTGCAGCCTATATCCTGCGCAAATAAGCACTTTCTGAGCATGAGAAGTGAAAACTCATTTTCCCACAAATCACAAGTGAAATGAGTTCGGGCGTGACGGATACCGTCTCATCTTAAATTCAAATCTTGTCATTATAACGCGTCTCGTTACACATATCCAAGTTCGAAAGGAATTTACATACATGGAGACGTATTTGGATGGCACTAAATACAACCAGCCTGATGTATTAAAAGCGTTAATGGGTCGGTACATATCTGCTCCAATTTGAGTGGATTATCCGCTATGGCCCTACCTTTCTTATAAGAATATATTTAAAAAAAAAACGTCAAATGGACTATGTAAATGAGGTCCAATACACGCTTTTTGCTTTTGTGTCGAATCATGAAAATCTATTGAGTACTTGACCAAAATTGTACGACCTTAACGAAGGATATATTTGGCGTACCTGTATATTTTACCTAAAATAAACTATTCCAAATGTTACCGCAGTATTCTTTTTCTTTATTACAGCTACCTATTACATGATTTTCATTAAATGTACAGGGTGTTAAGTGATTTCGACGGTTCCATTGAATCCGAATTCCTTGGGATAGATCTTTATAACGTACGCACCATATTAGAATTCAACAAAATAGATTTTCCATTAGGGACTACATAGATAGGGAAGCTGTGCTCGATATTTCAATGAATCGGTGTATTTCTAAAAAAAAAATCTTCAAATTTTTGACACAGAAAAAAAAAAATAAAGTTAGAGATATCTTGAGAATTAACATAGAATTAAAATGCGTTTCTGCAACAGGCTTGTAATCTTAGCTTGACTTTAGAGTTCAATATAATCACTACAGCGTATAGCCACCTCTGAACTCCCAGGGGATGTCATTAAATCGTACTGTCGTAAATGATAAGCCTGCTGAACGCAAAAAGCATAATTTCGCTTGCTCGCTCTACTCTACGTTAGCTAGCTGTGAATTCACGAGAGACAATTTTAAGTAGGTACTTAGGTATTTCAATTATAAGGTGTAGGTTATATTGAGATTCGATATTTTAGTCTACGGTATTTTAGTGTTCGTGATATTTAGTATTCGGTATTTCAGCTTTCGGAATTTAAAAGATTCGTACAAATGTACTTTCGGCATTATAATACGTACCCCAGAACAAGGTATGGATAAGTAAATAAATATAAAGGGACAAATGGCACAGATTGAGCTAGCCCCAAAGTAAGTTCGAAACTTGTGTTATGGAATACTAACTCAACGATACTATATTTGGTAACAAATACATATATAGATAAACATCCAAGACCCGAGGCCAATCAGAAAAAGTTATTTTTTCATCATGACCCGACCGGGATTCGAACCCGGAACCTCCTTGGTGGCGCGGCGGCGGTCCGCCGTGATAACCATTACGCCACGGAGGTCGTCATACAAATCGTATCAATCGTAAAAAACAATCAGATTCAATTCCTTGTCGTCGACATTGAATAATTATAATTTACAATTCTTTTGACAGCTTTGTAAAAACAAATTTCGGTAACAAAAGTACAGCCACAGTTGTGAAAAACGTCGACAAAACCACTGCATTTTCCTCGTTAAATTCAATATTGTTTTCCTTTTGGGAAATGCTTTTGTTTTCCAGTATTTCGGTTAGAACCAGTTGTAAAATGTTAATGAAATGTAACTTCACAATTTGTCCATTACCTACCATCGTTAAACATTAAACAAGTCATTAAGAGGGAAACCAACATTGAGGGAATGGGTATAAAACACCGAGACAGATATTTTAATCCTGCATTAAATTTTATTCATGACTAAACCGCGAATTGGCCGCGCAATCGTTCGTATTTGATTTTACTAAAGCTCTTAATAACATGCTCCTAGTGACACGACATCACAACTTCTGATATAACCCTTCGCAAGAAAACCGTAGCAAATACCGAATTGGACAAGAATATTCCGTTTTTTTTTGGATTTAATCCCTTGTTATCATAAATATTTGTTTGTTTCAGATAATGAAACATGGATGAATTCAACGAGACATTCCTACTGAACAGCTCGGAGCCTTACCAACCGTACTACCAGAGGCCAGAGACGTACATAGTACCCCTAATATTCGCACTGATATTTGTCATCGGTGTAGTTGGGAATGGCACACTTGTCGCAGTCTTTGTTAGGCATAAAGCTATGAGAAATGTGCCTAACACGTAAGTACTAGACTTTCTATCATCTAGTTTCGATGAGCTAGCTTCCTACTCTTCTTACTCCGTTTTTCACTTTCCCTGCTACACCTTCTTTTTGCATTCCTTCACAAGTGGGCAAAGCATCCAAGATCTTGTAGTCGTTGATGTCCATGGGCAGCGGTTATTGGTTATCACCAGGTGACCCGCTAGCTCATAATTATTCACAAAGGTGTCAAACAAGCTTACAGCCCGTCTTGGTAAGCATCACCGTCGCCTGTAGACGCATGCAACGCGTTGTCAACCCTCCCAACCCCCCAAGTGGATCTCTGGAGATCTTACTCACCGTAGGAACACAATATGACCGAGACCAATGCTATTTGGCTAAGATCTTCTGTAAGGTGGAGGTTCTTCCCCAGACGGGCTGCGAAAGATGCGGAGCGGATGATCCGCTGTACCCTACCTCTCTCTTAGAATTTAATATTGATCAAAAAGTTAATCAGATTATTTGCACAATATCAGTCTAACAAAATTGCTAAAGACAATATAGCCAAAGCTAAAACAAACAGCATAAAGAATTTTCCAATTCATTTACTATTATACTAATAAGACATGTCTCTAGGCGAGATTCGAGTTATCACAGTTTATCTTAGGACAATCTTTGGGGCCGTCTTCCGAACATCGTTTTTCGAGTGAAATAAAATGTATTTTTGTAATTGTAATATTTTGTAGTAAATTATATTTTTTTATTCTACACGAATTACAACATGGCATCTATGTAGTTCAAAACTAAGCAAAACTTGTGCTTTAAATAGGTACTAGATATTTTAACAATATTCTGCATTGCGCCGAAATGAATACGACAAAACCAAAGTACAGTCAGGATCAGGAGCACGTTGAGTTTTACACTAGCTGTACAATTTTTGCTCTTATGACATAGAGCTTAAGAATGGTACAAAGTACGATATGTAAAGGTTGACCTGCTGTTGACTGTACATACATATTGATATGATGAAAAGGACTTGATGGCTAAAGTAATATCTTCCAGACAACTTTAAGGTAAGGAGAATATGCAAAAAAAAAAAGGACAGATAGAAACGTATAGACGGCTGTTGTAGTGTGCATGATCACTAATTAATGCTGCATATAAACGTATTCACTCATTTGTATGAGTACCTACCTAAAGTAATTCAGTACTATTATGAATTCTGTGGTAATACTATTGAGAGCCCGCTACTACAGACAATTCAATGTATCTATTTGAAAATGTAGGTACAATAATTCAGATGTTACAATATAACGTTACATTAAGATCTTCCACATATTGCCTTTTGGCGTGCGAAATAGTAATATTCTATAATAATAAAACTAACAACATTTATATTCATACAATTAAATAATATAGATCTTTTAAAATCCATTTATAAAATTTAAAAATACAACCATAGTCGTGCAATTCAATCATCCCTTTGGTGCCGATAATTAGATCACTATCGATAGTACCAATGCACCACGTATTGTAGTGATCCTGCTTTCTGCACCAGGGGGTCGGATTCGATTCCCGCTCGCGGCAAACATTTTGTTGAACTGATAACTTCTTTAGCGGCGCTTGGCACTTTTTTTAGATGGGTAAAAAATGTTAAACTCGCGTCAGAACCGTAGCCTAAACGAAAAAGCGTAAGATTTCCCTAACCATTCCAAAATATTCAAAAATGAAAACAACGTTTTCACTTCTGCCGGCACTCCCGGAGTGCAACCCGTCCTTTTTTTGGACAAATCACACAGATTGAGCTAGCCCAAAAGTAAATTCAAAACTTGTGTTATGGGATGGGATACTAACTCAACGATACTATAAACCTACCCCGATGCCAATCAGAAAAAGTTCGTTTTTCATCATGACCCGACCGGGATTCGAACCCGGGACCTCCAGGGTGGCGGTCTGGCGTGGTAATCATTACGCCACGGAGCTCGTCGTACGTAATGTGATGTCATTTTGTGTTTATTCTCGAGTCTGGGTGTTTTCGAGATATGATACGAAAAAATATGTTGGAACGACGGTCTATTAGGAGAATAATGTTAATCCACATTATCTATTGTGATCTCGGAAACAGCATAAGGCTGGCAAAAAGCCAAATAGTACGAGATATCATGTAATTCGATTGTGAACGATCCTATGCATGAGTCAATACTGAATAAATAGAATCGAATAAAACCAAAAATAAAACGTTACCCTATTCGATGTTAAATATCGATATTCAATATTCAAAATAATATTAATGAATAAATTAAATTTATTTTTAACAGCGTCAAATGTTCAAAGCTGAAATTGTTATGTTATCAGAATATTGAGTTAGTATCATATCGGTGCATTTGTAACTCGCCTTTGTTAAAGTGTAATAAAAAATCAAGATTAAAATATGTAAAAATAGGAAATACAAGAGTGTGGAAGACTGACAAGCAAAGAAAAAAGAACAGGTTGCATAGGTGGAGCATGAAAGAACTAAACTTAATAATTGACGCTTTATTTAAAAATTAAAAATAAATCAATATTCCAAAATTTTATTAATGCGTCTGGTCTGTATGGATTCGAGAGCTAAATCCATACAGACGCCTTAAATGTAGTATCATATCGGTGCATTTGTAACTCGCCTTTGTTAAAGTGTAATAAAAAATCAAGATTAAAATATGTAAAAATAGGAAATACAAGAGTGTGGAAGACTGACAAGCAAAGAAAAAAGAACAGGTTGCATAGGTGGAGCATGAAAGAACTAAACTTAATAATTGACGCTTTATTTAAAAATTAAAAATAAATCAATATTCCAAAATTTTATTAATGCGTCTGGTCTGTATGGATTCGAGAGCTAAATCCATACAGACGCCTTAAATGTGGCCGAAAGGGTTTCGAGATATATTTGGATATTTTACCGAAATTAAAATTTAAATCACAACCAACATATCTACTGAAATAATTGGCTAGAATCTAGCCAATTATTTTAGTCAGCTCAAATCTTAGTCAGCTTCAGGTTTCCTGGAATTCATTTGCAGTGTAAATCTATTTTGACTGGTATAATATGAACTAGCGATTAAATAATATAAAAAATCACAGAAATAATAAATAAATGTCTGGACAAATCACACAGATTGAGCTAGCTCCAAGTAAGTTCGAAACTTGTGTTATGGGATAAGTATCCCATAACACAAGTTTCGAACTTAGTTGAGTAAGTACTCAACGAAACTATATTTTATAACAAATACATTAGATAAACATCCAAGACCCGAGGCCAATCAGAAAACGTTCATTTTTCATCATGACTAGACCGGGATTCGAACCCGGGACCTCCTGGGTGGCGGTCCAGCGTGGACCATCACGCCGCCACGGAGGTCGTCCACAGAAAGACAAAAACGGAAAGTTATACTACATATTATAGCCCTAAAAGTTTGAGCTAGATAGATAAAAATAATGCTATATTAGACTGCCTGCGTTTTATTGCTAGTTTTTATCTTTATTTAAAATCAAGCTAGTGAAAGAAGACACAAAATATTATGAAGAAAAACTATGAAAAGAAACATGAACGTGGCTTTGTCAACTGCATCGGTCTAGTTACAAAGTTTCAGAAGTTTGTTCGCAAAGTATCTTCTAGAAAAATCCTTTCCAGCTGAGTACGTACAGTATAAATAAAAATAAGTAGTTGTGGACCCCCGTCTATCCAAGATCTTTTTTTAGGGACAGATTCCCCAAAAGTACTTAGTTTTCGGGTGTTGAGTGAAAATCGAATCCTTTCAACCCAGAAAAATTCAAATGTAGTCTACCACGCTTTTCTTGCGATGAGTTTTAATATTATAATATTATAAAAAACTGAAATATTACAGTACATTGCATCCAGCTGTAATGAGACCATTATAAGTTGCAATGAAAAAAATAATGATCTACGCCTTGAGAGAAAATTTCTTAAAAAATACACCAAGACAGTTTTAATAACTTCACAAAAAGTAATTTGCTTTCTCTCTCTTTATTAAGACGTATAAACTGGAATAAAGTTTTGCAAATCGAAAATTTTAACACGTATTGAAACTTATATTTTGAAACTGGCTTTTGGCCGTGACTTCAGTCGTAATGTTATTTACCGTGACAGATCTGGAGGTCCAGTGGCTAACAATGGTTTCTTCATCCCAAGAGTCGCTGGCTCGAATACCGCGCAAGATAAACGTAAGAAGTTAAGAACAGAACCCCCTTTTTTGTTTTAAGTCAGGAAAATGCATTACTGCATGCCCCGTCGCTTGGGGAGCGGCGGGGTAATGTCGGGTTCCCCCTCTAGACCACTTGGGGTATACCGACTAAAAACCTGACTGACTGCCACCTCACCCGCCTAGATGGGCGGGGCTGCGGGAACTGCGGTCGTCCGAAGACCCCCTTGTTGGGCAGAATAGAACCCCTACACTGTGCGTGGCCCGACACGCACTTGCCCGGTATTTTAATACAAAGTTAAATTAAAATTATCTGTGTAACAGTTGTGGCTATTGAAATAGGTAAGGTTAGTTCAAGTGTAATTGGTTTCACCTTTAGCAGATTATTTAGCCTTCACCCATCCATTACATTTCGGTTTGTGGTGAAACCCTCAATTTTTCTCACCCATCGCACCCTTCTCACGGCAGTGAATCTTTCCATTAAGGTGAGTTTCCTCTAATTGCAAACATAAATAGGATTAAAGTTGAACGAGACGAGACATACTGTTTCTTATCGTTGAACGCCATGGAATTCGGAGAATTTCCCCCAATTTGTTATTGACTTTTTGTCCAATTCTCATCGTTCTGGGAAGTGTTGTACAAATCTATACCTACCTTCATACTAGTCGAAAAGATAGAAACAAAAATCGATTATTTATTTATTATGACAGAGAAGGACAAACAAGCTAGCGGGTCACGTGATAGTAAGCAATCACAGCTGCACATGGACATCCACGACTACAAGATGAGTCGTCGTCGAAACACGGAGGCATAATCACCGCAAGTTCATAGGCACCGCCAAAACTTTTGAACTTAAAGTTTCAAAAGAAGATTTTATTGTTTCATTCTGAAATGAACTTTATTCTTTCAGGTATATCCTCTCACTGGCGCTAGCAGACCTGCTCGTCATCATCACCTGCGTTCCATTCACATCAATAGTCTACACGGTGGAGTCCTGGCCTTGGGGCGACACAGTCTGCAGAGTGTCTGAAGCAGCGAAGGATGTCAGCATAGGCGTGTCAGTTTTCACACTGACAGCATTATCTGCTGATAGATACTTCGCAATCGTGGATCCTCTGAGGAAATTGCATGCGACAGGTTAGTATGCTTGGGAGAATCTAGATATTAAAATAGAGTAATCCGATTCCGATCCGTACCCGATCCGATTCGATGTGGATCCGATCCGATGTGGATCCGATCCGAACTCGATCAAAAATGAGAATGCAAACGAGAACGGAATCGAACTGATTATCACTTTGTAAATTATGATCATTCAGTGATTTGAAATTATGATCAATTACTTCTAAACTTAGAAAGTAGCAAACGGCAGATGATTTGATTGCTTTGTACACAATTAGAGTTTAGATAACCTAAACAGGTACTTCTATTTCACTTCAACAAACGAATCAACTATTTGAAGAAAAAATTACAATTTAGACCAAGTTCAAAAAAACCCACGAGTAATGGAAGCAATGTTGTCGTGATTTATCTCGGAACAATTTCTGCGAGTCGTTTATTGGATCTCTATCTTATCGAGAACGTGTAGGGATCCGATGTGTGCCTGCCTTTATTCTTGGCGACTATGGTATGGTACAAGTCATAAATTGTTAGCGAGTAGAGGTCTTTAGTATGAAGCCATGGAGAATGCCTTGCCAGCCCACTAGTTTTGGTGGTCTGTACTTTGTTGGTATTTTTGTATCACTTATAACTTGGGTGGCCCCTTTTATTTTGAAGATCAATAAGTACTTTGTTTCACTATTAGGCGCCAACAAAACTGGTAGACAGACAGTCCTCCCACGACGCTATCCAAGTCGTTTTTTTGATCTTACGCGAAATTATGTTTTTTTATTTCCAAAACCACAGTAGGTACATAATATAAAATATGATGTTGCTAAACTATTACTAGTTTACCGGCAGTTCTAACTAACGCGCTAACGCGGCTCAACCATCTCATTAACAAACACTTATAATTATAGAAAACTTATAATCTACATTTTTACCCAAGATTTTTGGTATTCGCCGGATGCGAAGTACCTATTAGTGTATGTCTTATAACTTGACCCAAATGATATGAGAGTGATAAAGCGAGAACACTCACGGTATTGAATGAGTCCTTGTATATTAAGCTGAATCGAGTGGCGCGGTGATATTGTGGTAATTCGCTCTTTGTCTTAAAGGACCGACAGAGTTCAATCACATAATTTTAGAATTTCCTCCTCCATAGTCGGTCCCTCATTGTTACTGACGTAACTCTCCATCTGTTCCGACCTTGTGCCAGATGGAGAGCTGTGCTTATGGGCATTTCCAGGCATTCAGCTACCATCCGTCCATTGTCTCAGGCTGCGTTCTTTTGGTCTTTTTCCTTCCACCTTGCATGTCACTATAAGTTTTTCGAGGATGTCATCTGCTGTACAAAAGGACATGTATGGGACAGGCCGTTTTGACGAACTTTACGCCCTTTGCGAGAGATTCTCCCATAAGATGTAACAGTGTTTAGTCGCTTTAAGGACTTAAGGACTCTGGCTATTGAATCGTACATACCATGACCGTAACAGAACCATAACCAGCCGCATTATTTTGCTGTTTTCGACGTATAAGCAGGTATCTCCGATATATCTGACGTAGTTAACAGCGTAGAAATAGTCATCTAGCAGTTTTACCAAGAAAATAAAAGAAATGTAAATATTTCAATACACTACTTTATGCTTTATTTAACCATTAACACATTATAAAAAAAGGTATGATTATAATTGTAGATGCAATTGTTTCAAAAACTAACTTGAAACTTAAAAACGCTCTCCTAAAAACCTCGGTTTTAGACATGTCGCTTTGTACGTAGGGACCGTCTCGATCATTCCAATCGACTAAAAAACTAGGCACTACGCAAACTAATCGCTAAGCTATTTCTTCCAGGCAACCTGTAGATAAAGACGAAATTGACATAGAAAAATGTACCCTAAATTTTTTTTGATGCACACAGCATCGTAACAATTGAGGAAATCCTAATCTTAAACCTACAACGTTTGAGCTACCAAATTAGATATTAAGGCACAAACTCACTCGATTTATTATTTGCCTACTTAGTAAAGATTTCTCGTAGTGTACTTGATTAAGGCCTTTAAGAAGACCGCTACGTGTAGAAAATTTGAGTGGGAAATATGCTTAAAGTCTTACAAAGGAACATTCAAATTCAGATATAATCTAAAATTGTACTAAACGAAAAGTCTATTTATGAAAATACTTGAATCAACGTTATTTTAGTAACTTGTGGTACAAAAATAATGGTAGTTGCTGGATCACCTATCTATTTTGTCGTAGCCTTCCCTTCTCACTTTCCAAACTCCCGCCCTCCCTCCAATGGAACTTCCTCCTTCCCTCCACTCTTTTCTCCCTTGCCACTACTCTCCACATTCATTTCTGTGAGAAGGTGGTTACTTTCACGGTTCAGTTATCCCATTCTATAAAATGCTCTACCACTAATGCATTCAATTTGAAAAATAAAAAATAAACGTAACTTGGTTTACTAACAAAAATATTCATGACATAAAATTGACATCCACTTAAATCCTTTTATGAAAATCGCGCTACATCAAAACGATTTATAAATCACATACCCAATGCAGAATCCATTTCAAACGAAACCTAAATTGACAATAAAGCAAAAATGATAATAATACGAATAAATTCGAGGCAATTTTCTACGTTGAAGAACATTTTCTAACAAATTACTACAATCCCAGGGGTGAATCAGTTCTCTATTACAAGATATCTACCTAACATCCATTAGGATCTTTCGTTATCGACTTTTTGTGAACATACGACACGCCTACCAATGTCTCTTTGATGTCTTGCGGCGTTTTATTTTATTAGCGATTTTAACATATTAAATGATCGAATGTGATCATCGTAATTTAATACAAGTTATTTATTTATTTTATTATGATTCCAATTAAATAAAATTACAATTATTAATAAAAAAATAACGGGAACTTTACTAACATTAAAAATTAATTTTAAATCAAAACTAAAACTACTATTTGAAATTAAAAAGGCAGAGTACTTGTGGCAAAAAAAACTTATTTTTATAATTACCTATCATCAAACACCTGCGTGAAACCGCGGGGACCCAAAGGCTGTTACTTCGCTTAATAAGATGGATTTATTGATTTGTATCAACTACTATTAACTACTTACATTGAATTTTCGTAATGTAGGTACATACAGTTGCAGGGACACCTGACCTCCAAACGAATTAAGGATTAAGTTATCTCATGTCATTCTTAATGTATTTCAATGAAAATTTATAAAAATGTACATTTTGATTACCTTTTTGACGACCTCCGTCATCGTGGCGTAATGGTTACCACGCCATACCGCCACCCAGGAGGTCCCGGGTTCGATCCCCGGTCGGGTCATGATGAAAAACGAACTTTTTCTTATTGGCCTCGGGTCTTGGATGTTTATCTATATATGTATTTGTTATAAAATATAATATCGTTGAGTTAGTATCCCATAACACAAGTTTCGAACTTACTTTGGGGCTAGCTCAATCTGTATGAATTGTCCCTATATATTTATTTATTTACCTACGTCTAGTATTCGATGAAATTTTGTTGAAATCTGATTGATTAGAGTTACCTAAAAAACCTAATCCTTTCCTCTTTTGGGGGGTCAGGTCTGCAACTGTCTGGTCATTAGTTCTCGTCGAAGAACGATGTCGAGAAATGATGACGTGTAAACGATATTGCACAACTTGTACAAGTTCTTCTCCTCAAGAAATTGTGAAATAAAAACCTAAATAGAAAGAAATAAAAAATCGATCGATGACGAATGATGCCACATCTAGTTTCTAAATAACGTACATGTTACTTTATATCCGTGTTTGCTGATCGTTTAAGTCTACCCTAATGTTAATATGTTTCGTGACTTTGTTGCTAGTAATTAAATGGTGTGATGTGATCTGAGCTGTGCGCTCAATAAATGCAATGTTAATGAGAACTATTTAGTTTCTCATTATATAATATTGTTATTTAAGTTCTTATGAAATATAAATTTCTTGAACCATAAATTGTGAAATGTAAATCCGGCCTTATAGACATTGGAACATATTCTTTACTATGTTGTATGAAACATTATTTTCTTTGTTTTTAGAGTTTTATTTGAAACTGATACACAAATAAATAAGACAAAAAGATTCAATATATAAACATGTATTTTTGAAATCAAAGTATTCAATCCACAAATGACATTAAACAAAATCAACAATCGTAAAGGTACTCTATCTTAATACGAATTTTTTCATGATTTGATCGAGGAAACTAGGACAAATACTATTTTTGAAGAGTAATTTAAAACACAATTTTAGTTAAGTGAAATATCCTAATTTAGTAGCTAGATTCAAACAAAAATTACCAAAATAGTATATCAAGCGGTCATCAACTGCAGGAGTAGAAATTCAGAGACTGAAAGGACAAATTTCAGTTAAATACGGTCGAATAATTTTCACTTGAAATCTGGGTAACCCACAAGAGATTTCGGCAAATATATCTCACTCTATAAATGTTAAAATAAAGTTTATTTTATTTTTCACTGCCTATAAAAAAAAATTACTAACACCCAATTTCTGAAACGCATTTTTAAAGTTATTGACACATTTAATTATATCTGTCATTGGTGCTAATTCTGTCGTACATTTAACTAGACTAAACTAATTTTGACAGGACTAAAGGTGTTGTTGTCCTTCCTTGGTTTACAATTAGTGACAAAGATAGCAACACTTCTAGTCCTGTCAAAAATAGTTAAGTCTAGTTAAATGTACAGAATTAGCATCACTGTCAAACTAAGGAATTGTACCTAGCTTGCGATTGAATGTGGAATTGAAATTAAATAACAGGCTGTTTTCATTCTGCATAATATTATTTACTTTTCTACTGAAAAACTTCAAACTTTAAATTTTTGAACACCGTCCACTTTCCCCCGCTAAAGTGACTGATCGGTTGCAACTTACCTTAGCTACTTTTATCACTTTTAGGGAATAGCTCAACCTGAATATTCTATTATATTCTAACATATAAAAAAGCGAAATCTCCAAGGCGCTATACATATTTATTTGTCTAAAAGCCCGCTCCGGTTCATGGTTGATAAAGTAAAACATTCTTGGCGAAATGTGAAAGTGTCTGAGCGGTGTTATGTGGTCTATTTGCATGAATTTTGTTAAGCCTTTGTCAGCGCCTATTGTGTTGCCATCCTTTATATAATGCCCTTTTGGATATGTCTTAAAGGCTTTTGGTATAAAAACCTTAGGCCCATGGGGTTTCAGTGCATTGTCGTTTAGAACTGGGTGAAACCGCGGGTGACCCAAAGCCTGGCAGTTATCAGTTTACTCACTTAAATTATTTCTATTACTATTGTGTGTGGTGTGTATCCTGCCACATGGACCTACTCTGTTTAGGTTCTTGCCAGTTCTTCTTAGTATAACTTTATCGTCGACTGGCATAAAAAAGAAGGACGATTCAAAGTTATTACAATATTTTGCTACTCTGCATTCTTACAATAGGTATTTATTTGGAGAAAAAAAAAGGCTAACTTTTGAATTTCTTGCAACACTTCTTCTTGACAGGCCGTTCATGTCGGAAGTGCTAGGAGAAAAAAATATTTACGTAGAGATTTCCTGTTAATTACATGTACAGTCAGGTGCACGTCGAGCTTTACACTTGCATTACAATTTCGGCTCTTATGACATAGAACTTAAGAATGGTACAAAGTCCAATATGTAAAGGTCGACCTGCTCCTGACTGTACTATGCTTATTTTAATTAAAAAATTTGACTGCCCTTTGGGAATAGATAGTTATAGTCACCATATGGAACTTCTAATATAATCTATGACTTCATGAGCCTAAGGCCCTACATGCAAGCGCCGATTCGACTGACACTTCGAATATGTTTTTCGCCCACGAACGTTACGGAAAATATTTTATGGTAACTTTATTAAGGACACGTATGATACCTGTATCTAAGTAGAGTGGCAGTTGCGTCAACTCGTGGACGAATAATTCAAGCTAAACTTGCAGAATCACTAAAATCAATAACATTTGTGCCATTAGGTAATACAGTTGTAATTTTTTGACGACCTCCGTGGCGTAATGGTTACCACGCCAGACCGCCACCCAGGAGGACCCGGGTTCGATCCCCGGTCGGGTCATGATGAAAAACGAACTTTTTCTGATTGGCCTCGGGTCTTGGATGTTTATCTATAGGTATATGTATTTGTTATAAAATATAATATCGTTGAGTTAGTATCCCATAACACAAGTTTCGAACTTACTTTGGGGCTAGCTCAATCTGTATGAATTGTCCCTATATATTTTATTATCTATATATATAAAATGCTTTGTCCTGACTGACTGACTGACTGACTGACTGACTGACTGAGAATCAACGCACAGCCTAAACCGCTCATCGTAAAAATCTGAAACTTGGCAGGTGGACCTATTGTATGACGTAGGCGTCCGATAAGAAAGGATTTTTCGAAATTCTAACTCTAAGGGGGTAAAAAAGGGGGGCAAAGTTACTATGGGACAACTTGATTCCTTGGTCCAATCTACTTCAAATTTGGCATAAAAAATGTTTAAGAGAATTGATGGAAGACGTGATTCTTATTTTATTGAAATTCTTGAAAAAAATGTATTTTGTGGGTAATTTTCTTCGAGTTGATACTCATACTCCTTAGTGCTTTTGATTTCAATAACATTTCATTTTGACACATCCGTGAAGTGAAGGGTGTCATCTGTCATGTAATATTCTCTAGTATTTTATATATTATTACTGTGCATACCTACAGTCAACAAACTAAAGAGATGAGCATGGTAGAGTTATTAATTAACAACAAAGATTTCTATGCTAAAATTTTGTAATTACATAGTACAGTATGCATTACTATTGATAAATGAAAATTCGAGTAAATCCCTCACGCCATATTTAGAAAATTTGAATAATCCTGGCCGACATCACTTTTTTCTGTCACATGTTTTTTGTGGCTGACTATTAAAAAATGTAAAAAGATTTCTAATGTTATATTTTCCTTGTGTAAAAATAAATTACTCTGTTAAATAGATTTTTATTTAAATCTATCGTTATAACAATCTTTCATTGGCTGTACAAATGATGACAATTCCTAAACGAAATATTGGAGCACGCTTGACGCGTAGCATTTGAATATAAAGTGTACTTCAATAATATACTTCGATACAGCCTTCCAAATATAACTTTTAAAACAGAAGAGCTTGAAAGCAGGGGGGGGGGGGGGCGTCGCTGTGTCGCACTCTAAAACGAACACACAAGTTAAGCAACGTCGACCCTAGCCAGTGCTTGGACGGGTTGCGTCACCTCTAAGACTCTTAAAAACCAAACTGTGCCATTAACAATATTCGACACAATTAGTTTTATTCTGTTAAATCTATTAACAGAATGCAGCAGGGAATGACCTACGTAGACCTTAGTGATGATTATTACTGTGTAATTTTATTCTTTTTATTTTATTCAGTAATGGTAATTGCATAACGATTCCCAATAAAAAATTACAGTCTTCTTCAATCAGTTAAGTTCAATTTCTAAAACGTGATGAAAATAAAAATTACGAATTGTAACTAACATTATTTTGCTACGTTTTCTTTATCCTTTTGTTCATAGTGAATAAGCATTGATACGATCTAAACAGGTAATGATTGGAGACAGTGTCTCGAATCTTAATTCACAATTCAACATTATTACTCAACCATAATGAGTTTTACATCTTTACTAACATTTTAAAAAGGAAAGATTTGAATTTTTGTTTATTTTTTTTATGCCACAACGTTTTCAAACAAGCATACGGCCCGCCATAGTAAACATCACCGTAGACTATAGACGCTTGCAATACCAGGGGTATCACTCACGCGTTGCCAACCCTCCCAACCCCCCAAGAGCTCTGGAGACCTTACTCACCGTAGGAACACAACATGGCCGAAACCAATGCTATTTGACTACGATCTTCCGAAAGGTTGAGGTCCTTCCCCAGACGGGCTACTCCGATTTGAGCGGATTATCCGCAGTGCACTACCTCTCTTACATTCCCCAGACGGGCTTTTGTTTGTATTGGCAAACTCGGCACAGATACCAAACACAAGCCTACCTACTGCTAGGTACTTAATATATTGTGCATATACATATATGCATTATATTGTATATACACTTTCTACCTTTATTTATTTTTTTACACCTTTAAATGTAGGTATATATGTATACCAGTATATTAATACGCTTTTTTTTCTCTTCATTTATAGTGTTATTAATCTTTAATTATTTCTATAATTATTTTTTTTCGTCATCAGAAATTACAGATATTTTGTGTTAATTTTATATTTTCTGTCATTGTAATTTGTATCTTATAAATACCATTTTAAAAGAGCAAGTGCTAAGTTTCTTGTCAGTTTCTTCTTAGCACAAATCTGCCGTCTGAACTGGTGGTAGGAAAAAATGTGACGATTCGAAAGAGCTTATATTAGGCCTATTTGAAATAAAAATATTTTGAATTTGAATTGAATAAACTCAAAAACAACTAGACCGATTTGATAAATTCTTTCACCGTCGGGAAGCTACGATATTCCCGGGTGACATAGGCTATATTCTTTTTTAACAAATTACAGACCCCTAGAACCCATGCGAAGCCGGGGCGAGGCGCTCGTATTTAATATAATCAACTCTCATATTTCATTAATATTTTGCATCATACGTTAGTCATTCGTTGTTGTTAGTCTCAGTAAATTGTTCACTCTAGTGTTAAATTGTGCTCGTGTCTCCTTGGGTGGCAGCTGAAAATCTCGAACTATATTATGCGGAGCTGGAGCCCTGTTCAAGACGCATATCAACGATACATCCTCTTTGATATAGTGTTTTTCTTTATAATTTTGTCTATTTTTTTATGTCACTTCTTTTTTGGTATATCAATTTATTATTACAATTTTTTAGTTCACATTGTATCATCAGTGTTCATTATACAGTCCTCAGCTCATTAGATCAAGGTGTAGTTTTATTGCTACACCACCAATTAAGTTCAAGCACCGGCGGCGTTTGGTGTTAACATAGTCCTTTAAGCCGGAGTTAACACATGTGTTCCATTATCGCACACGTAGTGCATGGCATGCTAGACTCAAACGTCTAGACTTGTTTGTTTGTTATTACTTTTTTTGTATAGCTATTTGTGTGTGTGATAATTCGAATACGGATTTTAAAAATCGTCAATTTTATAATTCATACACGTAACAAAAACAAGGATTTGGGACATAGAGAACGCTGCTGGGAGACATTTAAATTTTAGTTTTTTTTTTATTCCACTAAGGTGGCAAACAAGCATACGGCCCGCCTGATGGTAAGCATCACCGTAGCCTGTCTATAGACGCTTGCAATACCGGGAGTATCACTCACGCGTTGCCAACACTCCTATTCCCCCCAAGTGGAGCTCTGGAGACCTTACTCACCATAGGAACACAGCATGGCCGACACCAATGCTATTTGGCTACGATCTTCTGTAAGGTGGAGGTCCTTCCCCAGACGGGTTGCTCCGATTTGAGCGGATTATCCGCTGTGCCCTATCTCTCTTAAAATTGTTGGTGAAAATCTTAAGTCTTACAAAATAAATGCATTTATCTATCATATCTAAATAAACGGCTTAATTTTCTAGATTTTTCCACGAACATACCGTAAAGTCAAATCAAATCGGGAACTAGGTACGAGTACACGTTTTATGGAGGTCAATACAATTTAAATGGCGTATACAAATAGCTATAAAACATTTATATTCCAATAAAACCTATGTAGTCTTGTTGAATCAACTGATTTGTTATTCTTTCCGTTTACATCATCCCGGGAATTTCAGTTTATGTACCAAAAATTTAATCTCTGTATTTTACACTACACTAGTAGCCAGAATCGAAAACGAATTTTTAAAATTTAAGACAAATTAAATGATAGCTGTCAAACTGAATAAAATTTTTTTTTTATAGAGCTTGAGATTTGATGTGTAATGTTAGTAAAATTATCATCAAATATAGCTAATTAATACATTTATTAATAGTTTTGCAGCGCCATCTATAGTAGATAAATGATGTTCCCATTGGAATGACATACTTCACGGGATAAAAAGTAGCCTATGTTGGGCTCTGAACCCCTGACAATATGTATTAAAATTTTCGTTCATGATTATCAAACAAACAAACAAACTCACTTTCTCATTAATAATATTAGTATAATTAGTATAATGATTGCAGAAGTGTAAGAAGTAGATAATATTATGAAGTACCTATAAGTGATTTGTGTGCATGAACATGTCTGTTTGTCCTGGTCTGGTTGCTTTCTATGTATAATAAGTATTTATTTACAAAAAAAAAGTATTTATGTATATATTTTATCAGCAATCTAGTATCCATAGTAAAAGCTTTGATCAGTTTGGCACTAGATGGCGTTGTGTGATTTGTCCAAGAATATTTATTCATTTAAAATATCATATACTTATGTATTTTCATCAAATGAAATATGTGAACAATACGAAGCTCTACATCCGAAATAATCTTACTTACCCACATGTGAATTGAAATGTAATAATTTCACCAAAAAAACATAAACAAATAAGAAATGCGCCTTGAGAATTTAATCAAAATATTCCTTGTTCCAACAATGAGGTGTTATTTCTAAGGCAATAAAATCTCAAAATAAATTTCCGTACACATAGTCTAAGACACGTGTACGAATCTAATTATATCAAGCCAGTATTGAAACCAAATGTATGCTTTTAGTTAGGGTTCCTTATTAAACTAACGAAGAATATAGCTACGAGACGCTGTAATTTACAAAGCTAACTAAATGTAGTAAAACAAAAATCTTTGATAGTATCTGTGTAAAATGGGAATGTTTTTTTTTCGTCCACCCCATCTTGTGCCATGTCGTTAAGGGTTAGATAGCTTGGTCGAAGGAAAATCATTTTTCGATAAAATATTTATTATTATTATATCGTGAACTATTTACATTTTTTTTGTTCAACACGTTGAGCTAACTGGATTCTCCTGTCATAAAAAAATCAATATCAATTTTTGAAAATTATTTTCCAATTTATTTTTCTATTTCTATTTAGTAAATTCTCTCAAAAGTATTTTCATAATAAGAATGGTTGTTGAACCGAAAACAACATTAAACAATAAAAAAAAGTACAATTTACTTTCGAAACCCGTTGTGTACAAATTGTTTCTTATACGCATCCTGTACTAATACTATACCAGATGTCCAGCAAGAGGCGATAGTGTAAACATTCGACTACATAGATAAGTGTGTTCTTTTTGATCGAGAAAATAGAATTAAATCGATAAACAGAGCACCTCAACAAGTCTGTTTTCATTGGCCAAGAATCAAGATATTTCCACCTATTATCTTTTGATCTAAATGTGTACAAGATGCTATTTATGAAAGGGTTAGGAGGAGGGAAAAATTCGACATAACTTTCTTATGTTATACACACAGGACAGGCGGCTTTTTATTTCAATTATATGAACGTATTTTTTTTTATTTCATACAGCAAACAGGCAAGCAAGCCACCTGATGGTAAGTGCTTACCACGGCCAGTGGGCCAATTCACGAAACAAGAACCGATTCTAGTTCGATTCAACGACACTCGCTGTCTCACTCAGACAAAATAGGAATTGAACGGGACAGCGAGTGTCGTTGAATCGAACAAGAATCGGTTCTTGTTACGTGAATTGTCCCACTGTTCATAGGCAGTAATAAACAGAGGCGCAACAAATGCGTTGCCTGCTACTAGAAAGGAATAGTCAGAGAATGAATAAGGGAATAAATAAAAGGAGAAGAGAAAGTTGGGAGAGGAATTTATTTGAATTAAGGAATTGGTCGCTGCTCGTGCGTCGACTACGTCACGAACAGCGCCCAATTCGAATTATGATGTTTGATTGTTTTTTAATAGTGTAATAATCACCGGTCGGGCTAGCCTATTTCATAAACGCCCACTCCAAAGATTGTAATGAGAAGTATAAAAGTAGAAAAAAAAAAATCTATACATAAGACAATTTTTTGGGTGTGTTCTGAAAAGTGTGGTGTATGATGTAGGCAACCGATATGAAAGGATTTTTTGAAATTCCCACGGGAAAGGATAAACGCACACGAAGGTGCGCGGGTTTCTCTAGTTATCTATATATATAAAATG
The DNA here is from genome assembly GCA_905163395.2 of Endotricha flammealis. NCBI lineage: Eukaryota > Metazoa > Arthropoda > Insecta > Lepidoptera > Pyralidae > Endotricha > Endotricha flammealis. The sequence goes on along the minus strand of LR990869.1, from coordinate 3,289,099 downwards.
CTTTGTCCTGACTGACTGACTGACTGACTGAGAATCAACGCACAGCCTTAACCGCTCATCGTAAAAATCTGAAACTTGGCAGGTGGAACTATCATAAGACGTAGGCGTCCGATAAGAAAGGATTTTTCGAAATTCGAACTCTAAGGGGGTAAAAAAGGGGGGTAAAGTTAATATGGGACAACTTGATTCCTTGGTCCCATCTACTTCAAATTTTGCATAAAAATTGTTTAAGAGACTTGATGGAAGATGTGATTCTTATTTTATTGAAATTCTTGAAAAAAATGTATTTTGTGGGTAATTTTCTTCGAGTTGATATCAATACTCATACTCCTTAGTCATTTTGACACATCCGTGAAGTGAAGTGTATCATCTGTCATGTAATTATAAATTGTGAATATTCAATCATAATGTCGTCTATTTCATTTCAATCATAATTCTGTTTGTGATATCGGAAAAACAGCTAAAATTCTAACTATGTATAAAGCGGACTGAATCATATTCATCGATAATAAATAGTAAGTATTTTTTTAAATATTATATTTTATAATATTTGACAGGGTTCAAGGTAAAATGGCATACATATTATCTCTTTCTCACTTATAGGAAATCTCATTACGTCGACTCGCTCTATTATTTCGTAGTGTTGTTGTAGGCTATTGAGGTTGTAGGTATTGAATTACCGATATACTTATACATTTTTTTACGAAAGTGGTTGGAAAATAAGCTCAGGAATATGGATCATATGATATTAGGTGATTACCGTCGACTATGGAGCACATAGATTCTAGGGTCCCTAACCCATTGCCGACCTATAACAGGAAAAAACAGGATATAGCGAGAAATAGTATAAGGAATGAGTTAGATTTTTTTTATACCACAAAGGTGACAAACAAGAATTTCGGATATTTCACTCCCCGAACGAAACGCATTGCTGCTTCACGTCAATATTCTGTAAAAGGGTGGCACTTCACCGATCGGGCTAGCCTATTTCATAAACGCCCACTCAAAAAAGATTGTAATGAGAAGTATAAAAATAGAAAAAAATATATCTATACATATTTGACAATTCTTTGGGTGTGTTCTGAAAAGTGTGGTGTATGATGTTCTTCTTCTTCTTCTTTGGGTGCCTCTCCGACTAGCGAAGGTTGGCAGTCAGCGCTGTGTACTCGGTTTTGTTTTTCGCGAGCCGAAAGATCTCAGCAGCACTCGCGATTCTCGTCCATTCTCGGATGTTGCGGATGTTGTGTATGATGTAGGCAACCGATATAAAAGGATTTTTTGAAATTCCCATGGGAAAGGATAAACGCACACGAAGTTGCGCGGGTTTCTCTAGTCTATCTATACAATGCTTTGACCTGCACAGTCCAAACCGCTGATCGTACAGATCTGAAACTTGGACAGTGAGTTCTTTGTATGACCGTAGACATCTAATGGGAGGTTTTAAATCCGAATATAAATAAACCGTTGTTGATCTTGGGTTTGCAGGAGAATGTGTGATGGGCTTGTCTCAATATTGTACCTAATGGAGCAACATAATGTTATTTAACTAAATGTTTTACAAAACAGCGGATTCTGCAATCCACACATGGATCTTCATGAGGCAAAATTTATTATCTTTTTATTTATAGCGCCATTTCCGCCATCATCAGACATCCAATGATTTACGATGCAGTTTAAAATTTCCAGATCAAATTCATATTAAACTTTTAACGTGTTTGGCATGGCTCACTTCAATTTGCATTCAAAATTGCATAAAATGTTAAACATATCGTAAATTTGGATTTAACACTTATCTTGCTAATGGTTGAGACACATTTGCTCCTACAATATTTTGCAATGTATAATTTTTTTTAATACTATTTTGGCTTGAGTTTCTTACGGCACTTCTCAATAGGCCATTCACTTCGGAAGTGCTAGTAACAAAATATTGACGTGCAAAATAAATCTTCTTGTAAAGTACCTACTTAATTGATACCACCTGTAAATAATTCTACTTGTAAAATAATTTAATTTTTACTTTATTTTTTACATCTAGTATTATACAATCGCCTCTGCCAATCCGCATTAGAGCAGCGTGGCAGAGTACGCTCTAGTCCCCTTCGATTGAAGGGAGACCCGTATCCCTGCAGTGGGATGATTATGGGTTGATATGAATACAATCGCAAAAGTAGTTACAAAATTTAATCATACTGTATCCATCCGCATGCGATGGCACACTTTGGCAATCACAGAATCGCATTCTTACTAGTTTCACAAGAAATGTGTCTGATGATTGTCAACCCAAAAACTATAACGATTAAGTTAATACAGTCACTGAATAATACTTACACTAATACCACAGATTATTAAATGTTATACAGTCAATACGCAGAAACTCTGGCCTGCATCCAGCAACTTCCTGCGACTTTAGATTCAAATTCTTCAGTTTATTACATTACTAACTTTTCCCCGCGGCTTCGCTCGCGTTAATTTTATGAAATAGATCTCGTTTGACAACAAAACAACCTAACCCAACCAGTAGCGCCATCTGTTGGCCGATACAGCGTCCTCTATAATAGAAAAATTCTTTTACCATTGGAACGACATACTCTCACGGGATAAAAAGCCTATGTTGGGTTCTGTACCCCTAACAATATGTATGCTAATTTTCATAATGATCGGCTGCTTAGTCAAACCGTGAAGGAATAACAAACAAACAAACTCACTTTCTCAATTATAATATTAGTAAGGATTGATTATATTGAACAACAAAGTATAAACAAATTAATCATAAAAGCCCGCAATTAACGATTAATGCCTTGAACAGGAACATAAATTGATTATTAATTATTCGATTACTTTGCTCCGTTGTAACGTAAATTGTTAAGAGTTACGACTAGGCATATTTACAACCAGTTGTATTTGTAATTAAGGTAGGCAATATTAACTTCCTATTCAGTTAAGTCTTAACTTTATCTTGGCTTAATTTTATTTGTTGGTAAAGGTCAAAATGGTCATGTAACAAAAGTTACTCAATTAAATAGTACCTTAATCTGATTGAGCCATACAAAATTAAAAACAGACATGTAGAAAACAAAAATCTAAATGTCTATTTGTATGGCTCAAATCGTGTTTTATTAAATATTAATGTATAACTATTATAATTATTATTTTTAAACTTAAATAATTTTTCCTTCTTCCATTGTACAGCGATTTGGTCATTAATGTTGTGCAACTAACTAACTAAAATAAATAAATAAACACAGCAGACATATAAAGCTTTTGATATTTCAAATCTAAATATCGGAATAGACCGAGATTCCCACTGGAAAGCGAGAATTGGTCGTTGTGAGTGCGTCGACTACCAACCTAACCCAACCAGTAGCGCCATCTGTTGGCCGATACCGTGTCCTCTATAATAGAAAAATTCTTTCACCATTGGAACGACATACTCTCACGGGATAAAAAGCCTATGTTGGGTTCTGTACCCCTAACAATATGTATGCAAATTTTTATAATAAAGCTTTTGATATTTCAAATCTAAATATCGGAATAGACCGAGATTCCCACTGGAAAGCGAGAATTGGTCGCTGTTCGTGCGACGACAATTTTTGGTAAACAACACGTTTGATAGAATTCCTTCTCCATAATAAAAAAAATAAAAATAAAAAAATAAATAAAAATAAAAAAAAATCGTCGCTGTTCGTACGTCGACTACGTACTGTCGACGCACGAACAGCGACCAATTCGAAAGCGAGACTCGCGCAACTTTGAGTGTATCCCGCGCAAACACAGTTGCACGAGTTTCGCAAGTTCTTAAAATTAATGTGATATTTATTTAGTAGATAATTATAATTATATTTAGTAGATAATTATATTTTGACGACCTCCGTGGCGTAATGGTTACCACGCCAGACCGCCACCCAGGAGGTCCCGGGTTCGATCCCCGGTCGGGTCATGATGAAAAACGAACTTTTTCTGATTGGCCTCGGGTCTTGGATGTTTATCTATATAATATGTATTTGTTATAAAAATATAATATCGTTGAGTTAGTATCCCATAACACAAGTTTCGAACTTACTTTGGGGCTAGCTCAATCTGTATGAATTGTCCCTATATATTTATTTATTTATAATTATTCCGTTTAGAGGCGGGGAAGCGTATTCTATCATTATGCAATGTTTTATAGTGTTGAATGACGAAAATTCGAACGAACTGACCTACTTGCAAGTAATTACAGATATACGATATAGATAGATTTTCTAAACTAATATTATAAAGCTGAAGAAATTGTTTGTTTGTTTGAACGCGCTAATCTCAAAAACTACTGAATAGAAAAATCCTTTTTGTGTTGGATAATCCATTTGTCGAGGAATGCTTTGAGCTATAAAACATTACGGTGCGACCAATAGGAGTGAAGCATCGAAGTCGCGGGCTCAGCTACTATATCATAAAAAGCCGTTTTTTTTAAATTCGATACCAAAATAACATTTAGTATAATCTTTTTTTTTAGGTGGCAGCAAAAGGGCTACCCGTTTGACAGTTGCAACCGCTATAGGAATTTGGATCTTGGCAGCTCTGCTTGCGGCCCCAGCGTATATCGGTTCCTACGTGAGGGCGTTTGTTGTCAATCCTACGACACAGGTATATAATAATACATTATTCAAATAAATATTGTCTTCAATGCGATTAAGGCCGCTTTTATATCTACAATAAATTGCTGCAAGCAAATGGCATATTCTGGTAACAAAAATCGTTTAAATCTAATATTAATCTCAAACGCTATCTTGCTCATACAGAACGAGCGAGATAGAAACTAGATTTTAACGAGAATATCCGCTGATCGCCCGACAATACTTGCGCAATCGATTAATTTGCTAGTCTAGCTAGACGTATTTGAAATAATTCTTGACAGTTCTCGTACCTTATCGGTTCTTTTCTCACCCGCGTATATATATTATTCGCGTAATAAATAGATCCCCACATAGGCTGCCTAATTGCGGAGAAGGCCCGCAAGACAACAAGTAACAAGTAAGATAAATAGATAGATATTCTTTATTTGAATCGATGAATATAAACATCTGAAAATCATAATTTTCGTGACATCCATTTCTCATTTGTTGACACCTCTGCGTTAAGTCGCGGTAATATTATCCACATGTCTGTTCCGCGACCGAAATTACAATGAATTTAGGTAATACGGAAACGATCTTGCAATAACTTATAACGTCCGAATCGCCGGCGACCAGTCGACAGTGCGTAATAGCTCTGAATATCGGCGTTTGCCAAAATAAACGGGATGCCAAATCCCACATAATAAAATCAGTCTGATTCCGCAAGTATTTCCTATGTTCTCCTGGAATTTATTCTAAGCTGTAAATAATAATGTAGACATGCGCCCTGACCATCACATTCAAAAAATTATTATAAGTGTAAACCCTCTTGAATAGGTGTGCATGTAGTGGGTGGTACAAAAATGTATGTCTAAAAGGGTAATCTTGCACTTTACGAGATATTACAACTCGGACTAGGGGGAAAACTAAAGGACAGTCATATCGGGCAACAAAAGATTCTTTTGTCGGTATTATTTCCCTTTTGTTAGTTTTATCCAATATCAATCTAATCTATCCAATGAATCTGAAAAGTGCCGACAGCGCTATTATCCTGGTAAAATTTTTGGTAACAATTATTATAATTGTTTCACGATGACGTATTTGACGAGCTAAATGTCATTCTATGTACATGGCTAAATAAATAGTTTCATTTCAATAAGAAAATATTTAATTATTATCTATTTTTCAGTTCCTAGTCTGCTACCCTTATCCAAACGAATGGGGTGAGAGTTACCCCCGGACAATGGTACTCATCAGGTTCCTGTTATACTACTCACTGCCGCTGGCAGTCATCGCATTATTCTACGTGTTGATGGCAAGGCACCTAGTACTGAGTACACAGAACATGCCTGGTGAAATGCAGGGGACGCAAAGACAGGTAAATTTTCAATTACCAATTTACTTTTAGACCGCATTGACATCTACAAGGACAGACGAAAGTCTTGCATTAATTATTTTAAAAACATTGGTATTGGTATTAAAAAAAACTTGTAAAATAACTGCAAGAAAGTGCATGAAATTTCATCACGGTCTGTCATGACTGTCATCACTGTCTGTCTATGACTGTCATTCGTCGACAACGGCCAGACCGACGACGGCTTAACGTGAAGCTCGAGATGACGAAACCCATCCAAACACTGGCTATGGTTGACATTACTTAACTTGCGTGTTCGCTAGAGTGCGACACATAGCGACGCCATCGAGCTCCTTGATTTGATTGAGACTGTACATTACAGATGCGTGCACGAAGAAAGGTGGCGCTAACTGTCCTAGCTTTCGTGCTAGTCTTCGCTGCATGTTTCCTGCCTTCACATGTGTTTATGATGTGGTTCTACTATTGGTAAGTATTTTGTCATAGAATAAGTAATAACCCGAGGTAGAATGCTCACTCTCCGCCCGCACCGAATCGCGTTACCTTAGAGCCGGGTATCGAGGCGGGTGCAATCGCAAAGGTGTGCGCTTAGTGAACGAATGTGTATACGTTATACGTACGATTTTATTGGTCGTGTACAGACGACATTATTGGTCTATGTAGTAGAAATGAGTACCTAATTATTTCACGCGCGTTGTATGGAGTGTCCGGGGTGTGATTTTGTCACAATCAATTCAATTCATTTATTAATTTGCTCACCACATGGCTTTAATGAGGTCTTACAACTAGTTGAAGTACCTACAGCATTATGGAGCATATAATATTATGTAAGCGCACTGCACATTTTCAGAGAGATATTTAAATTTAATAAAATAAAATCTGGCAAAAATTGTTAAAATCTAAATAAATAGGAGTTAGTAGTGTATTATAATAAAATGGTATATTAACATCTACTGTCGAAAACCTTTTGCAGAAAGTAGAAACATCTGTCATTTTCATAAATATAATATTTTATTTTGTAGTATATGTGATCTAAGAAGATATTAATTTACTGGTAACACCATATTAAAATAAGAGAGGAAGAAATGTAGGGCTAGCAACCCCGACACACTCCATTTGTCCGCCGCTTCAATAAAAGTACTATTAAAATTTATATTCATTACTTCGTATTTTATTTGGACAATATTGATATACAAGGCGTATGCACATCATATTTATTGCTCATTTTTATTGTTTCTAATTTTGGGATTTTTTGGAGTCATAGAAACGTCATTAAAAATACATATTATTTTCATTTTCAGTCCCACAGCTGAACAAGACTACAACGGTTGGTGGCACGCCCTCAGGATAATCGGCTTCTGTCTATCATTCCTGAACAGCTGCGTCAACCCAATAGCTCTTTACTGCACCAGTGGGATATTTAGGAAACATTTCAACAGGTAACTATAATTTATTAATAACTAGCTGTTACCGTTAAATAGTTGTTTTGTTGGTCTCTGTACCTCTGACTATACAAATTTCATCATGATCGGCTGCATCAAGCCGTAAAGGAAAAACAAACAAACAAACAATGCTTCATGGGTGGCGGTGATACTAACATCAAGTGACCCGCATTCTCGACTGCCAAGGTCATAAAAAAAAAACAAAAAAAAAAACTCACTTTCTCATTTTATAACATTAGTACCTATGATGTTAATTTATCTTCTTCCTAGCATCCGTTTTCTGATTACTATATATGTCCAAGCTCCAAGCCTCCAAATCTCTTTATTTTTTTTTCTTTCAAATTTTCATTATCAAATTGTAATTAAGGCTGGCAGTTACTTCGCTCAACGTATTTCTATCGCCATTCAGTGAGGTAAAAGCGTTTTGTTTTGTTGTCATTTTATTTTTGATTATATAATTTACAGTACAAAGTTTCATAGCAAAATCACAGAATAATAAATAGTACTAAAGTGTTTTTCAGATAGCATGGGTGGCGGTGACGTTTGAGTTATTCCATTTCACGCATGTTTATTCGAAACAAAAAACCGCGAAGTACAAAAAGAAATAGAAAAAGAGTGAAGAATAAGCGACTACAAAAAAGTAGTAAATTCAAATTTGCATTAATAATGATACAAATGATACATTTATTTTTAATTGCCTGTAAATTCCCTTCAAATCCCTAATGTCACCGTACCCATGCTATCTGAAAAACAGTGTACGGTGGCCTCGAAGATAGGAGGACCATGATTTTAGAAAAAAATCGCTTGCACATCTTGTAAGCGGGTCTTTTGTCAGCTCCGTCCTTTTCTTTGTTACCAAACGGGGTTTTTGTTTATTAGAGCCACATGTGTCCATTAGGATGTTGGATGTTGCAACCAAAAATCATCCTAAAGATCCTGCTATCCTCGAGGCGACTGTACCTACGTAGCAATACTTACAATTTAGTTTAGCATATAGGTACTTAATTCTGTTCTTTTTCTGATTGACCGCTTTCATTTGTTTGACTGTATCAGTCCTTATATTATAGACTATTGTATTTATTTATGCACAGTGGCGCCATCTATATAATACTTTTGATGAAATCCTTCGGGAATCGCGTACTTTTTGGGCTAAAAAGTACCCTATGTGTTAATCCAAGGTATCAGCTATGTACATACCAAATATCATAATTATTGGCCCAGCCATTTGAACGTGAAGGAGTAACAAACATACACATAACTTTTGCCTTTATAATATTAGTAGAATTTCTCTCAAGGGATCCTATATCGATGTTTTATAAATATTTTCGACCGACCTCCGTGGCGTAATGGTTACCACGCCAGACCGCCACCCAGGAGGTCCCGGGTTCGATCCCCGGTCGGGTCATGATGAGAAACGAACTTTTTCTGATTGGCCTCGGGTCTTGGATGTTTATCTATATATGTATTTGTTATAAAATATAATATCGTTGAGTTAGTATCCCATAACACAAGTTTCGAACTTACTTTGGGGCTAACTCAATCTGTATGAATTGTCCCTATATATTTATTTATTATTTATTTATTTTCAGGTATCTCCTATGCCGAGGGGGTTCGTCCCATGGCACCAGAGGGTCTCTCTCCCTCTCCACGTCACGAAGACTGACTTCGAGCAGGAAAACCAACATCAGCATGGTACCGAGAACGTACGTCTAATTAGCATACTAACAAAAGCCTAAAACTCAGATACTCCCAATCCCAACACTGGTGTGAACAAAATAATAGTAACATCCTGTGTGGGGCAGATCATAAAATGTTTTAAAACTAACATTAGCTAACATTTTATTAACATTCAAGGTACGAATAGTCACATAGATATCTTTGTTCTATAATATATCTTAACGTTTTGTATAACTGTTCCAAATAGTTACAAACGGTTACAACTCTAACGTTTCAAACTTTTTTCAACAAAACTTTATGTAAAATATTTGCACAAACTGTTTGAAACTGTATTTTATCTTGACGACCTTCGTGGCGTAATGGTTACCACGCCAGACCGCCACCCAGGAGGTCCCGGGTTCGATCCCCGGTCGGGTCATGATGAAAAACGAACTTTTTCTGATTGGCCTCGGGTCTTGGATGTTTATCTATATATGTATTTGTCATAAAATATAATATCGTTGAGTTAGTATCCCATAACACAAGTTTCGAACTTACTTTGGGGCTAGCTCAATCTGTATGAATTGTCCCTATATATTTATTTATCTTAGTATCTCCTTCATGATGGATACAAAGGTATTGGAAACTGGCTAGCGACACAACACATTTTTTTTTGTCTAGACAAAAAATGTAGTTCTTGAAGTGACCGCTAGAAGCGCAGTAAACTTTTTCATAGACATTTTTTACGCCGTCGTTAGCGAGAATTCTCGATGCCAAATTACGAATGCCTTGCACAGGGGGGAATTGATTGTGCGTGCAAGTTGTAAAATATTTTATTATTTACCTGAACTAATAGTAATAACCAGTTGAAAACTAACATAGATGTACAAAAACCTAGCGGTAGAATATGGAACTACAGGTTTGCCTATTCGACAATAGATGTCGCTACCTGATTTTTTTTATAAAGTAGATTTCTATATTATTTACAGGACTAGTGTGGGTCGAGATAGCAGCATTCGGTTACTAAACAACGGAGCGTCGAAACTCTGAGGAAGGAGTACTGGCCCAGCGGCCAACAATAACTTCGAACGCTCAAAGCAAAATTACAGCAGGAGCATCAAATACAAGACCAATAACATGGCGCCATTCCCAAAATGCTGTGAACACGAGAATGGTGTTTTGGAGACCAATCTCGATGGGAAAGATATTAGCAGTACCGAGAGTTTCTTCTTGCCTATGGATAGTTCGTATCGGAGCTAGTCTCGTGATAGTGGCGCTAGATGTCACTACTGTGCTGTGTAAATTAAGTTTGATTGTTGATTCACAGAGTACCTACCACAGGCTCTATTCATATTAAATAACATGTTGTTTTAATGTTTTTCAATAAATATTAAAAATAATAAGCTACTCTATAAATCACCATTTCGGAAACAAAACAAGAAGTACCTATGTCTGTTATTAAAAAGGATATACAGGCTGTTGTCTATGTTAGAATACAAATGTAATACAAACAATAACTTGAAATATCACTAGATAGTACTCAAACGGGCTACCTACGTACCCGTTGTCCGGGGTCCCTTGCCCCGCTCTTGCAGACACCTTGAGCTCTCTCCTTTTTTTTTATCAAATCAATATAAATTTGGCTATCGGTGAACGGATAAAAACAATGACACATTAAAATACAGCTCTGTCTCTGACAAATAAGTCAAAATTAAGATTGAAATGCTTTTCTAAAACTGGCTGTATACACAAATTCGAATAAATCATTCCATGTAAACTTCGATCACATGTGAAAAACATCGAAGTGAGAAATCACAAGCTGTTGTATGACATAATAATGGCCGCTGATTGTATGTACTTAAATATTTTTTTTATTTTCGTAATTAAATTTTGTTCTATATATACCTATAATTAAATCCAGGTTTAATTATTAAATTATTACTCTACACAGCACCTATATATTAAAAAAAAAAGATTTTTCTTCTAAGGAGACAAGGTCTGTTAGGTAATATATTTTTAATAAGGAATATGTAAATAACTACTTCTAGGAAAATTTAACATAGTAATGTATCAAATTGTAAATAACGTTTAGTATATAATTTTATGTCCTGTCCTATACAGTAAGTTTAATTTAATTTAATATGAAAACGTGTTTGCACTATTCTTAATCGTTGAAACACTCAGATATAATGACATTATATTATTTATCTGTATGATAGCGATACAGGGGAAATGTTACACACATTTTCCTTTTTAAAATCTAACAGTACTCTTTTCCTATCATATCGGGTCACCGCTTGAGAGCTGCCCGCGTACGCACACGCAGTTCTAGACCGCGTGCGAACGACGCATCCAGTGTATTTTACGGGTCACTTCCACGCATGCGATCAGGAACATGCTGTCATCCGCACGCGGTCCAACATCACAGATTACATAAACTGAATGTAGTTTTCTATTGCCGTTTAATTTTAAGCGAAAAATTATTATATAGTAAATATTAAAGTTGGCTATATTTACGGGAACAAAATCTATCAATAAAATCTGTAAACACTGCTTAATTTGTTTAAATGTTGTGTCTAAAGAACTTATATAAAGTAAATAACCTGTTTACTTTGTTCATCAACTCCTATCATCCCACTTCTAGGACATGGCTCAGCCAATCTGGTCAGCTAAGGACAGGTATTAGAATAGTGAGGCGCAATTTTCTATAATTTGTTTCCTTTTGTGTTCGAGCAAACTGTACTGTGCCTTGCTCTGCTGTGGTTTTATTGGCGAAGTTATTTTATTTACTTATAAACCATTATTACCATAATTTAACAATATTACGACTACTTTTATAACAAAGACTGTTAACAAATTATCTTTTAAAGACAAATCACTGAATAATAAATAGTATGACGCGAGTAACAAGATCTTACGTAACTTCTAATTTTCAGCATTTTTCACGAACTACGGGGTAACCATGAAAGTGTCCATCCGAAATAACACAACACGTAGTTCTGTCAAAAAAGACATTACTAGTTAGAATAAGGTGCAAAACTAAACGAATCGTCGTCGGCTGTCCGTACTTTCGGAATTTTGTTTCATGGTTGCCCTGATAATACATTGGCACATTTTGTAATTTTTAAGGATCTCTGAAAGTTAATACGAATTGGTCGAATACGAATTCGTTAATAAGTTCCACCATTACAAGTATGCGGGTGACAAAATAATTTATTCTATTTTAGACATTATTATAATTTATTGTTAAAATGACTAACATAATTGCGTTGTTACTTGTTTTATTTTAAAATAAATCATTAAATTTGATACCTTACAACATGTTTGTTTTATTTCTTTCAAAAGAAGATCCTTAGATAAACATTCGAAGAAAACTAAAATTATTTATGTACTTGTGAAACCCGCGCATCGTTTGCGTGTATTTATTTATGTACAGCAGCGCCATCTATATCAGACTTTTGATGAAATCCTACGGAAATCGCGTACTTTTCGGGATAAAAAGTACCGATGTGTTAATCCAAGGTATCAGCTAGCTACATACCAAATAACATAAATATTAATTAGCAAAGCCATTTGAGCGTGAAGAAGTAACAAACATACACACAACTTTCGCATTTATAATACTAGTGAAACCCGCGCAACTTCGTTAGCGTGAATTTATTTATACTCAGCAGTCATATTATTCCCGTTCCCGAATTTCGGGATAAAAAGTACCCTATATTTTATTCCAGGTTATAGTCTACCCGTGTACCAAATTTCATTAAAATCCGTTTAGTAGTTTTTGCGTGAAAGAGCAACAAACATCTATACATTCATACATACATACATCCTTAAAAACTTTCGCCTTTATAATATTAGTAGGATAGGATAGTAGGATTAGTAGGATAATTCATAGGAGGTCCCGGGTTCGAATCCCGGTCGGGTCATGATGAAAAACGAACTTTTTCTGATTGGCCTCGGGTCTTGGATGTTTATCTATATATGTATTTGTTATAAAAAATATAGTATCGTTGAGTTAGTATCCCATAACACAAGTTTCGAACTTACTTTGGGGCTAGCTCAATCTGTATGAATTGTCCCTATATAGGTATTTATTTATTTTATTAGGATAATTCATACAGCACCACACTCGCTGTCTCACTCATACAAAATAGGAATTGAACGGGACAGCGAGTGCCGTTGAATCGAACTAGAATCGGTTCTTGTTATGTGAATTGAACCACGGTCTTTAAGTAAGCTAGACTTGCTTGTGTTATGGGTAGGTACCTGACAACGGATATGTTATTTTATATATATACTTATAATTTTATTTACTTCGTTTTACTATCCGTGCTTCGGAGGGCACGTCCCGGCTGTCATCGGTAGATGACAGTCGTTAAGCCGGTGGTCTTCGGGCGGCTTGAAAACACCGGCCTCTGCCAATCCGCATTGGAACAGCGTGGCAGAGTACGCTCTAGTCCCCTTCGATTGAAGGGAAACCCGTATCCCTGCAGTGGGATGATTATGGGTTGATATGATGATGATGATACAAACACAAATATGACATCACATTAATGTGTGCCTCGAGCGGGAATCGAACCCACGACCTCTAAATTATCAAGATCAATGAAGTATCTTAAGTATCAAATTGAATAAACACGCACATTCTTAAGAAAGGTCATTATGATAACATTTTACTGTGCCATTCATAAAAACTTTGCTAATTAGCTTCTTTTTTATACCACAAAGTTGGCAAACAAGCATACGGTCGGCCTGATGATGGGAAGCCGTCACCGCACCGTAGCCTATAGACGCTTGAAATACGGGGGGGTAGCACTCACGCGTTGCCAACCCTCCCAACGCCCCCAAGTGGAGCTCTGCAGACCTTACTCACCGTAGGAACACAACATGGCCAATGCTATTTGGCTACGATCTTCTTTAAGGTGGAGGTCCTTCCCCAGACGGGCTGCTCTGATTTGAGCGGATTATCCGCTGTGCCCTACGTATAATAGTATAGTAGTCCTATCCTTTCTTTCTTACTAATATTATAAATGAGAAAGTGAGTTTGTTTGTTTATTTGTTTGTTATTCCTTGACGGCTTGACTAAGAAGCCGATCATAATGAAAATTTGCTTACATACTGTTAGGGGTACAGAGCCCAACATAGGGTACTTTTTATTCCGTAAAAGTATGTCATTCCAGTGGGAAAATATTTTTTCTACTATAGGGCGCTGTATCGGCCAACAGATGGCGCCACAAGTCACGCTATAAGTTGTTTTGTTGTCAAACGAGATCTACATAAAATTAACGCGAGCGAAGCCGCGGGGAAAAGCTAGTACTGTATAATTTAGTAGTTTCTTTATTTTGCTTTTAATGGAATCATTGTCTACTCAAAATAATCATCTGTGCATTTTTATACAAGTTTTGTATACAAGGAAACCAGGTCAACTTTGTTTGCATGTATCCCTTGCATATCCATGAGAATCCCGCTGTCCCGTAGGAATTTCGGTAAATCTTTTTTTATCGAACGTCTCTACGTCATACAAAGAATACACACTCCAAGATTCAGATCTCTACGATCAGCGGTTTTCGCTGAGCGGTGATCATCGTCAGTCAGTCAGAATGAATCATTTTAAATGTGTAAAATTATGAGGGTTATAGTTTTGTATGAAAAAGACTGGAATAGAAAATTACAATAAAAAAAAGATATTATAATATAAAAAATATGTTTATTTTTGTTTTTATCTAATATTCAATACTTAAAGTTAATTTACATTAAATATTTTACTTCCTAGATTCAACGTATTCCTTGACTTTGGGGAGTGACAGCACGGTGTCGCGCAATTTCTTGAACCGAGGATATTTCTCGTCGAGATCAACTGTATTAATGATCATCTTAAGCATATCGTAATATCCGGCGAACCAGAAGTCACCCCAAGTGAGCTGAAAATGTAAATAAAGAAATGTTCGTACAGAGAAACCGGACCACCAAACGAAGTAAGGATTAAGGTTTTTCATGTAATTCTCGATGTATTTAAACGTAAATTAATAAAAATGTACAGTCAGGCGCACATTTAGCTCTACACTTGCAGTACAATTTTGGCTCTTATGACATAGAACTTAAGAATGGTACAAAGTCAGGGATGTAAAGGTCGACCTGCTCTTGACTGTACATATTGATTACATCTAGTTTTCGATAAAATTTCGTTGAAATCTAATTTGAGTTACCTATCTAAAAAATTTTACTCTTAGCTGACTGTACCAGGATGAGGACGGCACAGTACCGAGGTTGGCGTACAAAAAGAGAGGCTATGCTCAGCAGCGAGCAAAAATGGGATGAGATGATGAGAAAGATGTTATTTTTACTTTTATCAATACTAACTAATATTATAAAGAGAAAAGAAACAAATTCAACTTGTCAGTGAAAAATAAACTTAAAAACTACTCTACAGGTTCGAAAAATTATTTCACTGTCAGAAACCTACGCTATGCGCGAAGAAACTTTAAAACCGTGCGAAGCTGGGACGGTGTGCTTGTTCAAAATAAAATACAATTTTAAAGAGTTACCTTTCCCGCGGCGAAGTGTCCATTGTTTTCTTTGATAATTTGATCCAGTTTGTCAGTGAAAGATGGGTAAATCCTCTCGATAAGGGCTGTGTGTTTCTTGGCTTTCACTTCTTCGTCCTGTTCATACCAATATCCGGACGCCCCTGAAAATTTTATTTTTGTTACGAATGTATACAAATTAGTCATTGATCAAATTTGTATATTCGACCAAATAAAATCCGTTCCAATATACCTACTTAGCACGAGATTTCCAGTGAAATTCAATGATAGTAAACTAAACTCAATTAATAGGTCTACAAACTCTATCGAATCGTCTCAATTTTTTCTAACACACATTATTTTAATTATTTTGTGATATATCTAGGTATACCTTATCATAGTAATATTGTGATCGTAATATCACAGCAGCATACGAAGGTAATATAATGTTGGGTTAGTCGCAATAAAGTCGTTTGAGATCGATTCATATCTATTTCACATCAATGTATATTTTAAATTAGGCAATTGTTTTAAGATTTTGTGCCAAATTGGAAGGGAATATGAAATGCCCGGGCATTATTATTAATAGTTATTAATTCAAAAAGATTAAATAAATTACCCTAATTATCACTTTGGCTGACATAATAAAATTAAATGTAAGTCTATACTCACAGCCACGCAAATCGCTGACATAGTCCACATTCTGGTCAATTTGGAAGGCATCGTCAATGTTATCGCCGGCCAGTCCATATTTTTTGCCGAGGTAACGGGCAATAGCCACGCTTTGTGTTAAGACCTTTCCGTCGATCTCCAACATTGGTAACTGGCCAAATCTAGTACCTGAAAGTGGTTGGAAAACTATGAAATTGAAGAAAGACTACTACATTCTCACAGAGTTGAATTTAACGAGACTCTGCGTCCTACAAAGTGAGACAAAAATAGTTTATTCTGTGGACCCTCGCGGGCACTTAGACACAACATTTACAATGAGAGCGTATCTACTACTACTTCGGCTTCACTTTTCCTGTGTCTTTCTTACTTCGTATCTGACAACAATTTCTTTTACTCTGGTGAACTTCACGAGAGTGTAGAGCTAACATTACAGTTATAACTTCAGTGGTAGTAGTATCATAAATACGGGTCTCCCTTCAATCGAAGGGGAATTGAGCGTACTCTGCCACGCTGTTCCAATGCGGATTGGCAGAGGCCGGTGTTTTCAAGCCACCCGAACGCACCGTCGACTTGGCCATCCGTCTATGACGCTTCTCTTTGAAGCTTTAATTTTATTTATATATCAATCTGTTTTTGCTGGTGTTTTTCGCTATGTGTTATCTTAATTTTGTCTCCAAATATACCTTCGCTATTATTCTGCTTGTGCTTGGTCATCTTGACTCAAAAATTATTATGTTATATTTACTCTTAAGTATAGCGTCATGTTGTGCAATAGGGTGCTTTGGTGTTGCAATACTTATTTTGTTACTATTATGAACATAATGTGAATAACAAAAATGTGCTAGATCATGATGTTTTTTTTGTGTCATTTTAGGTTTATTTTTCTTTTCAATGTGGTTGTACTGTGCTACAAACTTAGCCGAAGGCTAGCTAGTATCGAAGCTATTGAAGGTAATTGTCAAGGTATTAAAGGCGTATTCATTACTTCTAGTTTTGGCCACCGGCACAGATGAAGTTTGTGACCCTGTATGTGTTTCATCTTTTTCAGCATGTATTTTGGGGTCTGAAGCAGTGCTGTGAGTACGAGACGAGCCCTGTATGCCTACACTTTTATTTGCAGTTTTGGTTACTTTAAACACGACACTTACTTGGTTTCAACTCCTCCCATTGCTCTTTAGTCACACGTTTGTCTTCGAATGACTTTTCACCATATGCGAGCAACAAACGAATTGGCTCTCCCAGGCCCGCCACGTCAAAATAGGTCAACTTAGGTGCCATTGTTCTAGAAATAATAAGATTAAACAACTTAAAATAATTACGTTATCTATTTACCTAAATAAGCCTATTACATAATGTCAATGAGACCTTATCAAAACACTCACCGATTATTATAACTAAATAAACAATGACTTGTATAAATTAATTCGTAACGAACATAACGACACGTTTAAAATAATACGACACTTTTGTCAAATGAAGGCCGAGGCGCTTTATCAAAAACAAACATACGGCTTCAGTATGACTTCACCACCGTATTCGTCTAGTGTTAACTACACGTCGGCGAAGGTGTTTGTACTGCCTGATATCGTCTAATTAGTCGATAGAAGCTCATTGGTCATAGTACAGTCAGGAGCACGTTGAGCTTCACAATTGCAGTACAATTTTAGCTCTTATGTCATAGAACTTAATAATGGTACAAAATCTGTAAAGGTCGACCTGCTCTTGACTATTCACAGTCATATATCATTTTTGACGACCTTCGTGGCGATGGTTACCAAGCCAGACCGCCACCCAGGAGGTCCCGGGTTCGATCCCCGATCGGGTCATGATGAAAAAAGAACTTTTTCTGATTGGCCTCGGGTCTTGGATGTTTATATAGATGTTTAGATAGATGTATTTGTTATAAAATATAATATCGTTGAGTTAGTATCCCATAACACAAGTTTCGAACTTACTTTGGGGCTAGCTCAATCTGTATGAATTGTCCCTATTTATTTATTTATTTATATAGTTAGCTCGATTCGATTACTATACGCAACGTAAAAAAACAAAATATAACACAATTTAAAAAAACATGTTCTTGGTACAGTTAGGATAAACTGCAATAAATCGCCATTTTGATTTTAATTTAAAATTCCTTTAATTAAAATTTTAATTTTAAATCCTAATTAATTGGTCTAGGCGATAGGCCATGTTGTGTTCCTACGGTGAGTAAGGTCTCCAGAGCTCCACTTGGGGGGGTTGGAAGGGTTGGCAACGCGTGAGTATATACCTCCGGTATTGCAAGCGTCTATAGGCTACGGTGACGGCTAACCATCAGGCCGGCCGTATGCTTCCTTGCCACCTTTGTGGTACTTATAAAAAAAAAACATTCTCTTGTCACTTTATAATTTATCGTAGAGTATTTATCCCTTTTACTTATTGTACAATCCGATTTCATTTAGTTTAGTATATAATTAAAGCTAGAATAGTCTCTCAAGAGTACCTAAACGTAACAATATAATACCGATCTCTCAGGATTGGTTCCATGAGTAACCTAACTGGTCAGGAACATCCTACTAATATCATAAGGCGAAAGTTGTATGTTTGTTACTTCTCACGCTCAGATGGCTGGGCCAATATTTTTGATATTTGGTATGTAAGTACCCTTGGATTAACAGATAAGTGTACTTTTTATCCCGAAATGTACGCGATTCCTGTAGGATTTAGTCAAAAACTGATATAGATGGCGCTGCTGTGCATAAATGAATACACGCAAACGAAGTTGCGGGGGTTTCACTAGTACTTTAAATGTGTTACTAATTAATTATTAAATAAGTAGGATATAATAGGTACTAGTTTTTTTTTGTAAGTGCCTAATGTGGAGAACCCAGCAAGGTTTAAAAAAGAAATACCTAGTTGAAAATAAAAATAATGTCTTATTAATGCCATTTTTTGTAATGAATAGGAATCGTTAATAAATAATTTTAAATCTCGATAAAACTCTTTAGAAAGTTTTAAAGAGACATTATTCTTAACAAAAAAAAAACATGAATTGTAACTTTATGCAAGAAATACATATATCAGTCGCTTAGAGCAACGCGGGCTTCCGTCCCGGGACGGAAGCCCGCGTTGCTCTAAGATCAGTCGTGGTCAGTACCGAGTCGAAAATTAAGAAAATATTGAACAAACGTTAGAAATGAAGCTTCTGTGAAATTAAGACATTTTTCAAATTTTAAAATTAAAGATCTAAACTGGCCACATTATCGTACCTTTAAAAAAAATAACACTCAAAAAATATGATTACACTAATTCAAAATTTTACTAAAAACTAAACTATCATTTAAAATATTAAACTATGTTAAAACTTAATATCACTTACGTTCAGTCTTGTCACTACGAAAACTTTGACGAAATAATGCACGCAAGAAAAACACACTTCTTTTCTACTGTTTGATGTGATATGAAGTTAGTCCAGGAGCCAGTTCAAAAGTTCTAAACATTTTTGTTCAATTACAAGCCATCAGTTCCGACAGATATGTAGGTACCTACCTAGACTGGCTAGTAAGAAACTTATTTCTTGCTCTTTTAAAATGGTACTTGTATGAAATAATTATAGTAAAAAGAAGAAATTAAAAACAATTTTCAAAACTCGGTCCATTAAAAAAACTAGTGCCTGATTTTTGCAGTCAAAAGTAGTTTTGATTGTAACATTATACACATAGCAATTAAAGTTTTACATAACAATTAAAAAATACGTCACACAATGAAGCTGCAGCGTGTGAGCGCTGCTATAAAACATTTCAAGCAGTGAAAAATGCCATGGAAAATTTCGACTGGCTGTCATTACAGTCTCGTGTCTCATCGTCATCATTTAGAGCCACCGCCCACTTGTGATTTTTTAATCGGCCGATAGTTTGATCGTTCTGGGATTCAGTATTTCGGCAAATAGCTCCATACTGTTTCCAGAACGATCAAACTATCGGCCGATTAAAAATCACAAGCGGGCGGTGCGGTGGCTCTTACTTATCCTGTTCCCACAAGGTTTAGTCTGTTTTTTCATTTTTTAAATTATAAATTAAAAACTTCTTCATACAACTCCTCGTCTATAATGACTTAACAAAACCATACTGAACTGTATGCCTTATCTAAAAGATATGCATCGTTCTGATAAGAATACACATACAAATAAATATGGCGTGATGATAAAATAGGCCCCCCGTAATATATAATCATAAAGTTCTAATTTTATTTTAGTTTTTCGGTTTTCATCATGAGATCAGTTTTATTGACTTTAAGCAGATGTATTGATATATTATGTGACTTGGAGGATAGTACTCCCAACGGAGCCAGCTTGTTTGCCAGCTTTGTGGTAGGTATAAAATATATATTTATATGTATATGTCACGTCGCTTCTTTAGTCCACGTAATTATGGTTTCTGGGATGGTGAGTTGCTCTTAAGTTCTAATAATTATATTTTCATATTCATCAGCCTGTTTGCCAGTTGGGCAGTAAGGTTCTGGAATGGTGACCGCGTACCGGGAAGCGCAGTAATGGCCGCCTAAAAGGTAGTCAAACGTAAAGAAAGTTGCAGGAAGCCGCTGGATGCAGGCCGTTGCCAACCGGTCGCGCTGGAAACGTTTGGGGGAGACCTATGTCCTTCTTGTGGATATTAGACGGGGTACCTCTCCCAGATACTCATAGAAGTGGCATCAAAATCTGTCCCGGCAGTTCCAAGATATGGATACTAAAAGATACGAAAAACCGTAGCAGTAAGGTTAATCATAAACTGCCATTTATCTCGGAACTGCCGGGACAGATTTTGATGCCCCTCCCCATCAGTATCTAGAAGAGGTACCCCATCATAAATTGCATACCCACATCGCTGTTGGTTCATAGACCACGTCCCATATAAAAACGCCCATGTCCATATCTCGGAACTGCCTGGACAGATTTTGATGCCACTGACCATGAGTGTCTAGTGGAGGTACCCCGTCATAAATTGCATAGCCACATTGCTGTTGATACTCTCAATATTAAAAAAACCGTAAGGTTTTTCATAAACTGCCATTTATTTCGGAACTGCCGCGACAGATTTTGATGCCACTTACCATAAGTGTTTAGTGGAGATACCCCGTCTTAAATTGCATGTCCACATTGCTGTTGATTCTCTCAATGTGAAAAAAACCGTAAAGTTTTTCATAAACTGCCATTTATCTCGGAATTGCCGTGACAGATTTTGATGCCCCTCCCCATGAGGGTCTAGTATCCTGTCACAAATTCTATACTCGTTTTGCTATTGATACTTTCACTGTGAAATAATCGTAGCAGAAAGAATTTTATAAGACTGCCATTTATCTCGAAGCTGCCGGGACCGATTCTGATCTTTCTTCACATGAAGGTCTAGTTAAGGACCCTTATTAGAAATTCCATATCCATGTTTGTGTTGGTTCATAGACCACTTCTGCCCAGTCTCCACTTATGATTCAAAATTATGTTCACCAGTTTACCAATTTCTGGTTCTGTTGGTATATTTTTATGCAAAAATGACTCACTGAATGACTTTGAGTTTAACTATAATAATTTTAGATTATTTGCACATTCCATCATAATGTTCATAAATGCCAATAGCTGGCGAAGTTGCCATGAAAAAAAAACATTTTGTGGTGTTCGGGACATTTTGCGACTAGGGAACATTTTGCGAAAGGGACATTCTGTGACGAAAGGGTTCAGAGTGGTGCTTGCTGGTGGTGAGTTTTAGTAAAATTGCGTAATTTTATTAGGACATTTATGGCCATTTTCATCAACAATTCCTAAAATTTAAAAGTCTCCTAACGGCTTTTGTATGTATTTTATTAATTCTTAGTTAACTATACAATATACTTATTCTTCGTATGTACGTTTATGACCGGTATTATACATATATACGGCAAGTTAAGATATTTTTACATGATATACATGACAGCCTGCAAACTGCAGACCATACTAGCCATAAGGTTTACCGGCCTCTTTGCACAGTGCACTGCACACTGTCTGCCTTGCTGCGATCACCAACTCCCCCAGGAGCTGATTGGAGCAGGTGGTGATTCTTCCGAAACAAATGTATATTGTGGTTAGGGCATAAAATCTTCACGCATGAATTTTCATCTGTGCCAGCTACACATTTTTCAAGTTATGTAAAATAAATCTTGTAAATAAATTATTTAACTGCTGTATTTTATTTAAAGTGATGTAGTAAAAGAAATAAATAATTAATACTCTTTATTCACCAAATACGTACGTGTACATACATTACAATAAAAATAAAATTAAACAAATTTCTTTTCATTTATAAATCGGTCTTTGGTGCATTATCAATAAATTTCTTAACCTTTGGGAGGGTTACTATGCTGTCATATAGTTTCTTGAGTCTTGGGTATTTCTCATCCAGGTCTGTGGCCTTGAGGATCACCTTGATTAAGTTATAATAGCCGGCGAACCAGAAATCACCCCATGTTAGCTGAAAAAATATTTTAGATTAAGAACAAATCAGCACTACTTCCTGTTTTTTTACCAACGACCCCGAGCGTAGGTTTAACCTAATTGGAACTTTGTATGAGTTAGGGATTATCTACGCTAGGGGTCATTGGTAAACACGGGCGTAAAATGTCTCTATAGACGCACTTTGAACAGACCATTTTTTTCTGCGACCATAAACGGCTCTAGCAATTTAGTTTGCGCTCTGAGGGCCTATTCTCGCAACACAATCTAAAATCAAGCTCAAGTGCATCTTGCTCATCCAAAATACAAAACGAACGAGCTAGCTTTGATTGAGACCACATTTTAACTGTTTTTATTACCTCCGTGAGTTTCAATTCAAAATTGTAATTTACAATACCTATACAAATTCGTTTATTAGCAAGATTAAATTTACAATGTAAGTCTTAAATTAAATATGCTTGAACTTAATCACCCTTTCCGTATCGCTAAAACATTTGGGCACGCGTACTTTACATAATTTTATTACTTTTCGTCATAAAACATTACAATTTGTTTTTTCTTTTGTTTTTTCATTTCTTATCTTATATCATAATATCGTTTATTTGTAGGTTTTAATTCATTCATTCATTTACATTCTAAATATTCGTTATCAGAAACTTAGGTACCTTCCCAGCAGCAATGTGTCCATTATTTTTCTTAACGATCTCATCAAGTTTGTCCGTGAATAATGGATAATTCTTCAGTAGAAACTCATCGTATTTCTTAGCCTTCAATTCTGCATCTTGCTCGTTCCAAAAGCCTTTCATTGCTGAAATTTAATTTACAAAATTAATTATAGACTTCGTATACAATGATGAAATTCAAAAGTATTATGTTAATGCATTAGGCACACAGAAAGCAAGCTGGCAGCCTACCAGCGCTTATAGAAGCCTATCCGCGCAGGTAACCGGCGCAGGCAGTCTCTATGAAACAGCGCCGATAAGCGCCGAACGTCGCCGACAAGTTCCGACAATCTTCGACACGCGCTGGTCGGCGCTGGCACCGCCATACACATTTGACATAGTCATACATAGACTCTGCTTCAATCTGCTTGCTTTATGTAGCTGTTACCTGCGCGGATCGGCTCCTATAAGCGCTGGTAGGCTAGGTAGCTTTCTTTCTGTATACGGCCTTACTGATGATTACTGCATAGTCAAAGTCAAATGTTTTTTTTTTCAAATAGGCCTAATACAAGCTTTCGAATTATCATATTTTTTGTCTACCCCTAGTTTATACGGCAAAGTTGCACTATGAAGAACTGGTCACTTTAGGAAGCGGCGGGGTCTTTCCTCCCAAGGACACGTGAGGAATATACTGATAAAAAATTTGGCTGACTATCATCTTTTCCGCTAATAATGACAGCGCGGCTAAGGAAATTAACGATACTAATTTAACCTAACCAACCCAGAGAATCGAGAAAAAAGAAACGACAGAAACTTACCAATACGGATATCATTAAAAAAATCGACATTCTGGTCTATTTCAAAGGCTTCTTCAATATTTGAGCCAGCTATCCCATACTTGTGGCCGAGGTACCTAGCGATAGCCATACTCTGTGTATATGTCTTTCCATTGAGCTCCAAGACTGGCAGCTGACCAAAGGGGGTAGCTAGAACAATGAGATGGATTAATTCTTATGGTTTTTGTCAATTAAAAATACTTAGGTACTTTTTTAATTTGTTAAGTAATATAATTCTTCAAGTTTACATTGTAGTGTCATTGGAAAGAAAGTTGATTCTATGAAAGTTATTTCTTCTGGTAATATTGTACTTTATCGTAGAAAAAGAGCTAGTTGAGTTAATAATACTAAACACTGGTACCGATAAGCTTAATCTAAATGATAAATCTAATAAATGCTTCGCACTATGACATGGGATTATTTGAGAGGAACATTAGAGGTCTCGTCAGAGGTGGGCAACGCATTGATAGCGCCCTTGGTGTTTCTGATGTCCATAGGCGGCGTTGACCACTTTCCATCAGGTGGCCCGCTTGCCGGTTTGTCTGCCGTAAAACTTTAAAAAAAAAACTTCTGCATCCACAAAAAATTACGGAAATAATCATACTAATATTTTAAATGAGAAAGTGAGTTTGTTTGTATGTTTGTTTGTTATTGCTTCACGGCTTGGATAAGCAGCCAATCATTATGAAAATTTGTATACATATTGTCAGGGGTACAGAGCCCAGCATAGGCTAATCTTTATGCGGGCGAAGCCGCGAGTAACAGCTAGTTCTTACTAATATTATAAATGAGAAAATGAGTTTGTTTGTTTGTTTTTTATTCCTTCACGGCTTGACTAAGCAACCGATCATTATGAAAATTTGCATACATATAGTTA
This sequence comes from Endotricha flammealis, assembly GCA_905163395.2. Taxonomy (NCBI): domain Eukaryota; kingdom Metazoa; phylum Arthropoda; class Insecta; order Lepidoptera; family Pyralidae; genus Endotricha; species Endotricha flammealis. The sequence goes on along the minus strand of LR990869.1, from coordinate 3,264,006 downwards.
GGGGTACAGAGCCCAACATAGGCCACTTTTTATCCCGTGAAAGTATGTCGTTCCAATGGGAAAATATTTTTTCTACTATAGAGGGCGATGTACCGGCCAACAGATGGCGCCACAAGTCGCGCTATGGGTTGTTTTGTTGTCAAACGAGATCTATGTCATAAAATTAACGCGAGCGAAGCCGCGGGGAAAAGCTAGTATAAAATAAAACATAAGTCTCTCTCGTATTTCTTGTCTTTGATTAGAAATTAAGACCCGATTATATAATTCAAACAGTCCATTATAAAAAACATTGTGAATAAAAGCAAACTTTATAGACTTAAAACTCACTAGGTTTAATTGCAGGCCACTTATCCTTGGGAATACGATTGTCCTCAAATGATTCCTCTCCATATGCCAGCAGGTAGCGTAAAGGCTCTGCCACGCCTCTTATATCAAAATAACTTATTTTAGCGACCATTTTGTATTCTGTAAAAAGTATTTATGTGTGAGAATATATTTAGAAGCAATCTATTACCTACATGGGTAGGTAATAGATAGTACAAGCTTTGCTTACTTTGGGACTAGATGGCGTTGTTGTGTGATTCAACCAAGTTTTTACTTATATTATCGTAAAGTGCCTGTCCTTTTCATATTTACGATTCATCCATCTTGCTTCTAACATTAGCTGCTATACGCTCCTGGCCTTACCATGATTTGCATTTTTTTTTACAAATATAGTCATAACCTTGATATGTGTTGAAATACCTACTACATCTCTATCACAGAGGTTATATGACTGAATGTGTACCTAAATATGATCTAAGGACCGAATTGATAACACGGATATTTAGATTTTTGTATCAGCACAGATTTTTAGTTTTCTTTTTTAATATACTAACTAGGTAGGTATATTAAAAAAGAACTTACCTATATATTTTTTTAAAGATTTGAACAGAAGTTTTTCTCAACAAATTTTAATAAATTTGTACTTTTATACAATGAATAAAAATGAATTACTTATGATTAACAAAAAATATTAGCAGCTTCGAAAATTTTTAATGTATAAAATAATGTGTTAATCTCTGTGAATTATGTATTTTTTTTTATACTTGAAATTTAAAGATTTATGGCCACTTTTCACTTTTGTTTACACTACTAATAAACTAATTTGTACATTAAAATTAAACAGAACTAACAACTAAATATTAAAGCTAATAATACCTACACTTACATTCAGTCTTGTCACTACGAAAACTTTGACGGAATAATGCACGAAAGAAAAACACGCTTCTTATCTAATATTCGCTGTGATATGGAGTTAGTCCAGGGGCCCAATTCTACTAACACAAATGCATTAATAGACTCTCAATGGTGTCTCAATCGTGTCTCAAAAGAATGCCGATAGTGTATCAGTGGAATATTTAAACAATAACATAATGTTTAATTTATTGTTTAAGTCCATAACAAATGTCAAAAACTATTCCACTGATACACTATTGGCATTCTTTTGAGACACGATTGAGACAACATTGAATGTCCATTAATGCATTTGTGTGAGTAGAATCGGGCCCAGAGCCAGTTCAAAAATTAAAAACATTGTCACTTGCAATGAGGGACATGGAGTAGTTTGTCCAGCGAACTTCCCTATGAGGCTGACATAGTCAAGCATGGCTAAAAGCCTCAAAGAAAAATAGAGAGAAAAAAGCTCTTTCGAATCGGCTTTTCTTATCCTACCATTCCGTTCAGGCGCCAGATTTGTACTAATAAAAAGTAGTAAGAAACTAGTACTTACTTGCTCGTTTAAATTGGTACTGGTATGAAATGATTATAGTGAAAAAGAAGAAATTAAAAAACAATTTTCAAAACTCGGTCCATTAAAAAAACTACTGGCTGATTTTTGCAGTCAAAAGTAGTTTTGATTGTAACATTATACACATAGCAATTAAAGTTTTACATAACAATTAAAAAATACATCACACTAATGAAGCTGCAGCGCTATAAAAATTTTCAAGCAACAAAAAATGCTATGGAAAATGTCGACTGACTGTTATTACAGTCTCGTGTTTCATTGTCATCATTCACTAATCCTGTTCCCACAAGTTTTAGTCTGTTTTTTCCTTTTTTTATTTTATTTAAAAAAAACTTCTTAATACAACTCTTCGTCTATAATGACTTAACAAAACTATATTGAACTGTATGCCTTATCTAAAAGATATGCATCGTTCTGATAAGAATATACATACAAATAAATATGGCGTAATGATAAAATAGGCCCCCCGTAATATGTAATCGTAAAGTTCCAATTTTATTTCATTTTATCATGCATTATCACGATCAGTCTTATTGATATGCTATGTGACGTGGAGAATGGTACTCCCAACGGAGCCAATCCTTGAATTTAAGGAGTCATTCTGAGTCATTTTGTTTGACTGTTGATCTCATCAAATATGTCACGTCGTCGCTTCTTTAGACGACGTATCGTCTCTGGGATGGTGGGTTGCTCTTAAGTTCTAATAATTATATTTTTGTATTCATCAGCCTGTTTGCCAGTGGGGCAGGAAGGTTCTGGAATGGTGACCGCGTACCGGGAAGCGCAGTAATGGCCGCCTAAAAACGAAAAAATAATGCAGAGAAATGCAAATGACGATGCAAGTTTGGCGGCCTATGCCCACTTGACCCACTTCACTACGTTTGGTCAAGCTATTTCCCGTCTGTTTGCAAAAAAAAGCCGGTTAAGTGCGAGTAGGACCCTCGCACAGAGGATTCCATACAAACTTGAAGATATCTAAATAGATTTTTGCAAAGTACGGTCCAAACCTTCAGAAAATTTACTTATGATTCAAAATTATGTTCACCAGTGTACCAATTTCTGGTTCTGTTGGTATATTTTTGTACAAAAATATATCGTACCTCTTTTTGTTTTCTCTCATGAGAATGACTCACTGAATGACTTTGAGTTTTAGATTAAATTCACATTCCATATGTCCAAAATTTCCAATAGCTGGCGAAGTTGCCATGAAAAAAAAAACATTTTGTGATGTTCAGAGCGCTACTGGTTGAGAGTTTTCGTTCACTTATGGTCATTTTCACTAACAATTCCTAAAATTTTAAAGTCTCCTATCGGTTTTTTTTATGTACTTTAGGAATTGTTAGTTAACTATACAACATTATATTCTTCATACGTCTATGACCGGTATATTCTGCAAGTTGAGATATTTTTACATGATATTCCCACATTTAAGACAGCCTGCAGAATGAAGACCATAATAACCATGAGGTTTACAGTGCACTGCACACTGTCTGCCTTGCTGCGATCACCAACTCCCGCAGGAGCTGGTGATTCTTCCGCAACAAATGTATGTATGCTGGTCAGCACCAACTCTCCCTATCTTGCTGAAATTACAGCTCCCGCAGGTGCTGGTGGTTCTTCCGAAACAAATGTATATTGTGGTTAGGGCGTAAAATCTTCACGCATGAATTTCCATCTGTGCCAGCTATTCATTTTACAACTTAAGTTAAATAATTAAAATAACAGCACATGTCGTTACTAAATTATGTAATTGCTGTCTTTTATTTAAAGTGACGTAGTAAAAGAAATAAATAATAAATAATAATACTCTTTATTAATAAATATAATTAAACAGATCTCTTTTCATTTAGAAATCGGTCTTTGGTGCATTATCAATATATTTCTTAACCTTTGGGAGGGTTACTATGCTGTCATATAATTTCTTGAGTCTTGGGTATTTCTCATCCAGGTCTGTGGCCTTGAGGATCACCTTGATTGAGTTATAAAATCCGGCGAACCAGAAATCACCCCATGTTAGCTGAAAAAATATTTTAGATTAAGAACAAATCAGCACTAATTCCCGTTTTTACCAACGACCCCTAGCGTAGATTTAACCTAATTGGAACTTTGTATGAGTTAGGGATTATCTACGCTAGGGGTCATTGGTAAACACGGACTTAAAATGCCTCTATAGACGCGCTTTGACCAGACCATTTTTGTCTGCGACGATAAACGGCTCTAGCAATTTAGTTTGCGCTTTGAGGGCCTATTCTCACAACAAAATCTAATATCAAGCTCAAGTACTATCTTGCTCATCCAAAATACAAAACAAACGAGCTAGCTTTGATTGAGACTACATTTTAACTGTTTTTATTACCCCCTGAAGTTTCAATACAAAATTGTAATTTGTAATACCGATACAATTGGTTATCCGAAACTTACCTTCCCAGCAGCAATGTGTCCTTTATTTTTCTTAACGATCTCATCAAGTTTGTCCGTGAATAATGGATAATTCTTCTGGAGAAATTCCTCGTGTTTCTTAGCCTTCAACTCTGGGTCTTGCTCGTTCCAAAAGCCTTTAACCGCTGAAATTTTATTTACAAAATTAAATCTATGATGACTTTGAATTTTTTATTGTTTTAAGCTCAGGCGTTTGGTCCCCCAATTGTCATTGTCAGGACTTCTTGTGGTTGAGATGATGATGATGAAGTCAGGAAAATGCATTACTGCATGTCACTTGGGGGATAGACGGTCTTTTGCGCACTTCCCTCCCAAGGACACTTGAAGAATATACTGATTATAAACTTGACTGACTATCATCTTCTCCGCCATATGACAGCGGGGCTGCAGGAACTGACGATACCTCAAGGATTTCATAATATCTACCCAGAGAATCAACAAAATATAATCAATTGCAGCAAAGAAATAATAGAGGCTTACCAATACGGATATCATTAATAAAATCGACATTCTGGTCTATTTCAAATGCTTCTTCAATATTTGAGCCAGCTATACCATACTTGTGGCCGAGGTACCTAGCGATAGCCACACTCTGTGTATATGTTTTTCCATTGAGCTCCAAGACTGGCAGCTGTCCAAAGGGGGTAGCTAGAACAGAGAGATGATTAATTCATTAAAAGGTTTTTTCATTATTTGAGGGACACATATCATCTACTGGTTATTTATTGCTCTTTAGAAAAAGAGTGCTATGAATACCGAACATTGGTACCAATCGCCGAATAACCTTAATAACAGCTACAAAAAGATGGAGTCTAAAATTAAAAATTAATTATTAGTTGGAACGAAAATTAAAAATTGTGACGATTCGAAAGACCTTGTATTAGGCCTATTTGAATAAAATTATTTGACTTTGCACTTTGAAATAATATAAAATTCTCTATGAATTAGATCTCTAGAAAACATGTCTCTCACGTATTTCTTGTCTTTGATTAGAAATTATGACCCGATTAGATAATTCAAACAGTCCATTATAAAAAACATTGTGAATAAAAGTAAACTTTATAGACTTAAAACTCACTAGGTTTAATTGCAGGCCACTTATCCTTGGGAATACGATTGTCCTCAAATGATTCCTCTCCATATGCCAGCAGGTAGCGTAAAGGCTCTGCCACTCCTCTTATTTCAAAATAATTTATTTTAGCGACCATTTTGTATTCTGAAAATAAGAACAATATTTAAATCAGAGAGTACTTAATTAACACATAGTATTTCTGTTGCTTGCAGAATTACTCCTGCAAATGCAACACTTATTTTAGATGTTTTAAACCAGTTTATAAATCTGTTAAAGTTTATCAAAATTGCCATTTCGCCATTGGTAACCCCCTGTAATCATACGCATAGTTATTTTTTATTTTATTTATGTGGTTCGCAAACTGGTTGCTACAGAGTACAATCGACACAAGTGAAATTTTGAAACTAATCGTTGCAACAACCCACTATGAGCGAACACAGCTTGCACATGAAATTTTACTCGCCGAATATGTCAAAGTAAACCTTATTTTTGCTGTAATAGTTAAACACGAATAAAAAATACACAAAAAAAAAACACTTGTGTTGTGATCCATTACTTTTGGAAGCAGATAAAAAGTGCTACATTTTCTTACTGTTTAACTTTTGTAACAGAAATTAAAAACAGTGTTCAAAACACTTTATTCGGATTCCAGTAGTCCCTAACTGCAGCGGTCTGACTACAAAATAATAAGGACGAAGTTAAGGTCAATACCAATGGAGCCAGGTACAGATTACATAATAGTTACCACCGGGCCGTGTAATAGGATGTCATGCGATGAATAATACTAAGTATAATGTATTAGTACCATTTGGTCATCATTAAGGCACAATTTTCCATAACCTTGACTATTTTATGTGACTCATGTAATGACCATGAACTTTAGTGTTTGCATATGGTTGGTATAGAAACATTCATGGTTATTATGATATTTTTATATTAAATATATTATAATAACCCTATATTATAAAAATACTATTTCTGTACAAAAATACATTACGCCAGCGCTAAACAAAGCTTGTACTATGAGCACATTCAACCAATGAAAGTAAATAATAAAAATAAAATAAATAATAAAAATTATATAATATTTATTTTATTCACAATATTTATTTATTAATAAAAGTGTAAAGAACTAAGATTGTTATGCTAATAAATAATGTGAGCACCTTCCATTAGATTACAAGCATGTTTGCTTGTGGCATGAGATAAAAAAATACTAGTGTACTGATAATCGCGTGAGTAAATAAACACTTTACTTACAAAAATATCTTTCGAGTGTTGATAAAATATTAAAATAATCAATGAAATACACAAACTCCGTGTTGCCTTGTCGCTAGCCGAACTCAAAATGTTGAAATAAACGCCTACATGCTCATTTTTAACCAATTTGTAGTCTAGGAGTAAGTTTGTTCAGTTAAATTGTTTGGATTTCACCGAAACAAATTATACCGGATTGGATTGACAGGCTTGATGGTCGTCGCCAGCAATGGTGACTTTATCTTAAGGGCCGCGGGTTCGAATACTTTCGACTTCTGTGCAAGCCAAACATTTTGTGTGCACGAACATGGTCTGTTTGTCTTGCTCTGGACGTTTTCCATGTATGTTTAGCATTTAATTAGGTACAATAAAAAAATATTTATAAGCGTTTTTTTATGTTTGAAATCTAATTTGTAACATGTTTTAATACAATAAAATCATTTTTTAACAACTTAAAACTTTATATAAATTTACATATTTATGAGCAATCTATTACCTACTTGGGTAGGTAATAGATAGTTCAAGCTTTGCTTACTTTGGGAATAGATGGCGTTGTGTGATTCAACCAAGAATATTACATACTAGTGAAATCCACTTATTTGCGTGTATTTATTTATGCACAGTAGCGCCATCTACATCAGACTTTTGATGAAATCCTACGGTACAAAGTCTTCTACGGTAAAAATTTCGGGATACAAAGTACCCTATGTGTTAATCTAATCACCTACCTACATACCAAATATCATAAATATTAGCCCATCCATTTGACGTGAAGGAGTAACAAACATACACATAACTTTCGTCTTTATAATATTAGTAGGATTAAACTCGGGAAATATTTATCGTAGAGTACACTTAATTTACTTAAATATTTAAGTAGTTATTATCGTAAAGTACCTGTCCATTTCATGTTACGATTCATCTTGCTCCTATATCCTAACATTATCTACTATATGCTCCTGGCCTTACCATGATTTGCATTTTTTTTTTCAATATAGTCATATCCTTGATATTTGTTGAAATACCTACTACATCTATATCACAGAGATTATTATGACTGAATTGATAACACGCCCCTCCTAATGTTACGCCTTACGCCACTACACTTAAAGTGCTGCCAGCAATTAAAGGTGGTGCCAGACCATACCATCGAACCGTCCGGTATTGGACCATGTTTGATTGTGTGGCGCACAAATATGGTCCGCTATCGGACACCTCGATGGTCCCCTACAAGACCAAGTTCCATCGTCTGGCAACACGTTTAATTGGTAATCCAAAAAAAGGTAGCTCTGCTGTACTTCTTCAATATCGACGTCATCATTACATAGTTTAAAATAAACTGCTTATTGTAGAGTACCTAATTATGTACTCAACGGATTTAGTTCAATTTTCACCAATAGAGTGATTCATGGGGAAGGTTATATATATAACTAACGAAAGCCCGCGCAACTTCCTTGCGTGTATCCCGCATTCCCATGGGAATTTCGGAAAATCCTTTCTTATTGGATGCCTACGTCATACAAAAACACACTCTCTAAGTTTCAGGAGGGCTACTACGAAACGTAAATGCGATACTTCGGCCGAAGTATCGGAAGAATTTTAACCATGACATACAAGGTATTTCATGGTTATTTTAATAATTCCTTGAATTCTATCCATGAAATACCTTGTACTTTATAATTATTTTAGTAGTTCGTTGAATTATAACCGTGAAATACCTTGTAATTCATGGTTAAAATTCTTCCGATACTTCGGCCGAAGTATCGTATTTACTGTTCGTAGTAACCATCCTGGTCTCTGCAATTATCAGCAGTTTAGGCAGATCCCTCAGTTATTCTCCTGATTGACTGAGAGGAAAAATTTTTTTTATATGTAGGTATAGATACATACAAGAATTTTCTGAAACTCCCAAAGGAAAGCGCGTTAACGAAGTGGCGCGGGTTTTGCTAATGTGAGATAAAATATGATTTTGTTAGAAATATGCTCCTCGTATGTTACTTTCCATAATTTGCTTAAAAGCAACACGATTGGTTGGATTACATGCAGAATGTTTGCCAATAAATCAGCTGGGTCAACATTTTATTAAAAATAAGTAATTATAAATGTAGGCGACCAGCATCACAAATAGGGACTCTTTGGGCAATATTAGTAGTAGTTTATAGAGTAGATCAATTTATACAAATCATTTATTACTGTATACTCTGACAAGAGAACGTGAAAACCTATTCTCTGAATAAAAGTTTTGAATTTTGATTTTTTTTTAATTTTGAATTCTCAAAAACATAAAATGAAGTCGCTTTTGTTGTCTGTCTCTGTGCGTCTGTGTGTCTATGTATGTTTAAATCTTTAAAACTACGCAACTGATTATGATGCCGTTTTTTTAAATAGATAGATTTTTTAATATATTACATTACAAAATTTCCACGTCAAAGCGGGATTCACGCAAATAAAGTTGCGCGGGTTTCGCTAGTAGCTTATAATTATATGACGACCTCCGTGGCGTAATGGTTACCACGCCAGACCGCCACCCAGGAGGTCCCGGGTTCGATCCCCGGTCGGGTCATGATGAAAATGAACTTTTTCTCATTGGCCTTGGGTCTTGGATGTTTATCTATATATGTATTTGTTTTAAATATAATATCGTTGAGTTAGTATCCCATAACACAAGTTTCAAACTTACTTTGGGGCTAGCTCAATCTGTATGAATTGTCCCTATATATTTATTTATAATTTATTCAACAAACTTCCTCATTGTAATGGAAATAGGACAAAAAATTACTGAAAATCTTTCACGTCACATGACTAAATAAACGATGACACTTACAAAATACCTTTCCAAGTGTTGATAAAACAGTAAATAATAAATGAAATACACACTCGGTTTTGTTTCGACGACGACGCTTGCTAAAGTCAAAATGTGAACATGGACGCGGACAAACTCATTATCTACTGCCTTATGTCAATGTTTAGTCAGAGCAGATGAGCTAGTTATATTTGTTTGATAATCTAGGTATGTTATTAGTCCGGTAGTGAAATGAAAGCTTATAAAATTCTCTATCACTTTGATTCTATATAGTTTTTCCATATTCCCATCCGTTTTCGACCTACACGCTTTGGAACAGTGTTGAGGTCTCATAAAATATATATTCCATCTTATGATTCCTACAACTTTTACCAAGAATGTCATGGGCTCCTAAACTGCAATGAATCGTACATTTTTCTTCCAAACATTACACACTATATTGCATTACTTACATAGTGTTACGAAATTGTGTTGTTATGCAAAACTAAATTGATAACACGCCCATCCTAGTCATTATTAATCCAAAACAATGATAGTGTCTATATAAATAAGTATAAGTATTATCTATTGTAATTAAACTGTTTGGTGGCAAGTAAGCTATGTTTTTAAACATTTTAAATTGTAATTAAGACTATAATATACAGCTGATATATGGGGCAACTCTGTTGAATTAGAAAAAATATTCAAGGTGCAGAAGAGATGTATTCGTGCTATGGAGATTGCAGAGTTTTCGGAAAGTTGCAGGCCTTTATTCAAAAAGTTTAATATACTTCCATTGCCATCCAAGTATATAAAGGAAGCTTGTCTGTTTGTAAAGGCAAATTACTCCAGATATTACACAAATCGTGGTAGAGCTACTTCAACTTTAATTAGATCGAAATACATAAATCAGATCTATCAGCCTCTTGGTCGTAAGGATGTGTATAGAAGAAACGCATTTAACATGAACATAGTTCTGTACAATAAATTGCCTGATGAAATTGACGAAATGGTTATTGGACAAATGTTTTTATAGTGTTATGGAATTTTTAAATTACAATAAATATTACCTGTCCTTTAATTAGGTACTTGATTTAACCAGTTTATTGTTGTTATTTATTATTACTATTTTATTTTTTTCAATATTTTATTTTTTTCAAGTTGTTTTCCACATTTTAATTTTGACGACTTACATACTTTCTTCTTTGTTTTCACAAATTTTTGCACGTCTGCACGCAGACTGGATACATAATCTGTACAACTCTATGTAAGAACTTTTAACTATGTATCTTTGCAAATAAATATTTGAATTCTGATGCCGCTTTCGTCACGAATCCACTAATGATGAAACAGGCCATTTTTTATCGTGAGGACAGAAGGAGGACCTGTGTGGGATTCACTAACTACTTACTAATGAGGCCTCTCTTTAGTAGTTAGTGGCGCGAGTGGGTGCGAGTCCCACACAGGTTTTCCTGTAACTTCCATTACCCTTGCGGCAACCGCCCTTATTATGTCGGCCCTACATTTACGAACTGTGCCTACATGACCCCCCTTGCGGCAGATAGATGGGACTAGCTGAGAGCGTCACTAGCCACAAGCTGCAGGGCTGTACTTTAAGGAGCTGTGTTCCAATCTCGACTGGTCATCATTACTTTGCATAAAATGAAGACGTTTCAGCTGACTGTTCGATTTTAAATTACTCAACGAATTGAACACACGCAAACGATGTTGTGTGGGTTTCGCTGGTGTAAGTTAAAATATAATTTTGTTAGAAATTATTATTTCCTCGTAAGTATGTTGTTTTCCATGGTTGGGGTACATAAATAATGTTTGCTTCAAATCAGCTGGGTCAACATTTTAATAAAAATAAATCAAATAAAATCATTCCAAAACAATCATTACAAAACAGAATATTCAAATAAAATCATTTATTAATTTAATATTCTGTCTTTGGTGCAGCATCGGTGTATTTCTTGACCTTCGGGAGTGTTAAAATGCTGTCATATAGTTTCTTGAGTCTAGGATATTTCTCGTCTAAATCGTCCACTTTCAACATCATCTTGATCAAATCGTAATAGCCGGCGAACCAAAAATCACCCCAAGTTAGCTAAAAATAAAAAGTTTTTATTTAAGTCAAATATTACGGGACAAGCCCACCACCAATGTGTCTCCTGTGAAGTCCTGTGTAGCCAGGATCAACAACGGCGACCTCAGATAGAAAATTAATAAGCAATGAAAATTATTGACGTCCCGGAGGAGAAAACTGCAGCTGTCTTGGAACTCACAACGAATTTAATCAGAAAGAAGATAGTCGGAGTAGGAAGTATTGAAAGAACTTCCCTCCTTAACAACTACGTGAGAAACAGCAATTTGAAGCAAAAGGCATTACTTATACCCTAGAAAGAAGGCAAATCAAGTGAGGCTCGATTGCCGAGCACCACGGTCTATTGTTACATTATTATTGGGACCTAATGCTATGAGCTGTTGTTTACTAGTCATGTCATCAATCCTATGAACATCTCTTCCGATTATGACCACAAGAAAGTAAGTAATAAAATAAAATTAAAATAAAGTAACTAGTGACTGATAAATATCCAAACTAATATTAAAAATGCGAAAGTGTTTGTTTGTCCTTCTTTGACATCGGAAGTAACGAATACATCGATACTTTATAGACTGAAGAGTGACATGGGTTACTCTTTATCTCGGAAAAAACTCTTATTCCCACGGGATGTTATAAAAAAAGAGAAAACATGGGTGGACCCAGGTGGACATGGACCACGCAATAAATATGTAATAATATATATGATATTTATCAGTCACTAGTTACTTTATTTTTATTTTATTTTACTAGTTACTTTCTTGTGGTCATAATCGGTATTATTTCTTATAACGTTTCTTTTCTAGTTGGTATGTGAACTATAAAAATGTTACCTATTAATTAAAGATCTGTAGTGTAATATCATTAGTTTTTACGATCTCACCTTTCCAGCAGCCAAGTGTCCACCATTCTTTTTAATGATCTCATCAATTTTATCAGTGTATGATGGATAATTCTTCTGAAGGAATTCATTGTGTTTCTTAGCCTTCAATTCTGGATCCTGTTCACCCCAAAACCCATAAGCCCCTGAAATTTTAAATGCAAAATTAATTTCCTTATCGAAATGCAAACTTTAGCAATTGGTTCAACCATAGTTAGTTTCGTATCATGTTGAGTGTCATCCATTTCATATCTATTATAAATTTAAATACAATAGACATGTCACGTTATGGTGGTTTACAAATCGAATTCAACCATGACAATGGCCGATTAAAATTTTACGTTAACCGAATATTAACTGCAGTCTTTTAGTTCTCCCGTAAGCCGTTTGGTGATAAAACAGTCAGTTTTTATATAGAAATGTCGGCAAACCAACATGCGAGTTGTGAAATGGTGCTACTTCCTCGGTCGAGCCAGCCGAACTAATAAGTGGTCTGATAACACTAGCTAACCAGCAATAGACATCAAATGTGGAAGCATGCTAAATGAATGAGTGATCATCTTGTTAGCTTGAAAAATATCCGATTGTTCTAATTCCTTGTTTACACTCAGCCTCTTCCACTGCTACTGCCGCTGTCGGGAATATTGCCCTAAATACTTCTGCGGCAACATCGATGCGAGTGAGTGTTCACACTCAACCCTCACACTACCCCGACAATCGAGGGAACGCCAGGCAGCGCGAGTAGCAGCAGCAACAGTATTGTGTTTACACTCTCACGCTACTCACAATCCTTCTTTGCTCACTGTGGCTAAATGTAAACCAGCTATAATTCAGAAAAATGACTCACCAATACGAATATCATTAAGAAAATCGATATTCTGGTCTATTTCAAAGGCTTCGTCAATATTTGAGCCCGCTAGCCCATACTTGTGGCCGAGGTATCTCGCGATAGCCACACTCTGTGCATACTTCTTTCCATCAAGCTCCAAGACTGGCAGTTGACCAAATGGTGTATCTAAAACAGAAATTTAAAAAAAAATTATATTTGCATGCATTATTATTTTGGTAATGTGATGGAACCTTGCTTATTTGTAACATCTACATACCCACATTTTGAGCAAATAAAGTATATTGTATTGTATTGCATTGCATTGCATGCAAATTGTACAGTATTGAAGAATTCCTTTAATTAACACGAAGGGTTTTATAGTTAGAAAAGAAAGAAAAATCTAGCAATATTTGTATCAAATAAGTTTTATAAAAAAAAATATAAAAACTTAATAAATATTAGGTAAGTAAGTACCTAATTTACTTGAAGGGTAGAAATTCTACAAAATTCAGTTCATAACTTGGAATAAGAGATGAAATTAGTGAACTTCGGAAGCCAGCACAGGACAGGAGTCAGGAGCGCGCCGCTCCTGACTCCTGATGTGGTCGTAGTCCCTATATTTAAGTGAATGCTATCACACGAATCGAACATATAACTTGAGGGTATCCGTCCTGCCCCGCTCTCTAGCCGTTCCAATGTGTTTTCGCTTCTCACCATCTTTTAATTCAGGCCATTTATCTTTAGGAATACGATTGTCCTCAAATGAATCCTCTCCATATGCAAGCAGCAAACGTAAAGGCTCCCCCAAGCCCTTTAATTCGAAATAATTTAATTTAGCGGCCATTTTGTGTTCTGAAAAAAAAAAACAATATTATAAAAACCAAACGTCTTATTCACGACGGGATATTTAGAATGATCCGGATGAGGGTATCCAAATTGCGATTTTCTAGAAGGAGGGGGGGGGGGGCAACCATAAAAATGTCCATCAAGGAAACACGTACTCCTGTCAAAAAGGTATTACTAGCATTACTATTTAGAATAAGGTTCAAAACTGGTTAGAATTCAACGGATGCCAAATGAGGATGTTCAAATTGCCAATTTCTCAATATTTCTGGTTCACTATTTTATATTATGCAGTATTTTAAAGTTCCTGTTTTCATATTTTTTAAGATCCGCATCCGTACCTTCATCCGCATCTATAATACAATATCTCTCCCTATTTACGATTTCCATTAAACTTTGATTTTAGAATTACCAGCAGTAATCTAAATAATAGGTTTATCAAAAACTATAAATAAATACTTAAAAAATTGTAAGTAGGTATATGTGAAATCCAAACTCCATAATTACATTCGATGAGACATGTTAATTTATTTAGGTATTTAGTATGTATCTAAAATAATCTGGGTAAATCGGCACCAACCTTGGGAGAAAAATTCCCAGTTATTGTTGCTGTGACACCAACCAACGCCCACTTAATAAACATCCAATTTAGGGGGACCTCGAATCTATCATACATAACAGTGAAGCATTTTTGCCAATGCCGGTCAAAAGGTGTGGTCTTTATTATTCCACGACCTTGACAATTTTAGACTGATTGACCGTGAACTTGAATGTTTTGTTTATAGAAGCCATCGTAGTTGGACACATGTTATTGGTGGTTTTGAGTCAAATTTAATGGTACTTTAACTTTCCATCACGACATTACTTTTAAATAGGTGTATTATGATTATAGATATTTTGAATATTAGGAAATGTGGATATTAGAAATTATAAACCTAGGTGTTTTGTAAGCCGGCATTTACATCAATGAAGTAAGTACCAGTTATTCTTATTCTTCATAAAGAATACGTTCAAAATCTCTAAAATAACAATAACTTATTTAAATCCCAATATCCAGACTTCCTTTCAAAATATGGATTTAATTTTTGATTTGTAACACACACTATAAACTATAGTAGAGTTTATTTGGAAAACAAAATTTAATCAATAGCTTCTAAATTTATTCAACAAACTTCCTCAATGTAATTTAATATTTTACTATAATCACTAAAAATGAAAAAAACCTTATCACATGACTAAATAAACGATGACACTTACAAAATACGTTTCCAAGTGTTGATAAGAGAATAAATAATAAATGAAATACACACTCGGTCTTGTCTCGACACTAGCTAAACTCAAAATGTGAATATGGACGAGATCAAACTAGCATAACATTATGTAGTCTAGGAGCAGATGAACAATTTATATTTTTAGACTTGTACTATTATGTATTCTGTGTTTTTAGTTGATCTAACCGTGCATCCACACCGCAGTTATTTGTGAAGCAATACGAAGCAACACTGCCACTGTAACATGGGGTGTCTTAAAATTTTTCTTCTTTTTGACATTTGTTTTTTTTTATTTTTTTTTATTGGGACACGGCATGTGACGCCAGCTCCTGTCAGATGGGCCGCAGGTCACTGGGGTCCAGGAATAGGAGCGACGAGACATCCCTTATGGTGTCTCGTCGCTTCTACTATGCCGACCTGAAAGGTGCCTCTTCACGCTCCGCTTGAAGAACCCCATGTCACAGAATAGATAATAGTACTACGTACCCATGTCGTACACGAATGGTGCAGGGAACACATCGTCGGGCAGCTTGTTCCACCGTTCAATGGTTCGACACAAGAATGATCATGATTGTTATCAAATGTTGCCCGGTTGAAAACGTTTATCTACAAAAAGTACCTAACAGCGGTGTGGATGCACAGTATAAACAAATATAACTTCTTGATCTGTTTATAATGCATAGTTTTGGCCCAGGAGAGCAAACAGTGAAAAAGATTATAAATTTTCGATTTTTTCTCGATTTTCTCAATTTTCAAAGGGTTTTAGAAGTTGCAAATTTGAATTCACACTATTTTAACATATCCATACAACATACCAAAAATGTACAACTACATCACGCTTTGCGAATTAAAACTCAGTTTTTTTCTCATTTTTACGGCCTAATAAGTAGTAATTTTAAGATAAAAGTTCTATTTTAAAATATATTACTCTTAAAACATTCATTATAACCCATCGAAATAATATTACTACGTATTATAACCTAAAATGTTATCTTGACTCATTTAACTTTTATCAGAGATGACTGTCAAGGTTGCTTGGTTGTAATTATCACAGACATAACAGATTAAATATAATTTTACATACACCTAGACACAAGCTGAAAATATTGCTGTCACTTTTCAGCTAATTAAATTCGGTATAACCTTGTCCCTTTCTTTCATCAATAGCAACACTAACGCGCACTTACTCAATTTGACAGCTGTGCCTTGTTTTGGTAAACGAAATTTGTATCATACGTAAAAGTAAACGGAAGATGGCGATTTGTTCTCGTTTAAAAAGTGACTTTTAAAGTTAAAATTTAGTGAATATAATATCAAATAGACAAAAATATGGGTGTAAAGTGCTGTGTAATACATTTTAAAAACTCTTCGTACATAAGCAGCCAAGCAAGCAGTACAAAAGTACCCATTTGTGTCTGTATGACTGACATTTGATAGTGTGCGTTTTTGCTACGATTTCTGATATGGAATGTCGTCCATGAGTGACCTGTCATGAGTAGACTCCTAAACTACAATGATTTGCACATTTTTACAAATATAGCCTTGACATTGCTAACAAATTAAAAACACATACGAGAACACGTACACGTGTGACGTGTCCATTATTATTAATCCCAAATAGTCGGTTTATATTTAATTATTATGAAAAAAATATACATTAGCAGTTAATAATATTATGTATTAGATCAAAATTAAAGATTTATATTTATATTTCAGGCGCTAGACGGACAGACAGAGAGACGGACATGGCAAACTATAAGGGTTCCTTGTAGTTTTCTACGGAACCCTAAAAAAGGAGGGGAATGAGAGATGAAGCAGCGTGAGATTTATTTATTAATTTTAATTGAAGATTGTGGAATTAAAATTTGTTTCAGAAACTGGCTGTCATTATGGTTCTCAGACGATGAAAATTAAGCCCTATTATGATATGGGTAATTAATACAATAATCATTAGGTACGTAGGTATTTTTATTTTATTACTTACTAATATCACACACAAAAAAATGTACATATGCGTTTCAGAAACAGACTGCGAGTGTTGTTATAAGTCACCATAAAATTGTTAAAACCGATACCCTCTTATTAATAAGTAACAAAGATTAGCCGTTTTAACCTAAACCCTGTTGTCACTGTCATTCCTAAATAAAATTAAATGTACCTAGTTGGAAAGTGACAAAACAAGTTTTAGTTAAACTTTGGCTAATCTTTGTTTATTATTAAAGGGTTAGATTGTAAACAGCCACCGTAGGACGTCGTCGTCGACTTAGTGTAATCAAACTATTAAGTAATCTATGGTTTAAATACAATTTTACGCTGTCAATTTTCTAAAGGTTTTTAATATTTTAAGGTGACTTTTTAGCTATAATAGGTTCGTGCTTGTAACTAACAAAAAATTTATTAGTTTTACAGAAATCACAATAAAATAACATTCAAAAGTCATCTAACAGTTAGCAAACTGTAATTTTCTAGACTTCCGTTTTCTAGAATTCGGTCTTTGGTGCAGCGTCGACGTACTCCTTAACCTTAGGCAAAGAAACCACTGTGTCGTGTAGTTCTTGGAAGCTTGGGTACTTCTCGCCAAGGTCAGGCGACTTGAGCAACATCTTCATGTGGTCAAAGTAGCCGGCGAAGCAGAAGTCTGCCCAGGTAAGCTATAAAAATACCAAAATTAATGAAATAGGTAGCCTAAAAATGAATGCTTATTTCTATAAATAAATTCTACAAGTATTAGTAACTAGTAGGTTGAGTCTGAAGTGCTGATAGGATAAAAAGTATTGACGTGCAAAAGTGTTTCTTGTAAATCTACTAGCAAAATGAATGATTTTATTTTTATTTTATTTAACACAGTTCACACAGCGCCACTCTCAAAGTGAGCTAGGCTTAAACTGCTTATCGGATCCTAATTTATTAATGAACTTCCTTTTAACATATGACTATATAGGTTACTTATGATCGTTTAAGCAAGGAAATAATGGTCTAGTATTCAGTAAAAAAAAGGCATTAAATTTAGAAATACTCGGTAAAATGCGCCTCTTGTAGCAGCCATCCGTCATGCGTCAGTAGAAAAAAAAGTCTAGGGGTACGGTGCGAAGGGCGCGTCAACGCGCCCCCCATATCAAAATGGTTGAATATGGATGAATTTATGTATTAAGCAAATTTTTCTAACTACTTACAATACAATCTATTATTTTTTTTATTTCCTTGCTTAAACGATCATATGTAACCTATTTAGTCATGTGTTAAAAGGAAGTTCATTAATAAATTAGGACCTTATATACTAAAACACTCAGACTCGAGTACAAATGCCATTACATAAATATTTGTCCCGAGCGGAAATCAAACCAAACTCTGGTGCCGAAGGTAGGATAACTACCAAAGCACCATCGGATTGTCATTGCTAGTGTCTATAACTTAAATTATATTCCTCTAACCTTTCCTGCTGCAAGAAATCCGCTATTTTTCTTAATAATCTCATCCAGCTTATCCGTGTATAAAGGAAACACGGCGTTGATGAATTCATCGTGTTTCTTTGCCTTCAACTCGGGATCCTGCTCATAACGGACTGGGGCCGTCTCTGCAAAAAACATTGTATTTTATTCATTTGATTTTCCTGTATGATTATTTTTGAAGATTTTTGTACAGATGACATACTTTTTCTTGACAAGTAATTAAAAGGTTGCCAATTGAAACAGCGGATTTGTTCTATCTGTATACTGGTGTATTTTGGAAGCGTAAGGGGTAAAATTAAAAAATATTCAGATTGAACCTAACAAAAAAATCCAAATATTAAATTATATATACCAGAAAGGATGCGCTGGACAGTGATCAATTAATACATTATCGTCAATATTAAAATATAAAATTACTTTTTATTTAGTAAATTTCTAAAAATAATACCAGTGCTTGTGTATGCAATATCTTTACATAATCTTACACGTATTTTCACTTACTAGAAACAAAATCACCAAGGTAATCGACGACTTGATCAATCAAGAAGTCTTCCTCAATATCTTCGCCTGCTAGTCCATACTTGTGGCCAAGGTATCGAGCTATAGCCACACTCTGGGCATATTTCTTGCCGTCAATTTCCAGTACAGGCATTTGACCAAAAGGCGTTGCTAGAATAACACATTCGTTTTGAAGTCAAAAATGATAAAAATTTATACCTAATAATAAAAAAAGAGTTACATTTTTTTTATGCCACAAGATTGGCAAACAAGCATACGGCCCACCTGCTGATGGTAAGCATCACCATAGCCTATAGACGCTTGCAATATCACTCACTCACGAGTTGCCAACCCTCCCAACGGGTCCCCAAGTGGAGCTCTGGAGACCTTACTCACCGTAGAAACACAACATGGCCGAGACCAATGCTATTTGGCTACGATCTTATGTAAGGTGGAGGATTTGAGCGGGTTATCCGCTGTGTCCTACCTCTCTTAATTGCAATACAAAGTTGAGAGATTCGCAGGTTTCTCATAAAATATGGTTCCGAAATCATACAAAAAAGCTGTTAATTTTAAGGATTCGAAGTCATATACCTTCCAATTCCTTCGATTATATGCGATGTCTACAAAAGTAGACAATCAAAAAGTTCCTCATTATATATAAGAAATACACGTGATGCAATAATATAATTTATCATCGTGGATGATGACATCAACAACAACAAGGAAGATGGGAGTACATAGCACAGATATAGAAATGAAGTCAAGCTTTTGTATCTATCGATTCGGATCTTGAATCAAATTTCCATTCGAAACCAATAGAAACTTTTATCATCCCTAGATCCTATTGGGTCGCAGGGAAAATATGATTCAAGATCCGAATCAATAGATCCAAGAAGTTTGACTCCTTTGCTATACCTGTTACCACCGGTTATCGGGACAAGCCCACCACACATTCCCACCGATGTGTCTCCTGTGAAGCTAGGATCAACAACGGCAAATGTAATCAGTTTGACAATAAACAAAGAAGCTTATTGACGTCCCGGGGAAGAAAACTACAGCTGTCTTGGAAGTTTGGAAAAAGTCTGGAAAGGACTTCTACAACCGGTTATCGTCGGATTTACTCTTGTCCTTCTTTACTTGCCGTTACTAACACAAAGTTAAAAATATCTTACAAGGTTTGTACTCCGGCCATTTGTCCATGGGGATGCGGTTGTCCTCGAAGTCCTCGCCACCGTACGCGAGCAGCAAGCGGATGCTTTCACCGAGACCCTTCAGGGGAAAGTAGTTGAATACTATTGGCATTGTTCTGGAATCATAATAATTATGTTCCTTGATATAATTGGAGCTTGAAATAAGCAAGTACTTTGAAGATATATTTTTTGATGAGTAATTTTTTTTTCACCTCACAAGCTCGGAAAGAATCTGTTTGTCATTCGAAATCTGAGCGCAAAAGTGCATTTTGTGCCCTAGCGTGGAAAGTATTTTTAAAATTCGAACCTTCTATTCTTTAATTTTTTATACCGCGAGTCCTCTGAAAATGCATTAATACTTATTTCATGCCATTGCGCCAACCTTATTTTTAGAATAATCGAACTGGCCAGCACGACACCTCATGAAAAAAAATAAACACTTATTTAATATATTATTTGCGTTTTTCTTGCACCTAGGATTTTCCTCGCTGTAGTGAGGTGAAAAATTTTGTGTTTCGCTCGGCAGCAAAGTTATTCTGCGTCTCGTACCTTTGAAACCCTCGCTACGCTCAGGTTTCAATTTAAGTACTCGCGCCAAAAAACAACTTTGCAGCCTTGCATAACAAATAACTATTTAATCATACCTACAGATTGAGCTATCCCCAAAGTAAGTTCGAGACTTGTGTTATGGGATACTAACTCAACGATAATATATTTTTATTCCAAATACATATAATCTAGATAACCTTCCAAGACCCAGGTCAATCAGAAAAAGCTCGTTTTTCATCATGACCCCGACTCCCGACCGGGATTCGAACTCCGTAACCATTACAGTTATTAAATGTCGTTTGAGCAACTCACCACTACCTAACTAGCTTTCCTAGTTTTAGCCCTTCAGATAACGATAACAAAATATACTATTACTGTACTGTACTACTTGTTAATAAGGTAACGTTTTTATACAAGTTGATTTTAGTCAGGTCTGCCCTTTCCAAGGTTTGACCGATTTCCATGGAAAATTAACATCAACATCGATTTAGCCTTGAATACGTGAAAGCCAACGTTTTATCATTATTGACTGTGACATGACAAACATGTCAATTTAATAAAGACTCAAATTGTGTTGTACAGTCAGAAATTAGAAGTAGGTACATTAACTATTCAGTACCATGTTAAACCAACTTTTATACCTACTTAACAGTCAGTTTCTGAACCGTATTTTTAAAGTTAACACATTTTAATTATGGTTGTCTATCAAACTAATCAAAAAAGAGATAGCTTGTGTTGAGACTAGTCGTTCAATAAGATTTTAACGCTGCTAAGACTTACTTAGTTGGTAAACTCTGGATGTAAAATTGCGCTGGTTCGATTCCCGCAAGAGTTTAATACAGTTACTTGCTTATTTTGTAAAAATAAGTAAGTACTTACTAATTTATACTAGTTGTCTATTCGTTTAAAGATGTCTGGTATATCATAGAAAAGTTTATACCAAAATAACGTTTTTTTTAATAAATTAAGAATGATTCATTACTACATTAGAGTCCGGTATTTGACGTAAAAAAGCAGGTAGCGTTGTTGTTAGGTAACATTTTGTAATAACAAAACATAAAGTTAAGTAACGTATTATTTTCCGGGCGTTTTTCCTCATACAAGTAACTAAGGAAATCCAATTTCGTGGGTAATGGTTGTATGAGTAGACGTTATTTTAATAATCTTTATATAATAGTGCTGTAATCAGTGTCCTGATTAGTACCTGAACGTGTCAGATAGGATATCCAAAAATACATACAAAAACTTCAAATTTATCTTACAGATAAACAGGATAGTATCGGCCCTAAGCAAAATGAATAATAGGGTACATAGATAACGTGCGATTAGATAAAATAATGATTTTTTTTAATCACTTACATTTCCAATTATCGATTGATCGTCTACACTACCACCACTTTCGGCAACTCAAAACGAAGTGACCATGAGAACCTGTTTTGACTCACAAAGTAGGTGGACTAAGCTGGTGATACATTGGGACGGAATTTCCATGATTATGTAGATGAAGACGAGTGCTTAGTACGAGTTTATTTGCTCGCGTTCGATCATGTCAATGTATAAAAACCGACCAAATAGAAGAGAACTCTCATGTTGTGAATTTATAAGACGCGTGTTACATATCAAAATTATGTGGCTTACTTTCTCACATTTGCCCTTCTTTACTCGCCGTTTAACGGCCGAACCCAATATGCTATCTCAATCCTCTATCGATGATTGACGGAAGTAAGTATTGATTCGTAGTTTGCTTCTATTATATTAAAAATAAATGCATCGATTGGTTTATAGAGACGCGTAAGTAATATGACTTTTTCAGACACGAAAAAAAGGATTATGATTGAGATCGCATATTGGATTCGGGCATAAGTTGAAAAGTTGGCAGTGGAGGAGTGGCACGTAGAGCGCAGAACCTATGAC
Organism: Endotricha flammealis; assembly: GCA_905163395.2. Classification (NCBI taxonomy): domain Eukaryota; kingdom Metazoa; phylum Arthropoda; class Insecta; order Lepidoptera; family Pyralidae; genus Endotricha; species Endotricha flammealis. The sequence continues at coordinate 3,241,140 of LR990869.1, read as the reverse complement.
CGGTGGAACAGGAAGGTTCTGGAATTTTCAGATTTTAAAATGAAAATTCTATTGAAGATTGTTTGTATTGAATAACAATACCTTCAGCAACTTTCTCGTGATGAAATTCCTAAAAAGTGTGTACCCAACCTAAGTGGCAAGGCAACGAAAATTGACAAACAAAACAATGTTAAAATTATTATTTGATGCTTTTCTATGCCCTATTTTTATCTGATTGTTGTCGTTAATGTACTTATTTATATTTGTCATTCATCACACTAACAGCGTAATACGATTAAAATGTACTTAGGGTTAGAAGCTACCTACCGATCAATAATATCAATATTTTCTATTATGATTGGAAAAGATATAAAGCAAGCGATACAATACAATAAATACCTACCTACAGTATATTTTTACTCAGTTTTGTCGTATTATTAAACATTGAGTGAGGTTTTAGGCATTACCTGGTCCCTTCTATAAGTTCTTTAGCTTATAAGTTGGGCTCTGTACCCCTAAAAATATGAATGCTCATAATGATTGGCTGCTTAGTCAAGCCGTGAAGGAATAACAAACAAACAAACACATTCACTTTCTCATTATTTTTATATTATTAAGGACTAGCTTTTCCCCGCGGCTTCGCTCGCGTTAATAGGCTATTTGACTGATTTTGAAAAACTGTTTTAAATTATTCCTTGGTATATGATTAATGCACCACATGTATATTTCTGCGAAATTTGCAGTATTTTCCGTAAAATATCGGTTTAAAATTTAAATTACAATATTCGCGCTAAAAACGCTTTTTCTGTAATGGCGGACGCCGTGACGTCACAGGCAAGTAAACTTGTACCAAAGTGTAAATTCAGCGTGTTTAGAATATTTTTTCTGTTATTTTACTGGAAAAAATGGTTTATAAATGGTGTAATTGTGCCACAATGTACAAATACTTCTATAAAAACTCCACAAAAACTGTTTGTTTCTGTGTTAGCTCGAAGAGACCCAAACAGCATTTTATCTCATACAAATGTTTTTATGTGTGAAGATCACTTTGATGTAAGTATGCCAGTAATATTTGATTCGAATAGTAATAGATAAAATGATAAAATCACACAAAATGTCGTAACAATGAACAATGTTGACTTGCGTGTGACGTCACGCGAGGCATAGCCAATCACAGAGCGTTCTTGTGGCTGAAGAAATTTAAAAAATATTTTGGATTTATTTTGTTTATTTTGAAAAATCGATAAATATTTTTGGATATAACAGAGATAAATATGTTTTTTTATGTTATTACCTAATAGGATGACTACATTTCGTAGCATATTTTTAATAGTGTCAAATAGCCTATTTTATGACTGTATAGATTTCGTTTGACAACAAAACAACCCATAGCGCGACTTGTGGCGCCATCTGTTGGCCGATACAGCGCCCTCTATAGTAGGAAAAATATTTTCCCATTGTAACGACATACTTTCACGGGTTAGAAGTAGCCTATGTTAGGCTCTGTACCCCTAATAATATGTATGCAAATTTTCATAACGATCGGCTGCTTAGTCAAGCCGTGAAGGAATAACAAACAAACAAACTCACTTTCTCATATAGAATAATAAAGTAAGGATAAGGATAGTAAGGATAAGGATTCCCGGTTCCCGGTTCTAAATGCGAAGATCCTTTAGCACAGAATAGATAATAGTACTACGTACCTTTAGTACTTATAGCACGTTTATAAATTATCTCATCCGAGATCTGTTTTAAAACCTCGCCATTTACCTATCAAGAACAGTCTTCAGCTCAACCAATCTAGTAGTCGCAAATTGATCGCGAAAGCAAATTCCGAAATTTATTTATTGGCCAATAAGCCATAGACTCTAAATTCTATTGAAACATTGCCATGCCAATGTTTTGCCCTTGTCTAACGTCGTATCGTCTGTGTTTTAGCTTAAGTAATATTTTTGCAACAGTCTTTCCAACAATTTTATTTTACTAAGATAGCGGCGCCGTATAGGCTCATGCTTTGATAAATAAAAGAAAATGTTTGACATTGACACATCGAATTTCAAACGAAAACGAAGACGTCATGACGTCAGTGACAGTGACGTCAGTCAAGTCAAAGTCAATGCAAATGCAAAAGAGGGTTTTGATTTTTGATGTACAACAGGTACAAACTCTGTGAACTTACGCTATTTTTATTTTGTGAAATACTTTTAAAGTGCATCATCTGACCCGTAATTTATGAATTTATAGTTCTATAATCTTGTATTCAAATTCATAAACACGTGTAAGTTAATCATGAAACATGGTGAATGTTATGAAAGGAGTCCTTGTCGAATGGTGTGTATTTATACCTACTTTAAATTTAAAAATATCCGTATAAAATAATATTTCTAATCATAGCTGTCTTAGAGGGCAACTTAACGCAACTCCCAGACCTCTTAGTAAACCTATGCTAAATTTTATGATGAATGTAATGGTTAGGAAAGCATTACAATGAAAGTCAGTTAAAATATATTATATTTATCTATTATTAATATTAAAAATGCATTTTAAAATAGGAAGTAAAGTGTGGCTAAGCATTTCATTTAGCTATCAAATTAAAATCTTAGATGTTTACTGGTATACTGCCATAACAACTTTCATAGGTTGTATGCAGTACATTCCACTATTCCCATTATGAATCTAATTAATGGAGACAGTGGGAATTGTTTTCCCACTATTCTTCTAAGACATATTGTGCTTTAAAGTCTAAGTAAAAAAGTTATCATACATCCTGAAATAACTTATGGATATTATGGAATATAATCTATTAAAACTATATTCTCATTATCTCCATGGATCATGACAATGGGGATAGTGGGATCTACCTGTTGTATGCCTATTAGCAACAATCTGTTATTATAAGTAATTAACAAAATTAAAAAAAGTAGGATAACATTTAACCCGTTGCGCGCGTACGTGGGGCCAGTTACGAACAAATGCATTCTAAGGTTAGATCACTTCGCGAGCGAGGGCGAGGTTAAACATTACTTGGTTAATAACTTATTCAATATAATCCAAATCGGGTTGTATTCCGAAATTTTGATCAACAACATCATTTTCCATTTGAAATGTATTTTTGATGTATGATTTCAAAATATAAATGTTCTCTGTCCAACGGTTTGTGGCTGTTTTCAAGTTCTGAAAATATTTTTATGAAATGAATTGTTTATTCGGAGAATAGGCATGTTCTTGATTCATATTTTACATAATAAATAAATTCTACACTATTCAAACAGAGGCTTGTCTCAAAATAATCTAGACTAAACCTGCTTGTGTTATGGGTACCAAATCGGTGGGGATATTATGGAAAAAACTACTTATTCTGTCGACAATCATGGATGGCATTGGGAATTAAACCTGCATCCCAGGTGTTGAAGGTATTGTCACTACAACATGCTATCAACCGTCCAATATTTAATACCGTGTTATTGTTATTCAATATGTTTAGAAAAGCTCGCAAATTAAATCCAGTTATGTTAAAATTAATCTAATTGTCCTCTCTTTCGTTACTAAATAATGTGTTGCACAGTTTACTAATCTACTTATATTTTCCTAAATAACTCAAACTAATTACCGTTGTCTCCTCCTTCAACTGAGTGATATATTCTGGATCACAGTCTCGGTATTTCTGCATCTCTATTTTCAATTTCTCTACTCCTTTTGTTACCTGTTCTAAAGCCAACAATGTATCAACTCTCTCCTGACTACTTTCTCTTCCGATCTAAAAAAAAATATTTACTTTGTAAATTAAATTTAATACTCTGAACGGCCCGGTTTGTGGCCCGAACACCCCGCCGGTGGGGTTGCGGAAATATCACCAGTTCCCACAATCCCGCCACTAAAGTGGAGTCAACTAAAGCGGAGAAGGTGGCAGACAGACTAGAGAGGAGACAGACCCTCCTCTCTTTCCCAAGCGGTGTTTCATGCAGTAATGCATTTTCCTGACTAACAAAAAAAGGGTTTCCGCCTGTACCTACGCTGCCTGTGGCTACGTTCATGTTGGTAGTTGTTGAAAAATGATACAAAACCAACAATTTCTTTTACAAATAAGCAGATAGTATGAAAAAAGTAATAGGTGAAAAAAATAACATAGAGATTATATTTACAGATTCAAAAGCTATAGCATCATCAGTCTTCTTCAATTTTTTCATACATTCGTCAAATTCATTTTGCAAATCATTTAATTTTCTTTTCTTTGCAGTTTTTGCTTTACTGAAATCAATATAAATAATTTATAAATATTGTGTATAAACAACTTTCTAATTTATAACATATTAGCTGTTACCCGCGGCTTCACCCTCATTGGCGAGAACACCGTCAACAAAATATCGTCACAGTTAAACAAAACCTTTACAAATTTAATACTAATACCTTCCTCTTGAATCAACTCTACCTATTAAAAAATCCACATAAAAATCCGTTGCGTAGTTTTAAAGATCTAAGCCTACATAGGGACTCCCTATGTATCCCTATTAGGGACACTTAGGAACAGACAGCGTAAAGCGACTTTGTTATAAAGTATGTAGTTAATAGTTATAAACAATATTCACCTTGGAAAAGACCAAAAATAAATTGATGTTCCAATCTTCTCCGAGTCTACCAGATGATCATCAACCAAGCTTTGAACGACTTCTTTCACAGATTGCATTGTAATGCCTTTCTCTTTTGGTGCGATTTTTTCTAACTCCTATTAAAATAAAAGATAGGTACCTACATTAAAAATATTATTACGACATATTTTTATAATTTATTTCTTCTAATTGATAGATTTGAGTATAAAATAGAGTGGCTGGCTGACTTGATTGATGTGATCTCTAGTAAAGAGTGCCTGACTGACTGATGCACAGTAGAAATCAGTGAATAAGTGACCTCCTGGGTCCCCGGTCTGGCATGGTAACCATTCCGCCACGGAGTTCGTCTAATAATATTAAACTTAATGTAGGTAATACCTTCAACTGAAAAAAATCTTTGCTATGATGGAATATTTCCAGCATTCGAGTCTTCTTTTCATCGGCGCTCAATCCTCTCTTCTTAGACATGTTTTTTTAAATTCCAGTGATCCAGCGATGAAACAGTTCTTACTCCACCTGGACGAAACGCTGGCACTCGGCAGGAAATTTATACTTCAAGACCTGGATGACACACATCTATTCATATCAGCTGATATAGTGGAAACTTTACAAGCCCGTGTGGATGATTTGATGGACCAACTTAGTATACCAGTACATGACAAGGGAATGTAAAGATATAAAGATTGATTCATTGCAATTTTGGAACATTTTCATGTCATTATAAATTGCAAAGTAAAAGATAATTTTACCAAAACAGTGGTATAAAACAGTAAAAATTGTTTTAGAACTATTAGTTATCTGTCACGGAGTAATAGAATCTGTACTTATTCAAAATGGCGGCCAGAGAATCTGGTAGAGTAAAAGATGCAGAGAAAAGAAGGGTATTAGATGATGCAGCGAGGAAACGAAGAGCCAGGAAAGCGGTGGAAGCGTTAGAACAAGATAACTTCCATGAGGACCCTCACGCTGACCTGGTTATGTCAAAAAAGGTTCCTAAGTTCGCGGATTCAAATGAAAAACCTTCAAGAAAGAAGAAATCGAAGAGTGCGGAATATTATAAGATGAGATTTAGGAAAACATTTGCGCAGCTGGTAGAAGAGGATGCTGGTTTTAGACCTGATCCACCTAATTATTTGTCTGCACAAGTACCACCATCAAAGTATGTTTATATTTTATATTACTAATAATATTATGTTATGTATAAACATTTCACCTTACTAATTACGTTTAAGGAAAATTGTTTTGTAGTCAAACACTCTTATCAAACAAAAATCAGTCAATGTTTGATTAAAATTGTTTTATCACTTGCACTTTATTTAATTCTCTTAGAGAATGTATCAAAGGTTTTTATTTTTTATTTTGTGGAAAAGAGGGAGAAAAGTTAATTTGTGTTCTAAATTACAAATCAGTCATTTCATTTGTGTTTTTAAATTCCGATTTTGAATGAAATCATGAATTTTAGAACGAATAGCGGGACATATGCTGAGTGCCACCATTTTGGTGCTATTTCAAAATAAGATTTTTGTTTAGTTTTATGTGAATGTTTTATAAAAGCACCAAATAAAATATTTTTCTTTCTTTCTTTCTTTCTTTCAATAAAAGTTCATAACATTTTGTTAGAACATATTATTGCTAAAATAGTTTTACTAACAAACAAATTTGAAATCACAGATTTATACTTTGTAACAATTAATTTTTTATCTGTTTCAGGTTTCCTGACCGTCATTTTTGCGCTGTTTGTGGATTTCCTTCCAATTATACGTGTATTCCTTGTGGAGCGAGATACTGCTGTGTTAGATGCCTAGGAACACATCTCGACACAAGGTGTTTGAAATGGACTGCATAATCCTAGTTATTAATTAATTATAAGTTACTTACGAATAAACAATCCTGAGATATCAATGGCCTTTTATATATAATAATTAATTATTAAAATAAAATTGTGAATTAATACATCGTAAAATTTTCCCGCTTAAATTAACGTCAAGAGCGTACCGAAATAGTTCTACTTATTTTCATAAGATGGCACTAGTTGTAGGCGCCATCTAGTGGTGAAAAGATGAACATATTTTGTTATAGCTTAATGACGCTACTCCATACAAGATGTCGCTGTCAACCTTAAATGACCACTGAATTTTGACTGCAACTACGTAGTACTATTTAGTATTCTGTGCTGCAACTTTGAATTTTAATCTCTAGATTATTAAATAAAATTACTTCAGTTGGATTTTGACCAATTAATTGTTAACGTATTTATAACATTATTACTGAAGAGTTTGGTTCAACGCACTAATTTCAGGAACTACTGGTTCTAATTTAAAAAAATATTTTAGTGTTAGTAATACTGTGGTAATACGTCCCAAAGGCACGCAGTATCACGCTACGCAGACGAAATGACACTGGTTTTCTAGCATTTTTTAAATTAAAATTATTTAGAATCAAAGAAAGAGTAAACATTTTACTTACTTATGGAGTTATATTTATTATACTGTGCTTAGAGCCTTCATTCATCTGCGAATAAACTATCCGTCAGATAATAATAAACTATCCGTCAGATAATAACAGTTTGTTGTACTGTGTAATAACATAATAACCATCTTAAAATAATTTAAGATGGCTATTATCTGAAATGAAAAGACTCATCAGGCCCGCTTGCTTATTTGCCTCCGCCATAAAAAAGTAGTATAAATTACGTGGTAACTATTTAGTAATCTGTGGTATAAATTAGTATTTGTGTTACATTATCTTTCAGCCCTAAAAATCGGGTAGTAACCACAATAATCATAAAGGGTCTTGTACACAGCGGGATGTTGACACAGTGGCACGTGCTGGTTATCTGCCACCCCAAGCAGCTGGTGATAACAGAACCCCATTGTTGTAGAACAGGGCACAAACCACTTCCTATGTCGTTCGCCATCCGGTAACTAAGGAACTAACCATACTTTTCTGTATGTTTTTAAAAATAAATCGTTTATTGACAGATCCGTTGGTCGAGAGTCTAGCAATGGTCACTTTATCGCAAGGGCCGCAGATTCGAATCCTGCGCAACGCAAACATTTGTGTGCACGAACATGTCTGTTTGTCTTGGTCTGGATGTTTTCTATGTACTTATACAAAAAAAAAGTATTTAAGTACCTATACCTGTACCTATCAGCAATCTAGTACCCATATCTTTTTTTCTAAATATTGCCTTACTCGAATTTATATTTACTAACTAGTAAAATACTCGCAACTTCGTTTGCGTATATCTCGCTTTCCCGTGGGAATTTTGAATTATCCTTTCTTAGTACACCCCTAGTACATTCCAAATTTGGAATCTCTAGACCCAGCGGTTTGGGCTGTGCGTTGATATCTATATATGTATATAAAAGAGAAAATCACTGACTGATTCATCACGAAATCTCCGAAACCACAAGTGCCAGGAGTCTCAAATTGTGCAAGGGGGTTCCTTTTGGGGCGTAGGTAAGAAAGGATTTTTAACTAAGAAAGGATTTTTGGAAATTCATCCCCTAAGGGGGTAAAACGGGGGTGTAAAGTTAGTATGAAACTTTGCCGTTTTTGAAGTTATTCAAATGAAATTCAGCATGAAGGTTCTTTACTGAAAAACATGAAGCATGAGTAAAATTTTTTTTTTTAAATTCATCCCTTAGGGGGTTAAACGGGGGGTGCAAAGATAGTATGAAACTTTGCCGTTTTTTAAAGTTATTCGAATGAAATTCAGCATGAAGGTTCTTTATTGAAAGGCATGAAACACGAGTAAAATATTTTTCTCAAAAAACATCCCCTATGGGGTTAAACGGGGGTATGAAACTTTGCCGTTTTTAAAATCATTCAAATGAAATTCAGCATTAAGGTTCTTTACTGAAAAGCATGAAACATGAGTAAAATATTTTTTTCAAAATTCATCCTTTAGGGGGTTAAACGGGGGTCCAAATATAGTATGAAACTTTGCCGTTTTTGAAGTTATTCAAATGAAATTCAGCATTAAGGTTCTTTACTGAAAAGCATGAAACATGAGTAAAATATTTTTTTCAAAATTCATCCTTTAGGGGGTTAAACGGGGGTCCAAATATAGTATGAAACTTTGCCGTTTTTGAAGTTATTCGAATGAAATTAAGCATGAAGGTTCTTTAGGCGATACGAAGTTCGCCGGGTCAGCTAGTATTTATATATGTAAGTAGTTAAGTCAGTCAGGACTTTGAATTTTATATACTTATATATGCTTATACATATAGATAGTATTGATATTTTACTAATTGTATCATTAGGATAAATCTGTGTTCTTAGTTTTCTACTTACCTACATATTTTATTTGTTGACTGAACCTAGAACCTACTATGAAGGCTATTCGTAGATAGATGATAAAACATAACATTTTTTATCATATAGATTTCCTTCAACAAAAACTTTCGTGTTACCATCCACCACTGCCTATTACCATCGTCTGTTTTACAGCCAGTTTCTGAAGCGCTTTTTAATTCCACATTAAGTTTCACGCAGGTCGCACTGGAGACTTTTGGGGAAGGCATATGTCCAGCAGTGGACTTCTTGTGGCTGAGATGATGATGATGATTAAGTCTCATGATAACTCTTATTTTCTTATTTAGTTAGATAGTGAGGATAGTGGTGACAGACATAATATAACGTGTCATTAACTTTACAAATGGGTCTGAGCAATTCACCTTAGCTAAATGGTAGCTTGTCACCCTGATATCACGTCGACACTTTCATACAGAATTTCACATAATTACGACAAAATAAAGTGCTTATTATGAGGTTATTCTGTAACGTGTGTGTGTGTTTGACTTCAGAGTTGTATTTAATTAAAAGAATATATTTTTATGTACTTTCAATCATTTATTCTCTTTTTCTTTTATTCATAATACATAGGGTATCGTTAGGAATAACAATTGAGATAAAGGCATCGAGTTATCAACTATTCCACCTTCCATTTGAGGGTTTATTCCGTATTCATCCCACTTTTCACACCAAAGTTCTTTTATAGGGTGAAAAGTGAGGCTAATGCGGAATAAGTTGAGATTTAAATGGTACAACTAAACTATTTATATATTTACATTTTATCACATTGTATTTAAGGCGTACTACTGCGTCACAGTTAAATTGCAAAATATATAAATAATAAAAAAACAAGCAATATTTTTTAGTACTCAATACTCTTCCGAAGTTGAGCGAAAACGAGAATGTCGTACACATTCTCGTTTTTACTTTATTTTCGTCTTAACTTTTTGTTTGTCTTCGTTTCACTACAGTCAACTTCGCGACAGTGTAGAACCTGCATAACGCATTCGTGCTGATTAGAAACTAATTGGAACACACAATTTAATAATGTGTGCATTTTTCAATCAAAATTCAATTTAATGGTTTAATTGTAATTTTAAGTTAAAACTGTGGTAAGTAATTAAAACTGCTTTTCTTTTTTGTCAATATAGTTAAGTACATTATTGCAAAAAGATTGAACTATTTTGTATTTGTTTATATACAACGCCTTATTGTTACTTAAATAACAGAAATAAAACAATTTTATTTACAATATTTATGTACGCGCTTAAAAATATTATATTTACAAAAATGCAATCAACTACATAAGAAATTATATAGTTTTATCTTAAAAATTACTGACTCGGTTTTAATAAATATACTTAATATTAAAGCCAAAATACTCTTTTCGATTACACATTATTTTTCAAAAAAATTTAAGATTTTTTTTATTCCCTTATTCATACCGATTACATTGCAAATGTTTCTTCTGCTAAACACTTCATCGAACCATAGACAACCAAGAATAGATTAATACTTTTTTTTCACCTTTGTATTTTGCCTTTCTTTCCTAAATGGTAGTAGCTTTTATTACACAAATAATTTATTATTTTATTACTGTATGACGAGAAAAAGTGTCGTCGACAGTTTGGCAACATCCATTACTAGTTGAATATGTCTCGGTTTGAATAAGTTAATACTGGACTGAGGAATGGTTTACATTAAGGTATAGATCTTAAATAACGATGGGATGCAATCAACGAAACTGTTTGGGAGCGAGCAGTAGTGCCACCTTGCCTTGAGATACCAGTACTGTGGTACTATCTGTGCCGATGGTGGGGGCGCTAGGATCGAAACTATTGAAGATAATTTGTCAAGGAATTCAAGGCGTATTCATTAGTTATAGTTTTGGTCACTGCCAGATAAGTTTGTGGTGCTGTATCGCATTGAAAAAAAGTTAAATTTTATTTCCATGGCACTACTTCTCACTTATTGGCAATCCAATCTTGTCTTTTATATCGTCCTGAGATCCGAAACTACAATATAACAGGAACATTTTTGTACTGATTTAAGATAATATCAGTCAAAGATTCGAAACTTCAAAATATTAAAGAAACAACAAATCTGCTAAACCGTTCAGCAATTAAAATTACATTGTAAAAAATATGTTTATGAAGAATTTTTAAATTAGGGCAAAATTTTTTTTTTTTTTTTGAAAAACAAAATACACAAAACCTCGTTGAATATCAAAACTTACTCGGACTGTGTGCAACATTGTAAATAATCACCTACGTTCTTCAACATTTTCAAGTTTCAAATAATAGTAATTATCCAATTACGATTTATTTTTAGCAATTATTATAATGAAGGCAATCTTTTTCGAAAAAATTAACACCCAGATTTAGTAAATATATTTGTATATGTATCCAATATTATTGTCATTTTTGTACTACCACAGATGACGTCACATCAGGCTTATTAGGACGGTATTGTCAAGTTAGCGCCACATCCACCACGAAAAACAGTTTAAAATTTATGTCTTTAAGTATATGATTACTGTTCTTAGCTCAAACATCAATAAATTACTAAGATAGAGTAGAAATTTCGTCATCGACTTTGGTAGATTTTTTAATGACAGAGTAGGAAAAACGAGCCCGCGGTTCACCTTATAGTAAACAATCACTGCTGCTTATGGACATCCACGATTACAAGATCTTGGATGCGTTGATGAAGAAAAGATGGAGAAAGGAGTGAAAAGGGTAGAAGGAAGCAGGGGGTTGTTAGGCTTTCGGCGCTCTCACTCATAGGATAAAATCAAAATTGACAGATAATATTAAAGTAGGCTTTGAAACCCAATGTCTTACTGCTTTTCATGGTAAATGACGCACTTGTTCCAAATACAACTACTTCCAAATCTTTCTAGTCATTGGACGAACATCTCGTCACTAAATTGACGTCCACTTTCTGTACCCAATTACTTCATGGATCGTCCTTCTTTTTTCTCAATTTACCTTCCGTGTGTATCGTTTGCGTGACCGATTCCACGGCTGTTGATAAATCAGCTTCAGGGTCTATTGCAGCTGATAAAGCAGCAATGTATGCACACGCTATCCGAAGAACCGATAGTTTCGAGAGTTTCTGATTATGACTATACGCTGGGACAGATTTTCTGAGGGTGTCAAATGCTGCACTTATCGTGTGCACTCTCGTTCTCTCTCTAGCATTGGCTTCTATCCTTCTTTCTCTTGTCATGTTTTTGTAGTTTCTTTGCTCTCTTGCTTTTGGTTTCTCGGTATACGGTTCGATGACGCCTGGGTGAGGTGGAACTCTTGGAGGACCAGGTCGGGGCTCTGGCGTTGGCGGTGGGGGTATAGGAGGAGGAGGTTCTATAGGTCTTCTCCTTTGCCTTAAAAGACTGGTCTCACTGGTCTTTTTGACTAACGATAAAGGTTCTCTCTGTGGTTCTTCGGTAAAAGACCAAGGTCTAAAACTAACTGGTGCTTCTATATCAGGGCTAGGTAGGTCTTCTCTCGAGCTGAGACGGATTCTTTTCTTAGGTGGCTGGAGTCGTGTGGGTGTTCTATCTCTTTTAACTCTATCTGTCTCGACTAGTCTCACCCCGGAGTCATCGGAATGGGCGGGGCCGGAGCAGGAGTCGTCGTCTTCTCCCCCGGAAACGAAGCCAGCATCTCGCTCGAGTATACGATCTGGAACAAATAAGTAAATTGTTTAATTTCTTTCATATAATCCGATATTTTGCACAGTTTTTTTTATGATGTAGATAAGATTTTTAAATTCCCATGGAATAGCGGTATCAATATTATACTAAGAAATTATATTTTTCGTCCAGGAATTTTTGCAGCCAAAATCTTGTACATTTTAAATAAACATATTAGTATGTCCTTATTTTAGACACATACGTTCATAGTGTACATGTAAATACAAGTCAAAACTATTCCGTTAACCAATTAGAAACTCTATAGCAACCTAATTAAGACCTTATTTTGTATCATGAAATATGTATTACACGACGACGGAAGCTGGGGCGACAGCAAAAAGACGAGACAGTTACAAACGGAGCCGGCTGACGCATTAGTCTAGGACATGACACGAGTTCCTAATGTAGTAACGATGGAGTCTAGATTTAATTATAGGTGTATATAAACTGACAACCAACGGCTACTTAGGAATGATAACTGGCCACAAATCAAAATCAAAATCGATTGTAGTTATGCACTGACTGACATCCACTGAGTAATAAGATTGCGTTTCCAACTTCGTTTACGTCTGCGCGACTCAGCCGTGTTGGCTACTAGTATAGTGGTTTATTAGGCCGCGCTTACGTCTGCAAGTACTCGCGAAAGTATAGCGTGATTTTTAACCGACTGCAAGAACATACGGAAATCATAATCTCCGATTGCACGACAACTCGCTGGAACTGTCTGGCAAGTGGCAAGCTGTGGCAAGAGCACTTGAATGTAATTTCTTGTATGTGTAAACACGGCCTTAAGAACAAACATTAGAAATAGAAATTTATTTTTTTGAACATTTCTTCCAATGTTTTCGATGCGAACTTGGCTCTGAGCGTGTTAACCAAGACCAAAATTTTCAGTCTTAAAAACAATATTTTGGTGTCTACTATTCGACAAGAGACTTTTTAGTTTTAAAACTATTTCTATTATAATGTTATACATCGTGACTTATTATAAAGATTAGCTTAATGTTTAGAAATTGATCGGGTTTTTTCTTAAGGACAAGGTTGGAGCGAGTTACGGTGGAGTCTTTGGCGCCGGCGCCCGCGCATGACGTCACGCCGACGCGCCACACACGACATTGTATTTCATTATATTAATCTAAAGATTTATTGTTTAGATAGAAAATTCCAATATGTTTTCATATTTATAGTTTGGGATGTTGATGGCCAATAAATATAGACTCTATGTAGAACGATACGTATGAAAGTATTTTTAAATTGAATCACAATCTTTCAATGTAGATAAGAGTTTTGATTAAAGAAAGAAACAAAAATACATTTACATTTTTACAGTACATTTTGTGACCCATATTCAGATAGATCTTCTAGTCGAGTGTGCCTAATAATTTAATACGAAACGTGCGAGATGTGTGCTTAATACGAAAGAAATGTCTCTAATATAGTTGATGGAACACTCGACGGGTACAGAACAGTTTTTATTTTTTATTTAAATTATATTACATAGAGAGATAGCGAATTAACCGCTACAAGTCGATAAAAGATTGACAACATGGCAAATTGAAATTAAAATAATATATTTTTGCACTAAAAAATAATAAAAAAACAAAATATCTTGTCTACGGGTTGCAATCACTGCATAATAACAATGTAATTCTCAAGATATATCATAACGGACATGACCTCTTGTGTATCATGCCACCGGTATGTACGTTGTGGGACTGGTTTGCGTCCATATGGTCAGCAGAATCATGTTTGATAGTATATTAAACGAATGGCTCGCACCGCATTCTTTGCTTATTTAAACAAAAAAAAATCAAGTTATTTTCGGTAAATTGTATTTCGTTTTAAAAAGATTTTTTGTTATGTTTTTAATACTGATTCTGATCTTATACGTATATGGAGATGGAGATCGTTTATGCAGACATTTAAGTAGGTACCTATTTGGTGTAAAAAATAAGCGAGTAAATTATAATTAAGATCGGTGGGGTAAAACTACCAGTGTCTGATTAGAAAACTTAAGAGCCTAATGTAACAAGGCAGCCTTATTGCTAAAGCAATCTTTTCACGGCAACCTTAGGGTAACGAATCATAATACCATTGTACCTATCGATTTTCTTTCATAATTTTGGTGTTAAATAGATAGGTTAACATTTTTTTAAATTAATAACAATACTGAAACTTGTTTAACTATAATGCATATTAATATGGACATATTTGGTTTATCATAGATAATTAATCGATTTACATTTAAACGGAAATAATAAAAGTTGATCTGTTGCAACCGGAACTGTGTCGTAAATTTCGGTATGCCAGAGGTTAAGATATGGAATAATAATATGGTATTATTAACTTACTTATAGATACATTTTAGGTATGAGAATTTAGGATACGAAAAGTTTTCTAAACTTGAAATTTAGATCTACATGATTTAAAACACTGGTTTAATTTAAATATTTAAAACAGTGTAGACAGTGGTTTCATACCAAATCTTCTAGTCAATACTGTTTTAAATCTCGGCACAGAATAAATAATAGTGATCTCGGTTCTAAACCTTACAAATTCTATACTTATTTTATTTTACTGACTACTGTTTCGCGCAATTTTTGCTAAGGATCCCAAATTTTTTTTAAAGTATATTATAGGCTATATTACCCGGGGGTAAAGTACCTTCTCAATGGTGAAAGATTTTTTTAAATTGATCCAGTCGTTTTTAAGTTTATTCGTTACAAACATACACATACAAATACAAATCTTCCCTCTGTTTAATATTAGTATAGATTTAGTAATGGCTAGATAAACCCACGCAACTTCGTTGGCGTGTACCCCGCTTCCCCGTGGGTATTTCGGTAAATTCTTTCTTATAGAATGCCTACGTCATACAAAGATCACCCTCCAAGTTTCAGGTCCCTACGATCAAAGCGGTATAAGCTGTGCGTTCTCATTCAGGAGTTCAAGACAAAGCATTTTATAGAATTCTGATCAACGCGGACATAGCACAGTAAAGCAACATTCTAAAATAATCATTTTCATCGATCTCTATAATGACATATTTTCAAAATTGCACAAAAAGCGGCAATTTTAAATACATGCCGTATAGTTTGCGAATTCCTACATGTCCAGCCCGATTCATCTGCATCACCAACCCATACTACCCTGACCAGTCTATCAGAACATTAGAGAACCACCCAAAATCCTGGCATATCTTGGCTTAGTATTACCAGTAACCCGGTTTAAAAGACCAAGAAAAAATAAAATTTATAATAATAATTCAAAATTTGGTACCAACCTAAGTGAAACAGTGGCCATAGATAATAAATAGCATGTTCCTAATACGTTTGCTACCGGAATTAGTTTATGGCTCATAATCGCCGAGGCGCCGCGCCGCGAAGGCGTTACTCTACAAGCGACCATTATTATTGATGTAAACAGATTTTAAACCTTAACCCGTTGGAAATAAGGTATAATAACAAATATACGATGACAAAAAGAATTATAAAACGTATATTTGAAGTTAGTACGGTTAGGGTTGGTACACACATTTTAGGTGCTTTAATCGATATGTTATTCTGCATGAAATTGAATGTTTCCTTTGTGACGTAAGCAGATCTTCATAGGCACTGTTTAATGACATGAATTGTATTTTGCAAAAAAATCGTAATCGAGGTTCTTCGCATTTTTTTTACGAGTAGACATTTTGCTTTCCGAAGTGGTAGTAGACAATACATAATAGAAAGTCTCTATATTTCACTGAATAAGTTTCGAATAGCGGCATAAATGAGATATCTATCTCCCAGAAAAGTTATATTGCAGATCATACTAAAACTGTCAACTTATCTGTTACGTTTGTTCCGATGAGGTCTAGGATAAATTATCTGTCGGATAAATTGTACTTAGATCATATTGAATCTACCTCTAGACCATAACGAGACAAAAAGCTTTATTCAAAAAGCAACAGAGAATCAATCTGATGTTTTTCCGTCTCGATTATACCTGTAGCGCCCCTTATCAAGCGAGTTTCTCAGGTGTTATATTGTGCGGTGCGCCTAAGCGGTCTCCGCCTACATATGATTGAGATTTTAATTGCTTTGGCTCAGAGATTCCTGTTTGGTTATTAAAACAAGAACAAACTGGATTTACTTGACATACACGATTAATTCCATATCCAATTCCATCCCCTTAATAACAAACAAAGATCATTCAAGATTTAACTAAGACTTTTTTCATTATTGCACCTCATTTAATTCTTCTGAAGAATGATAGTAATAAAACAGGTTTTAGTTAATCCTTGGTTTAGCTTTTTTTTTTAAACAAAGTGCCAAGAAATTTTTACGTATGTGCTCTGATACTTTAACAATAAAATAATGGTTGCGTTAACTATGAAATAATTAAATAAAAAATAAATTAAATACATAGATTATTATGCAATTAGCTTGCAATTAGATATAGATCTACATATTTGATTAATAATAGACTAGAAACAGATTAAAATAATCAATAATAAGTTTTAAAAAAAATAAAAATAAAAGATTTGAATATATTTTTTCTTGATTAATGACACCTCTATAGAGATCCCGCGCAACAATAATATATCACGGGCATTCACGGGCAACAATAAAACGAGATCTTAAAGGCTGTTTAAGGCTGTCTTCCAAACTTTATTTTTCGTAGTAATCGTGACTTCAGGATATATTAATATTCGTATTGGCTCTAGATTGCAGTAATCAATAAATAGTCTTTTGTCGAGCGGAATAAGAAGCCATGTCTCACTTACAAAATGTATAAAATTCAGATGGTCTTTCTCGTAACAAAAACAGTTAA
Source organism: Endotricha flammealis (assembly GCA_905163395.2). Lineage (NCBI taxonomy): Eukaryota > Metazoa > Arthropoda > Insecta > Lepidoptera > Pyralidae > Endotricha > Endotricha flammealis. Next base: position 3,223,743 of record LR990869.1, on the reverse strand, counting down.
AATCTAATATCAATCTCAAGTGCTACGTTGCTCATACAAAATATATAGACTTGATTAATTTTAACAGTTTTATGATTTCTAAATGTTCTAGAACTTGGTCTAAAGCAGTTATGAATTTAATTTTCCCAAGAAGACAAGATTGGTACGTAAAATATGGCTTAAACTACGGTCTATAAAGGCTGTTGAGCTGTTGCTCATTACGCCGTTTCACATCGACGTGTTAAAACAAAGAGTAGAGCCTCAAAGGGCCGCCGAAGACCTTTCATCGTTGAATGGTGTCGATCTCACCATAGATAAAGTGTGCCCTCAAGCCAAGATACAAATCTGGCAAGTCTGGCGCCAAATTTCACAGAAAAATACGGCCATCTTGCGCCCATAGAGAAAAAGAAGGATTTAAAAAAAACATTTTTTATTCGATTCGATCTCGATTTTATATTGTATTGTTTTGCAAAATTATGACTTTGTTTTGAAATTATTAATTATTTCTCTCGATATTATCATAATAAATAGTTAGATTGCAATAAAAAAAATAGTAATAACTTGTTTTTGTGTTTAAAATATTATTTTTTTCTTAACCCTCTGAATTTGTAGTTTGTCCAGCGAACTTCCCTATGAGGATGACATAGTCAAGCAGCTTCAAAGAAAAATAGAGAAAAAAAAACCCTCTGAAACACAAAGAAGCTTGAGATGCAGAAACTCATCCAGATACTAACTGTCGTCATCATTGCTTAACTTGCATGTTCATTCACACCATCAAACTCATAATGAGCACGGTGGCCATCATTAGAATTTCGTTCACGTGACAAAACAGAAATGGGAAAATGATGAGCGGTCAGTTACGTCAAAAAAAATTAAGACCCTGTACACAGGTATGCGCGTTGAGGTCGCGTTTCGTGTTACATTGAGCTTTTTGTTTGATAGACCTTGCGTTGAAATGATTGATGACTCCGCGATGGATAATAAAACTCGCGGCATATTCGCCCCTTCTGGACCAAGTCTAAGTATCGGAGTAGTAATGTCGCGGTTGCACATTCGCACGGTCTTCAGCTTAATGTATGTGAAGTCGTGATTTTCTTACGACTTTCACCGAACAAACATTACTTGTGGCGCCGGCGTGGGCCAGACGGTGCACTATTGCTGGCGCAGACACAAATTTATAGATACCACAACTAAAATTAATTGGGGTATAACTAAATACTAAACTACGTAAACGCGCATCGCATTATACGTTTACCAAATAGTCAGTAAAGGTTTTTTTTTATATGTGATAGAAGCAGTAAACTATAAAATTTCAAGGATACGAATTAGCATTGCATTTTTGCCAATAATTTCACATTGAAATTTAGATACTAAATAAATATATAAAAATAAAGATTGTTTATTTCAGATAATTAAAATCCATATTCTGTGATTGGTCATACTGAGTTTACTTACCAATTCCATTTAGCGGACTTTTTAGACTGAGTATACTTTATTTGCAATACAAAAATGAAATAACAAGTCATAAACAAGGCGGCCTTATTGTTGGCAGCAATCTTTTTATGGTAGACACACGCATTTTTAGGACAAACTGTTTCATTTGTTTACTATTGTGACGTCATATCCAACGCAATGATATTTGACACTCTTTCACGCAATACGGTTGACAGATTTTCTTGAAATTTGGTACAAATGTAGTTTACCTGAAAAACATGGTTTGTATCTGTCGTCTAGGAACGGAAACAACGGGATTTCCGTCCAGTAACTAGTTTGAAAAAACTTTAATTTGCCGAATCTATTTAGTTTAATATCTGCTCCAACCTATCAGTTACACAGACACAGCCGTATTTCGTTAATGTATCATCAATATTTACACATAGGGAAAATAAGATGACATTAATCATTTTATGAATATTTAATAAGTTTTTATTTTGACGACTTCAATGGAGTTGTTCGAATCGTTTTTATATCTCGTATCACTGGTATGGAATGGTGTATAACATACGTAAACTCTATATTTATGAATAAATTTACCATAGAACATCATTCTGGTATCCCGTAGTAAGGATACTACAAAATTTAAATAAGGACTGGGGAATTGGGTTTTTGACGTATTTAATTATAATTATTTCTTGCTCTCTCTAATTTTAATTGAGTGCGTGAGAGAGAGAGCAAGCTTTACATCTCCTCTATTCCTTTTCTTCTTATTTCCTCCTTTTTCCTGTTATAGGTAGGCAACTTGTGTCTCTGTGCTTCATGAACAGCACGCTCGTTTGCCAACACCTTTCTTAAAAAAATAGATTCCTAAATTACAGATTATGGTCATCATTTTATTTAATTAACTTGCATTTTCGATGCGATAATTTAAAATGTTTTATTCCTATCCAGCTGTGATTGGTCGGTCGGCTGCGACGCGACTGGCGTCGGCGGGCGTCGGGTTTTGGCGCCATGGCGTCGCCACAACTAAACTATTCGTAACTACCAGTTTTCCAAGTTAAATTAAGTTTAAAATACAGATGTATTTAATTAACTAATTTGTTTAGTTGCGAAAAGAATTTTGTTGTTTATGCGACAAAGAATCTATCAGCCTGTTTCTGAATAGCATTTTATATATAAATTATAGCTGTCTGTCATTGCCAAACTAAAGAATAAAAAAGGTAGTTTGAGACTTAATGTGGAATTAAAATTAAAATGTATTTCAGAAACGTTCATATTAAAGACTAACTGTTGCCCGGGGCTTCACCCGTAGTCATGGTTCCAAAATATTTACATTATTTAACAAGAAATATACGAACTTTGGTCAACTTATGTGAATTTTATCAGAATTTCTGGAATTGAAGACCCAGTAAACAGTACCCATAGTGTCTAGTACTTATAGGTCACGGAAAATCATCGGAAGTATTCATATCATTACTTATTCATAAATAGTCGATTCTAAGAATTTTGAACGATCGATTCACACAAGAATTGCATTTATTATGTGTTGATTTAACATGTTGAAGGAAGTTCATAACATAATTTTAAAGGAAGATTTAATTCATATTTTCGATAAGAGATGGTGGCACTACTGGAAAAATATATCGCTCTATTTTAATCAGATTAATTCGTATTTTTTTTACCAACATAAGAATAACAGTTAAAGTTGGTAATTATGTACAGTCAGTGGCATAAATATGTTGTCACACTAGTTACTTGTCACTATAACATTGTTGACTTCAGTACCTAATTGAAATAATAGGGTACTAAAATGACAACAGTAGGAAAATGAAGTTATCTGAAATTTCGTAAATTATAAATTATGAAAAAAATTGAGAAAAAAAAATTTTTTTTTTTTATTGTACAACGTTAAAATTTAAAATAAAAAAGAGACCACTTATCTTTTAGACTGTTCAGTAAACTATTAAAACAGGTCATCGAAGACGTATGGGCATTGTTGCCAACTGTTCAAACAGTGTCTGCGGGGAGTCAAAACAATCATTGTTTCACATAGTCTCAACATTGGTTACACCTGGTGACCACGTGCCTCGCAAAACATTTTTCCATCCTATAATTATGTTCTTTTAATATCGATAAAAACTGCGTGCAAGGATGACAGCTGTCTATAATTTAATGATCAATGTATTTATCAATACAATTTTTATTTTTATTTATTCAAATATTTTTTACTTCAAAAACAGTAATTTTAAAGGGCATGGCACTCCTTGATCATTCTTTTGGTATAGGTTGATAAAGGTAGTTAGGAAAATGGTGAAAGATGACCAGAATCTTCACATAAACGACGCAGCTATAATTAGACCAATAAATACAAGAGCACCCTTTCAAATAGACCTTTAAACCTAAAAAAATCAAAAATACCTCATATAATTTTTTAACCCCGTATGGTGGTGTTTTGCGAAATGAAAATCTTATAAGTATTATATTCAACCTATATCCTTTCTTGGGTCACCAACTATCCCCATACCCTTCATCTGAATCTGTTTTAACGTGAAGAGGTAACAGACAGAGTTACTTTCGCATTAATAATTAGTAAGGAATACACACAAAAAAATTCCTTAAAATTTAAATTTATAAATCATTAAGAACTGTTAAAGTTAAAATGTATATTGAGTTTAAAAATAAAGATTGTAGTACTTAAGATACTTAAAAAAATAAATGACTTTATTCCAAAGTTCAGTCAATTGTAACTTTAAATAAACAGTCAGTACAAACGATTAATGCAGTGTGCCCCCAGCAACGTTTTTGTTTGCTATTTATAACATAAAAAAACTCTCAAAATTTAAATGTCCAAATTTAAAATTATTCTTATAAAGATTGATGACTAAATATTTAATGCATAAGAACATTTGATTTCAGACGCAGTGGGCGACTGCAAAATGTTCAAAGACTTTTTCTTTAAATTCATTTAAAAAACAATGTATTATGTATTTCCCCACCTGGTTAGACTAGAAAAATTGCATTTCTGTGACACATTGTCAGATGTCATTTATTATCAATCCAACATGGCCTAGATTTGAATAAAGCCTACAATACTGAATAGGTTTCACTAAAAATACTAGATTATATTAGAGGGGCGAAGATTCGTACAGTCCGTTCTGAAAATTTGATTTAACATTTTTATCGACAATTCCATATTTGAATTTTGTACATTTTGATAAATTTAGATTTGATTTAAAAAGCGTTCTTTTTTTTCAAATAATTAAACTGTTTTGTTTTATAGAGATTTGAGTAACGATTTTTGTTTATAAAGAAAAGTCGTTGGTTTTTTATGCGTGTGACTGTACTACACAAACTTATGCGGCAGAGGGCAAACATATGGAAGTGACGAGGTTTTTGAGTAAACAGTCATTAATCTATTACTTGTTTTTGTGGCTGACAGTATCTGCCTACCCCGTTCCAACTTTATTAGCATTAACATACAGTTGGTCTTATGTATCACTATGCGAATTATCAATATTATTAACATTTATATATGTATTCACAGTTATCGCGATTTCGCACGCGTGGAATTATTTCGAGTATTAGTGCACGTTATTGCCCGCGGCTTCGCCCGAGACATGGGGAAGGAGCAATGAGTAGTGTATCCCGTGGGAATTTTATTAGACCACGTGTTATCCAATTTTACAGGGAATATCTATGAAAAATTTCAGCTCCCTAGATAGCAAGGTTTTAGCACTCTGCGGTTCCATTATTCCTGTTCCCATGCTAATTTCAAAAATCTCATAAACGTGATTTATAAAAATCTGTTTTAAGCGACTTCGATATTACGTAAAATATAAATTGTAATTTGAATAAAATACCTAATTAATAATAATTAAAAAAGAACATTGGCTCCGTCAATCAAATATACAATGTTGGTATACCAATATCCTCCCTCCCCTTCCCAATATTTCGCCTTAAAGAGTGACGACACAAATTTCCGATAGCCCCTTAGGTTTTATTAATTATGTTTTTTTTTTTTGCAAATTCTTCAATTCAACTTAGTAACTTGTTATACATAATTTTTAATTTACACACCCACGGAATATTTCCGACCGGTTTTTTTTTCTATATTTGGTAAAAAAATGTTCACTTGTTATTAAAATCGTTATTATAACACCCACATCCCAAAATTATTGGCGCCAATCCGTAAGATGTGACCTCGGAAAGACGCCAATTCTCCGATAACGATAAATCACAAATAAAAAAGTTAATTTCGCATTCGGCTAAGTTTGAATCCTAACAGATGTTACTACTTTGAAACCATATGGTATTCTTACGGGTATTACTTTAGCACTACTAAATCCTGTGGAAGTCACACTAAAAAAATTCGCTTCGGTGTATCAGACAGCATCAGAAATAGAATTCAGAATGATCTTTCTTTATTAGAGAGGAGATTCAACAAACGAATTGGTCGTACTGTCGACGCACGAACAGCGACGAATTCGAACAAACTAATAAATCAAACCCATAATTATCCCACAGCATGAATATCTCCCTTCAATAGAAAGAGATTAGAGCGTACTCTGCCTCACCTCACTGCTCCAATGCGGATTGGCAGATGCCATTGTTTATAAGTCGCCTCGTAGCGACGCCATTGAGCTCCTCTGGGAAGCAACCACCGCTGCCCATGCACATCTATGACTACATGAATCTTCGGAAACGTTCACCTATGAAGAAATGAAAAAGGAAGGAAGGGAAATAGGAAGTACAAAGCACTAAGCAGGAGTGATATCTTGCAGTGGGATAATTATGGGTTGATATGATAATGATGTTGATGATCGGTATATGTACAATATGACCTCTAAAGAAAGTGCCTGGGAAGACCTAGACTGTGTGTGCGATTTCATTTCTATTCTTAACGATATCAAGTCCTTTTTCTTTCCTACCTTCGCAGAGAGCAATACTGACGCGACTAACTGGTCTATCCAGTCCAATAGACTATATAAAGCAGTTTCAAATCTCTCAATTATTTCTATTAAACATAATCTTTACATTTCCCGGATATCGTAGCCCCGATACGTCGTCCAAATTGGCAATATTGAAACCGTGCATTTGATTCTTAGCGACTTAATGCAAATGTTGTTGCGTGCGGAATGCGGTGACGCGCATATAAACAAAAACACGATTATCAAAAGAACGAATGAGTAATTCTAATAATAGCAATAAATACTACTTTTGTTATATTCTCTAGACAATAATACACAAAAATCTTTAAAAACACTTTCAATTCTTTCAAAACATTATCCGTAATGTACGTGTTTACGGAGAATATCAATGATTTCTGGAAGAAAATATCCTAAGTCATCACTCATCAGGCTTAATTAAGATATCAAAATGAAAAAGGATTTCTTCAAGTCTTGTAGTGAGTGTCCAGAGATTAGGATTTAGGACAATCAAACATACTCTACACCTATAAATCAGTATGGATAATAAGCCATTAAATAATTTATTTATGCGTATAAGTAACTTTAAAACTGAGGTGCAGTATTCGTATAAGTATGTGACACTGATTTTGAAGGGGTTAATTTTTGCATAACATTAATATTGAAGGGATGACGTAGGGAAGCCAAAAATTCGTGGAAACGAAACAAAGGGAGGAAGCTATCGGGTGGCCAGAGGAAAAAACGTTCCCTTGACGAGGATATAGAAAAAAAAATGTCGTACTTCGACTGATGACATAGAAATGCAAAGCTATGTTTAATTATGAATTAAAATTTCAAAGAATAATAATAATAATATAACGAAAATAAAATATTATAAAGGTAGAGCAGGTTCGTTTGAAATGTTATTCTGATTTTTTTTCCATTCCACAACCCAATTAATTAGAGAAGGTATTATTTAAAATCATGCAAAGATTCTAAGGAACTGAACTTTTTATAGAGCGATATATTATATATCAGAATCGATGTTAACATTTTTATGATAAAGAAAAAAATCCCAATTTCCTTTTTTGTGCCTTACTTTGTGAATTTATAGACGACTGTAGGTAATCCACAAAATATTCTAGCTATACAATAAAACAATATTTTTAAACGTAGAACTGGCACTGGCATGATTTTGTTGAGTTTACACAGGAAAAATTGCTGACATCGTTTTTAAAAAACTATTTTCCAGCCAGTCAGTTTTAGGCGGGAAAGTTGCCTGTAACCTAAACCTTTGTAAGATTTTTAAAAAAATTACATAAAGAATTGCCTATGACCCCAATCGATTAAACACATTATAACAGATGGCAGCACTCACGGCTATTGTAATGAGCTCATAACGTTTCATATGCATGACATACGGTTGGCAGATGTAGAATACTGATTGCAGTCACTATTTGTAAATTGATAATCATTAGAACATTATCGACACGTTATTGAGAAGGGAAACAAAGTGACAGACACGACAAATATCCCTGAACATCTGTATTTTTTCTTTGGGACGGTATAGGATCTATCCCTACACTGTGTGCTTAGAGATGTTTAGAATGGTATCTATACCATTCTACGTTCTTGTTTCTACCCGTTAAAAATTAGTATCTACCTAGATAGATTGTGTCATCGATGCCGTACTCTGTAAGTAATTCTCTTCAATGTATGAATATGTTAGTGGATTAATAAATAAAAATACCTACGTAGTGTTACCTACACCTACATGTGAGAAATACTCTCGAGATGAAATGAGAAAGCAGACTCTGAGCACAGAATAGATAATAGTACTCTGAGTTAGATGTTTAAAAAAAGGTGTAACGTGTGTGTATTTTCTATAGAATTTGATAATTTGTCTCTAAAGTTGTCTGGTTTTACTGAAGCCCTGTCATAGTTGAAAGAGAAAAGTGCGTACGGTGATTGTTAACTCCATCGCAATTGCATAAAAAGAAAGTAAAGCCCTACAATAAGAACAGTATGACTAATCGTTTGGTATTTTTTCCGATACAGTTCCGTTTTATTGTTCACCATCCACCATCGGTTGAAATTTAACGAGTATTTTGAGGTGATTGCTATTGCACGTGCATAGTTTCACGTGTTGCAATTTTACATGAAATGCCTTCTGTCGATAACGATATTTTTCGCCAAATGTTACATTGTTCGGTGTTACGGGTATATGTTTACTGTTTGCTACTGGACAATAGGGGGCTTTACCCGCGCATGCGCCGCAAGTTTCTATGTTCTTTCTAGTAAAGAATATTATAACTAACTATATAAAACTATATTCTTCCTTAAGTAGCTATCTTCTGCCTTGCAGCGTAAGTCATAGTTCCTGTCTTGCCCATCTAGGTGATAGTAAGTCAGGTGGTTTTGTTGGTTTTAGGACGGGAGACTGACAGACCCCCGCCGCTCTGTAGCGGCGGGACATGCAGTAATGCATTTTCAGGACTTTAAACAAAAAGAAAATGTATCTTCTTTCTTAGGAGGATCGCCCTTGAGGTTTGCCAGCGCACCATGGATAGTATCCTGGGTGTTAAATAGATGAATCGTATCAAAAACACTATGCTCCAAGCAATGGCGGGTTACCTCAGACTCGCTAGTTTTGAAATAGCCACAAACTAATACAAATCCGGGAAAACCCGGATATATGGCAATACTAATGATACTACCTACTCGAATGCTAAAAGATTTGATGTCTTGTTTTTGACAAATAATAAATAATGGCGGGATTTTCCGGCGCGAAACACGTTAACGCTAATACAACCGAGCCATAGACAAAAAGTTAACATTCTTTGTCACGTTCGACAAAAAACTGAACCGGATTCCAAATTCAATATTCCTAAATCTCATATTTGTTTTTAACGAAAAGTTTAATAATTTTTATTATCGGTGACCACTTTTCATCAGGTGCATTGCAGCAGCCATGATTGTTTTCCAGCTGTGTTACATAAAAAAAGAAACAACTAGAGTTTGTTACAAGTTTGGCTACATTATGAATTATTATGTGTCAATTGTATCGTACATAATACAATTTTTAGTATGTATACATATGTATTGTTATCTAAATTAGATAAATGAGTACATTGGTGCAAAGCCGAACATAATGAAATGACATAACTTTATCTATTACGTATGTTAAAAAAAAAAATGTTATAAATAGAAACTAAGTGCTCAAGTACTTACACCAAATTTCTGTAACGCATTATAAACACAATAAAATTATAGCTGTCAATGTCCAGCTAAAGAAGAAGAAAAAATATTGATTGAGACGAAACTTACTATGGAATTAAAATGTTTGCTTCGAGCGGGAATCGAACCCACGCTCTCTGGTTCCGAAGGTAAAGTTACTACCGTGCCACCGAGCTGTTTATCTTATGCTCATGACAATGAACACACAGAAATATATTTTTTAAATTACGAGATCAAGTTTTACGCTTTGTCTGTTAGCGCCAAAATCTAATAAGTAATAATGCTCTATGCATAGAGCATTGGCTCTATGTCTAATTGTCTATGTACAGCAAGTACCCCATGCACAGTAGCACTCACAACTAAATACAGATGTCACACAGACATCGATAGTTACATCTGGCAACACATCTGGTACCCAAACGGAGTGACGTCACTGTGACATGTGGGGACAACGGACACGGAGCCGATTACGTTTTTTTTTAATGTTAACACCATACTAAATTGTTTACGAGATTATGCAAGGGTGTTATGTTAGAATTGATATGCTTATTTGTGATTAAAGTTTTATATAATCATTTTTATCCGACTGCGTAGGTAATGTAAAAAAGAATCCATACTAGTGTAAATTTCACCTCCTCCTTAAAAATGGTTAGTTGACCCTTAACAATTACTAAAACGTCCTTCTGCTCGAAGGTAACGGATTGACCTGATTTTACATTTATTCCACGGGATAAAAAGTATCCCACTGGTAATATGCCATGCCACTTCGTTCTGACAATGCGGGCGAAGTCAAGCTTATTAGCCATTCGTATGCTTTGAAGTAAAAACTCTACTAACATTATAAAGGCGAAAGTTCGTGTGTATGTTTGTTGCCTCTTCACGGCTGGGTCGATTTTATGATATTCGGTATGTAGGTAGCTGATATGAGGGTCAAACTGAAAGTTATAAAAAATTAAAAACTGGGCAAAAATAAAAGTTATTAGTTTTATTATATCTTTTCAAAATAGTGTACCTTCACATCAATGCATCGTTGCATCCGATAAAACCACTGAGCAAAGCAGTTTTCCCTCTCGTCTTTAGGGGTTTCTTCGACGGATTTTGGGCATCGGTCAAATTATGAGGTATCCACCGGGCACAAAGCTTCCTAACCGCTAACTGTTCATGGAGGATTCTGTGCACTTGACTCATACCGATGCCTAAGCTTGTCCGAATTTGCTGATAGGTCACTCGTTTGTCATTCTTTATCATACGCCGCACAACACTGATGTTAACTTTAGTCGTCGCTGTAGAAAGCCGTCCTTCACACAAATCATCGGTAAGAATAGTGCGACCACGTTTGAACTCATTATACCAGTTGTAAATGTGGCACGGGATGGGGCTTCATCATGAAAAGCAATTCGAAGTCTATTATAACATTCTTGTTGACTTAAATGACATAGAAAGTCATAAAAAATCATGGCACGAAAAACTCGCGTTAAATTCATGCTGACGTGATTCGGGAATTTTTTAATTTGCCGCCAAAACAAAACGTAATACAAAAGAAAAATAATAAAAAACGTACTCGTTAATATTGGCAAAGAGTTCCATTTTCAAAATTTAAACTTATTTTTTAATTATATTGTTTACAAGTGGCCAGTTCTAAAAACTTTCAGTGTCGCCCTCGTATCTTGGATTAACAAATAGTGTAAGACTTTTTATCCCGAAAAGTACACGATTCCCGTAGGATTTAGTAAAAAAATCTGGGGCCCGATTCTACTAACACAATGTTTCACTTATTGTTTAAGTCCATAACAAATGTCAAAAACTATTTCACTGATACACTATCGGCATTCTTTTGAGACACGATTGAGACACCATTGAGAGTCCATTGGTGCATTTGCGTTAGTAGAATCGGGCCCCTGATCTATTAGATGGCACTGCCACATTATAAATAAGGCCCTGCTGTGCAAATTAAACGAGGATAACACCGCGGGCAGCAGCTAGTTACAAATAATACCCAATATGGATAACTTAAAAAAATCAACAAGAGATTTAACATTGAAATTAAAAAACAACCACCCTTAAAATCTGTCGCGACCCTACGCCCATGTGAACAAACAAACAAACCTATTAAGTGACCATATGTTGTTAATGTCTTTTATTCTCATAGCATACAGTTGTTTTTCCTTTGACACAATTGTAAATAAGGCTTGTGTTATTGTATTCACTTGTTAGGGGTTGTAACATGTGCAGGTTGCTAACCCTTTGTTTTATTTTGAGAAAGATTAGTATACTTGACAAAAGAACTGGGTTTGCTTGGGTATAAGCTATGGGATGTGTGTTTTTATTCTAGTTAAAAACGGCGTTACGATACTTTAATTTTGTTACCCTAAGGTTGCCTTGAATAGATTGCTATTTAGCCATAAGGCCGAATTGCGATTACACTAATCTGTAAGTTTTTATTATTCACAGTTTTAATTATTTTATTGTGTATTCCAGCATATTCTATTTATCTAAATGGCTAGATATTACTGGTTGAAATTTTACACACATGTAATTTATAACTTGGTGTACATAATAAAATAAATCTTAGCTTAATTACTCTGAAAAGTACGACGTTTCAAACGTACTAACACTTAATACTTTTTTTTTTTCAAATTTAATACTTTTTTGGCAAAGGAATATTTTGACAATAAAAATTAAACTTTTTAAACTATTCTTACCTAAGCTTTATTGATAGAGTTCCCGAGTAACCATTAGCTTGTTTGTAACTCTCCTATTAAAAAAGTGTATTGCGACTGGTTCTACTTATCAACATTCGAGTCAGAGGACATTTTAACGAAGGCTTCCGGTGTTCATTACACTTGTAATGAGCTGTGGCGTTTCCTCTGTTATTATTAAGATCTAATCTAATATCTTTTATTTATAAACAAGCCATTTTGTTAATAATAAAATTAAATGAGGTCAAATTATTGACCTGAGATGGACAGATTATCAGCCAGTTTCCGATATTTAATACCACATTAAGTCTCCGAATCTATCTCTTTTTTATTTTTTTTTTATTATTATTTATTACCACATTTTTTTTTAAATCTTTAGCTTGTCAATGATAGCCTATAATTTAGTTATGTCATTAACTTTAGAAATGTGTTTCAGAAGGTGTATGAAATGTTTGTTTATTTTGTAGCAAACGAAACTCGCGCACCTTCGTTGCGTGCATCCCGCTTTCCCTTGGGAATTTTGGAAAATCCTTGTGTTTTTACTTAAAAACCTTCTTCTTGAATCACTCTATCTATGACTGCATTGAGAATTAAATTCGTTAAGTGGTTTAATATCTAAGCGAACAGACAGCAGCGGAAGCAACTTTGTTTTAAACTATGTAAAGATAAGACATTACGTAAAAAGTGTCATGTAAAATGATTCATTAAATGTAGTAAGATTACGACATGAAGACGCTAGACACTCAATACCTTTTAATAAAAATAAAATAAACCAAGAATCAATAACCTTTTTTGTGTTGTGTCATTCTTGCGGAGAATTGGAAGTGCGAGTGATAACACAAGTTTTAGTTAAATCCTGGTTAATCTTTATTAATAAGGAAGCTACTGCCTCCTTGTGTCCACTGCTCGATAAATGGGCTATCCAACACTATAAGAATCTTTCAGTTAGAACCAATACTGTCAGAAATTCTGAGATTAGCGCGTTCAACAAATTTACGCAAGACTACATACAGCTCTACTTCTCAAACTTTTTATATTGTATTTTTATTATTAATTTACCTACATTCAGTATATAATAAAATAGATACTAAACACAATTGTTATTTTCTTGTCACTTAAATTTTATGAATTGTTTTGATAAAGAATAAAAAACACGGTATTATAAAACATAACAAAACTTTTTTAAACTTGTTAAAAGTTTGAATATGTGACTATGTAGAGCCACGCTTTCAATAAAATTTTATATTTACATTACATTTTGATTAAATAATCCTGTTAAATATTTTTATTTAAAATATAAAATAGTAAAGCGGAAGTACCAACCTTTAACTTCAGGCTGTGTGTCTGCGGAAGTGGAAATGAAAGATGACATCTTCGGAAAAATCCTTCAACTCCCAAAATCCAAGTATCCAAAAATCCTTTGCAATCACTAAAAGGCAACTTCTTATTGGCACGTTATAAGACACATTTAAAAAGATATATATTATTAAAAACACAAAAATGTCATTGTTTAAATTTCGAACGCGTATCGGAACAGTTCCGAATTGAATACACGCACGCACATCCCTCCGTGTTGAGTTGTTGCGTTCGACTAACAAAACGAAACGGAGCGTATAGTATGGAGTTGCTCGTTGGCTCGAGTGAAGACGTCGGGGTAAAAAAGCACGGCGCCAGCCCGGTCGCGCCCTTAGAGATGCGCCTGATATGATATGATTGGAATTTTATCGTATTTTAGAATTGTTTTAGTTACTTTGTGCCAAGTGCATTTTTTCGCGAGATTAATCTTTGACATTTCAAAAGTTGTTTTGTTTGGCGTACAATCTTTTGATTTTGTAATACAATTATGTATAAGTATTACATGGACTTGAGTCACAGTCTCACAAGTTTTATATTAATACTAGTGAAACCCTCGCACCTTCGTTTGCGTATATCTTGCTTTCCCGTGGGAATTTTGTAAAATCCTTTCTTAGTACACCCCTAGACGTCATAAAGAACTTACATTCCAAATTTGGAATCTCTAGGCCCAGCGGTTTGGGCTGTGCGTTGATATATAGTAAAGTCAGTCAGGACTTTGAATTTTATATATATAGATTTTTCATCAAGATATGTACCTATGTAACCAATTCGATTAGGAAACTATTTTTACCTGCAAAAATTATTATACTATTTTTAATTTTTATTTAATCTTTTCTTTCTTTTGACTTAACTAAAGAAACTCTACCTACATAATTCAATGCACGTAATGAAAAAAAATATAGACATTCATTGCTTCTATTCATCTACTACATTATTTTTTTAAAATAAATAATAAGTATTTCAGCCATTATCTCTTTTTTTCTTCTTTACTTTGATACTGACAACTATAATGTGACAAACTGGCTCTAAGAGGCATTAAAAAAACTAATAAATATATTTTTGTTAGAGGATACAATATTTATCGTTTAAAAAGTTTTTTTTTAAAGTATACAACACAATATTTTATCGACGTTTCGCAGCACTGGCGCGCCAGCCGGTCGCATTCCCCGGCCGTCGGCGGCGACTTGTCGTGAGGATCGGCACAACACCACACCACACGCTATAACTACAGAAACACACACCACAACACACAGTATCTGGACATTTGTTACAACTTCACAGGCTATTTCCAAATGCACATGTGCATCCGTGACTCACGCACGCAGAGACAATTTGCGTACTTATTATGCCAGCGATTGTATAAACAAATGAAAATTTTAATTCAATTATCGATTGTTCATGTGATATATACGAATATTTTATGATTGATGTTAAAGGTATCATAATTTTAAGCAGTGTCAGCCTTCAGCTACCGTAAGTGTTCGGTGTAGTAACCCAAGTTCGCATCAATCTGGCTATAAATTTCCATAAAAATTAAGTAGCAGTATTATGGACAATCAAGCCGCTAATCTCTCGTAAACTTTGGTGTCGTATTTGCATTGCAGAGAAATGTTTGCAAATGTCTAATACATATTATAGAAAGACAACATTTTATTATTGGATAAGAAGTGTTAGAGCATTTATAAAATAAGCTCGACTCGACTGAGAAAGTACCACCCTCTCAAATAATATTGGCGTGACGCAGCAATATTTATCGTTCTGTGTGAGATGAAAGAAATTGAAACTAGAAGAGGTAAACTAGTGGGACGTCTTATAAGACACGACGGTTTATCAGAAACATCTTGGAGGGAAAGGCCGAGAAGAGCTTACATGGATCAAGTGAAGGGAAGGGCAGGCGTCGTGTCTTAGACCATATACAGAAAGAAAGCTGGCAGCCTACTAGCGCTTATTGGAGCCGATTCGCGCAGGTAACCGGCGCAGGCAGTCTCTATGAACCAGCGCCCATAAGCACCGAACGTCGCCAACGAGTTCCGACAATCTTCGACACGCGCTGGTCAGCGCTGGCACCGCCATACACATTTTCTATGGTCTCTGCTTCAATCTGCTTGCTTTATGTAGCTGTTACCTGCGCGGATCGGCTCCTATAAGCGCTGGTAGGCTTCCAGCTTTCTTTCTGTATACGGCCTTATAGAGAGGAGGAGCTGGAACAGGATAGAGAAAAATGGAGACTGCTACACCGACAAGAGCGCGCCTCTTTTTGAAGAAGTGAGAAATCCGGATGCCTAACTCCTTACCCTTTTCTTCCTACTCCCTTTCTTAAGACCTATAATAGTTTTTTTATATACTTATTTTCTATGTATGTACAGACAGCGACCAATTACGATTATGCTATGTAGGACTTATAGATAAGTATTCGGAGAGGTAGGGCACAGCGGATAATCCGCTCAAATCGGAGCAGCCCGTCTGGGGAAGGACCTCCACCTTACAGAAGATCGTAGCCAAATAGCATTGGTCTCGGCCATGTTGTGTTCCTACGGGGAGTAAGGTCTCCAGAGCTCCACTTGGGGGGGTTGGGAGGGTTGGCAACGCGTGAGTGATACCTCCGGTGTTGCTTACGTCTATAGGCTACGGTGACGGCTTACCATCGGGCCGACCGTTTGCTTGTTTGCCACCTGTGTGGTATAAAAAAATAAAAAATAAAAGTATATTTAATCGATGTGTATTCATAAATAATAAAAAACAGTATAAGATGAAGAATATTTTGATTTGCAAGAACAGTAGCAACAGTCATAGCTATCAAAACAGAATGAAGTTCATAATAAGTTCCGACATGTGTTACATTGTACTCGTCCTTAGCATCTGTTGTAAAATGAGTCAAATGTTTATCTTTGGTATATTTGTACAAAAATAAACATATCTGCAAGTCAGCGTTGTAACACTGATAAATTTAATGTTCAGTCATCATGATGTCTTATCAAATATCGAATATGAAGGTAACACAGTCATTATGATACGTAACGATTGCGAAATTTTATCAAAAATGACTTTTTGTTTTTGTTTTAATAGACTTTAATCTTTTAGATATAAAGTTCATAAAATCAGATAGAATTTAGATAGAAGCAAAAGAGGTGTGTCTGGGTCATTAAGGTCTCTATTTCCGTATACATAGTTGTCAGATGCAAAGAAAGAGGTGTGTCTAGACCAAGGTAAGTGATGGTTGATATTTGGCTATTTTCACTGGCCAAATGAAATTATCTTTATGTAGTTACCTTGGTGCTTACGGCCTGTCCGTAGGCACTGCGAATTTTTCCGCGCGATTTTTTTTTTCACAATAATCTGTAACACATTACGTCTAATGGAAGTATCCACACTGTGATTTTTTCTCAGAGCGGACATAGCCTTATAGATTTGATACACAAAACATTCGCGCGGAAAATTTGGCAGTGCGGCTATAATGAATCTATTTTCTAATTTAAAATTTTTAACTCGAAAAATTTGCATTACATTTCATTTTGGTGGTAGTTTGCGGCGGCGTCCACGCGTTCAGATTTGGGCGTGCCGATACAAAATCCTGTTGGTTCGGCTTTTTGTATGGACATTTCCTCCGTTTCGGGGAACGAGACGCAAAACAACCGAATCTTGCCTCCAGTCGTTTAATACTGGTTTTTGTCGTTTTGTCGTAATTTTTTATGAACTCAAACAAGGGTTACGACATTAATACGAATCATAACTGAATTGCAAATTGTTGTGAGCATTTTTAAGGCCTCCCCAATCTTGCGTTAATTGTTATTGGCATTATCAAGTTTAATTATTTAAAAATGAGCACAGAAGCTTCGAATTCTTACATTCTTCGACTCCCAAGTAACATTGTTGCTTTATGTTCATTCCAATATAGGCACAAAACCTTAAAACAATCATCCTGATTTTAAATGATTACCTGATTGATGATTTTGTGAGACCTGTTAGTACAGGTCTCACAAAATCGAATGAAGCCTGTAGTCAGGCTTCATTAGAATCCTATTTATAGGTTCCAGCTTCTCACACACACCAAATTATTTTTCTTTAATTAGCGTAGCAATTACTTTTTTATAATACAACTTTCTGCCAAGTATATTATTTAAAATAGAGTATACAACGCAGCTTTTTTGAACTTAATGTAGACATTAAAAGTCAGGCGCCAGAGCCAAGTGTTTTGACATTTTAGATATTGTTAAAAAATGCTTTATCATAAATTGTGATATCGTTTTAAAATATTTTTTGCAATAAATACCGTCTAAAACACATTATGTAAATTTATTATCTCAGGAATTTATTTGTTTCTGTATATTAGAATCTAATTATAAAGTTTTAACGGATTTATTGTTTTCTATAATACAAAGGTCAATCTCTTCGTTTTTAGTTGTTTTTTTTAACATATATTATATTTATTTTCTTTCATATTTTTTCGTATTATATCTTACTCATGCTAGCCCTGTCTATACAAAAATGTGTAAAATCTGTAAGATGTGTAACGTAATAACCATATTATATCTTCTCGTATTTTCCTTGCTCGTCTATTTATCTTATTGTCCATAACGGCACCTCTAATATTTAAAAAAAAATACTCTTGAGTCTTATTTGTGTGAGAGAGATCAAAATAATTCAAATATACATAGACTAACAAAATATTATTTTTTTACAAAATATTTTCTATACCAACTTGTCAATTCCGAAATTTCCGAAACGTGAGTGTACACTGTTTAAGCAATCATTTGAGAGGCCTCAGATTGAGGTGTGAAAGGATAATTCCAGATCAAACAGCGAGGTGGTAAACAAACCGATCGGTAACCTTGCCCTGTGTAGGTGTAGCGGTCAGGTAAAGCTTTTGACACCTATGGTCATGGAGCAGTGTGAATCTCGTCGCTTAATGTTTAACATTCATTTTTTTCGCTATTTGATGTAACCTTTATAAACAGAAGACTGTGGGGTGTTGAATGAAAATTATTATTAGGCTTGGCCGAATGGTTGTTTCATTTCTTGCTAATTCTGCCCGCTTCTTTTTTAATGACTTCGGTACTCTAATCTTAAGCCTTTAAAAGTTTGCTTTTAGTAATAAGGCCGCCTTGTTGTCCCTATTTATGCTTAAATCTTCAAAACTACGGAACGGATTTGATGCAAGATGATAAATAGAGTGATTCAAGAGAAGTTGGCATGTGTAAAGCCCACCATTCACTACACGAACCCGGACCCGACTCGCAACCCGGACCCGACCGCGGACCAATCCGGCGTTGCCCATACACTGCACGAACCCTCCACGAACCCTCCACTCGAAGTATGGCATGTGGGGTTCGACAGGCGCTCGCGGCTCGCAACCGCGGACCTGCGAGCCCAACGCCAACCCATTTGACAGTCCGGCGTACCGGTTCGTCGCTTCCATACACAGGCGGATTAGTCAATCCGCCGGACCAATCTGCGTGTGAATGGTGGGCTTAATACATTGAAATTCTCACGGCAAAGCAGGATACACGCGAACGAAGTGCGCGGAATTCGCTAGTTATTTATAATCTAAATCTTAAAAGCCATCATAACCCACTCATCAACATCATAGTTCAACTTTGATAAATACGTCTGCGTGGTACCGTCCATCAAAATTATTTAGTTTAAACAAGATGGAGCTAACAAGTGATATTAATAACATAGTTGCGCATGCAAGCCATTAAGATGATATTCACACTCCATTGCTCTTTGTGCCGTCAAAGCTACAGACAGACCTGCTCTGTAGGAGCACGTAAGCAAGCTATCAATGAGTAAATGCTACTTAGTAGCAAGTGTGTCCATTAATAGCTAGTGATAGACATGCTAAATTCGAAATTCGAGCGTGCTTGAAAATCGTCAGCCTTTCGATTTTCGAGCACGCTACATGTAGCGCAGGTGGTAGTGGCCGTGCTTTGAGCACATCTGAACAGATTCCCTGGTTATTGCTAACAAATGTGTAGGTGTATGTTTAAAACTAGCATACTTATTACTGGATAATGTGAACAGCTGCAGAGCTGGCTAGTTTGAAGCGTATCATAAGTATGCTCATTAGCGTGCTATCGCAGAGCATGTCTATACGTGCCTTTAAGATGATATTCACACTCCATTGCTCTTTGTGCCGTTTATACCCCAGATCACGGATTGCCGGTTAATATAACGTCACAGAAAACCACCTGGCGACTGAGTGCTTCCAAATATAACTCGGTTCCTTAGCCAAACTGCATTCATGCGGTGTTTGAACAAGTGACAATTAGACACAGCTGATTTCTTGCGTGAAAAGAAACATACTCATCGACAGTACACAAAATTATTGAAATTAAATGATAATGAAATGAAATTTATTCAGAGAGTAGATCTTCTCAGGCACATTCTCGTCTCATGTTGTATGCATATTATATAATTCATATTAAAAATAATAGGAGTTTGGTGTACTTAACGTTTTGTCAAAAATATGGGCTGGATGGTTTTCGATAAGCTGCTCTTTAAACTATCATTTCGGAAACAAAGCATGACCACAGAGGAAAAGAAATGGCGAAAGAAACCCAGTTACGATCTTTTTTGTCATTAATTTAACAATTTTTTTTTAACATATAAGTGTTTTGATAAACGTGTTATACAATAAAAAATACAATCATTGTATCACGATTACATAAGATTTTTAATATAAGTCGAAGACATAAGACCGCTTCCTTAAAAAATCGCTTTCTTTAACTCGGTGCTTGGAATTCAAAATCGAGGAATGAATTCAATACGTTAATAAAAGAATACTCAAATACCACCGTATAAAACTACACCATAAAGCACATAATCGAATGTGAAACGGAATCACAGCTGATGTAGAAGTTGTTTAGGGATAGTAAGCTTAATCTGATGTAGCGATAGTGTAGAGAATCGTATGGACTGGTAGGAACGTAGTGGCAGGATAGTAGGCGCCGCGCTTACCGCCGTGGCGCCGGCTGGCCGCCGACACCTCGTGTATTATGAACTAGCCCCGTGACCCGGCGTCGATCAACGGACATTTGACTCGGCAAATGAACTTACTAGTAACTAATTTCGAAGCCAATTGCTACATATAACTGTTTAATATTCATTTATTTCTTTCTTTTATATTATAACCTAAGAACTGAAGGCGGACTTGATAAATTGCATTCACAACCAGTCAAAAAATAGGGTGATGCAGAATATCAGGAATACGGCTTAATTCATATTTAACAATTACCTACTAAATTGTATATAATTGAAAAAAAATGTCATAAAAATAATAATACATACAAATATCATATCAACCCACAGGAAAGAAAGCAGGAACCCGCTGTATGCAGGCCGCTGACAGGTCGCATTGGAGGCGTTTTGGGGAGACCTATGTCCAGCAGTTGACTTCTTGTGGCTGAGATGATGGTGATTTCAACTCACTAGTCATCACACTGCAGGAAGCATGTCTTCCTACAATCGAAGGGGATAAGAGCGTACTCTACCACGCTGCTCCATTTGGTGAAGGCCAGTGTTTTCAAGTAACCTGGGGCTTCAAGTAACCTTTCAAGGCCACCGACTTCATACATTGACAACATCCAGGACCCCGACGGCTTTACGTGCCCTCCGAAACACGGTTCTACGTGAACTTACTGGTAAATAATTCCATAACGAATCTCTATTACATACAACTGTTAAATATTCATATAAAATATATAAACTTTTAATAATGATTTATGATTATCGAGAAACGATTTAGAGTTATCGTATATCTAATTGTATTATTAATTATATTTTTTTGTAAGATTTTATTTCGATATGTATATGTGATGTCTATGTATTATAAGTAGATATATATTAACAAACATCCGTTGTCTGGTAACCATAATACAAACAGGATAATCCTAGTTTATTTTTTGACCAGGTCTGTGTGAATTATGTAGAATTTATTTATTATTATTATTCGAAATAATAAAAATAAAATTTTGTTGAAAAACGGCGCCGTTTGTCTCGGGCATTCAATCGAGTTGACCGAATAAAAAGATAAAAACAAATGTTTAGAGTGAGACAGACATATACGTCGCTTAACCACGAGGAGAAACATCGATAATTTATGCGAACATCCCTAAGAAACTGGAATGCTGCAGTTGAGACAACACAACATAAATGCACCTCTAAATTATAACATTAAAGTCTAAAATAGCTTGAACGGCTGTATGAATAATACTGCGGTCGAAACAGGTGTTCGCAGACTTGGGTGTTTGAGTGAAGTTGTTCAATATTGAATCAAATTACCTAGTGTTAAAGTTGATTGTTGTTTGTATGTCGGTTTGATATAAATCTGTTTGCATCTATGTATGCACTTCATTGCTCCCAGATGTGCATTGGATGTACGCACAGGCGTATCAGTGGCTGTAATGGGGACGATTCTGGCAATTAACGGAGCTTCGGCTTTTTAGAATATAATTTTTATTGATGTATGCATAAAAAATATATATTTTGCTTGTTTGCCTGCGGTATGCCACAAAAAAACAAAGTTTATACAAACAAAATATGTAATAACATATAAAAGGGAAATAATATTATTAAAATGAATACCTAATAAATAGAGCGCGTACTAGATATCACTTGAAAATTTATTCTAGCCCAAATATTTCAGTCTATTTACAGACTGACAGAGACTAAAGATAGAGTGGAGAGTAGTAGAAGGTAGAGTGGGGAGGTGTTTGCTCAATAGTGAAACAGAGTTGTAGAAGGTAGAGTCAGGCGTTTGCTGAATAGTGAAACAGAGTTGTAGAAGGTAGAGTGGGGAGGCGTTTGCTGAATAGTAAAACAGAGTTGTAGAAGGTAGAGTGGGGAGGCGTTTGCTCAATAGTGAAACAGAGTTGTAGAAGGTAGAGTGGGGAGGCGTTTGCTCAATAGTGAAACAGAGTTGTAGAAGGTAGAGTGGGGAGGCGTTTGCTCAATAGTGAAACAGAGTTGTAGAAGGTAGAGTGGGGAGGCGTTTGCTGAATAGTGAAACAGAGTTGTAGAAGGTAGAGTGGGGAGGCGTTTGCTGAATAGTGAAACAGAGTTGTAGAAGGTAGAGTGGGGAGGCGTTTGCTGAATAGTGAAACAGAGTTGTAGAAGGTAGAGGGGGGAGGCGTTTGCTCAATAGTGAAACAGAGTTGTAGAAGGTAGAGTGGGGAGGCGTTTGCTGAATAGTGAAACAGAGTTGTAGAAGGTAGAGGGGGGAGGCGTTTGCTCAATAGTGAAACAGAGTTGTAGAAGGTAGAGTGGGGAGGCGTTTGCTCAATAGTGAAACAGAGTTGTAGAAGGTAGAGGGGGGAGGCGTTTGCTCAATAGTGAAACCGAGTTGTAGAAGGTAGAGTGGGGAGGCGTTTGCTGAATAGTGAAACAGAGTTGTAGAAGGTAGAGGGGGGAGGCGTTTGCTCAATAGTGAAACCGAGTTGTAGAAGGAAGAGTGGGGAGGCGTTTGCTGAATAGTGATACAGAGTTGTAGAAGGTAGAGGGGGGAGGCGTTTGCTCAATAGTGAAACAGAGTTGTAGAAGGTAGAGTGGGGAGGCGTTTGCTCAATAGTGAAACAGAGTTGTTGAAGGTAGAGGGGGGAGGCGTTTGCTCAATAGTGAAACAGAGTTGTAGAAGGTAGAGTGGGGAGGCGTTTGCTCAATAGTGAAACAGAGTTGTAGAAGGTAGAGGGGGGAGGCGTTTGCTCAATAGTGAAACAGAGTAGTAGAAGGTAGAGTGGGGAGGCGTTTGCTCAATAGTGAAACAGAGTAGTAGAAGGTAGAGGGGGGAGGCGTTTGCTCAATAGTGAAACAGAGTTGTAGAAGGTAGAGTGGGGAGGCGTTTGCTCAATAGTGAAACAGAGTTGTAGAAGGTAGAGGGGGGAGGCGTTTGCTCAATAGTGAAACAGAGTTGTAGAAGGTAGAGGGGGGAGGCGTTTGCTCAATAGTGAAACAGAGTAGTAGAAGGTAGAGTGGGGAGGCGTTTGCTCAATAGTGAAACAGAGTAGTAGAAGGTAGAGGGGGGAGGCGTTTGCTCAATAGTGAAACAGAGTAGTAGAAGGTAGAGGGGGGAGGCGTTTGCTCAATAGTGAAACAGAGTAGTAGAAGGTAGAGTGGGGAGGCGTTTGCTCAATAGTGAAACAGAGTTGTAGAAGGTAGAGTGGGGAGGCGTTTGCTCAATAGTGAAACAAAGTAGTAGAAGGTAGAGTGGAGAGGCATTTGCTCAATAGTGAAACAGAGTTGTAGAAGGTAGAGTGGAGAGGCATTTGCTCAATAGTGAAACAAAGTAGTAGAAGGTAGAGTGGAGAGGCGTTTGCTCAATAGTGACAAATTTTTTTCTTCCTTGTCGTCTTCTTCATTACTGAAGTTATATTGGAGTTTTTCCATCGCAGTAGATGTCTAAGGCTCAAACCATCTCTATCCTCGGCTTTTCTTAGGGCTTCTGGTACAGGGGTATCAAGCAGTATTGTTGACTTGGTCCCGCGTGACGGTGGTGAACAACCTGTCAGGGACAGAAAAAAATATCAAAATTTTTGTTTTGGTTAAACAGTATTTTTTTTTAAAGATTGTATAAAATGATTGTAAAACATACATTCCTAAGAACTAGTTTATGTTATTTTGTTGATTTATGAACTGGCTTTTAAGTTTTAACCAAGGTCAATTAATATTTTTTTAAATCATACTTAATACCTAACCTCCACGTGAATCCATGTGTATCGTTAAAACTGAATAAACAAATAAGGGCAAAAAAGCCTAGTGGACGCTTCATTTTTTATTTATTTAAAGGAACTAGATTTTACGCGATTTTAGAATATACTCAATTATCTTCAGCCTAGTTTTTTTTAAATCCAAAAGAAAATGAAGTTTTCCACCATGGTTCCACCACTAGACAAGTTCAAACTACTAAAATCTAGTCTCAATTTAATTCAAATACAGAATATAAAACGTGATAGCTCATAAGATTGACACTAAATTTTTGACTGTTTTTGTTACGAGAACAGACTATTACGAGGTCTATTAATATTTTTGTAACATTAGAATTAGGCCCTCTGGAACTAAAAACCTTTAAAGCCTTATGCATAGATATCGACTGTGTATAATCAGCTGGATATATTTATTTGTTAGATCTGATTGTGCATTGTTCTCAAACAAAGAGCTACCTGTCGTCTGAACCCACCTACACTTGTCAGACGGGGTGTGACGTTAAATTTTTTTGTTACTCAACACTTTTTGTTAACACTATTTAAGTGCTACCTACATTAGGAGAGCTTAGTGAATTATGAATCAGTAAAGTATTTCGAATTTAAAATATGAGTTTGTTTGTTTCGGTTAATATCTTTAACTACTAGTCGGGACTTTAAAAATTCTTGCGTTTAATAAGTAATAATAATAATAAAACTTTATTCAAAAATGCACTTGTTACAATTTTTAAGATACCTATCTAACGACACCCCACAACATGGTGTCAGTCTGAAAAAAACACACATACCAACTTTACCTGTAGGAGGCACCCCAAAAAAAAATATTTTTCAAAATTTAGTTCTACCATTTTGTTAGTATTGTTAATATGAGTATAATACCAAATTACAGCTATCAAGCATCAAGCGTCTAGGCGCTAGACCGCGGACGGACAGACGGACAGACGGACATGGCGTAACTATAAGGGTTCCTTGTAGTTTACTATGGAACCCTAAAAAACAGATTATACTTACTAGAGATTTTTTAATGAAAAAGTTTGACTTCTGTCTGCAATAACTTAACAAATAACATAATAAAATGAAAGTAAAAATTCACATTTATTTAAAGAACTATCAGAAAAGTAATAACATAGTATGTCAAATATCACATTTAAATAAACGATTATTTTACTTTCTAACTTATCAACAACCTTTAAAAGTCGTAAACGTCCAACAATAATATGCGTAATGTCTTCCTATCCTATTTGTGTCTATTCCCAAATGTCACGGCGCGTCCCATCAGACTGGTAACCCAAATCCTCCACCTGATCTGTGCGCACCTGCACTGGGAATCCTTTCGTTTTTTTGTGCACACACCTGCAAGCCAATCCCGCGTCGTTTGTGCAATGTAGAACTAAGAAGAGTGTATGAAGTCGCATGTTTAATAAATAAAAATATTTAAATTCTAAACAGTCTCGCTTTTTATTTCTCATAATTCGTTGTTGAATGTATTTTTTTTTTTTAATATTATTTATTTATTTTACTGTTTATTAATTTCTTTCGAATTTTGTTTATCTTGTTTATAAGCTTTAGCTATTAGACGTAGGGATAAGAAAGTGACCTTAAACAATAGAGATGAATTTAAGTCAATTTTTTAAGATTGTTCCATATTTTAAATTCGATCGAAATCCCGACTGTTCCTAGCTCCTATCTAATATTAAATCTCATTCGAGCCATTGGGAGTTGCGATACCACAGATACACTCGTTAAAAATACTTATTCTTAATATAATTGATTTATAACGTATTTTATTTCGGGGTGACGTGACTCTACGATGTTGTAGAGTCTGTGGCATCCATTCTTCTATCGTGTGAAGGTCGGCCCATTTAACTTTTTACATGAAAGGTGTGATTCCGATGGAGATTAGGGAACTCTTTTATCCCATTAATTGCTACAGGTGGAGTTCATATCAATTAATATAATGTATGTTGTCGTCGATATATTTTAATATAATTTCCATTTAAATTTATATCCATATTCATTACAGCCAGTTACTGCAACGAATTTTAATTGATCTCTACATTAAGTCACATGCTATCTCTTTTTTTCTTCCTTAGTTTGACAGTGACAGACAGCTATAACTTAATGTGTACAGATTGTACAAAGGATATTTTATGAACGTGAGTGACAGTTGTGCGAGGGCGTTACTGTGATTTTCATACATTTTGTCAAAGGCGAACTGTCGAATAGTGACATACAATATGAACGGGAGCTGTAGTTCCAATTTCGGCCACGTTCATAAATAGCCTTGTAGCACTGTAAATAATTTTAAAAATGCATTTTTTTTTTTCAAGTCAAAATCTTGACTATCGGCTGATCTTGGCTGTTTTAGCTTTAACCCTGAAACGGCAGCAATGCACAATCAATATAAAAAAAATGTATTGGAAATATGTAGTTTGAGATACAGGAAATGATATCTATATGATAGCTTTTAAGTAAACCAGAGCATAACCAATAATTAGGTAATTAAAAAAAAAATGGGCATTATGCTGTAATGAGAAGAGCTTACGTGGATCAAGTTTTTTTTTTAAACAAGCTTACGGCCCGCCTGATGGTGAGCAGTCACCGTAGCCTATGTGGGCCCTGGCAACACCGTGGTCAAAACTCGCGCGTTGACGACACTATAAAAATCATTTAATGCCCCTTTTGAAGAACCCCATATTACTCTAAACAAAAGACCTCGACGGGGATCTCATTCAACAGCGTCAGCGTTCGCGGGAGGAAACTCCTCTGAAACCATTACGCGACCATTTTGGTTCTAGCGTGTGATGTTGGATTCCCCGCCGCCGGTGACGAGCAGTTCTATGGTAAATAGTGACAAAGTGTAAAAGTCTAGAAAGGCGTCGTGTTTTATAGAGAGGTGAAAGAGATGGCACACGACAGTGGCAAGTGGAGGCTGCTACAGAGACAAGAGTACAGCTCTTAAATTCAGAAGAAGGATATTGTAATATAATGATAATTAGTTTCTCTTAACAAATTATGTATGCTTACTAATCCATATATTCCCCTAATTTTAAGTATATTTACAAAACAAACTAAACTCCTGTGGGGTCCGGGGCACTCGCAAAAACCGCCACTTCATAATATGTCTAATGATGTCATCAATTTCTCGCCGGATTCTTCCCCGCGACACATGCGCTTCGCTTCGACACATGTCATCGGCGAGTAAAATAACGACTCGCATTTCCGGCACGGAAACATAGAAAGAAAATGGAGGATATGACTTTTGAGGACGTAATTTTTTTATGAGAAATAAAGTTCTTAAACCTCAATTTTTATGTAATATTTATCTTTACAAGATGGTAGTTGACCTTTTTCATTTAAGTCTGGAAAATGTATTTCTGCATGGTCCGCGGCTTAGGGTAGCGATGAAAGTCTGTCGGGCTCCCCGTCTAGTGAAAAAACCTGATTGTCCCGGTATTGCAAGCGTCCATAGGATACGGTGACCTCTTACCATCAGGCCGTATGCTTGTTTGCCACCTTAGTAATATTAAAAAAACTGTACCACCATTTCCACCGCGTGTGGCAGGGCGGAACTGTTTTATTATGACTTCCTGTGAAAAGTTGACCTGAGTGAAGTAGCAGTTATTGGTGACACCAATATTTTCAAGACCGCCTTTGGGTAAAAAGAAATGACGCCATGACGAAAGAAATGACGTCTTAGTAGACGATGAGGCATTTCCATTCCATGGCGTGATTTCTTTTTTATAATATTTGTGCAACTGTTTAGTAACAGTTGCACAAATATTATAGCCATGTCTATATTATACTAACGTTTAGACAAGAGTGTTCACATCGTATTCTGGCTAAAGTGTAACATATCTCGTTGTAAAAACTCGGGAGCCGACGATTTGACGGCAATGAGCCGGATGCTGCATTTAATTAGTTATGAATTGCTCTTGGTAAGCATTACTTTTTAGATGCGTAAATATTTCTGCTAGACATTTAGGGTGGAGAGAACATTTTGTGAGTTATTTAGCTACGTTTTTTGAGTGACATTGCTTTTCATCATTTAAACCTCGTTATGCATTGACGAACTCACTGTTGAAATCGAATGTAAGTAGAGCAAATTGATAATCAAAATGCGTGATTTATAACGCCAAAATGATATTCGTCTGGCTCCAACGTTACAGAAAATATAATAAAAAAACAGCTGTATAGAAGCATTAGAAATATGTAATAATATATTTTAACAATATATGTTTGCAGTGCTGTAGAAAACAACATAGAATGTCCTTCAAGCTAAATGCTGCGTATGCAAAATGACAAAAATGTATTTGCATCGCATAACTAAATTGAAATACTTATTAATTATTATAAAATTGGAAAACAAATTGACCAAAAAAACCAATGAGATTTTATATATTTAAAAAACTAAAAACCCTATGCTTAGATCAAAATAATATAAATATTTAACCATTTCGCCCGACTTGTTCGTGCGTCGACAGTACGAAGAGCGACGGATTCTATTAAGGTGCATCTTTTTCCCAATAAACATGCATTATGCACATTCATAATGAGAAGAGCCAATATTTATAATTTATATGATAATTATTCAGTAGATATATTGTATTTGTTGTCGTCAAATAAATTTTCATGAAAATTCTATCAATGATTGAGATGCAATTTGTAAAAAACACCAAAAAATTTGAATTTCCCGCGCGGACCGAAACGGATCACCTTAAACGTGTTGTTTACCAAAAAATATCGACACACGAACAGCGACCAATTCTCTTTTTGTAGTAAGGAGGTCGAGATATAGACCGAAGTCGCTATTGCTTGACGTGAGTGTTCATTCAATGACACAAGCTACGAGTGTGTCCATTATATCCATATTCTTCCGACCACCATGTCAAAACGAAACAAAATAGTAATCGTATCTCCCTCGCGGGACGTGTCGCAAACTCGTTAACTCATTATGAAGCGTTAATAGCTTTACACGTGTTGTTCCCGTTTCCTGAATCCCATGGGACTCGTAAAACTGTCTAAAAATATTAGTAGTCAACATGACATTTTCTTGTAAAAAATCATACAAATAATATACGTAGAAA
This sequence comes from Endotricha flammealis, assembly GCA_905163395.2. Classification (NCBI taxonomy): domain Eukaryota; kingdom Metazoa; phylum Arthropoda; class Insecta; order Lepidoptera; family Pyralidae; genus Endotricha; species Endotricha flammealis. The sequence continues at coordinate 3,194,350 of LR990869.1, read as the reverse complement.
TATGACTGGAAATTTTTATAACTGACATTTATGGAGTAAGAAAAACATAAAAAATTGCTAATTTTGTTAGTGGCCTGAATCTCAATAAATTCATTTGTCAGAAAACAATTCTAATATTAAACAACAAAAAAAATTATTTGTTTTTTTGTAGTGGCCAGCATTCCAAGATTCGAAAGATAAAATTACGAAAAATCTATTAATTTTCAAAATAATTATGTATTTGTAATTTTTGAGGTGGAGCAATTTTATTAATTTGTTCTGTATTTTAATATTTATCTTATTGAAAATAGTAGACTTACCTTTGTAAATAAATATGCATTTTGGGGCTAAGGTAGGTATTTAAAATTGTTTAAAAAAAAATGCGCTATAAAACTCTATTAAAATATTCTATTATCGACTTTTAGAGGAATATAAAATCTCTGTGGTATATGGTATGATAGGATAATAAAAATAGCATTACATTTTGAATTTAATTTCTTTTTAATGTTAATATGAGATTTCAATCGATCTCATTCAAAATTTAATATTGATAATTTCATTGTTAGAGAACTGTGCCACATTAATTTTTTTAAATTTCTTTTATTGTAACTATACAGACATGAAGGCATACAAAAATTACCTTGTTAAACAAGTCGCGTGCCATGTAACTGCGGCAATCTCGTGTGCGCGCGCCACTTACAAAACTTTAATTATAGCAGGCAATCTGCCCCGGCAGGATATCCTCGGCCATCTGGTGGAAGTGTCTATTTGGGCATCAGATACTGAACAGTATCTCTGTTGAATGTACATAAGATTATTTTGTTATTATCAGAGATTTTCTTGTGTGGGAGCTCATACATAGGCCAGACAAAACGTACTATTGCTGAGAGGGTGAAGGAACACATCGCTGCTGTCAAGAATCTGCAGACCACCAAATCGGCAATAGCAGAACATCTGCTTGAAGCTGGCACAAACCACTGGTTGGAATTTCACCAGACGCAGGTACTCTCCACCGACCACCATTATTACTCGCGACTTGTTCGGGAAGCAATTGAAATTAAAAAACATCCAAACAATTTCAATCGAGAGGATGGTTTTAAGCTGTCATCTGCGTGGAATCCAATAGTGGCAAAGACAAAACCTCCCTTTACGTTGTCGCAGTCGGTTAAAGATCGTAATATGGACACTGTGAGTGTTGTGTGCAAAAGTGGGTGGACTATCGGTGATATGAGGGTGGAAGAAGATTCCGCCTCGGATATGGAGACATGACGTGTGCAGTTACCAGTTCGCCTGTGACCACGGCCGGTGCAACCTGGTCGAAACGTCAGGCAATATCAAGGTATGATCGTGTTAATTCCCGGTATATTATTAATTTATGATAATGCAACGCGAAAGTTTATAAGTTATTATTTTCTTCTAACTTGCTAGGATCAAAGTTTTCTTGACTTGTCATCTCAATATCAGGAGGAGCCCATTACACATTCCTACCGTTGTCTCCTGTAGACCAAGGATCATCAACGACAACCTTTCCAATGTGTCTCGTGTAAAGCCAGTATTAACAACTGCGACCTCAGATTGACAATAAGCAATAAAGTTTATTGACGTCCTGAAGGAGAAACTACACCTTGGAATTAGAACTCATAACGAATTTAATCTGAAAAAAATTGGATGGAATATAATTATTCTTTAGTACAGGTTTTCACCTAACTTTGATGTTCGCCAATCAAACTGCGGACCTGTCATCTCAAAATTGGGACGAGCCCACCACATATTCCCACCGCTGTGTCTCCTGTAAAGCCAGGTTTAATTACTGCTACCACAGATTGAAACAGAAATGATGCAAGAGTAGAATGTATCCTAATAGATATTTGTGGAATAGGCTTTCTTCCAAATTATAGAGGAAAACTGTATCTAAATCTGTTTATTCTTTATCTCTGTCACGCCATAAATTTTGCTACTATTGGCAAGTCAGTCGTCTTTCATGACGATTCTCTATTATATTTTTTACTTGTTTCGGAAACGGGTCGGGTAAGTACTACCCACTTCCTCGGTCGAGCCAGCCTTATTATGACAAGTAACTTTGCCGACACGTAATTTCAAGATGAGAGACCTGTTGTCTTAAAGTTTACTTACTGCACATTCATGTGCAGTAATTCGGGTGTTTGGACTCGGGCGAGTGCTTATTTATAGTCCACCATTGTCTTGGGTGGCGATGCACCATCTGGTAAGTTTGTAGTGATTTTACTACGCTTCCTGTATTACGGAGTTTGATTAATTTTATACCAAAAAAGAAACAATTTTAATTTTGGATGCTGAATTCCTTTCAAAACTTCCGACTCCGTCAAATATCTTTCTGATTAAATTCGTTGTGAGTTCCAAGACAGCTGTAGTTGCTCTCGAATTATTATTGGACGTGTTAGTTTTTTGATGATTGTTACCATGAACATAGCCAGGCTTGTTCTTGCTTGTTCCGCCTCTCCTCAACATTATGTTGAAAGGTGGAACAAAGAAAAAAACGAGACAAGGGCCAGATCTTTCTAGAGGGAGAAAGCAGGCAAAGAAAAAAACCAAGCCAATTTCGTATTGTACAAAATCCACTCTCAAGAGGCAGCTAACTACGCCCATGGATGCCGTCATTAATATTTGAAATCTTCCATCGCCACCCTAAGTTAGTATTAATACACTGCCTACACTACTTAGTTTCTTCATACAAAGTGTAGTAGCTAGATGCTGTCATTCACACATATCTAGTGATTGCTTACCATCAGCTGAACCACTATTTATCCACATCTATCATTAAAAAAATCTGCATTTTAAACACACAGTAGTGTCGTTGAAAATAATGAGTTACAGACATAATAGATGGCGACACGTGTCCGCCACGCGTCAGTCGTGTGCCGACCTCCGGCGAGGCAACAGCGTGGAACAGCTATTATAACAACACGCGCAAAAATCATTCTGGAAAGGAAGGGAATAATAAACTTTTCTTTCATAACAATCCTTTGTTTACATTAGAATTGACAGTGGAAAGAGGGTTCCGTTTTTAGTATATAATGAAAATATGGGAGAATTCATTCTGGATCCATTTAGACTATCTAAATCTTGTATAGCATTGCATTCTTAAATGAAAGATGATATTGGTAATCTAAATATCTGTCTTATGCCAGCATATGATGGTATATTTAGTTCCAGTCCAGTTAATCCTGTTTGTACTTTGTATATTAACTGTGTACTAAACATTTAAATCCGTAGCTGTTCGTGGTGTGTTGCTTGAGGGGGTAATATCTGGATCTACTGAATTTGAAAATCCTTTACCAATAGAAAGTCAAGTTATTTGTTACAGTCATAAGGTCAGTAACCCGAAAAATGAAGACTTATTCGTGGTAGTCCAATTTGCAAATACTACATACTAGTTTCGCATAAAAAGATGGTATACAACAATTTGATGTTAAAAAATTAAAATGACCATGCAAAACTAATGTAAACCAAACCGCATCGAACTAGTATTCAACAATTTTCTTATAAATATATAATATATGACTAAATTGATGTCTCGCCTTAATTATAAGTTATTGAGAAACGGATCACAATCTGTCATTATGTTAACGTGTATTTATCTCATCTCAATACATAGTTTACGTGCATTTACTTCACCATAATAGACCTATATGTCATTTAGATCGAAGTTATCGCACACTATCTGCTTAATTCAGAAACAATCAATATCTGAACCGCATCGACCCAAATGGCCGCAACAAATAATATGTAATTAAGGTAAAAAAATCTATAAATGAGAGAAGACCGTCGTCTGAATATTGTTTTCATACCCAAACATTTGCTCTTTCATCTGAGCCACAGAAGTCTTGCTTCACTAAACTTAAAACATAAATGTTTTTTTCGAAATTCCCACGGAAAAAAAGTTTGATATAAAAAGCGGAAAAGCGGTATAAAAAGTTGCTCGGATTTCGTTAATAAATATTATTTGTAAATATTGCTGTATTTAAATATCGTCTTGTAGTGGATATTAAACAGACGATACTGTTGATTTTAAAATAGTCTTAGAACTAGATTCGAAAGAGCTTGTATTAGGCCTGTTTGAATAAAAATATTTGACTTTGACGTTGAACTGTTCCTGGCATCATTAATTAACAGCTTAGACTAAGGCATTTGGATGCAGCCTCTGTTGATTAGCTGTTGTAAGTGAAATTTTGGTTTCCTGTTTGTTCGATGGAAAATATTTTAGATGTAATATTCAAGTGCGGACATTAATAGTCTCTCAAGAAAATACGTGCTACGAACTAGCCTTCAGGGTGGAAATAAATACTTTTTGTATTTTTGTTTTTTTACTTTTAATATCTGTCATTATTTTATATTGTCCTTCTTGTCTTGTATTTTTTTGCCCTTGCTATTGATTTTTCTAGCTCTGTAATTCTTGTTTTTATTATTTCCCTATTTTACATTGAGCTCTTGTTTTCCACTTCTCTCCCTTTACATTCATCCATTACAATACGATTAGTACAAGAAACGAAGTTTGAACGCCGATCTATATACAAGGTGTCCCCATGATCAGCTGCGCCACATCAGGTGCTCGAAATTCGTCAGCAAAGGTGTACACAATAAAAATATACAAAATTTCCAACCCCGATCGCCGTAATAGCCGGAAACAACCTGCGATATTTAATTATACATTAAATAGGTCAGACCATTATCGTTGCATTAACGAAACGCATCTAACCTAACGCACCTTCCCGCCAATGTCAAATGTCAAGACAATAACTGTATTGTCAGTGTTGCCAACGTTTAAAAATTGATCGCGAGTTTTCGCCCAGCTGTCTGACGATAAAAGACACGTGCGCGGGGAAAAAATTATAAAAAGATGGTGGGGGACGATGGCTCCCTTGTACTTGACATTTCCAATTAATTTGCGAGGGACATCTGTGGTGTTAGCAGCTGAAAAGGATCGGTTAGCCGGCAATAATGCGGATTATACGCGTGCCCGTGACAGGGGTACGCGAGCTCATGTGCCAGACGACGAACAATTCTGTTATTATAACGGGAACATAAACTTAATTACTGCTTCGGAAATGTTGATCAAGCCTGCAGTTGATTACGTTTGTACAAAAACTGCCCGGTGGTGCGTAGTGGATCTTCGGCAACGGAGAATGCGGGTTCGATTTCTGCTCGGGGCAAACATGATAATGGCGTTTGTGTTTGTTCTCGAGTCTGAGTGTTTTTATTAAGAACATATTATAAGTACGTACGTACATTTACAATAATACATTCGTTGTCTGGTACCAATAACACAAAGCAAGCTAAGACTAACTTACTTTGAGGGGGGGGGGGGGGGAGTTGTATGAATTGCGTAGATTATTTTTTTTTTAAACTTAACCAATAAACTCTATTGAAAAAAGAGCTGGTGATCTTCAAACAGCTGAACAGATTTTCATGAATCATAGCTAAAAACACTCCCGCACAGGTCACCTTTCAAACAAAAAAAACTGCATCAAAATCGGATCATCCGTTTGGTTGCTACGATGCCACAGACAGATCCACAGATACACAAATACACACGTCAAACTTATAACACCCCTCTTTTTGCGTCGGGGGTTAAAAAATATCGGGACAAGCCCACCACACATTCCCACCGATGTGTGCTGTGACTCCTGTGTAGCCAGGATCAACAACGGTGACCTCAGATTGACAATAAGCGATGAAGCTTATTGACGTCCCGGGGGAGAAACTACAGCTGTCTTGGAACTCACAACGAATCAGAAAGAAGATAGTCGGAGTAGGAAGTATTGAAAGGACTTCCCTCCTTAAGAACTACGTGAGAGACAGCAATTTGGAGCAAAAGGCATACCTTAGAGAGATGGCAAATCAAGTGAGGCTCTATTGCCGAGATTTTAAAAATATATGTTAACTTTATTCGTGTCCATTGGACACTACAGGTTAACTGGTGTCAGTTTATACCTGTGCGAAGATTAAACCTGTTCCCAGAACCGGAAGTACACTATTCACCGAGCTATTGGCGACACACTGTATACAGATGAATCAAGTCATGTTTGTTCAACAGAATGAAATCACCGCATTCATTACTGCCATGTGTTTTTGTTTGTCTGTTTGTAACGTCTCTGCACCTGAATAATCGCATTGTATTATTTGTTTATTGTTTTTGTGATATTAAAGTAAGTATTTATATGTTTATTTAGCCATAACGACAGTTCCGTGTCATTCTCAGAGGTGCTTGTGGCAAATTTATTCCTCCCTTTATAAATCAGCAAGATTTTCAGCCAGTTACTCAATTAATGACAAATTAAATTATATCTGTCACTGTCAAACTAAAGAAGAAAAAAGAGACAGCATGAGATTTTATGGGCAATTAAAATGCGTTTCAGAAACTAGTCATTTAATGTTTAATTTAAAAAAAAAACGGTCAAGTGCGAGTCGGACTCGTTCTACGAGGATTTCTTACAAACTTGTAACTTAAAACTGTAAGTTTCTTTAGACTCTATTTTCATACAGTTTAACTTTATGCAACCAATTTTATAAATTAATGTCAACTGTAATGTAATTTTACTGTAATGTAGTTTTAGGTAGATATGTACATACTTTTCTATCTCAATCTATCTATCTATGAATTTGTATCAACATGGTATTTATAACCATTTTCGAAGGAATAAATGATTTTGATTTGATTTCGACACCCGAATTTGAATCGTGGACTACATTTAACAAGATTCCTTATCCACTAGACTGTCATCGATTTAATATTAAGATATGGGCGACACCTGGTGGGCAGCACGCGTCACCAATCGCAAAACAATATTAGTATTGGACGTCTTATCGATAATTGGATGATGATTAACGATTTCCAGCTATTTTAATATTATTTGTTGTCTATATTAAATATTGTAGATTCACGTGCAAAATGCCGAAAAGATAACATATTCGTTTTTATATTTCTAAACACAAGAGTTTCGTGAACCATTGGGTTTTACGAAAAGTTGTAAATTATAGGCCGAAACACACATAACATTTATATACGTGTGTAATACTTAAAGTTATTTCAAAAACGGATCACTTCGCTTCGCCAACACGCATTTAAGCAACGTGGCAGAGTACGCTCTTATTCCCTTTGATGAAGAGAGACCCCAGTAGTACCGTATCCCAGCCACGAATTTACAAAAAGCCAGGTTCATGATCCCAGCAGTGGGATGATTATTAGTTGTTATGATAAATAAGATAAAACTATTAGATTAGTAGTGTAGTGTATAAGCAGTTTAAATTATGCGTTTCGTTTCCAATTACGTTTTAGTTAGTCTATCAGATAAATTGTCAATTTTATATGATTCTTCGCCAATTTATCCGAAAGATATGCTAACTAATGTACATACGCCATGGTGTTGGTATGGTAGAATTTAGAGGGCCACTTTACTATTGTTTTAACTTTGATTTACTCACAAATAAAGAAATTTGATTTGATCTGATATTTACCAAACATCTTTAAAAACTGATACCTTAGTTTCTCTCTCAAAATACAGGTCAATTAAACATCAGCATCATTTGCGGGAATACCGAGGCAATATAACGTTAATTAGCAATACCAACAGACAGACAACACATTTGTTGAACGGCTTACGTAAGTGCCAAATGGTAGTTCTACATATGGGGCTAAGCAATGATGTAAGTCAAAAGATGTAGATACGTTTTAAGCGATCCCAAAATGATAAATCTGGTTTTATATAACAACACAACTGCGAGTTATTGCAAATACGTTTGTAAACAATTCTCTTAGCAATTTATTGCAGAAGTCGCTTATATATCGACCCAGCTAGGTTACTCTGCATAGCAATCGCGATTTTAATTTCAATTCTGTATAATTTCAAATGCAAAATTAACAGCAAATCCTAATTCGTACCATTGAAATTTTATACTTTACTAACTATTTGGTTAGCATACAATCCGATTTCATTTAGTCTAGTATTTAGTTAGCGCTAGTTTAGCTAAGAGTACCTAAAATTAACAATCCAATGGCGATCGTGCGGAATTATCTTCAAGAGTGAGGGGGCAGGTTGGCGTCGATACAGTCTGGCCAAATGGGGCTTCAATGATCCATCCCAGATCAATAGCGACTGTGGAGCCCCGGTCCAAGATATGGAAAACCTAACAGCGTGCTCACTGTGCCAACTGGCTGTAATCGGTAGGATCTTCTCATGGAAACCGAAGGCGTTGCCGTTGCCAGGTACTGGTCAATATGGTAAGTGTCATTGACTCGAAAAGAAGAATTGCAGATACAAACGCGGCCTTATGATATTTGAGGTCTATAAAAAAAATGAAAAATTTAAACATTGAAAGAGGAAATTATTCATTAACCTCCTCGTTTCCGCTGTAAATTAAATCGGTGCATCGCTAATACTATAGGAAAACAAACCTGAATTCCAAGCCTATACGTATTAGGTACATACTTACATTTTATTGGTGTAAAGAAAAAGTATACCATTGGCCAGGAAAGAGATATACGTACTTATGGGTCCCATGTTAAGGCACTTAATAGAAAAATAAGGCTCTAGACCTCTATAGTTGGTTCAAAATAATAATAAACAAAATGTAAACAAACTCATTATAATACTTTCAAAAAGAGATGAACAGCCTAGCTAATTATAATAAAAATAGAATTAGCAACTTTCGTATTTAGCTGGGTAATAAAGGTCTTCTGTGGACAGGCGGCATTTAAATAGTCTAATCTAAGCTGCCGAAATTGATACCTGCTTCGGAACCACAGAACACGTAAGATTCGGAACAGTCAACTATGGGCACCATCTGACAGTCTTACGAAGAGTTTGTTACGTATCATTATGAAATTCTTTAATTGAATTGGTCGCGTTTCGTGCGTCGACAGTTTTTGATTTAAAAAAATTTTTTATACCACAAAGATGGCAATCAAGCATACGGTCGGCCTCATGGTAAGCCGACACCGTAGCCTATAGACGCTTGCAATACCGGGGGTATCACTCGCGCGTTGCCGACCCTCCCAATCCCCCTAAGTGGAGCTCTGGAGTCCTCACCGTAGGAACACAACATGGCCGAGACCAATGCTATTTGGCTACGATCTTCTGTAAGGTGGAGGTCCTTCCCCAGACGGGCTGCTCCGATTTGAGCAGATTATCCACTGTGCCCTACCTCTCCTACGACTACGTACTGTCGACGCACGAACACGACCAAATAATTTAATTACAACGTAAAAGTAAATACATAGGTACTATATCAGTTGTCTGGTACCCAAACAGGTCAATACCTAATTTAGAATCCTATGGATTAATTACATTGTAAACGTTATTGCATTTTATTCCCTATTCCGTTTAAAGTTGAACAACCCATCCAATTCTAAGGTCGCAGGTGTACTTACAAAGTCAGCTAATTGTTTAACATCAGGTGACCCAATAGATCAACTGTCCCCCTATGATTATAAAAAGAACACATCTGTCTAACAGTAACAGAACAATTATTTTGAACGAGCTGTTCCCGCGACTTCGTCCGCGTGCAATGTTAAAATAAGGATAACTCCTTTTCCTGATATGCGATTTAAATGAAACAAAGCCTATATTCTGCTCCATCCCGAGCTCTAAATTCCTGTTTACTGAACGGATTTTAATGTTGTAAAACAACATCAAAATCCGTTCAGTAACTTAGAAGATGTGCGCGTTCAAACAGACAGACAGACAGACAAAAATATCCAAAAAATATTTTTTTACTTTTATTACCTTACTCTAACTGTTCCCTCTCCATTTTTGCCAAATATGTCCAATGTACAGACATATCAGGGTCTACTGTTTTATAATATGAATAGAAGAAGATATTTTATTGTTATGTATAGAAGATGTATAATGTACTCGTATAACGGAACTGAACTGATTTCTATGATAATGTTGCAAACTGAATGGTTCAAGTTAATTTTTGACAGACAGGGTTTTTTTTATACCACAAAGGTGGCAAACAAGCATACGGCCGGCCTGATGGTAAGCCGTCACCGTAGCCTATAGACGTTTGCATAATACCGGGGGTATCACTGCTATTTGGCTACGATCTTCTGTAAGGTGGAGGTCCTACCCCAGACGGACTGCTCCGATTTGAGCGGATTATCCGCTGTGCCCTACCTCTCTTTAAATATCTCCTTAAAATAAAATACTATAATAATATAAATATTTAATATCTCCTTGAAATGAGAAGCACTATGTAGTCGCTGTGTGTCTAAAACGGACTTGTTAGTTAAGCAACATCGACCCTAGCCAGTGGAGCTTCGGAGGGCACGTAAAACCGTCGTTCCCGGCAGTCGATGGATGACAGTAGGTGGCCTTCAGGCGGCCTGATAATACTGCCTTTTTAATGCTGAATACTCAACATTTATTGCGTCCATTAAGATATAGGATGACATGACAATTTAAATATAAGAACATTTTTATGGGCCCTGTTGGGCACAGCAACATTAGATTAAAGGAAAGCATAAGAGAGAGAGATAAGCATGTAAATACAGGGGTTTAGGCTCCGAATATGATTTTGTCCCATTCGGTGTCGAGACCCTTAGTCCGTGGCGTCCTAGCGCTATAAGACTTTTTAAGGAAATAGCAAAAAGGTTAGTCGACATCACAGGAGACCGAAGAGCTGGCAGCTACCTCGGACAAAGAATTAGTCTAGCTATTCAAAGGGGGAACGCCGCCAGTATCTTCGGAACCTTGCCTAAAGGGACTCCTTTTAATAATATATTTTAGTTATTTTATTTTATTTTTTAAGGTTTTTAGTTTTAGGTTCATTATAATTTATGTTTAAAGTAAGATGTTTAGTTTAGTTTTAATGTGTATGTATTCAATAAATTATTAAAGGAGTCAATCCACATTGGAGCAGCATAGTAGAGTATGCCTTAATCCACCTTCGATTGAAGAGAGACCCGAGTCCCTGCAGTGGGATGATTATGGGTTGATATGATGATGGTATGATGAAATATCTCCTACCTTACGTGCAAGGAGCTCGAGATTTAAAAAAAAATATCACAAATACTGGTTGAATCGTCAGTTTAACACTCGCATCAACGCCATCGAGCTTCTCTTTGTACAATCTAGTCTAGTCTTATAATGACCGCCTTGTTTCCAATATAGACTGTAAGTTATCAAGTTTAATGTATTATCTTGCTGTGTATTGCAAATAAACCATATTTGATCTATCTACTAACAAAAACTATTTACGTTCGTCACATCACACGTGAAAATTCACATAGTAATTCTTTAAATAACTGTGCCAAAACAAAGATAGCTCTTCATTTTAAGAAGTTACATAAAAAGTACGAAGCGAATGTGCAGGCAGACGCAGACGTCATAGTGTAACAATTATGTAGTAAGTAATTTACTTAACAGAACGGACAGGAAACGAAAATAACACATACACCAACAATTTGATGAAAGTGCTTCTTGTAAAAATAGTGTTATCCTCTAATGATAGCTCTACACTCTCGCGAAGTTGAACGGAAATGAGAGACTTCTACTTCGGTTTCACTTTTCCTTTGTCTTCAAACTTCTTAAATCTTAAAACGAATCAAACTCAAATTCTCTTTATTCAAATAGGCCATTACAAGCTCTTTCGAATCGCCACAATTTTTTCTACCACCATTTCAGACGGCACTTTTGTACTGATAAGAGAGTTAGGACTTACTCTTTAAATTGACACCTACTTATAAAAGTTTGAAGAATTTTTGATGAGATATTTTGTCATTTTTTTTAATAGCTATGCAGGCAAAAGCCTCCCCTTCTCATCCAGTCCTGTCCAGAGCTGTCACGGACCAGTCTCTAGCAAAGGTCTTATTTTTATTTATTTATAAAAAACATTATCACTTTGCAATATACTTACTACATGATATGTGCACTATGAGAAACACAGTCGCAGGCGCAGGTAGCGGCGCATTCAATCGCATCGAAACAATAGTTGGTGTATGCGTGGAGATGCGCTTGGCGCCTGCTGAGCGCATGCGCCCGAGTGCATGATAGGGCTGCCCCATTTGTTTATCCTTCCTTGTTAAATTCAAAGGCAAAGTTTAACACATTAATAAAACATACAAAGCAATCCAGTCCCAAAGCCTGTAAGTAATACATACTTCTAGGCATAGGCTAGGTAAAACAGACCAAAACTTTAAATTTATTTTTCAAAGATTTCATTGACAAAATTCATGTTAATATACATGTTTGTCATATAAAGACATTTGTTAAAAAAAAAACACAAAGACGTATGGCAATAACATTATGATGAGCTATATCTTTACAGTATAAAGTTCAAAATCTCTGCCATCTGTATTAGATCAGCGTGGCTAATTTTCCTCTAATTAACACCTTGGATTGAAGTGAGATCCGTATCCCTGTAATGGGATGATTATGGGTTGATATGAAAGTCCAATATGTATTGTAAAGCATGGCATGATTTCGTTAATTCATACATAGTTTGATATCTGTTTGATATGCTTAAATGAATACTTGCATCTTTTACAATCCTCAGTAACGTTTCATCATCATCAATTCATCATGAAGGTGATTAGAAATTAAATTTAATTACAATAATAAAAGCATCGAATGATAATTGCTGTTCGTTTAACAATTAAAATTAAGTTTACATAATTGATCTCATTCAGTTCCCACACTAGATATAAAATCAATTAAATGTGTTTATAGCCACTGGTAAAATAAATTAATAATTATTTTAAGTATATCGTTGAATACTCCAATTATTATTTTCATTCAAAAATTATGAAATGAACTTATTAAAGACGTTTACATGCGTCTAGATCTATATGTAAAACTAGTTACTGCCACTTTTATGCACATCAGCGCCATCTATATCAGTTTGTTGATCAAATCCTACGGGAAAAGCGTACTTTGCAGGATAAAAAGTACCCTGTGTTTATCCAAGATATCAGCTACCTACATACCATATATCATAAAAATTGTCCCAGTCTTTTCAGCGTGAAGAGGTAACAAACATAAGTACATTTCTTTTTTATACCACAAAGTTGTCAAACAAGCATATGGCACGCCTGATGGTAAGCATCACCGCAGCCTATAGACGCTTGCAATACCGGGGGTATCACGCGTTGCCAACCCTCCCAACCCCGCCAAGTGGAGCTCTGGAGACCTTACTCACCGTAGGAACACAACATGGCCGAGACCAATGCTATTTGGCCACGATCTTCTGTATGGTGGTAAGTCCTTCCCCAGACGGGCTGCTCCGATTTGAGCGGATTATCCGCTGAGCTGTGCCCTACCTCTCTTATATAATATTAGTATTATTGTTTAATAAGAAACATTGACATTTTAAAAGTAAGTATAATAAAAGTTTTTTTTTCTATTTAAATAGACATTAGCATTTTATACCTCGTAAATAGTGACCACATGATACCAAATAATTTAACAATAACTCACAGCAACAATGTTTATTGCATTTTATTTGATGTCACTTAACCCTAATCAAAAAGCTATAACTTTTTGAAATCTGCACAATACGTGACAGATATCGGCTTTGTGTGACTTTGTTAGAAGTTATACAATATAGGGTGCTGTTTATTTAGGATTTGACAGCCCTGCCGCGATGCATTCCACGCGTCTCGTGCGTGGCAACCACGATTAATGGATCTTGATAATTGCTTACTATTTCATCGATTACATTTTAATGATACAATAGTTTTTAGATGAATAGTGTTTTACGTTACTGGAAAAATAAATTTAATTTACAGCCAGTTTATGAAAAGCATATTAATTCCACATTGAGTCTCAACTTCTCAAGCTATCTCTTTTTTCTTTTTTAAGTTTGAAAGCGAAAGCTATTTTTAATGCGTCAATAATTTTGAAAATGCGTATTAGTAAACCGGTGACATGTTTTAAAAAAATATGTACTCACTAAGATTCAAACAAATTCTATGATTAAATATTATTTTAAATTAATTCTAAAAATAATTTTAATGTACACTATTAAAGATCGTTACTACCTCAGTTACTTATTACATCTCCGGTCGATCTATGTATACAACATAATATTTTTTTAATGATCACGTCATCTCGATCGCGCTACACGGCGCGTTGCAAGAGTGGCGCAGGCGCAGAGCGGCGGCGCTTTATACCTTTTACTATCGATTTGTGAGTTGACACGCGCTCTCGCGGTTTTACACGTATTGTTGTGAAGGTCTTGAAACAACGACATCTTTTTTAAAACGCGGGTCAAAAGGTTTTCAAGTACTTAAATGTAATTAGTTATTTGAATTGTACCCGACAATAGTCGTATGACAGTTGAGACTGTGGGAAAATAGATGTTCCGTATTTTCCAAGATCCGTGTGTAAATGAAATGAAATGAAATTTATTCACAGAGAATATGGTTTTTTTACAAAGAGATCTTATTCTATTCCTATGTCCACATATTCCGCCAACATTGACATGTGAATATATAAAAGGTAATAAATAATCAGCATGCATTAATAAACACACAATATACAGCAAAATCCGAATTAGAATTTAAAGTTCATAAAATCGACAATAGAATTAAAACAATTTGAAATTAGAAAATTATACAGTTTACTTTTAAATTCTTTGAACATTAAACATTTTATTGAGTCTGGCAATTTATTAAATATTCTAACACACATACAATACGAACTTTTACTTCTAAAACATAAATTTGATTTTGGAATGACTAGATTATATTTTCGTCTGTTTGATCGTTGTGTTACATTATCTAATTTTTGAAAAAGTTCAGGATATCGTTTAACAAATAGAGCTGATTCGTATATATACAACGACGGTACGGTTAAAAGACGGAGTTCTTTGAATAATGGTACACATGAATCGCGATATCCCGCGCCGCAAATTGCACGAATACATTTCTTTTGGGCCAGAAAAGCCCTGTCCGAGTCAACGGAATTGCCCCAAAGTCCGAGTCAACGGAATTGTATAATCCGTGTAGGGTCGCGTTTACATCAAGAATATGAACGCAACGCGACAGCTTGGCCGACAGTTCCTACGAGTTGTCCTGTAATACAGTTACACGGTTTTATTGGTTTTGAAATAAGGTTTGAAACTGTGTAGACAAGAGGTTACATACCAATTACGTTTGCCCTTCAAAATCCCATGGTTGCAGGGCATACCTTTGACCCAGCGTCTATACATATTGAAGATGCTTTTATATCGTGCTGCCGGAAACGCGTGTCTCGTTATCGCATTTATTTCAAACTGGGTTCAAAATCGTATAGCAGGCTTCAGCGATTAATCGTGTATTTGCAATATAATGAATATTTTTGCCGTAGCCTACTAATGTAGCCAAGCCATAAACGTCTGAATGCACTTTGATTAGTGCGAGTGCAGGTGATTAGTAATTGAAGGTGAATCACTCTCGGTCACCAAAAATTATACATACTACCTAAATCTTTTACATCGTAGTAATTGAGGGTGGATCACCCTCAGTTACTAATCATCTGCACTCGCACTAATCAAAGTGAATACAGGCCTTAAGACATGTCATACTACGCAAAAAAAACAAAAGTAATCCTCTAACGGTTGTCTATAGATAGGTATTAGTTTCGCATTAAAAGGAATGAGAGTTTACAAATTGGCAGGTAGTAAGGACGTACTGTATAAGTTTAAAAAAAAATAGCAAACTCACCATTTAGGGATGGACCAGCAAATTGGATGGGTATATGCAAAAAGTCATACAAAAATATACAAAAAAGGTCTTATACATTATTCACTTCATAAACTACCACCATTTCGAAAAAAACAAGATGTCAAAAGTTCCGGGGTCAAAAGTAGCCTATGACACTCTCCAGATCTTAAACTCTCCCAGTCAAAAAACATATCAATCCATCTTTTCGATCTGAGTGAAAAACAAACAAACCCATCACTTATCATAAAAATCAGACTTTAGCCAAAAAACTGACAATATTGTCGCGTTGTCATTTTACTCAATTAAGTTTTGGTTACTTATGGTACAGTCTCCTCTCGCCAAAGCTCAAGCGCCGCCATAAACCCTTTTTTTCACCTGACACCTGCAATAAAATATAAAAAAATACCTTTTCGAATGCGGGCAACACTCTTGTTTTGACAGCGGGGCCCTTTGTGATTTTATTGTTGCCACACTCAATTGAATTCGGAGTTGCTTGCGAATTCACACTTTTAAAAATCGGGGTGTTATACATGCCTTCTTAGAGTTAATCTAGTGAATAATTGGATTATTGGCGATCGAGGAGTAGATATATTCCATCCACTATACTTGGCATGAGATTTCCAGTAAAATTTAACGACTGTGTTAGAATTAGCTTGTTAAACCTTTGTGTAATTTTGTGTACTTTATCGCGATAAAGTGATTTGTAATCGACTCATGTTTATTTCATAGATATATAATATTTAAAATCAGACGATTGTTTGGAGCTTTTGTGTAACAAAGTGGAATGGAATAACAATAAAAATTAAATGCAATAAGTACATTTATAAAATGATTATTTGGTATTATACGATTTACCACCAATCGGAAAATAGAAACGATTTATTATGGATACTGTCTACTTATTTTCAGTACACTCATAGTTGTCAGTGGATGGTTCTAACTTGGTTTTAACCATTTAACTCCGTCTTCGTTTCTACAGATTCAAAAAAGAATGTTTCCTTGTTTAAAAAGATTCGCACACAAATTCGTGAGAATGGAATGTTAAATTGTGACATCTGGTTGGTAATTTTCTCTCGCAAAAACGGGAAAAAAAAAAAAAAATACAAATTTAGATACCAGCCTTTCTCCCTACACAGTTTAAATACTGGCCGAATGTAATTTTGTAAAAAGCCTGTGGGATTAAACTATTATGTTGGCATCTGGTAATCGGTAGCCGGTGTCACGCAAGGATTCAAATTTCAATTCAAATGTGTTCGGTTTCCAAATTCTAATTTGATTGGAATGCAGCTGCCGAAAGGTAACCAATTATGGAACGTTGGCCTTTTTAGCAGTAGCAAAAATTTTTATTTTTTTTAAATTTGAAAACAAAGCTTATGCTTACCCAACCGAACTTTTTTTTGTTTGTAAAATAAGTAAAAATACACCATAATTTATCTAATTATTAAGCATATTGTGTCTGTGAGTGATCCATAAAAAAATCCGTATGAAGTGCTAAATTAACATATTTTTTCAAAACACGTTAATTACATTATGAATGTCGTCATTTTAGAACCCTGTATCTGAGTTCCTAGAATCTAGACCCGGGACGTACTTAGGTACATTCAGTACGATGAAAATCGGTCTAAACTCAAGAAAGATTTTCACGGAAGTTTTCATACATGTTACGAATATTCTCGTCGGTATTAAATATTTGAATTTTCAAGTCCTTTTTGTCTTTATGTTAAGATCGAACCCACTACAATTACAGTGACTAATCCAACTACAAGCGAGTTTATCATACCGTGTCGTCATAAAAAGATACATATTTGTTGACGTCATAATACGATTTTCTCGTGTTTCACTCGAAATGATTGCGTGGTACGCCTCAGGGGCGCGGCTGGTTCACACGGTAACTTTGTACCGTACAGATGGCTCCCTGGAGCCACCATATCTTATCCATGTTTAAGGATAACTTAGCATAATACAAAACATAAATAATGTTAGGTATTTAATTGTTTTAAGTATAGAATAGAAGAATATTTATTTCTCTTGTTAGTAACTACATATTTACATAATATTTCTTATAACTTCCAAGATTTTTCAGCTTTCTGTCACAATAGCGACTTGGGGTCCTATATGTGTTTGCAATCATCACAATATTGTTTTAAGTATAATTGCTGTACTAACATGAAGCTGAAGAGTTTGTTTAGATGCTAAAACTAAATTTCTTATTCTGGATTGGGACTGACGTTACAATAAAACACTTTGGACAGATTTTGCAACCGTTCCCTTAAGGCCTATGGACATGTGAGTTTGTAGAATGTAAAATTAAGAGATACGATAATTGCAGCACCTAATACCTATTACAAAATACCTAATTCCTAATACAAAAGTTTTCTGAGAAAATATGATAAGGTAAAACAAAATTTCGGATAAATAAATAAATTAACATTATGGTTACTGAAGATTATAGTACCTAAATATGTTATAGATTATGACATTAGGAGAAAAAAAAATAGGTTAAGACATGGACTATCAATTTAGAAGGTAGCAGACAACGCCACGGATTCATACTATGTTTTAATAATCTTGATTTTTACATTCATTCCTACGTGTAAATAAAATAGAAACAGTAAAGTGATATTTCATTAAAATAATATTTTTAATAACAGACTAAAAATATATAAAACTTGTAATTAAACATCGAACAGTAGCGGAAACACAAATCATTGGGAACCGATAAAATCGTTATCGATCAATCGATAATTGTTTAGACTATAATATTAAAAGAATAAATTATTGCTTTTTCAAACAATAAAATACAAAATAGAAACGTAAATGTTATAATCTAACTGTAACCTAACTATTGCCATATTTGCCATTCAGCAAGGTAACTCTGTGCTGCTAAATCATTTTATTCAGATCTAGCCCTCAACAGGAACTTTCTTCATTTACAACTTACTTAAATGAATATAAAATAAACTGTCACCATTTCGAAAAACATTTTATGACATAGATCTCGTTTGCCCATACCATACCAACCAATAGCGCGACTTGTGGCGCCATCTGTTGGCCGATACAGCGCCCTCTATGGTAAAAAAAATATTTTTCCTTTAGAATTTCATACTTTCACGGGATAAAAAGTAGCCTATGTTGGGCTCTGTACCCCTAACAACATGTATGCAAATTTTCATTATGATCGGCTGCTTAGTCAAGCCGTGAAGGAATAACAAACAAACAAACTCACTTTCTCATTTATAATATTAGTAAGGACAAGCAAAATGGCCATCGGTAAAAGAAATGGCGAAAGAAAACCAGTTACGGCCTTTTTTTCATATTACTTTTTTTTAAAGCAAAGACTATAGAATACTTTGAATAACATTTCACGTAATAGTCAAATTACTCGACCCATAAGTTCACCGTACCTATGCCCTTTCACATAACCACGTACAATACAATTACCTACGCATATAATAGCTTATATCTAAAAAAAACCTCAACTCATACGAGTGTCGCCAACGGGCTTTCTCACGGACGAGATTTACTTGTACCCTGTACCATGGAAATCAGATTGAAACGACTGCATGCAATAGTATCATACATCTACGCTTAGATGAAGGTTTTACGATTTCGTTACGTACAAAACTGTCGATGGATGTAATACAAATAGTTGTGGACAATATTAAAGTTCACATAGGTCACTCGATTGATTATAGGCTAGAAAATATATTAGGCGTTTCTGATATTGATTTCTCAGCCGATTCCCAGCCTCCCTGAGGCATTTAACCATTAGAAAGGATTATAGGAGGTGTGAATGGAACGATCAAAACTGTTATTCAAATTATGACAAATGATTTAACATATTCTGTGGTAAATTTTCACTATTTCCGTTACTTTTTCGTGGTTTACCTCATTTGGATTTGACTGATTACAAGTGAAAATGTTTTCAAAATTTAAGACTAAGCTCGTCATCTGATGGAAAGTGTTTATCATCTTTCCCGCTACAAGGAAGGTCGAATTCGAGTATTAGGATAGGAAAAGAGTTGAGCTCTCACTCACCAATCACCGAAACACATTCCTTCTTCACGCCCATATTCTGTGAACAGGGTGGTAGTCGGTTGATCTAGTCCATTTCTAAATCAAAATATACTCGACTCAAAGACGTACATACTATGAGGATTGTCGACGATCCCAAGCTAACAAGCGGTATCGAGCCCCTCAGTCTGCGGAGAGACTTCGCCTCCCTGTGCGTGTTCTACCGCTTGTATAATGGGGTTTGTTCCGAGGAATTGTTTGACTTGATGCCTACGGCCACTTTCTACCATCGAACTGCTCGTCACCGGCGGGGAATCCAACCTCACACACTAGAACCAAAATGGTCGCGTACTGCGCGGTTTCAGAGGAGTTTCCTCCCGCGAACGCTGAGGCTGTGGAATGAGATCCCCGCCGAGGTCTTTTCTTTAGATTATAACATGGGGTTCTTCAAAAGGGGCATTAAAAGATTTTTACAAGGTCGGCAACGCGCGAGTGATACTCCCGGTGTTGCAAGCGTCCATAGGCTACGGTGACCGCTCACCATCAGGCGGACCGTAAGCTTGTTTGCCACCTTTGTGGTATAAAAAAACTTTATTCTGTAGGCCCTCGCAGGCACTTAGACACGTCACTTACAGTGAGTATAAAATAAATAAGCTACTCTATAAACTGCCACCATTTCGGAAACAAAGCAAAATGACCACTGGGGAAAGAAATGGCGAAAGAAACCCAGTTACGGCCTTTTTTGTCATTCCATTTTTTATTTTTTTCCATGTACCATTTGTTTTTTCATAAATGTACGTACTCAAAACTGTCATAGATAGATAAATCATTTATTTATTAATATCTCTAAGACACACATAAGTGAACAGAAATTTGACAATAACAAAAAATTGCAGTAGAAAAGTGATGTTAGTCAATCATTTTTAAATTCATTGACCGCATAAAACAGTATGAGAAGTCTCATAATTAACAATACCATTTATGTCTTGTTTCAATTAAGTATTTTGTATAATTTGAGTTCGAACTGAAGGTCATTCGCAGATGGGTTTATTAGCATCTTGATTACAATATGATTGGTTCACTATTTTTAACATAGCGGTAATCTAAAATACATGTCGGTGCTAATATAAGAAATGCGTTTGTATGTTCTTGTTTCGCGAAACAACAAATTGTGATACACATAGGTTATTTTTTAACCCACAGCTTAATGTTTTCTTCACAGAAAACATAAAGTTCGGTGGCATTCGGGACGCTTGAAATACCTGCAGATAAACTAATAATAGTTTGGTAACATCATATTTGATACTGTGTTTATTATGTTTTTTGTAATGTATGTGTGTGTGTGTTATGTACTTTTTTTAATAAGAATGCTTGAAAACACTGCCCTCAATTCGCATTCTAGCAGCGTGTCAGAGTACGCTTTAATCCCTTTCGATTTGGAGACCCGAATCTCTGCAGTGGGAAGATTATGAATTGAAATTATGATCCTATACCTTTTCTCCTTATTCTCTTCCTTGCAGCAGTCAAGAATAGCACCATTGATCACAGATTACTTAAAGGCCGCGGTAACGTAAAATGCTTTCTGCTTTCCATGTCTGCTTAATTGTTTGCGTACCTTATGACCCAAAAAACTTTAAGATATTAGTAGTTTAGATAATTTCATAGATTACATACAAACATACGTTATAAGTGCCAAATGACATAAAGAATACAGTTATCAAAATACTCCGTGTTAGCCAAACCAATAATTATATGTACAATTCAAGCATCATACGGTAGATCACAACTGTGATTTGGAACGTACAAAAAATATAACACGCAGCTTCGGCAATTAGCGAGAGGCTGAGCGGTATTAACAGAAAGAAAGGCGTTTGGTTTGAGAATGGTTTGTGCCGCGGGGAACCTGTGGCGTAAGGGAGGAGAGATAGCGTTAAAAAGAAAAATATCGAAATGGTTTATTCGAATAGTAGGCCTTCTCAGACACTTTCCTTAGCTAAAGTGTAGATCAACATTTCGGAAACAAAAGCTAAAAAACTTGGTTGTAAAATTTGTGTTGATAAAAAGAGCAGACGGAACTGGTCTGCTCGTCCAAGGTGGTAACTGACTGGAAACCATTAACCGTAACTAACTGGAAAAGTTATAAGACGTAATGAAAATGGTTAGTTGTCGTCCATTATTCACAAAAATCTAAATATCTTTTTAAAAACTATTGCGTGAAGAAATTCTCACACTACTTTAGAGTTCAAATTATGAAAGATTTGTGAAGGTTTTTGGAGGTCTAATGGCAGTTGTTTTGATGTCACAATTTGCCTTTTATGAATAAAAAAACAAATTTGTTTAAAGAACCGCTGTCACTTATAAATTACATCATTCTAAGCGATCTCGCGGTACAGACTGCAAAAAATGCAAATTGTCATAAGCCACGGGCGATTCACGAGCAGACATTCCCACAGTGGGCGAACACGCCGCAGTACCGATAGCAAAATAATTAGCTCCAATCACGATAGCTACTCGAATTCCTACAAATCAATGTCCGAATAAATGGATGCTATGATATTTAATTTTGACAACATGTTACAAACATTTAGACTTACCGTAGAGTCTAATTTGTAAAATTTATAGCTTATTTTGTTAATAGCTTACGTTTTGCCTCTAGACCTTTTTTGACAGCGTTTTATGTAATGTAATGTTGCATTGTATTCTATTTCTCGCGCAAGGACTTACTATTTTAGCATAACCTACTGTTTAAAGTTTCAAGACGTAAGTATTTACTTGACAATCGCACAGGTAAATAATTACCTAGATCTTAGGTCAATCAAGTCAGCCCCTGCATGAACATGGTTTAAAATAAAATCTTTAACTGACACATGATAGTCTCAACAACTACTCAACGTATTTTTATGTAGTCTTCTTGCGTGAGAGGGTGAAGGATAATCGAGATGTCCCAAATCTTTAAGGCCATTGATTATCACATCGCTAAAGCCTATCTGTATCTTCCCGGGTTTCTCAAATATGATACATTGGTAGCTGTATGTGCTGAATACACTCCATCAATTAACGAACTAATCATTTTTAGATATCCATAATAAAATGAAACGCGGTCGTGTCACGTGGGCTAGATACATTTTAGATCTGCTAATAAATAATAACAAATTCTTACTAGCACATTTCTTATTATTTTTAGTAAATTGTTTTGCTGCCGTTACTGAAGACGTGACCGAAACCCTCGCTCTACATAGATGTTATCCAGAATTGCAAATCTGTAGGCATTATACCTCTAGGAACATCTGTTCAAGTATCTAACACATCATCGCAATTTCATCCAACAACGAGCAGTCAATTTATTTAGAAATTCATGGTTTCCACAATTCTGTTAATTCTAGTTGTATAGACATAGGCTGGTTCGCAACACTTCCTTTAGTTAGTTTATTGTAGACTTTTGAAAGGAACTAAACGACAGTAGAATTTAGAACATTAAAAATAGTACAAATCTATTGGTGTAATCCAATAAAAAGCACTTTTCACTATTGCGAAAGTCATGACTGCTCAAGATAATCATTTTCATGGGAATCACAAACACTACTGCTTATTTCCCCATCACATCAAAATTATATCTCAGTTGGGCAAACAGTACCGTTTTAACGCATTTATGATAACCGGACGCAAGATCAGAGGTCTGCGCTTCTTAGCGATTTTATTCACAGGCTAATACAGACATGAATCTACGTAGATGCCACGTAACAAACCCTTATGCATCCCACTGCAGGGATACGGGTCTTTTTCAATCGAAGGTGATTCAGTCTTCCACACTGCTCCAATGCAGATTGGCAGAGACCAGTGGTTTCATGCTATCATACGGACAAACGGTTTGGAGAAGCTTGAGATAACGAAGCCTATCAAAACCTGCCGGGCTAGCATGACAAACGCGACAAAATTTTCTCGCCCCGCTCTGCCAATAGCGTATCTCGGTTATGTGTACAGTAGACCAAACAGGCATTGCTATTGGCGAAGAAGCTTTGTGTCGTGCGAGAAACTATCTCGAGTGTAAGCATGTTAGGCCCGCTGGCTGGTACCGACGTTGTTTAACTTGCGTGTTAGTTTTGGACTGCTACACACAGCGACACCATCGAGCTCCTGAGAATTAGTGAAGTAAGCCAAGCCGGACTTATTTCAAAGCATTCTGTCACGGCAACAAGGATATGTAGTAAGTATCTATTTAAATATAAGTCAGTGCATATTTAGCGATTCTTTTCACAGGCCTTACTATGTTTTCTATTGTGAGAAAGCACGTCAAATGCTAATTTGGTTGTGATTACAGTCATATTGAAGTTTTTGATCATTATCATACGCCTCGGGTTTCAATGTTATTTTGTGTTTTATGTTGTTTGTTATTAAACACCGTTAATAAAATTTCTAAAGGTGAATAAAATAAGTGTAGTGAAATTCTGAAACCTTTCTAATCTTCCGGACGTGGTATTTCATTTACAACTTCGCGATACACTTGAAATTTTAGGGGAATCACTCGGAATAGGGGATTTATTCAGATTGAATAATGATTTAATCAATTATATGCAATAAATACAGCGCCATCTAGTTTCAAAGACGACTTGACCTTTCTCTATTATTTCTTATATGTAACTAAAGTAAAACCTTATATCCAAACCGTATGAAAATCCGTTTGGTAGTTTTGATATCATGCATACATAGACGTAAATGAGGACTTACGGTGAGTTGCAGAAATAAATTTTAAGGTTAATAACACATTAGATCATGACACTCATTTCCAAATTGAGAAAGAAAAAGATATAGAAAGGACTGTTGGTCTGAGAATAAATGATTTTTATTTTATTTATTTTGACACTTAATGTGTCATCAACTTTTTTGTGCAACTCACTGTTATTATTATTATTTTATTTTTTTTAATCTATTTTATTTTGAGGCTTTTATCTGATACAGATATGTCAGCCTCATCGTACTTAAACTTAATCACAACAAAAATTGCTTATATCTACTTAGTTTAAACCAGGAAAAAATCATTTATCTAAAAAGATATTAATAAGTGATCTGCCTATATCCGAACATGGTTCTGATAGTATGCTTGAAAATAATCCCATTTCATTAACATTTTTCATGTACAATTGGACAAAATCATCTCTCTCCTGTCTATATTTTTGGCACTCGGTGAGCATGTGTTGGACATCATCTATTGAGTTGCAACATATATCACAATTGGGCGATTCTAGTTTTCGCATAAGATATCCAAACTTTTTATTTGGATAATGTCCTGAGCGTAGTCTAAGGGCTAATGTTACAAATCTTCTACCCACATTGCAGTTCATAAACCATGGTATATGAAGAGGCTGACATACAATTGTTTTGTACCATATTCCCTTTTCTTTACTACGCTCATCAAAATATTCTTTAAATATAAAATAACAATTATTTTTGAATTTAGTTAAAATTTCCGTATAAAATAGTAGCATGTTCAAATCAGCCCCTTGAGTTATAGCAGACTTGGCTAATCTATCAGCTTCTTCATTACCAGTCAAACCTATATGCGATGGAATCCACTGCAAGCTCACCTTCTTAGTGTCACTATTGGTCAGATTGTACAACTGGCTTAGTATAACATAAGCTATCGGTGCACCTCTGCTATAACCAGAGGCACAACGAGCCAAATGTTGTAAAGCGCTTTTGCTATCGGTAAGTATAACAAATTTTTGTTTCTGAAGACTGTCAATATACTCCAGAGCTTTTGATATGGCAGTGAGTTCCATCGTCATTATAGATACCCTAACATTAGTTTTATAAATAGCTGATATCTTGTCATTAGAGCAGTAATATGCGGCTCCTAACCCAATGTCGTTCTTAGATGCATCTGTGAATATTCGACACCATCCTTTATAGTTCTCATTTAACTCTTTAAGAATATCAAACTTAAGTAAATTAGTTTCGTGAGTTCTTTTTGCTCTTTGACAACACTTTAAATTAACTACAATAACGTTTTTTAAATTTATATATTGCACCCATATGTTCATTTTAAACATTTCCAATGGTTTCGAATTATGTATGTTATATACTTTACATTCATCAAATGTAGACATAAGTAATGGCTTTTTCTTGCTTTGCCAGTATCTACAAGCAGAAGGAGAATTCAGCTCATTAAAAATATTTAAAATTTCATTATCAGTCCAAGACATGCTCCTCACACAGTACTTATATGCCAAATATTTTCTTCTTATATAGTGGTTGGATGCAGAGTTCGCTCTCCATGACATGAATAGGTGTGCTTCTTACAAATCCTCCTATAATACGAGCGGCTTGATTTTGAATTCGATCTAATTTACTTAAATGAGTTTTCGCGCTGTTATGGTACAAAAAACACGCAAAATCCATTCGACTTCGTACATTTGATATGTATATTGTGCGTAAATGTTTAGGGTGTATACCCCAACCAGGACCAGTCAAAACTTTAAGTAAGTTTAGAAACTTTGAGGTTTTTTCTGCAGTCTCGTAGATGTGCTTCTTCCAACGTAATGACCTATCCAACCAAAGGCCCAAATATTTGACATTATCAGCTGCAAGTAAGTCATTATTACCAATAATTAATTTAATATTTCTGTGTCTATAACCTCTACTGAAAAGACAAATTTTTGTTTTAGATGCCGATAATTGAAGTCCAATTTCATCCAGTAAAATATATAACTGTTATTATAATAAATATATATGAACTAATGATTACACTAACCTTTAAAAATTCTTACTCAATAGAACTTACTTAATACTTAATTACTTTATTTCATGATTCGAAGATTACTTTTATTAGCAGAGAAAAGGTTAAATACAAAAAGACCAAAACGTCCAGTTTAATTGATGCTTATTTTAGCGGCAATTAAAATTGCAATGTGACTGATGAAGACAAGACCACATACACGTCAGGTGTACGTACCAACCTACGATATAGAATTAAGCGTTTAAAATTTAAAGCCATACTTTCAAACAAAATTCGTGTTTTTCTGTAGGTAAAAAATTGTTTCGATATCGGGACAAGTACACCACGCATTCGCACTGTGTCTCCTCAATCCAGGAACTAATCCAGAGTATAAGTACCAAAATTTCAAGCCGTTTTGTGTTAAAGAGTAACAAACATCCAAACACAAACACGTCCACATCCACACATACATATTTAAGTAACATTTTATTTTTAATTACACTTGTAATAACAAAATCCATTTAGGTAGTTTGTTTGAGTTTGAAATAAAACCTTAAAATATGACAAATTATTGGCGTAATTTAACAAAAACTTTAATGGAAGTCTATTAATGTAAAATATTATTTTAAAGAGTGTTAGGAGAGCCTGGCCTTAAATACTTAATGACCTTATTAAAATAACAAATAAATTTTTAAAAGTAATGGTAAATTATCAACACGGGCTATAAATTACGAAGATCTGATAACTCTTGAAGGCTCAGGCTGCCTTCTGGTGTTACAATGTAGTTTGTTTAATTCAGAGGTTATAAAAGGTTGACTTCACAGATATAAATCTAAATAGACTAGTTGCTTGCAGCTACGTTAGCTTGAAGCTACGAGAGACTTTGTTTTATTACATTCATTTATTTTTAAAGTGGTAGAGCTCTCATGAAATGCTCTTATCGGAGATATATTGAATATCGGAGTGTAGCATCAATGCGTTTCCTTTGGTGAGTGAGAGACCTGGAAGCTCCATTTTTTCTTTCCTTCCTTATACCTCTTCAAGAAGGGCCCTAGTGTCTCTGTGCTCCATGATCGGCGGTGATCACGTTGTACCAGCGACCTACATTACATCCCTCTTCTGCGCTATACATGGGTCGCAAAAACTGTTTCTTCAGTACAAAAGCGTTATAAGAACATTTTTGTTACATTATAATGTCATTTTTGGTATACTGTGCGATGCGGCTAGGCCAGTTATAGTAACATGTGCATATAAATCTGTACATGCACTTGACACATGCGTCATCTATTCAGTTTTACATCTCTGCTTGAAGTGTTTCAGACAAGTCTCCATTGATATCCGTATCAATGTCTATATCTAAATACGTAATTGGAATTACTTCTAGTGTTAAATTACATCAAGAATAAATTATCTGTATGGATGTATAAAGAGATAAAACTCTTAATTAAATGAATGACAAATTCAGAAAATATTGTCACGCAATTGCGTAGGAGACGTATGCAAGGTGAAGAAATAATTTAAATATTACGACACCTAGAAACTACTAAAAAGACTTTTCTTACCGATCTGGAGATAAAAAAAAATCGTATCGTTAAAAATACCTTTTATTCTGGACTTTTTACTTTTGATTTCTATATATTGGTAGCTGAAAGGGGTATAGAATTTTGAAAATTGCATAATATGTAATACAAAAACTCTGTCAGATTTTGCGGAGAGATAGCTAATACGGTTTACGTTTTAAGGTTTTTATTTTTCATTAAAATGAAGGTTAGGTAATGTTTTTACGATAAATATTTTTAACAAAAGTAGATCGATCTGTTATTGACAGACATATTACTTCCCTAGTAACTTAATTCAATGAAATTACTTTAACGATCAAAATTTGCGACACGTCTGCCTCGCACGCCAAACTCTAGTGTTTCCTACTGTTTTTAACCAAAAAAACCAAACCAAAAAATTTTAAACCAAAAAAATATTGTAGTAATTGAAAATATTTTACCCGTTTATATCTTCTTATGCTGATAATTCCCAAAACCATTGGACCAATTTTATTTTAATTGATTTTGACACAAAATAAAAGCATAAATGTTGATTTTTTGTTCACGTTTCTAATTTCCGAAACGCTTGACATTATAAAGGGTAACTATTGGAAATAGACTACAATAATAGACATAATGTTTGCCAAGATGTTGTAATAGAGCTTTTTAATCAAATGACATAATATTTTTTTATAAAAACATATAAGAAATACAAAAGGAGTACTAGTAATTTAGTTAATATTGCCAGAAGAGTCCCTATTAGTGGCGGTGCCAGTCGCCAACAGTAACTTTGTCTTCAAAATAATTCCATTAAAAAAAAAAGAAAATCATTGTGGTATACTCTCCCCACAGGAAGCGGTGAAGTTGAGACGTTTGTCGGATCCCGGGTGCCTAATGAACGCTAATAGATTAACGATCGCCGATACACGGTTCAATTTAGAGGGCATCCTGTCTTATATTTGCGACCACTTTGCGACCGAAATATTGCGGAAGTAAATATTTATTGTCTGCCTATCCGCATTGGAGCAGCGTGGCAGAGTAAGCCGTTGGTCCCGGCTGTTGTCGATCGATGACAGTTGTTAAGCCAACTTTGAAGAGAGGTAGGGCACAGCGGATAATCCGCTCAAATCGGAGCAGCCCGTCTGGGGAAGGACCTCCACCTTACAGAAGATTGTAACACAACATGGCCGAGAACAAATAGCATTGGTCTCGGCCATGTTGTGTTCCTACGGTGAGTAAGGTCTCCAGAGCTCCACTTGGGGGGGTTGGGAGGGTTGGCAACGCGTGAATGATACCCCCGGTATTGCTTACGTCTCTAGGTGACGGCTTAGCATCAGGCCGACCGTATGCTTGTTTGCCACCTGTGTGGTATAAAAAAAAACTCGGTTCAAAACATTGACTTATGCCAATACGCGTCGGAGCAGAGCACGCTCTATTTCCCTTCGGTTGAATGGGAGACCCTATTCCTGCAGTGTGATGATTATGGGTTGATATGATGATGATGAAATATTTATTGGCTTTTATAGTTTTTTTTTTTAATCATGCCGGTCAATGTAGGGAAGCTATTGGGACAATCAATATTACATCTAGTAGAGTGGTAAAGCATTTATGAAATGAGCTACCGGGAAAATATCATGCTCTCACAGAATATCGGCGTAGCAATGCGTTTCTTTCGATGAATGAGAAATCTGAATGTCCAACTTTCCTACCCCTTCTCTCATCTTACTTGTAGCGGGTAACGCATTGGTAGCACCTCTGTTGTTACTAATTTTCATAGCCCGCGGTGACCACTTTCCATCAGGTGCTCCGCTCGCTTGTTTGCCTGTCGAATGAGATAAAGAAAGACTACCTACACCAGCCAATAAAAAAAAATACAACTTCGGAGCTGTCGGAAGGACTGTAGTTTCCGTTTCAACATGAGAGACAGCTGACACCGTCTCTAAAAGTACCATAAAACTATGATCTTATTCATGTCTTTAAAATGAACAGTAAAAGTGAACGGTCCAGTCCAGTCTCAGGTAATGGTATAACATTTTCTTAATACAACTTAATACACCTTATTTTATGGATATTTTGTGAATAATGAGTACATTTCGTTGTATTACCATATTTTGTACTTGTTGCTAATAATATAATATTGGTGTCCGTTGCCTGGCATCTTTAAATTAAGTAGGACTGAGCGTTGCTTACTTTAAAACTAGACGGCAAAGTGCGTGTTTTTTTGGTATTGTCTGTGATTTGGCGAATTACTGGAAGCACACAGATAGATAGTAATATTTTGGCTATGGGTTTCACCGTTAAGTCAGTCGCATTCAAGCGGCTTGATAACACTTGTCTTATTTCTACCAATCCGCATTAGAGCTGCGTGCCCGAGTACCTACGCTCTAATCACCCTTGATTGAAATAAGATCTGTGTGCCTGCAATGGGATGATTATAGGTTGATATGGAATGACATACTTACCAGTATTTGAACAAACCTATTCCCATCCTACACCAACTAATTTTAGTACATTCCCAAAATCTTGACCCCTCACCTACGCTCGGCTTCTATTGACATTTCCCTCCGTTCTCGAATGGTCAAACATCATTATGTAAACAAATATAGATGGTATTAGACCACTACAAAATGGGTAACACGTCGACACCTATGTTATTTGGGCGGGTAAACAGGTAAATATAGGATCTATTGACCTACTGGATGGTTCCCAGGATTGTTTTTATGAATGGGTCAAGAAGATTTCATAGATACAGAAGCATTTTTTTTGAGTTTTCATTGAATTTTTATTCTATGTTATAGGCACTTTGATAAGTCTCCGATTACTTACCGGGATTCCGCAAATGAAGCCGCTGCTGGCGTCCTGCGGCTACGGCTGATTTCACAAGTTCCTGATAAGTTCCAGTTAACCCATCTATCAGAAAAACTGTTAATTTGCTTTTTAGCCGATAGATACGGGCGGTACAAAATCGGTCATCATTGGGATCCTTGGGGAAGACACCCAGCAGATATGTTCAATAGCTGATTCAAAAAGTTTTAAACTTTTATTCAAAGAGTATATACAATAATAAAATAAAGAAATGTAATAGTACCAGAAAATTAATCTCAATATAACACCATAATGACAATACCATGTCAGAATATAAATCCTGTTAGGAAGTTTATAAGACGTATGTTTAATAAGCTCAATGAAATGACTCACAGTAGTAGAGACAATCATAAAACAAAGCATACACAACTTTAAAA
This sequence comes from Endotricha flammealis, assembly GCA_905163395.2. Taxonomy (NCBI): domain Eukaryota; kingdom Metazoa; phylum Arthropoda; class Insecta; order Lepidoptera; family Pyralidae; genus Endotricha; species Endotricha flammealis. Next base: position 3,163,183 of record LR990869.1, on the reverse strand, counting down.
ATTCAATATCTCTGTTGACACATTCATCAATTAAAACATATAACCCGAAAATTCTCAAAATTGAGATTGCGTGTACGTTTAAACTTATGCCCCTGTTGATTCAACACTGTGTGGGCGAAAGCTAATAGGTATAAAAAAGTCTTGACACTTTACCGACTCTTTTATTATAATGTTTTTCGGTGCTTCGGACGTCAAGTGATCGTTCCCGACCGACTGTAGCCGATTGATGATAGTCATTTAGCCAAGCCTTCAGCGGCCTGAAAACATTGACATCTGCCAATACGAATTAAAGCAGCGTGGCAGAGCACGCTCTAATTCCCTTCAATTGAAGGAAGACCCGTATCCATTCAGTGGTATGATTATGGGTTGATATTGACGATGATTTTGATTAGAATTTCTAATTATAAATTGTATCGTTTTAAACTTGTTAATATTCTAACATTTTAATATTTATAAAAAAGCAATTTTACACCAAATTCTATTTAAAATACGCAGGTGCTATATAAAAAATACAATAAACTATAGAACAGTGGTACACTAATTTATTTTAATATGTTTTTCGCAATGAACTAAAGTTATTGTGAATTGCTCTTTCTGCTATATAATTTCGTAGAAGCAGTTATCTTGCATTTAGAAGTGAAATTATGTGCAGGTGGTGGAAAGGTGTACCACTGTGCATCCATCGTGGATCGCAATGCAGCCAACATCACAGTAAAATTAGCATCAATAAAGTCGCATATGTAATGCAATTTGGAACGCATCCTTTTAATATAAAACATTTTAATATGACCAAAATAAAATATAATGCCTCCACATGTGATTATATTTTCTTTTTACAATTTAATTGATAATGCAATGAAACTTAATTATACTTGGAGAATACTTTTAATGTGAATTAAAAAATAGTAAAACAAAATGTAAGTACTATTATATGTATATTCTGTCTGTGGTAATAAATATCACAAAGCAAAGGAGTGAGACCACAGATAAAAAATATTCAAAAAGAGCGCGAAATTTAGTATAGTCTGAGAACCTGTTGTACCACTTGCTAACGAGTGTCACCTAATTCAAAAAACTATCAAAAGACTGCCAAAATCACACAAGATCAATCAAATGCTGTCAATTCATTTGACAGATATGTTGATTACCCGCAAGTGGTACAGAATTGAACTACATTACATTTAGCAGAATTGCGTGTTATTAGAACCATCTATACTTTATATCTATAATAATATTATAAAGAGGAAAGATTTGATTGTTTGTTTGCATTGAATAGGCTACGAAACTACTGGACCGATTTCAAAATTTCTTTCACCAGTGGAAAGCTACATTATCAGGGAGTGGCATAGGCTATTGCTTTTCCCGAAATTCAATGTGGTTGACACGGGAACGAACCCGGAACTTCACGCGGACGAAGTCGCGAGCAAAAAAATGCATATTTTGACATTTTACTTGTAAATTATTTTAATATACTGACTAAAAAGTACAAAAAATACATACTTCGTTAAATATTATGTGAGTTAACAAAGCAGGCAGCCCACCTGCTGCTAAATGGCTATTATAGCGTAGCATACAACATGTAATCTCAAAAAAAGATCACAGTTTATTTGCTAAGATGTGACATAAAATATTTTGACACAATATCCACGTTGAAGTGCCTCTCGGTCTTTAAATTTCACCAATTTATCTTACACACACACGCATAGAAATACAAGCAAGTGTTTGAAGTCATTCCATAGCTTTGTTCGTGTCGTGTCACATCACAATCGTTCTTATCACAATTTCCGAGATTGGACTGATAAAAACCTACCTAACCTACTAATTAATAAATAAAAAAATTCGGGACGAAGGAGGCATATTGTTGGGGACGACCTAAGAGTTCTGCATGTGGGAGGGACGATCGAGGCCTAATTCAAGTAAATATATTAAAAAAATGATTTTTTTCTTCCTTCTAGTGTTCTCTCGTTTCTGATGGAAAGTCGCGCTTGCCCATTTACCTACTACTTACAACAAAATATTTATTGTTACGTAAATGGTTAAAAAAATTGATAACTCTACAAATAAATATTTTATATTTAAACATTTAACTATACTAATTAAATTATTTTAAAAAACTAAAAACCAAACTTTACTAAAAATTTAACTAAAACAATAATAAGAATTAAAAAGATTCGCTGGCAGAGCGTTAACTTTAATTAAATTTCTAAAATATGAGTGCAAATATCAAGACTAGTCACCTGCACTATGTTAAGGTGTATGCACAGTGGGAAATAGATCCTATTTGAGAATGGGCGCGGGTACCTGTTACATTTTTAACGGAACAATCTTTTATTGACCACACGCCAGAGTACAAATAGCGCAAGTATAATTTCCTATAATTTTATCATTATGATTTTTCATATTTTCTGATCAAAACGGAAAAAAGTAAATTAAAATTTATTTTATTGACGCACCTCATGAGAAATAGTCTATCTTTACTTTTCGACTATTTCACAAATATATTTTGTCATAATTTTCTGACTGAACCATGATGACAAAAATGTGACGATTGAGAAAAGGTTATAGAAGCATATGGTTTTTACATTGTTATAGAATTTATATTTCATTTAAATGTTTGTCTAAAAAAAGCTAATTTAAAATATTACCAAATAAATAAAATTTAAATTTATAAAGTCAAATTAACACCTTTTTGCTTAATTTATTGTGAATGTTTATACGTTATCTACTTAAACGAAATAAAACATTTTTAACGCTTTTATTTAACTCCATTCTGTTTGGCTGCTGCATGTAAATGTCTTCTAAAAACTAGTTTTTAACTTTTGACACGCTATATGGAGTAACTTAGGCTATAAATAATTGGAAAATTCTTATGGGAATGCGTGTAATGTTGGCGAAAATTGGGATTTTCCATTGTTTTTCTTATAAAGAAATCCTTTATACCATGTAAACAAAAATCATAATACATACACCAGAAATCTGAAACTCGAAAATTTTAAATGTTGACTTGTACCCTGTGTTACTTGAAACTTGTTAATCAAGACAAACAGGAGTCAGAACGTTGAGTGGGTGTAGCCAGTATTGTCCAGCCGTGGGAAACGTAGCGAGTATTAATCTACTGTTTCGTGTTACCATAGCAACTAGTTGTAATGACGTTTATTGCAAGATTATACCAACATCAAAAAAAACTTCCTTTAAATATTATTATTTGACAGGACTGGTGGTCCAATGGATAGCTAGGGTCACGGGTTCTAATTCGGCGCAAGGCAAACATTTATGTATATGAATTTTATTTATTAGAAGTCGATTTTTATGATAATAGTTAAGTTGCTTACAAACGTTTTAAAGTTAAATGACACATTAAATTAAGAATGCCAAACTAAAGAAGATTAAGACTTAAATGTAATTAAAACTAAAGTGCGTTTTTGCAAATTAGTTGTTTCATCAAAAAATGCACGGCGATATTCTATGTAAAGAAAATATATTTTCACAGACAGCTCATTTTAAATGTTCTACTTTAAAAGAACCAATCGTTACGCTTTACCAACGACCGTTAACAAGAGTTAAATAGATGATAAAAAACACAACCTGTAAACATATAATAATATGCTGGAGTCGAACCCGGGACCGCGGTTACGTGGCCTCTAATTAGGGCTGGCGCAGCGGGCACCGGGCACTGCGATTGATTCGGCCGCTGTCATTTCGTATTTATTGCCCATCTGAGTTTTTTTAGAGGAATATTGAGGATATGCCTTATTTTTTATCTGTCATCATAATATAATATACGGTTGTGTGCTCGATGTAATACTAATAATATAAATTCTAATTAAATATGCCAATATGTCAAAACAGTACTAGAACTGTCAAAAAACAGTTTTTTTACGACTAAGCTAATAATATATTATTTTTTTAAATAAATTATACACAGCCCACATTAATAAAATAAAATTGTAGGAACTAATCGCCCGATGATAACGAAATTAATTATTATTGCCTATAGAAAAATCAAATACATTCTCAACTGTGTTGTTATCGTCCCCAACTTAATTAAAAAAATGTTATATTTTAAAATTGAAGTACGTGTAGTGTATGCATCCAAATATAGCCACATTTGAATACCGAATGACTGCAGCCAAGACAGAGTGAGACCGGGAAGACGGATCTTGCTTGACTTGTAAAGATAAGTGGTAACAGTCTTTGCAGCGATGCGTTCCAGGGTAACCAACTCTTCATGCTGTCAAAACTAGTTTTTTTTATTATTATGAGTTAGAAAGATTTACACATTTGAATACCGAATGACTGTCAAGGCAAAGGAAGACCGGGCAGACAGATCTTGACGCCTTGTAGAGACTTGTGGTAGTGGTGGTAACAGTTAAAAGTCTTCGGAGCTATGCGTGAGATACTGCCAGAATGCGTATGAAAGACTGCCTGAGGAAGGCAGGGGAGATACATCGTAGAGATGCAGCCGTAAGTTCTAACTATTTATGCTTTAGTTTTTTAATGTTGTGTGTTTGAGGAATGTCCACAATATCCCGACCTTTGAAGGCGGTCGCGGGGCGCCGTGTTTCTGACAGATGATTTAATGGACCAAACCCGAACGCTGCTCCTTCACTTTTTTGTTAATTTTTTTTGTTAATTTCTCACTAACGCATCACCTGTTCACAATTTCTATACAGATTGCTTTGGAATTAGTAAAAAACTTAGTACACTTGAGAATTTAAAAAATATATATTTAAATGACAACCATGTTGAGAGTTTTTTTTTTCTTTTCGTGTATATTTATGAAGCGAAACCTGCGCGACTTCGTTTGCATGTGGGATACACGCTTTCCCGTGGGAATTTCGGTAGATCCTTTCTTATTGAAAACCTACGTTAGTCCAAGTCTCAGATCTCTATGATCAGAGGAGGCTATGCGTAGATCTGTCAGTCAGTCAGGACCACAGAGTCTTTGTAATATACTGAAAGCATTTTACATGTACCCTGCATACTGCATGCATACAGTCATGTATAGGGATGCAAACATACAATATTTACGTAGAAAAGGTTGGGTAGCTTTGCAATAGTCAAAGCCGCGATAAATAGTTAGTCTCATTTAAACGCATTCCATCGCGAGCAGATGTGACTCGCACACGACAACTGAAATGGATATTGGACAATTCAGTTAATTGTTAAACATCGGTTAAGCGGTTAAGGTCATAAGTAGAATTTAATTATACAGATAATGAGTATTAATATATAACTAGCATGCGGCTTGTGTTTTTAATATACTTCACTAGCTGTACCCGCGACTTCGCTCGCGTGGTTGTCGAAAACACTATCGCGATATGAATAATTTTCCCCGATTTTGCAACATTTTTCACTGATGCTTCGCTCCTATTGATCGCAGCTATGGAGTACTGTCGCAGCGTAATGTTATATAGCTTAAAGCCTTTCTCGACAAATGGATTATCCAACACAAAAATAATTTTTCAATTCGAACCAGTTCCTGAGATTAGCGCGTTCAAACAAGCAAACAAACAAACAAACTCTTCAGCTTTATAATATTAGTATAGATTAGGATGTATGATGTCAATGATTTCTTCTTCCTTGCAACTTATCGTTGTCATACAGCAACTCTTTATTGCTTGTGCAGTCAGCTGTAGAGACACCTGATCCCCGATACGATTTTTTTTAATTTCTCGTGTAATTCTCAATGTACTTATATAAATAATAAATAAATATATAGGGACAATTCATACAGATTGAGCTAGCCCCAAAGTAAGTTTGAAACTTGTCTTATGGGATACTAACTCAACGATATTATATTTTATAACAAATACATATATAGATAAACATCCAAGACCCGAGGCCAATCAGAAAAAGTTCGTTTTTCATCATGACCCGACCGGGGATTTAACCCGGGACCTCCTGGGTGGCGGTCTGGCGTGGTAACCATTACGTCACGGAGTACATGTGTACATTTTGATTACTTCTAGTATTCCATATTTCGTTGAAATCTTATTAGAGTTACCACATGAGTTATCTGCAAAAAACCTAATTCTCACTTCGTTTGGCGGTCGTGGGCCGCTGGGAGTCTTTCGTCTCAGCAGCTGACTGTACAGGCAACCAATGAAAGAGGTGGACAGGGTAGAAAAACGAAAACAAAAATTCTTATGCTAATATGAAACTTATTTTTAGATGTAAACACATAGTACGGTGTGTCCGTGTAATAAATATAGGCCATTAAATAAGGAATAACCATGCCATCCACTGACATCGTATTTAGTATGACAGTAATGATATAAAAGAAAACATGATTGTTTATCTATATTTTATAACTTGTATAATCAAAATAGCCGTAATGTAGAGCAAAAACACGCCAAGTTCATTTGCACTGTAATTTAAAAAATATATTTCTTTTATCAATTAGATTAAAATGTCAATATAAAATATATAAATAAGTTGTTTTACAAGATAAATATTAGCGTGAGTAGAACAGCTGAGGCACGTTTTGTATGTTATCAAGTAAGACACGCGTATTATCTGTATCTAAAGGTGGATCCAGATATCGCATTCGTCGCGATTAGTTTGCCGCATATTCGGACTGTGTGGTGATTCGCGTTGAGCTCGAAGTGAATGGAATTACCTAGTATTTAACATTATGGACCTTAAGCTCGTCCCATACGGCAACTACAATTTAAATCCGCGTTTTTTCTTGTAATTTCCTACATTGTAACGATTGGAAAAAAAATGTTAAATGACACAGAATGCCGGTTTTCCTTCGCCATTTCTTTTACTGGATATTTTGCTTGGTTCCGAAATCGTGGTATGTAACTATGTAGTTTATTTTTAGTAGTTTAATTCATTATACAATTTTTTCCACTACTCCGGCATCCGATTTTTATCGGTCCGGTAATTGCCGGTCCGATGTAGAAATTCATAACTTTGTATACGTGCTTCTCCGCTACTCCGGCATCCGGTTTTATGTCTAAAGTATGAATTTCTACATCGGACCGGCAATTACCGGACCGATAAATATCGGATGCCGGAGTAATGGAAAAACGCCCTGACAGGACCAAGTTCGATCGTCAGGCAGCACCTTCAAGCTACGCTATACTTGGATGACCTCATGGTTAAAACAAAACAAGGTTATTCTCTTCCCGTGACAGCTAGGTCACGTGATTGGCCCAATATTACGTCATCGGCTGTGATCATCAGCGGTTTATAGTTGAATATGTCAACAAAGTCACAATGATCGTGACGTGGGCCACGTGCGCGGCGACACAGCGCGCAATTTCAAAACGCAACGTCAAAACACGTCAAAACGCGAATTGGTCGCTGTTCGAGTGTTCGTGCGTCGACTACATACTGTCGACGCAACGAACGAACAGCAAGCAACCAATTTCAAAACGCGCCTTTGGACGGTCTGAGGCGACGTTACATCGATTACGTATCGAACTCGCTGTGCAAGCTTCGCGATGTTTGGATACGACTTAAATTAATATATAAAATGCATTTGTTATTTTTTTATTATCTCTTAATATATGCGTATTATCCCCTGATATCATGACATAATCTATTTTATATTTAACTAATGGAAATATAGATGTGTTTTATTTTATATTTTTCCTAATTAGCAGACGCGATGCATTGGCGATAAAAATTAATTAAATCTATAAATATTTTAGACCAGTGTTTAAAATTATAGAAGTTTAATACTTACATAAAAGAAAACAGTAAACTTTAAAAAATAAATTTTAACTGTACTTATATATTATTTTATTTTAAAATTTATATTTTCTAGATCATGTTCTTCTTGTTTGTGATTTACGAAATAAAAACTATATTTTGTTCTCTCCCCGGTCTCCAGCTAGGATTTCCATTAAACAATAACCTTGGTGTTCTATCTGAATCGGTTCAGTGTCGTAAAAGGTTAATATCGGAATGGATTGAATTCTTTTTTAATTATAACCTATTTCGTTAAATAGGGACACTACAACGGAACTGGGAAATGGGAGTTTTGTAGAAATGCGGCTACAAATTGTATGCGAACCATGTTTGTAAGTTAAACGTCAAAGAACCACGCCCTGCAAAGAACCGGTTTTTTGATTGGCAGTGTATTTTTAAGAATAAGCACAGATTCGAGAAATCAAAGTGACAGTTTTCAAATGAGACGTACAGATGTACAAATTCGTCAATGTTTTGACCAGAGAAATCACGCCTACATTTCCTATTAGTTTCTTTTATCTATGGACACAACATTATTTAAAGCTTTATAGGTATTCAGTATTAATTAAGGTGTAAACATTTGCACTTATTATGTAAAAAAATATGTTGTGTTAATATTACAAACTGACGTCACAACGTAAGCAGATTGGTTTATCATAAAATAATATAATGTATGGCTATAAAAACGTCGCATTATTCAAAACTGAGCCAATACAAAGGCCCCGCTCTGAAATAATTCACTATTTACATAATAAACGATAAATTGAAGAAAGCAATAAAACAGTATGAAAAAAAACTTGACGCACATGCCACGCAACCGTTATAGACTGGTGAGGGTTGGCTGTGGCACATGAGGTAGGTAGGGCGGGATACTACCAAGGATAACGAGATCAATCGTCTCGATTTTTAAGGGCCGGTGACTGAAAATCTGTAATTTTTTTCGCCGAGTAAATAATGTAGTTGAGATGAGAATTGCTGATGGGTGAGGGTTGCCTGTCTGAGGTAGTGAGGACTACTACCTAGGTCGGGATACTACCTGGGTTGACAAGATCAATCATCTTGATTTTTAAAGTCGGCGGCGCGGCGGAAATCATTTATTTTCTCGCCAAAATAATGCACAAAAGAAAAGAAAATCGCAAATGCGAACTAGTTAGCTCTACTGTCGCAAAGTTGACCGAAAACGAGCGTGGACAGCCTCTTCGTCCCAATTTTGGCTTCACTTTTCCTTTGTCTTGGCTAACTTCACCTCACTTCACAGTTCGCAGTCTTGCTCAGTTGAGCAAGACTGCGAACTGTGAAGTGAGGTGAAGTTTCCCGAGAGTGTAAAACCGACATAAAGCGTTAACTCTCACTGGCAAAGAGTTGGAGCGAGGCATCTCTTCGGTAGAGTATTTCTTTTCGAATAACTTTTTACTACGATAAGTTAATTAAGCCTAAAGCAATACATGCACATAAAATATTCAGTACTTAAATATATATATTTTTTACTTTTTCTCTGACCGGATCTGAGATAAGACCATATATGGATCGGTTGAGCATTTATAATACAGACTTCTTCATCCGGGGAAGTATCATTCTCTCTAGAACAACCTTTCCTGTATTCTCTTCCATCCATGTAGCTGGCAACGATAACGTGGTAGCTTCCCATCTAGTGGCCAGCTTGCTTATTTGCTTACCATAATATGAAATTTACAAAAAAGAGCGACTGCCATCTACGTAGTTCTTACATTCTTCTTTTACTATTTATTCCTTCTTTTCTTTAAGAATGTCTACGTACTTATATCCTTTTAAACAGAAAATCTGAAAAGATTAGTTTTCCTGTTTCAATACATTGTCATTAGCGGATAAAGGTCTGTTTTCAAGTGTTAAATTGTGTAGATCTATACTTCTATACTAATATTATAAAGAGGTAAAGTTTGTGTATTTGTTAAATTGTAAGGGGTAATCTCGGGATCTACTGAACCGATTTTAAAAATTCTTTCACCAATAGAAAGCCACATTATTGCTGAGTGTCATAGGCTATATAAAAAACCAAAAAATAAAAAGGCTTTTACATTATGCCCAACGAAGTGGGCACGGGTCAGCTAGTACTTTATACGAAGAAAAAACATTTATAAAAATATATTTTCTATTCAATTAATATAGAATTTACTTAATTGACACTTTTATATGTAAAATATCGTAACTATTAACAAATGTTATTTAAACACCAGTGTTCAATAACAATATCTTCAGATACGTCCCACAGCATTACTCCACTTGTAACCATAAAACAAAACTATCACCTGTTAGACGATCAGGTGTTCGAAAGCACCCTCGGTTTGATCTATCGTGAAAACAAATGTAGATTTACCATAAAAACAGCATACATTGACGACTTTATATGAGAATTGCATATAAAGTTTCATAATAAACCTTCAATGTTTAGTTAAGTAATCGAGTGTTAATTGTAATGTTTTAGTTATTTGCGTTTATTAATATTTTCACGCGACACCGCTCATTACAATTAGCAATAGTAACATTTTCAATTTACTTGTAATCTCATTGGTAATAAAATATCTATTTATTAACCTTTTTTTCATGTTCTAAGAATATTTTTGCACTAAGTATAGTTATCTTGTTTCTGTTTGCTTTTCAGCTGTTTACGATTAGAATCTATGGTAATTGTGTATACTTTAAAACTATAAAATGTTTTCTGTTTTACTGTGTGTTTAATTGAGGTGGAAAGAAAGAAGAAGAAGTAGAAGACACTATTGAATTGACGCAGGTTTACGTATCCCGACTGCACTAGTCTACAACGATCGAAGAGGTTGTAGGGGTATTTCATCGACTGACACCACGAAGGATTAGCACCATATGGTGTCAATCGCGGAAGGACTCTTTTTGAATTGGCTGATTGACAGCATGGTGTAGATTAGACCGATAGCGCTGGGCTAAAATGAGGTCATAAGTTTCAAAAACTCTAAAGTTGTTGATTTCTCGCCTGTGGACACGGACGTACCTAAGAACCTTATTATTGCGTTTTGTGTCAGATCTGTCACTTGCATTTTCCGCAATTCGATGGTTTGTGGTTGATTTTACATAATTAAATCAAAACTGACAAAATTAATTTAAAGTTAAAAATAATTATGGTATCATATCTAGGATAGCCTGCGGAGTGTACAAACCCAGTTTGTGTCATCTTCGGCCAGAGCAAAACTGAAATAGGGTCAATATGTAATAACAGTACCAAAAAAAAATTACAATTGGTTGTATAACTATTTCCTATCTCAGATCACTTACTTAAGGCCAATAAATAAATTTGTGCCAAATTAAGACATGCAATGTTAATATTTTCAATTATTTTCCTATTTAAAGCTAGTAACGCTGCAAAAAAATATTACAGTCATTAGAGTTCACATATTTAATATCATAAATGCATGAAAAATCTACATTGTAAATTTGTGTCAATTTCATGCACGTTATAAATGAATAAAACACCAAAACAATAATTTCGGTCGAAACGGGCGTACGCGCGCAGGCGGCGATGGGCGGGGGTATACGCTACGCACGCACACAAGTTCGTTCGGTACCTACGATATCATGATGATGAACAAATCGCACCCTCATTCAATTCGAAAAGGACGTAACCCGAAAAAGTAGATTTTTCAGTAAAAGCTTTATTTTTAATCGTAGAAGAATGATTTTAACATCAAAAAAAGGAGAAAAAATATTGCATTGGTGGTTGTTTTCAAGTCAGTTCAATAGTTTATGGTTTTTTAGAAATAAGAAAATTAAAATATTACACTAGTTATCAAAATGGACTTTAAATATAAAATACTAAGGTTTCGAGTTTGAGCCAAATTTATTTACAAAATAATGTATATTACAAAAAGTATGTTCTATAGTACCAAACAATTTTGCGAGAATAACTAAACTTACTCCATTTTTCCCACGAAGGAATTAACCGGTGGAGAGCGAATGGTCTCACGTTGATATAGAAACACAACTCACTACTTAATGGCGGGGGGAGAGGAAAGCTACGCCGGCTGCCATTGGTTGACGCCAAGGTCACGAAAAGACAACTAATTTATTAGGGTAGCATCAAACTAATTTAAAAAAATATATCGATATCGATAATTTTTTGATAAAATGGTTGTGGTCCAAGAGTTGATCTGCGAGATAAAGATTATGATTCGATTCATTTGTGTGCATGAACATGTCTGTTTGTCTTGATCTGGGTTTTTTCTATGTATAGATTTTAAAAAAAGTGAGAGGTGTCAAGGGACACCCGGATGGAACGAAGTTATATATATTATATATATATACTTCTTCTTCTTCGTCTTCTTCTTCTTTATCTTCTTCTTATATATATATACATATTTATAATATTTACATATGAAGAGAGAGAGAGACAGAGAAACACGCGCACGCCGCACGGCTTACAACTAGGGCTTGTAATATTCGTCCATTTTTACTATTCGAATTATTCGAATATTACGAATTTTTCGAATGCTTTTTATCTAAAAAACAAAATATCCTTCTAAATTGAATGTAGCACATAATATCGTAGATTTTGTAAAACTCTGTAGAATATGATTGATTAATAGATTGATTTGTAAAGAAAAACTATAGTTTATATAGCATTTATTAGCAAAGCACTAACTAAGTCAAACATAATCAGTCTCTTTTTGTTTGGAAAACCATCTAAAAAACAAAATATCCTTCTAAATTGAATGTAGCACATAATATCGTAGATTTTGTAAAACTCTGTAGAATATGATTGATTAATAGATTGATTTGTAAAGAAAAACTATAGTTTATATAGCATTTATTAGCAAAGCACTAACTAAGTCAAACATAATCAGTCTCTTTTTGTTTGGAAAACCATCAGTTAAAGATCTGTTAATTTCTTTTAGCAACAAAAATATAATAAATATGCATTTTAAAAGAAGCACACGTATTACTTCTCAAGCATTTAGATTACTAACAAAAACGAATAACCAACTTCTAGTTAACAAAAATATCAAGAGAGGTAGGGCACAGCGGATAATCCGCTCAAATCGGAGCAGCCCGTCTGGGGAAAGACCTCCACCTTACAGGAGATCGTAGCCAAATAGCATTGGTCTCGGCCATGCTGTGTTCCTTACAACTACTATAGTAAAAACATAACCCTTCTTTGCAGTCGGGTAAAAAGTGTCGTGATAACTTTTGGTCTTAATTTTTTCCGTCTAGCCTCCTTTCGCAACGCGCGATAGTAATAAAAAGTATTTTTGTTACGAAATATTTATCTGTTAACTAGTAGGTACCCATAGTACAACTTACTTTACGTACTTTAAACCTATTTTGAGACTAGATGGCATTATGTTGTGTAATTCGTCCAAGAATTTATTTATTTTATCTCGAGAATACATCGATAATATTCGAGAGTATCTAATGTACCTAATAAAACATTTAAAAACAAGCCTTTCAATTAATTAAAACGTAATATTATACGTTTATGTATTTTGTGTGATAAAAAAGTTGTGTGATATTTGTTTTTGGAAATGAAATTTGAATTTGACCATTTTGACCGCACAATTATTTTGTATCCAAAAATATCGATAACTATTTTACGACTGAATGGTTACAGCACGACATACACGTGCCAGAAAACTTCAGTGCATGTGCGAGTGAAATGTCATTATAAATTAATACGGTGAAAGAAAGGGACAATTCAAAAAAGACATCAACGGGTCATTTTTAAGTGCATAGTTTACTTCGGAAACGACCAGTATAAGTTGAGCTCTGTTTTGAAAATAAATTAATCAATTATATAAAATAAACATTCACCGATGGAAAGTTATGCCATCTTTTTTGTAACTTGATGTAGTAGAATACCTTCCACACCATTTAATTGCGCAACTAGGCATTATTTTCGTTTTTATTTGTCAAATAATATTGAAATTTATGATGTGCAAACGGATCACGGCAATGGATGCGACTAACGAAAATATTCGTGCATATGCTAGATATAGCATATGTTTGGTGAGCGCGGTCGCCCCCGCACACTCTCTCCACGGGTTATTTGCTCCATGATTTTTCCCCTGTGTCAAATTTGTTATTTAGCGCCATATCAGTTACTTACTCCTTTTTTCAATTTAAATATTTGTCAAAAGCACTTATGTAATAGGTAATGATATTGATGTTTTCCATTATATAGGTAATTAAAAATGTGACATCCATATCTCTTATTAATACCAAGGAATTAGTTAAATGTCAAAAGTAAATAAGGAGCAACGAAATGTTCACATGAACTATTTGTTTTTAAACAATAATAATTAATGTCTGTATGGTTACAAATATACTATTTAATAATAACAATACTGAAAAAACAATGTACTTTTGGTAAATATTAACTTTATCTACCTAAAATTTCCTATATTCATTCAAATCTAGAAAAAAATAATCAGAATAGGTACAAACTTGGTTTGATTCATAAAAATAACATAATTATATATTTTTTGTCTTATTTACAAGACTTATTATTTTTTTATTAATAAAAAAACAAAACACTTAATGTAATACAATCACAGAGTACGACAATAACGTACTATTAATAAAAAAACGTGTTCAAATACAAACTTTAATAAGTAAAAAGACAAAAAAAATACGTTTGTTTTTTTATATTATAAGACTTTTTTTTTATTAATAAATAAATCGTGTTCATGTACAACTTTTAATTTATTGAAATATTTTATATTAAATTCAACCAAAAATCTATTGTTATCGTTAACCTCATCATCATCTCAGCCACAAGAAGTCCACTGCTGGACATAGGCCTCCCCCAAACGCCTCCAATGCGACCTGCTGGCAGCGGCCTGCATCCAGCGGCTTCCTGCGACTTTCTTTAGGTCGTCTGACCACCTTGTAGGTGGGCGTCCTATGCTGCGCTTTCCGGTACGTGGTCGCCATTCCAGAACCCTCTTGCCCCACCGGCCGTCGGTTCTGCGCGCTATGTGCCCTGCCCACTGCCACTTCAGATTGCTGATCCGTTTGGCTATGTCGGTTATTTTGGTTCTGCTACGGATCTCCTCATTCCTGATTCGATCTCGTAGAGAAACCCCGAGCATAGCCCTCTCCATAGCTCGCTGAGTGACCGCGAGCCTTCTTATGAGGCCCATAGTGAGCGACCACGTCTCGGATCCATATGTCATCACTGGTAACACACATTGCTCGAAGGTTTTTCGTTTTAAGCACTGAGGAATTTTGGACGAGAAGATATGCCGTAATTTCCCGAAAGCTGCCCAGCCGAGTCGGATTCGTCGATTGACCTCTTTCTCGAAGTTGGACCTACCTAATTGGATTGTTTGTCCAAGGTATACATACTCGTCAACAACTTCGAGGATCGAGCTCCCAACTGAGACTGGAGCGGGCGCGACATGGACATTTGACATGATTTTTGTCTTGTCCATGTTCATTTTTAGACCCACCTGTTGGGAAACTCGATTGAGGTCTTCGAGCATAGTGCTAAGGTCCTCCAGCGACTCCGCCATGACCACGATGTCGTCGGCAAATCGAAGGTGAGTGATATACTCGCCGTTGACGTTGATGCCAAATCCTTTCCATTCCAGAAGCTTGAAGGCATCCTCCAGAGCGGTCGTGAACAGTTTCGGAGATATGACGTCTCCCTGTCTCACGCCTCTGTGCAATGAGATTGCCTTCGTGTTCTGTTCCTGTACTCGGACTGACATAGTGGCGTTTTTGTATAAGCACTTCAACGCTTCGATATACCTGTAGTCTATGCGGCATCGCTGGAGAGACTGTAGCACGGCCCATGTCTCGATCGAATCGAAGGCTTTCTCATAGTCCACAAACGCTAAGCATAGTGGCAGATTGTATTCCTCGGTCTTCTGTACAATCTGCCGCAGCGTATGGATGTGGTCTATGGTACTGTAGCCTTTTCGGAATCCGGCTTGCTCGGGAGGCTGGAAGTCATCAAACTTGTGAGCGAGACGATTCGTGATGACCCTTGAGAACAGCTTGTAGACGTGGCTCAGAAGCGAGATAGGTCTATAGTTCTTCAAGAGGGTTTTATCGCCCTTTTTAAAGAACAGAACCACCACGCTTCTGTTCCACGCCTCGGGTGTGCCCTCGAACAACACGGAATTGAAGAGCTTCTGCAGGACCTTAAGCACCGGTGTACCACCCGCTGTCAGAAGCTCTGCTGTGATTCCGTCCTCGCCCGGCGCCTTGTTGTTCTTGAGCTGTTTAAGAGCCATCCTAATCTCGTACAAGCTGATGTCCGGGATGTCTTCGGTGTAGTGTCGGGTTAGCGTGGCTCTTGGGTCCCTCGCAGTGCTGCTGACGGGTTTGGTTACTGAGGCATAAAGCTGCCCATAGAACCTCTCGACTTCCCTCAGCACCTCTGCCGTCGTTGACGCCACGCTACCATCATCCGTCTTAAGCTTAGTCAGCCGGCTCTGCCCAATAGACATGTCTCTTGCGAACACTTTCGAGCTTTTATTCCGCTCTATCGACTCCTCAATGCTTTTAGCATTGAAGGAGCGAATATCACGTCGCAAGGACTTTGATATGCGTCTATTGAGCTGCCGGTACACTTCAGCGTCTTCGGAGGTACGCAGCGCCATAGATCGGCGTTGGTTCATTAAGTCGAGGGTGTGAGTCGAGAGCCGCTGTGGCCTGTTTTTGCGGTTAGGCCTGTAGTGTTTCATGCCTACCTCACAGACAGCTTTTACCAACCCGTCATTTATATCGTCCACTGAGGCGCAGACCTCTAGACCATCGAAGCGATTGGACAGATCGAGTTGAAACTTCTCAGCATCCTGGATATGGGCACGTGTGGGTCGAAGAGTAGACTTCATTAGACGAGACCTCTCAAGTGTGAGATTTAAATTCAGTGTGCCTCTGACCATTCGGTGATCGCTTCCGGATTTAATCCTATTGATCACGGAGACATCACTGAATATTTGTCTCTTTGTTGTCATGATGAAGTCTATCTCGTTCCTGGTGGAACCATCGGGGCTCATCCAGGTCCATTTTCTGTGGGGCGGCTTTTTGAAGAAAGAGTTCATCGCGAAGAGTCCCTCTTTCTCCAAAAAGTCCGCCAGCCGCTGTCCCCTTTGGTTCCGCCGCCCATACCCAAACTGCCCCAGTCTCAACTCCCCATCGCTTCGTTGGCCGAGTTTCGCGTTGAAGTCCCCCATAACAACATTAAAGTAGGTATTCGAGGAGTGTATAGCCCGACTAATGTCTTCGTACAACTCCTCTACCTCTTCATCTGAGTGTGCCGAGGTCGGCGCATACACCTGGATGACCTTCAACGAATATCTTTTAGATATTCTGAGTATCAGGTATATTACCCTGTTCGACACACTTTCGATGGTAACGATGTTGTTTATGAGGGACTTGTGGACGAGGAACCCGACACCACCTTGGGACTGTTGGTCGCCCTCCCGGTAATAGAGCAGGTTACCAGACTTGAGGGTTATCGTGTCCTCCCCCTGTCTTCGGACTTCTGACAACCCTATAATGTCCCATCGTAACCTGCCTATTTCTTCTTCCAGCTCGACAATCTTCTCGTCAGTCCTCAGAGTTCGAATGTTGTGTGTTACCAGGGCCAGTCGTCGTCGTTGGGGGTGGTAGCCGGATCTCTTCCGGAGATTCTTAGCACCCCCTGCCCCGCCGTTACCTTGGCCGCTACCGGAGCCAGGAATAGCGGAGCTGCCGGGTACTGGGGGCCTGGGCCATTTGGTCTTTAACATTTTGGAGGGGTTTTGCCAATACTCGCCACGCTTGGCAGGCGGGTTGGCGAGCGCAGTTAAGTTGGTAGTCCAGTCCAATTGAAGAAGAATGCTGCTGCCCATTCTTTTCTTACTATAATCCCTTAGTCGCCTTTTACGACACCCATGGGAAGAGAAGGGGGAGGTGGTATTCTAATCTGCCGCCACCACACGGCACGGTTATCGTTAACCTATTGGCAGTTTAAAAATAAGCATTTATTAATTTTATTTTATTTAAAATGAAATGTAATTAATCTTCTACAGATGAATCAAATAAGCATGGTATCGACAAATGAACCTTCAAAGGAGGTAAAATGTTTGGTAATGCATAGGAATAGCATTCGTATCACATAGACTAAATTAAATCTTTTAATAAGGCATTAATAGGTAATAATAAATTGATGATAAGCATATAGGGAGTTCATCTCAATCAATACCCAATCAGGAAACCACTATAATCCTTGGTGACTGGAACGCAAAGTTGGGAAATAGTAAGACCGACGATCACTCAAAATCTGTTGTAGGAAGGTATGGTCTCGGCATTAGAAATTAACATAGAGGAAGACTTCTTGACTTTTGCATTGGAAGAAAATTAAGCATTATAAACACCTGCTTCTAATACCATGCAAAACGCCTCTACACATGTAGTCCCCGGCAATATTTCCTCAAACCAAATTGACTAAATTATAATAAACACACGGTGGAGATCCAAAAAAATGTAAAGACCTTTCCCGGTGCTGGGCACGGCTCAGATTACAACCTACTTGTGGCCACTTTCACTGCTCGTCTAAAGGCTCCCAAAAGGAAAACACCACCTAAGCCCAGACCTTGGAGCCCCCGGAACAGTCGATCTTTCAGAGCACGTTGGAAGAGACGATAAAAGAATGCCCACCGCCTGACGTCACAGTCAGTACATTGGCCCTTAAACTTCACACGAGAGACCTCTTTAAGAAAGTTCGCCTGCTCTCCAAAAACTTCCTGGGTGATTGAAGATGCTCGCGGTAACCCAATACACGACCTTGAACCCATAGCCGAAAGATGGTGTAGCTACTGCAGAAGACCTTTATAAAGAACCTGCTATCAACAATGATACGCCTTTGAATTGGAATCTTCCGAATCAGCAACCAAACCACCCATACTACGTTCTGAAATCAAAGCGGCAATAGACAAATTAAAAAAGAGGAAAGCACAAGATCACATTACGTCAGAAATACTGAAGGCTTTAGGCGACGCGTTCATCGACTTATTGCACAAAATCTGCACCTACACTTGGCGACATGGCGACTGGTCAGGCCGACCAGAAAATGCGACAACTATTGCACTCTTGCTCTGATCTCTCATGGCAGCAAAATCTTCCTTGCGCCACATACTGAACAATCGCAACCTTACGTTTTTTGGATTGGCAAATGCAGCGAGAACAAGCCGGATTTGTGAAAGAAAAGGATACACGCGAACAAATCCTGAACCTCCAACAACTTATTGACGACCTCCGTGGCGTAATGGTTACCACGCCAGACGGCCACCCAGAAGGTCCCGGGTTCGAATCCCGGTCGGGTCATGATGAAAAACGAACTTTTTCTGATTGGCCTTGGGTCTTGTGTTTATCTATAAATGATATATTTGTTATAAAATATAATATCGTTGAGTTAGTATCCCATAACACAAGTTTCAAACTTACTTTGGGGCTAGCTCAATCTGTGTGAATTGTCCCTATATATATATATTTATTTATTATTATTGAAAAAGCATAAAAGTTCAACACGCCTAACATTATGTGTTTTGTCGACTACGGTAAGGCCTTCGACTGCGTCAACTGGAAACTTTTGTCGAGAATTCTAACGAAGCTTAGCGTGCGGCCGCATCTAACTGCGCTGCTACAGAAACTATACTGCAACAAATAGGAAATCATATGAGTCGATAAACTGACGTCACAACCTTTCAGTTTTGACTTTTAAGAGAGTAAGGCAAGTACTGACTCCCATTTAGTTCAATTTATAGTGAATACATTGATAAGGTGTACCTGCAAAAACTGGGAAGGTAGTCACGATTGGTGGCGAGAAGATAACGAACTTACTACGTTACGCCAACGATACCACACTGTTAGCTGCCAACGAAAGCGAGATGATCACCTTACTGAACAGAATGGAACAGGTCAGTGAAGAACTTGGCTTTTCCATAAACAGCAAAAACTAAGATCATGGTGGTACACCGCACGCAGAAGCCAGAGGTCACTGGCGCGCTTAACCAGAAAATAGTTCACAGTTTCACTTACCTGGGCTAAGAATGTTATGTCACAGCTACAAAGAGTTTGAGTAGAAAGAAACATCTCCATAAATACAAAACGCTAGTTGGTGATCACTCCGGTGTTCTCAATTTTCATATATGGTGCCGAGACCTGGACCCCAAGGAAAGCGGATGGAGGAGACTACTGTAAATCCCATGGACGGATCATTGCATCATTACTCAAAGAGCTCAATATATCTACAAGGCTTTCTACCATCTGCCTCCGTAGAATTCTTGAATTCTTCGGCCACATCGCCAGGAAACGTAAAGACGTCCTCAAACGACTTTATTTTCACTAGCAAAGGGACGATAGAAGACCTAGGGGGGCCCGAATGCGTTGGTCTGGCCAAATCCGCACCGCTCTCGACTTTTATGGAGCTATTCACGCCGCCGAAGATAGGAACAGGTGGCGGAACATCATCAGAGAAAAGGTGCTTTCTAGACGTGTTCACCCTTACGTTGCCTCCGTTGGCTCCCCGTGCTCTGTATTCAGTGTTGTGAATCGGTGCAACAAATTATTCTTAGAGGAAAAAAGCGGTAATCGATATTTAAAATTATTTTTTATGAATATAGTGTTTATAAAGACTAGCATTATAAATGACAAATCGGAATAAGATCATAATATTTATTACATACTGTTTATTTTGTATAGGTATTAAATTTTAACGAAAAGCATCATAATCTTCAGTATGTCCTATTGGTCAATTTATTCTTTGCGTTTTATCACAAATTCCTTTTTCTCGAAAATCACACATTCAGTTTTTTTTTAAAACAAAGTTTTGTATATAATAATTCATTTAACAAGAAAAATATGAAAAAAAAAATGTATTTTCAGATATGGTAAAATCGGGATTTCGACGTAATACCACTTATGTCTTTATTACCCTGGGGGTGCGAAATATGTGCCTCTTCTACCTATAGAGATAAAAATAATCACCGTTTCCTGTTGGAACAACTGCTACGCACAAATAAAGTAGCGGCACGCTATGATGGCCGTTTTGACGTATTACAAAAGTGATGTGAAATGTCAATTTATTCTCGAAGAAAATATAATCAAATCGATAAGTTTTTGTTGCAAGTAGTATGTACATGATTAAAAAGGTTTAATAAAACAAAAATATAAATGTTTACTTAATATATTTGAACAAACGAATATTGGAATGAAAATGAATATACATACTTTATATGCACACTTTAAATTTCAAAAAACTTATGCCGAGTTGTGTGGTAAATAAGTACACCATATAAAAATAAAGGATAAATGTTCGCGGGACTCTAATAACATAGCTTAGAAATCAATGTAATAAATAAATGTGTCCTAAAATCATACATTCGATAAATTGTATGACTAACTGAACGTCACTATTGACAATAAAGAACAGCAATTTGCTCCTTCAAATAATTTGTTAATTAATACGAAACGTCAAAACGGTCATCATAGCGTGCCGCTACTATAATTTGCGAATTTTTTTTGCCCCCCCCCCCCCCCCCCCCGCGCGTCCGCTTTCTTCGCCGCGCTCGCCCTTCGCGCGAAGTTTGGTTATTTTTTAATGAAATAATAAGATTTCGTGCATAAAAACAGCACAAATTATGAATAGTGTTTTGTTACACTACAATAATCTTATAGACGTAACTTTAGTAACTTGCATTTTCTTTTGTGGCTTTTACAGAGTGTTGTAATAAAAAATTAAATAATCAATAAATATCGTGGATGAATTCGACACAAAATATTTTGAATAACAGATATAAGTAATTTGAAACGCTTAACATATATTTAACTTATTGTAATATTTTTTAGAGCTAGTTGGGTGACGTGTTAGGTACTGATTAAATATCAGGATTTTCGTGGACAGAGATGACACAAAATGCTTATGTATATTAGTTAGTACTTCGTTATTATCATGAAAGTAATTTTTTTATCTCTAATTATCTTTTCGTCCAAAACGGATCGAAAAGACAAATACCTAAATTTCTACCTATGCAAGTACCTAGGATGACACAAACTAATGTATTAGGTTGGGTAAATGGCCCGAAAACTATATGCGAAATAAAAGCAACTTTAATGTTTTTGAAACATCAGAACCTAGCGCTACAGGTCTAAGATCGACTAAATGTCAAGAAGAAAACCAACACCCTGAAAGTGAATCGTTTTTATTTATTTTTATTAAATCTTGGCTTTGCAGGAGACAGCTGGAGAAATGAGGAGTGATTATGGCGCATGGCGGAGAGTTTTTTTGGGAGGTTAGTGGGCAATAATTGGCATGTATTGTGAGCTTGGCAGACTTTGCATAGTTTCCATAATTATGTCCAAAATCGTAGATGTACAAATAAAGGCTTTATTTGCAATAACTGTACAACAATATTTAACTTGCATTTAACACCCGCATAAACCCGCATACGGAGAAACTAAACAAAGCATGCCTGGCCTATATTACGGTCTGGTCTAGACCCTAGAACTGTGTCAGTTCCTACACCTGCAGTCAAGGTGCGCGGCATGTGCGAGCAACTGCCAAATCGATGGCAGATAGGGGAACGATGCGAGATACGAATGCGATACAGAGATATATATCATAGCCACATAGCATTTTTTTTACTTGATAGATACCTACAATATAAATATTTAATATACTATTTTTTGTTACACTTGCTAGAAATAGAAAAGATATATAACAATAATAATAATGTCACGCGTGGTATGTATTTTTTATATTTTTATTTACTCCTAGATATATTTTTTTTACTACAAAAGTGGCAAACATGCATACGGCTCGCCTGATGGTAAACATCACCGTTGCCTATCTATAGACTAGTAGACTAGTATAGAGAGGCTTGAAATACCGGGGGTATCACGGGTATCACTCACGCTTTGCCAATCCCCCCAACCCCCTCAAATGGAGCTCCAGAGACCTTACTCACCGCAGGAACACACATGGCCGAGACCATGGAGGTCCCCAGACGGGCTGCTCCGATTTGAGCGGATGATCCGCTGTGCCCTACCTATCTAAATTACCCATAATTCCTAAAATTTTAAAGTCTCTTGTCAGCTTTTTCTATGTCCAAATCCTTATTTTTGATACGTGTATAAAAAGCAAGGATTTGAACATAGCAAAAAGCAAGGATTTGGACATAGAATTATTGGTGAAAACGGCCATTAGTCGCGTGACATGTATTTTTTATTTATTTATATTTTTATTAACTTTTTTAGGGTTCCGAAGTAGACTAATAAGGAACCCATATATTTTTGCCATATCCGTCTTGCCCTTACTTAAAACGCAAGCAAATTGATATTTCAGCATAATTGCAAATATATACAACGAAGGTTGTTAAATCGTACATTTTACTTTTATTCAAGTACTAGCGAAACACGCACAACTTCGTTTTCCCGCTTTCCCGTGGGAATTTCGGAATGTACCTATTATACTGTCTGTTAAAGATACTGACTAACTGTTTAAGATGATATACAATGAGTGATTTAATAAAGATTTTTTTTTTTTTTATTTTTTTTTTATATATACATATATACCTCCCTCTTGAATCACTCTCTCTACTAAAAATCCCGCATTAAAATCTCTAAGCGTACATAGGGACAGACGGAGAGACAGACAGGGAAGCGACTTAATTTTATACTATGTAAAGAAGACTGTTACATGTTTCGAATCGTCTTTTGTTATCCCAACAAGTTCGGACGGTAGATTTTTCTATGAAAAACTGGAAACAAACTTGCTCGTTTGTTTGGGATTTGGCACCATGTCTAGACAATCAGGGGCTTAACTCTTGAAATTAATTCCGCGAAATATTATACGTAACAATCCAATGAATTATTATTATTGGATGATAATGTTTAGGTACACATGGCAGACTCTAAATCGTGTAATCTATAGTGTACCGTATTAAATACCTATAGTGTGTAGCTAAACAGTGTAAAGTTTCAAGAGAATAATTTGCCATTATATTTTTTTTTAAAGTAAGTTATGGCTGGTTAGGTCTAAGTGTAAGGTACTGTAAGCAATAATATCTGTGGTGTTATGAGTACAATATTTTCGCAAAACCGCGAATACCAAATAGCCAGTCCCCAGCAACACCATTTGAATTACATTACAGGCAAATGCTGACGGTGAGGAAGGAACTTAACTTAAACGCTACATAGCAACAGTACACAGAAAAAGTTTGACCTATTGTACGCCGTTATTATTGTAAAAGGTGAGAAATTAGCTAGCACTAATGCAATAAGGCAAAGGTGTGACTCAACTGTCGCTACAGGTGGCCTGTCAGGTGGAAACACACCCTAATCATGCATTTAACGTATCAAACTTATTGCAGTGTCATATAGAAAAGCATCTTTATTTTGATAAAAATAAAAACTATTTTTATACACTGTAAAGTTTGTCGATTTGTATTTTTGTATAGGGAGGCACCTTTTTTACATTTGCCACAATTTAAGGTCATGAGACACTTAATTTTGTAATTAAAGGGAAAAATTGGAAGTTACGACTGATTCATAGATAGGTATATGGAAATCATGAGGCATTTAATTACTTTTATATCTTCTTTTTTATGACAGAATAGGACACAAACGAGGTAGCCTGTCGGGTATCAGTCATGTCACCTGATAGTAATCAACCACCGTTGTACAGTCTATTAATGCCCCTTTTGAAGAACATATTAGTCTAAAGAAAATACCTCGGCGGGGATCACATTCCACAGCCTCAGCGTTCGCGGGAGGAAACTCCTCTGAAACCGCGCAGTACGCGACCATTTTGGTTCTAGCGGGATTCCCCGCCGGTGACGAGCAGATCGATGGCAGAAAGTGGTATTTATCAAAAGTATTCATATTGTATTTTTTTTTTTTTTACAGTTTTTGGAAAACTTACGTCTAACAATTAACAACATTTTAATCTGTAGAAAAAAATGGACAATTACAAGTGCTCACTTATATGCACTTAAATAGCTAATTATGTTCAGATAAACATCAACCAAAAAAAAACAAACAAATCAAAAACATTATGAAAAAAAGAATTTATCGCTCAAAATTTTCCTAATAGTAGCAACTTTGCTGTTAAATAAGTCTATGTCATGACTATACGCTAAATCATTAAATAATTTACTAGCTCGTATGAAATATGAATTTTGCCTTTAATTACTCCTGCATCGCGGAACGGACAATATCAATGGCTTCCTTATATTCACACTTGGAACACGTAGTGCTATTTTACCAAGGATCTCTGAGCTATCGACTGTACCATTAGCTATTTTAATTATATAAACAAGATCAGCAATACGTCTACGCTCGTAAAGAGGTAATATATGAAATTTTTTACAACGCTGATTATAATTTGGGATGTAACATTTTGTTCTATATTGAAGATACCGTAAAAATCGTTTTTGAATGCCTTCGATGCGTTTTATATAAATTTGGTAGTTTGGATTCCAAACTTGGGAAGCATAATCTAGGTGACTACGGAAAATATAATATATAATCTGTAATTACAAAATTTGCAAAACGACGCTTATATTTACTCGGTCCTGTGCCAGTCTCATCTCATCCATTGGGGACTCGCTATCCTGAACATCTTATCGATGAATATTTTCAATTTGTTCACAAAATGTGACGAATTCAATAGGAATTACGAATATAAAGTACAAATAAATAAACATGTCCTACTAGAAATGGTTAAAACGATAATGATCGACCATTTTGCCTTATTGACACAAATGTCAAGTAATAAACTTGATAAAGGCTATATTTAACTCTAAATAGAGCTTTATTAACACAAATTTATCCTTTTATTCGTTAGTTTTGTCATGTAAGCTTAATATAATAGCTGGGTTTTGTGTAAATAACCAACCATTATCATTTATGTTAAGTTCAGGAATGTAACTGGAAAAAACCTTTTTTCGTATTTCTTCATCGATTCATTGATGACCATAAGTCTCTTTATATCGACAGGCCCGCTGGTCGAGTGGAAACATTTGGCTCGAGACAAACATTTTTGTGTGCAAACATGTATGTTTTTCTCGGGATTATTTCTATATATAATAAATAAGTAGGTTTTATATATAATAAAAATATGCATAAAAATTTTTTTTTATGTATATTTTTATGTGCTCTACACGAGAGCTACAGCACTGTCATACACCATACTGTACAGGCATGTCAACCTTTACATATTGGACTTTGCACCATTCTTAAGTTCTATGTCTTAAGAGCCAAAATTGTACTGCAAGTGTAAAGTTCAGCTTGCACCTGACTGTACAGCTACATAGTATGTGATGTTTAGAGTGACTTGGACGTTTCCATTATGTGGACATGTGGTCTACATGCTTGTTTATCTGAAGTATGACATAAAAAAAACACGAAAATGACGAATTTGCGGATCAAGAAGACTCATACAAAATAAAGTCTAAATATTTTGTTTGTATCTTGTTTTAAATTAAATTAATATTTTAAAATATAAAAAAATAAAATAAGAAATGTTAAATGACAGAAAAGGCCGTAATTGGTTTACTTCCGCCATTTCTTTTACCAGTGGTCATTTTGCTTTTCTTTCCGAAATGGCAGTAAATAGCTTAAAGAGTAGATTAATTACATTATATAAACACTCTATGACGTGTGAAAGTGTCTGTGAGGAGAGGAATAGGTACTGAGATGAGAACCCTCTCTCTTAATAATCGTTTTGAACTTTGTTTTTTTTTATTATTTTTCAAAACACATTAGATTTATAATGAAATGAAATCATTTATTCAAAGAGTAGGCCTTCACATGCACGTTCTTTTTTCATGCTGTACGTCTTCTTCTGTATTAAATATATTTTCTAATGTGTAACTGTTTTGTGTAATTGTTTCTGTCGTAAATTGCTGTTGTTGTCTTGTGTCTCGTGTGCTGTACAGAGTAAATGTTTTTCTTTCTTCTTTCTTTCAAATTTTAAATAAATAAGCTACTACCACTATAATGTGCATATGTCACCATAAAATGTCCACCTTACAGTCCCGTAACTTAACGGTTCCCGAAATTAATCATCAAGGGAATGTGACAAAAAATATTCCATTAAATGCAATGAACTGCAAATTACATACGATAATATAATGAATATCACTCATGTTTTTTTGTATTAATTAATATGAGCAGGAGGCAGGACACGCATTCCTGCCGGCTGGCGAGATGAGGCGGTCACCGACCAACTAACTAACTGGACACATCGGGAAACAGTTCTCCGTGGTCCTATTAATAGGTCAAAAAAATAGGACCACGAAAAAACGGATAAATTAAAAAATAAAAAACTTTATTAGTGAGTTAAAGATACATATATATATTGTATAACAAATAATTTGGCGATATTATAACCAAGGCGAAAGTATTATCCTATGTGCCTGAACTAGGAGAGTCGAAAAATACAGGCTTGTAGTCGGCTCGATCATAGAGTGACCCCTTTTTCAGAATTCCAGCATTTGGACTCCACTACTGCTCATCATCAGGGGAATCATCGATTGAAGGGAGACCCGTTGCAAAAAATGTAATATACCTTCAGTGCAATGATTATGGGTTGTTATGACGTTATAATACGATGATTTTACGATTGTAGGGTGGGTCACTACTCACTACCAAGACAGGAACCAGGCCATAGTTAAAAAGTTATTTAAACTTGCATAAATGTATATAAAATGTGTGAAAGTGACATTAACAGCCCACATAATGTAAATGGAAGGGGAGGCTTTTTTCAGCTGTGGGACACATGTGGCTGATTAGAAAAAACATCGGGCAGAATGTGTATTCAAAAAATGATAATTAAAAAACTAGTATATGACATAGGTGTACCAACTGGCCAAATAAATAGCTTGTCTATGGCAATAAAGGTGTACTGGCCAAATAGCCAGGTGTCAGCGCGCGTGTTTCATTAAAAAAACAAAGATCACACCCGCTTAAAAAATCAGTGCAGGTGCTTCAAAGAAATTGGTCAGGCGAAAAGACAGCTGACCGACTGAACTGGGAACATTAGCGATAAAGGCATTTTCTAACTTGTCAGCTGTTTGTGAATTATAATAATGATACCCTTGATTACTTTCTGGGATAATACAAATGGACTGGCGTCCTTACCTCGCGTTTCATATCTATCTAAATTCAACAGAATGGAGATAGAGGGTCCACCGTGTTAAACAAATATTGACACGTTAAGTATTTATAATTCGCAAATGGATCATTGACAGGTCCGGTGGTCGAGTGGCTAACAATGGTCACTTTATCCCAAGGGCGAGGTTCGAATCCTGCGCAAGGCAAACATTTGTGTGCATGAACATGTCTGTTTGCCTTGGTCTGGATGTTTTCTATGTATAATAAGTATTTATTTACAAAAAAAAATGTATTAAAGGATATTTATCAGCAATCTAGTATCCATATTACAAGCTTTGTTGCTTTAGTTTGGGACTAGATGGCGTTCTGTGATTCGTCCAAGCTATTTATTATTATTTATTGTATCGAATTTACTTTCCACACCAATGTTTTTACGACCCATGTAACGACACCCAGTATCTACACTATCTACATAGGATAAACACGAAAAAAATAATCCGGTCTTAACCAGTACAGGAGGTACCCCCCAAAATTTTTAATGATTTTGTTCTACCAAATTGTAAGCATATTATTAACTACATATTATTGTGTATACATTCTAGTGTTAAGTAAGCGTTCTAAGCTAGACTGCGGACAGACGGACAAAGCAAAACTATGCCTAAGCGTTCCTTGTTTGTTTTGCGGAACCCTAAAAAGAACTTTAAATTAGTACTTTATGAGATACTGGTGCTAATTCTGTTGTACATTTAACTAGAATAAACTAATTTTGACAGGACCAAAGGTATTTTTGTCCTTCCTTGGTTTACAATTAGTGACAAGGATAGCAACACTTCTAGTCCTGTCAAAACTAGTTTAGTCTAGTTATATGTACAACAGAATTAGCACCACTGAGCTCTATTTAATGAATATTGTCTCCTGAAAAGTACAATAGGTTTGCAAAACCAAATTAGGACGACGGACCACAATGGTTATACTTTTTGCAATCATAAAACTTAAATAGAATGGTTCGCATAAAACACTTCCAATTTTCGTACCATTTTTACTGCAAATTCAATATGATTATAGGCAGTAAAATATGCTAAACTATTAATGATTTCATTAGTAAACTTATTTAGAAAACAGATTATAAATAAATAAAACTATAATGTTATGTAAGTTTGTATGTAATGTTATAAAACATTATTTCTTACTCTGGAATTTATTTATCTTTTTTTTTTAATCTTACATAATTTAGTGACTTTTAACACGAATTGATAATGTCAGTCCCATCGTATCTAATACATACAATTTACTCCTTTTCACTAATTAAAAAAGTGTTTTGGCACCGGATGACGTCGGATTACCTAATTTTTCTATCTATATCTATTTACAAAAGTTATAAAGAGGAAACAACAACAACTAAAACTACCAACAAAAACAAGCTAAGTTATTAGATAACTTTCTTAGATCACTAATATGCTTCTTGATAAGTTCCTGATAACCTAACTGTCGGATAAATTTACTCTATTTTTTTTTTAGGAATTTATCCAGTAATGTAACTTAAACCACAGAATAATAAATAGTACCTTAAACTTAGAAATAACTTGTGACACCCTCAGACTACTATTATTTATGAAATTCCTAAAGTTACAATAAGATGCGCAGACGCAGTCGCGTGAACTAGTATGTTTGTTAGTGATGATTATAGTGTCGTTTCTCTTAGCCAATTTAAGATAACCATCTTACGTCATAAAATGAGTTGTAAGCAAACCATCTTAAATTACGTTGCTTATACGAAGGTAATAAATAAGTAGTTTTAATTTAATAGAAATAGTTTATAGTTTTACATAAAGAATTTTAATAGCACGTAAGTACTCTCTTACTTATGTACCTACTGACCTAACTTTAATTTAAACTATTTATTCTTATGTACTTATACATTGTAACAAACGAGTGAAAAAAAAATTGCGTAACGTAACCGGGTTTCTTTCGCCATTTCTTTTACCGGTGCCCATTTTGCATGTGTCCGAAATGGTGGTAGTATATAACGTAGTTTATTTTCTTTATACAAATATATATATAAATTGTAAATGACAAGAAAAAGTGCCTGTAAAGGTCTAATTTCTGAAATAAACGATTTCATTTCATTTCATTACAATGTAAAGCGTCTAGAGCTAAAAAAAATGTAGGTACCTACAGACAGATGTACAAGGATGTATATGAACGTGAGTGACGTTTGTAGGAGGGCGTTACTGTGGCATATTTTCATACATTTTGTCAAAGGCGAACTGTCAAAAAGTGACATACAATATGAACGGGAGTTGTAGTTCCAATTTCGGCCAAGTTCATAAATAGCAGTGTAGCTCTGCACATAAATTTACACAGCGCGCCACCTGGTTGCAAAGTAACCTAGTGTTAAGTTATAACCAGAATGTCATCATATTAAGACGTAGGTACACACAGAAAACACCCAGACTCGAGAGAAACACAAATGCTCATCACAAAACAGTTTTTGCATTCGCAAATGGTAATTTTATTAATTGTTATTAATTGTGAACCAATAAATAAAAAATAAAAATTACATCTCTTCGATAAACCGCGACAGCAATTGCAAGAATTGCAGGAATTGATATGTGCCAAACGATATTGCAATTTTCGAGAGATATCGTAAAATGTAAATGCGGCCTTTAGAGACATTGCTTAGCCCATGTTCAATCAGCCCTAAGGCGCCTATTACTTTACTCGTATTAATTAGTAACAGATACCTACATACATACTTAAGGACTGGTTACTGGCTGGATGGCTGTTTTCCACAAAAGAACGGTAGTCTTAAAAAACGTAAAATTATAAAATAAAATAAAAAAAGATATATTTTCCAAGTAAGTAGATTTACAGGAAATACTTTTTGTCGTTAACATTTTTTTTTCCCTACTAGCACTTCCGACGTGAATGGCCTGTTGAGAAGAAGTGCCGTAAGAAACTCAACATTAGCCTTTTTTTAAATACATTGCAAATATTGTAAGAATAAAAATAATAAAAGTAAGAAAAGAAGCAGATGAGCAAATTGCATGCAAATAATATAATGGCATTCTTTATTATCCATCATTCTTTAAGTAAACTATTTAACTTTCATTGTACCTACCTTTTAAAACGAGTGAACGAAATAAAAACCAAGAGACGTCTATTGAATTTAATATTGTCCTATAAAATATATGACTCGAATTGGCTATTTGTTTTTTTGGTATTTCTTTTTATTATTGTTTACTCTTCACAGCTGCGTACGCGCATTTTCGTACAGGACTTGTAGAGACAATGCAAATTTAAATGGATCACAAATTTTTTTAAGTTATTTTCGCTGTGCTAACAGATCTATGTTTAAAACTTTTTTTTATAAAGAATTAGTATATTTAAATTATTAAACTTGGTCAATGGTCGTATAACGAATATCTAAGTAAGTACTAATGATAGGAAATTATTTATTTTAGTAGTGATTTTTTTTAAACTTTTATCGCTCATAAAAATCGTAGGTCTTTCATGAGCGTTAAAAGTTAAATAATTTTTATATGTAGGTTTTTTTTTTTTTTTTTTTTCAAAAAATAATATGAGTATATTTATTGTTCTCTATTACAATCTAATCGAGTACAGATAATGCATTAGAACTATGGTTCTATAACTATCGTGAGAGACGGTGTCTGAAGTAAGCAGAGCTTGTGACAAAGTGCATCAGGCTTCTATTTTAGTCTGTAGGTATTTTATGTGGTCCATTTTTATTGCTCGGCACTGTAAAAAATAACATATTAGTGAAAGGTGGTTACACACCGGGCCGCTATTATTTGGATGCGTTAATTCAAGCTATTTGTCACTCATTCGTCGACCACGTAGCAGAAACCAAAAAAGGCCAACTTAAAATGGCTTACAAAAACGGTGAAGCCTCCGGCAAAATAAAATGCATTCTTTTTATAAAAAATATAATATACCTATAGGCACAGTCGGCGTTAAGGATACCTGAGCTGCTCCAAAGAAGTGAGATTTTCCATGTTATTCTCCATGTAAAAATTGGTAAGGATTATTGGTTACTTCCAGCACTAGAAGAAATGTCGCTGAAAATTCCGACTTGCATGAAGGAACTTGTAGAAGATCAGGTTTCTCTGACGCTGGCTGTACATATTAGAATTTTAAGACACAGAAAATATATTTGGTGATAAATTATAAGTATTAAAATTTATAAAATTAATATTTCTAGTGGTAGAGCATTATGAAATTTTGTAACTCAACCATAAAGTGGCCCTCTCCCAGAATATCGGCGTAGCAGGAAAGCGTTTCATTCGATCCAGAAGCCCAACTCTTCCTGATTCTCTATTCTTCTTATTTCCTTCTTTCTTCCTTATTTTCATTAAAAAAAGTAACAAAAAGTAGAATAATTTATTATATTTCATTCACATTCAACAGATAGAATTACTAGTAATAAGTACATTATTATATACTCTACCTACATGCATAATTGATCATAATTTGTACAATAACTTTTCTACATATGGCTACAGATCGCATTTGCAGCTAAGCGGTTAAAACAAAGCAATACAAAATGTCAACTGGAATGAAACAATGGAACTTTCCGAAAGTTTTTCTGATCAAACGTGATAGGTGAAGCCTGTCATTGTGCGGTGTGTGTAAACAAAAACGTACAACACAAAACACCCCATATATGACCATTCCCATGTTGGTCTGGGAGTTTTGGAAATCGAGAATTTTTTTTATGACAAAGTAGGACACTAGCCAGTCACCTGACGTCCACGATTACAAGATCTTGGATGCGTTGTTCATCTATGAAGGAATGAAAAAAGACGGACTAGGGAAGGAACGTGTAAAAGGGACTAGGAAGCGAAGGGGGTTTTATAAAAAGGGTTCACCAAACGGATAACTTAACCCGGGTCTCCCTCTTAACAGAATCCAGAATCCTGGTTACGATCATGTAGTTAACACATATGTTTTAGAAAACAAATAAACTATCAGAAGTGGTTTGAGTTATCTCTTAATAGTATGACGTTGAAGCTGTGTGCAGTCAACCAAGAGTGCAATGGGACTGCAGAACGCGGCGCCACACTGGCGCCAATGCACATTTCTACAGTCAGGACAGTAAATATTGGTCATTGAAACAAAATATACTTCTTCTTCGTATCAATGCACACATTTGTCTTATGCCGGGTACAGACTGCTGTAACGTACGTAACATATAATGTAACAGAATTCCCATAATGTGTGTCTTCTGCGCATGAACCGTGCATGCAACTCGTGCTCGCCGATCGATGGAAGTAGAAAACATAGCGCTGCGTCTACACCATGAAATGTTACATTACATGCAATGTTACGTAGTCTTTACCCGACATTACACAATATTTCTCTTTAATGAAAGAAATAAATCACTGCACAATCACAAGCACTTAGAAACGGTTAAACACCAACATTTCTTCTTTTAAAAGTAAAAAAATATGATCATTTTTTAAAAGTAATCCTCCGCCCCCTAGTGTGCTGACTAACGTGATAAGAGAATTTGCTATTAATTTTAACAATGCAAAATCTTTTTGACTTTTTAACGAGTCATGCAGATTATAATATTTTAAAAGTAAAACGCGTCAACATTGTTTGTGGTAAACTTGTTTTATGACACATTTATCAAAAAATCTAAGTATCTGTGTTTCTGTATTTTGTAGCTGTGCCACGACTACCGACGAGTAGTTCGTAGTTTCACGTTAATATGCCCAAATTGGGAAACACACTTTTTCCCGAGTGATGCATAGAACTTTATGCTGCACCTGCGCTACGTGGAGAGAAGTTAAGAGAGGAGACTTTTTTAACCCACCAAAATACAGACTGTGCATCAAACTTCTTTGTTATAAAGCGATTTGACAAATTTTCACAATGCATCAGTCACGTGCAGTTTCTGATATATGATATTACCATAATTACCTATGCGCATAAGAATCGAGTGCCTACTCACTGAAAAAATGATTTCATTTCATTTATGGAACGGATTATTTACGGCTTTATTATTGGGCCAATTCACACTAACAGCATTCAACGGCGCGTGCTAATCGGTGACGAATCTGTGAAATTGGCTCGTCGCGACCGCTCGCGCCACTCGCCGCTAGGGCTGCCGACCACGGAACAAGTAGTTGACGAATTGTGACAAGTAAAATTTTAATAAGACCAAAGGCTTCTACACAACTTTACAATGTGCCGTTGACATTACACGACGGATGTGTCGTGTGATTTCAAGTGTGCAAGAACTTGCGAATGGTGAACATGCATGCATTTTTTAATTTTTTATTCCCTGTTACATGACTACAAAACTATTCCCACGAAATGTTCTCTAAATTGATGTAAGGCTTATCAAATTAAATAAAGATCACCCGGGCTGTCTCCGGGCTTTCAGTTATATGCAGTTGATAGCCAGCTTCCAGGAATTTGAGATGACTTTAGTGAACACCACCCCTTTCACGCAAAAATGCACACGACGGGTGTCCGCACGACGAAAGCAAATGATTGAGTTTTCCGTACGGGAACATATGGTGTAAATGTCGGCTCTATTTTGACACCCGCTGCGCTTATGATCTTGGCCGCCCCCGACGCATTCGCCACAACACGCGTCGAAATTACACGTTTTATTGCTGGGAACATCGACACACGTCGAATTGCGATAAACTGTACTGGAATTAGTTCATGTCTACCTCGCCAGCCACCCGTGAGGTGCGTCTTTGTTTTTATTATTGCCGTCATAGATCAACTAATAATGACATGTGATTCCGAAAATGTGTCGGGCAGACAGACGCCCGGTTAGCCGCCCCAACTAGATTACTCTGTTTTTATGTTGATTTTAAGTTCAGTTCTGGTTCAATTCTGGTGGCGGTCTGGCGGAATGGTTACCACGCCAGACCGCCGTCCAGGAGGTCCCGGGTTCGATCGGTCGGGTCATGATGAAAAAACGAACTTTTTCTGATTGGCCTCGGGTCTTGGATGTTTATCTATATATGTATTTGTTATAAAATATAATATCGTTGAGTTAGTATCCCATAACACAAGTTTCAAACTTACCTTGTGGCTAGCTCAATCTGTATGAATTGTCCCTATATATTTATTTATTTAATTTAAAATTAACAGCAAATCTTAATTTGTTGTCTTGTAACTTTATACTTTACTAACTAATTTGTTATTCAATACCGATAGCTCAGGATTGGTTTAGGAATAGCTTAGCGGATATCGCAGGGGCGATGCAGTGATATCAAGATCTAATTTCTGAGGGCAAGATCCACTTCGGGTCACCGAGCCAACGCAGTATGTACGTATGGCGTAAGTAATTTGTGAAGCTTGCCGCAGCGCGTGCCGTGCATCCAATGGCTCTACGCTCTACACTCTCGTGAAATTGAGCGAAAACGAGAGCGAGGACGGGCTCGTCGTCCTATTTCGCTTCGCCTTAACTTTTCCTATCTTTTCTAGCTTCGTGTTGTGTAAAATCGAGGGCGTAAACCAGTTAATTATATTCGTCATGACAGGAGAAAGTGCAGAAGTCGATTATGTTCTTGTAATTGGAAAATCGTTGATTCGAATCCCAGATTATTTACTGTTAATTTTTGGACCAATCTTTCGCTCTACTATCTATTTAATCTATCTGCCTAGTTGGTCTATGACCATTAGATGCGGTACATAAAACGTAAAGTAAAGAAAAGATCATAAACTTTGTAAAAAAGATTATTTGGTCGTGCGATTGTTTTCGAACTTTAATTACCAAATCTGATTTTATTGGTTTTCCAGCAATTTATTACATTTTTTTTTCTTGAAGATGAGGATAAAAAATCCTTTGTAAAAACAAAATTAGTTTATTTGTTCAACAAGTTTTTTAAAGTGCCTGCATGTAATGTGTGTGTCTATTGTCGAATACCTAATTATATCCTTACTAGGTATCTGGGCTCTTCTACTCGTAAAATGGACGATAAAAGATAATTTTTCGAACATTTAAATGATTATTATATTTATCTCTACTTCTGTTAAGTATTATATCTGTGGTTCTACCAACTTGGAGGATGTGTTCTTTGTACGACATAGTCATCTGATACGAAAGTATTTACGAAATTCCCGCGGGAATATATATATTAAATTCAATGTCCTGACTGGCTTAACTATATATCAACGCACAGCCCAAACCGCTGGGTTTAGAGATTCCAAATTTGGAATGTAGGTTCCTTACGTCTACGGGTGTACTAAGAAAAAATCTAAATTCCCACGGGAAACCGAGATATACGCAAACGAAGTTGCGAGTATTTTACTAGTCTAGTATAAATTAAATACTTAAAACTAAATTATTTTGTCATGTTTTGTTAACTGGGTTTCGCTAGTTTCTAACAATTTCCCGTAATTGATAACGTTCAACATAAATTTAACAAGTCTGCTTAATAATAATTTAGTGGAACATCTGTGTAGAATGTTGACACGAATTTGTGTGCAAGGAGCTGACAGTTTGAAAAAAAGTATAACTAACGACGCACTACAGTCCGCACATGTGGGTTCCCTTGTCTCAATATTAACTATAACTTATATTTAACAGTCAATTTTGATCACTAACTAACTTATTTTAGAATTGAGTTTAAGTTTACATATTATACAACTTTTTTAGAACGTATCCTAAGCTGTTAACTGTAAATTTTCTTAAATATTTCGCATCATTAGGGGTGTAATATAAAAAAACATAGAAATCAAGCAACTTTAGACTCTTTCGTTTAGAATACAGAGTTAAAAATTCATGTTTTAAATCAGAAAACAAATTTATACACAAATATTCTTAACCTATGACCCTGTTGACTATTTGTCTATCACTTTATTTAGAAGTGTCATTATGTTTTTTGAGTGGAAGCAATTTAGTTCGCGTTTAAACTATTTCTTATGACATATTTTAATTGGTATTGATGATAAGCTGTGGTTTGAAGTAACATACAATTTGTGTTTTAAATCTACACTTGATGCTAAGGAATGTTCTAATTTAGATAATCGTCTAGTAAACTCTACGAATACTAATACTGTTATTAGTCTTATTTTAGTACTAGTAGATCCCTCGCAACTTCGTTTGCGTATATCTCGCTTTCCCGTGGGAATTTTGAAAAATCCTTTCTTAGTGCTCCCCTACGTTATAAAAGGAACCCCTGTGCAAAACTTCAAGTTTCTAACAGTCAGCTTCTCCTTTTATATATACAATGTGTTGTATTAGTCAGTTGCAATATTTGAATAGAAAATCGTAAGAGGCGTAAATAATTCGTCGGTTTTATATTAAAAGCCGTAAAGTGTCCTGTAATTTTTTAATACATACTAAGATTTGAGAGGTTTTTGAAAAACCCTTTATCAGTGCGCAGAATGGTCCTCGACAATATTCGAGTATTTATGAGTAAAGAGTTTGTTATAAGACGCTGGCCACTTTTATGAAATTTTTTTGACGGCTTGACGCGAATATGCTGTCAGTAGTGTCAGTTAATAAATGAATTCTAGACCTATGTTGAGATCGAAGAATTTTCCTAATTTTTCTGCGGCATTTCTTTGAAGCGGCAGTGACCACCGCATACTGAGAGGCAGGTGTCGGCGCCCTCTCATACGAAGTGATTTTATAACATAAAATGTATGGTGTGCGATGCGGGCGGATTTGGATCTTTGTCAAAAACTTCCAATTTAAATGTAAGTTTTATACAATCTTTTTTTCACATATTCGTGTTCAGTATCAGCAGTAGATACGCCTCCAAAAATATTACAACTGTACAAAACCACAAATTGTATAGATTATTATCGTAAAGTAAACAAAATACTTAATAAGGACTAATTATTTGGCTCTCAAGTTGACTGAAGTGAAGTACAGTTAGCTTAATGTACGACTGTTTTAAAATTAAAAATGATGTAAAAAATATATAAAAGCGACGGTCGGTACTCCTAAATTAAATTAAACCTTCAAAAACGATCCTGAACAATCAGATATGCAAAAATATCTAAAATATTCTTTTGCGTAAAAAAAAAAGAACTACATAGTAGACTTCCGATTCCTTTAATTTCACGATTAAAAAGGTGCATTTCTCTAATTTTCGGTGTGTCGCTAACGTCTAAACCACCTGATGTTTACAGGTGGCACAGGGGGTCGCGAAACACGTGCGCGGGCACATGTCGGCCACGTGCCGCCACCTTGCGGGCGACAGGTGAGCTAGAATCACCCTCAAACGGACATTACGCATGGCGTCAAATTGCTTTGTTCTTCCTCTTGCTACAATGTTAACAGTTGCCAACTTACAGAGCTTGGAGTTAAGCAACCATAATCATCATATCAACCTATAATCAGCTCACTGCAGGGATAAAGAGTCTCCCTTCAATCGAAGGTGATTAGAGCGTACTCTGCCACGCTGCTCCTTTTCAAACACCGACTTGACTTAACAACTGTCATCTAGCTCGAGATAACCAAACCCATCCAAACACTGGCTAGGGTCGACGTCGTTTAACTTGCGTGTTCATATTAGAGTGCGACGCTATCGAGCTCTTTAGCAAGCAACCATAATTCCAGCTATAAAATTGTAGTGGAACGCGGTAGGAGCCTTGTGGTTGATATTCACCCTTTCCAAAAGCTGACCACATTGCTTGTTTGTCTGCTGTATTACATTTAAAAAATCCTAATTTTGATTTTGTGACCGCGGTGAACGTTATCAAACTATATTGAAATGCAAAATTAAAGTGTTAAATTAACTAACGGTGTTAAATACATGTATAATATGGCTGGGTGGGACACTTGGCCAGACGAGAAGACCAAAGCGGTAACAGAGTGGTGGCCGAGGCAGTAGTGGAGGTCACAGGCCCGTTGCTTGGTCAGAACAGAATAACATTTTCCGCTGAGCCCACTGGATGAGACTGATCACAGGACCAGCTAGGTTACTTTGCATAGCAATCGCTATTTTAATTTCAATTCTGTATAATTTCAAATGCAAAATTAAAAGCAAATCCTAATTCGTACCCTTGAAATTTGATACTTTACTAACTATTTGGTTAGCATACAATCCGATTTCATTTAGTTTAGTATTTAGTTAGCGCTAGTCTAGCTGTAAAGAGTACCTAAAAGTAACAATCCAATGGCGATCGAGCGGAATTATCTTCAAGAGTAAGGGGGCATGTAAGTGTAGTATAAAAATTTATTTTGTTCCATAAACT
Source organism: Endotricha flammealis (assembly GCA_905163395.2). Lineage (NCBI taxonomy): Eukaryota > Metazoa > Arthropoda > Insecta > Lepidoptera > Pyralidae > Endotricha > Endotricha flammealis. The sequence continues at coordinate 3,124,171 of LR990869.1, read as the reverse complement.
TATATAGTTTCGTTTTAACTAATTTTAAAGAAACTTCTTAAAAACTAAAATATATGTACATAGTATGTATTTGCTTCTGCAGCTGTGGTAGGTTTGACCGTCTGTTACAGCTAACAGTGCTCAGCTCATCCTCTGTTTTCCGAGTTTTTATAGTTTAAGGTTTTCTCTGTAAACTGGTAGAAAGGAATAAAAAAATAAAAGAAAATGGTTACTCGCAAGTGTGGTCTGAAAAAATAAATTAGGTATAGTAGATTTTACAACAAGTGCACAAAACGAATCATTTCTATCCAAAACTTTTAGTATAAATAATTAACAAAATTAATTTAATAGGGCTGATAGTAATGTCGAGGATAAAAATGGTTTTGTGGACGAGTTATAAACTCTGCTTTTCACTTCGATTGCGAGGAAATAAATAAATAAACGCACGAAAACCAAGACCTGTTTCCCGCCGCTATTTTTTTTAATCTTACGACATTGAAATATTAGGCTTAGGCTGCAGCCCTATACAGCCTACTATTAAATTAATTTTGTAATAAAATAATTTTCTTAAATTAATTAAATAACCTACCGTACTTTAATTTAAATTTTAATATCTTTTATGACTTAAAAAACACATTTAAGGCAAATAAATTAAAGTAAATATTATAAAATAACAAATTCTATCTCTGAACTTTTTATTGTGTTTGGCTATATAGCTCATTTCCTTTGCCTTAATATAGATATATTTATGAGTAGATACGTTTTTGCCCTTGTGCACAAAATTCGATTTTGTGCAGGCCATATCCTGCGCAAATAAGCATTTTCTGAGCATGAGAAGTGAAAAATATTTTATTCGGAGAGTAAGCCTTTATAGACACGTTCTCTAGTCATATTTTACATATTTTTCCAGTAATATACCTAATAGTAAGTTTTGAAAATTATATTATATAGGAAACAGAAATGCCGAAATTAAAACGAAACAAAATCACAAACAGAAGTTAGTTGACATATAGTGATTTCATAATGCTGACAACGCTTATCTTATGACAAACCAAATGCTACATCACATGGCTCCCCCATTTGTTATATTTCATACAAACAAGGGGTTCCCAGCAAATACATCCCTCTATTCGCATAGACGTGGCCGACAGTAAGGCGCCATAGTCGGTCGATACCTAACCTACCCCCGTAAAACCCAGCTAAATCAAATAACCACCCTTTCGTACAGACCACACCAACATAATAATAGCAATTTCTATACGGTCAGGTTATATTTAGTATGAGTTTCTCGGAAAAGTCGACGACATTCTATTATGAATTTACTTAAATTGGCCAGATGTTCAAATGTTTTTCTAGTGTCTGGAAAACGATTTACTGTGGTATCGTTGGTACCCGATAACTTCTAGTTAGCTTATCAGTATTTTTTTTGGCAATTCATGTGATATATAATTTGATACTCAAACTCTAAACACATATTGTATGTTTTTGCATCCTAGACTCTGAAATAATGTGTACGCGATTTAAAATCTTTTTAATATTGTAAAATCAGTTCCGATCCGATGCGCCACTCCTATAGTTCTATCTATGGATTAGTCAAAGAATTTTTAAAATCGATTCAGTACCCAAGTACAGTGATTACTTCCTACAACCTCACAAACACCTTTTTATAATGTTAGTATTGATAAAGGGATTTTTAGTACTAACTTACGCCTGAGGGCCTATTCTCGAAACATAAACCATTAAAATTTAGTACACATATCAATCTCAAGCGTTGTCTTTCGTATACAAAAAATAAAACGAACGAGATAACTCTTGCGATGAACACTAGATTTTAACTGTTTTTATTAAATAAAAAATCTTTTATTTTTATGCTAATTATATTTAGGGCAACAGACGAGGATGCAAATAACAAGATTAGACTTATTGAAAATTAAATTTAATTAAAATTAAATTAAAATTACAACTATATGGAAGCGACAATGTACAAAGTTGGTGACAAAGTGCGCGGTTGTGGTGCAATCGGCCGCGGCTGGCCGTGGTATCAATGGACGTCACATCGTGCTGACTCGGGGTTGGATTTGGGTCGCCGCCTGGTCAATGTTCGCATGGTAACATGTTCGCATGGTAACACCTCCCCCCGTAGATGAGCAACTAATTGAGAACCTTCTTCGAAAATTTAGTTGCGATGGAATCTGGATTAACTGATCGGTGGTGGGAGATCTCCGTATAGGTGTCATCTCGAGTCTCATTACTAGACCCAACTACTGGTGTCATCTCAATTAATCGCTGCTCTTCTTTGGATTTTCTCAAGCGGTATCTTCTGATGAGTAGGGCAATGACAATTGCGGCAGTGATGATTAGTATCACATATATGGGGATGGTAGTGTGATAAACGATGTCGTTCGTGGATGGCATGGTAATAGGTGGCGTCATCGATATCTTTGCATTACTGGCATGAAGATTTTCCAAGTTAATAGAATGTAGTTTTATAAGGGGTTCTTGATTTTGGAATGATCTCGTGGTCTCAATAGGTAGATCCATTATCTTTATAGCTTGTCCTCTTACACGGTCGTCACTATTAGCTACTGTGAACTCAGGCGTCTGTAGATAGCAATTGTGCGGTATGATTGCCAGGTAACTGCCTTGTAAGGTGGAATATTGAGTTCTTCCGCAGACCATCTGAATCTTTGTCGGCTTCGGGAGGCTGATGACGTAATGTTTATCATCCAGTTGTTCCAAGGCTTCCTTAGAAAGGCTGACTTTAGAAGTTTTACACATTGCGCCGATCGTTTGTGCGATTATCAGTTGGTGAATGCAATCGGCTTGGTCTCGTGGTTGATAATCATCTTTCCTCTCGCAGAGGTATGTAGTACTGGTCTTCGGACATTCTGTCGCAATGTACATGAATTGTTGCCCATGTATTGCTAGGTAAGGATAGGATGGAACGAGGATGTCGTGATTTTTGTTGGGGACTACAGATAATTTATATAGGTAATAGGTATCGGGAGAGACAATCGGTAATTTAAATATGAAAACTATTTTACTATTGCTGTAATAAGATCCTAACTTGATTACGTCATAATATTCTCTGGGGCTTATCTCTAATATATTTTCATTATGATATAAATTTCGTAACCTATTTAACATAGACCTTAAGGAATTAATACTTATCATGGAATGATGAGTACTCTTGGCACGTATGAACGCTAAAAGATTTTCTAATCTAACTAATTCTTCAAATAAATCTTCTATGTTATCACCTAAAATTAGTAATAATTGTGCCAGATGTGCATATTTAATTAGTTCTGTATCTCTGGTAGAATCATGACTCATTATTAAAGATATGATTTTGTTAATTTTATTCTGATTAAATGTAATATTATTTAGTATATTGGTATGTTCCGTCATCCATTCTTTGCTTAAGCTCAACTGATTATTATATTCTGAAACAATTTTTCCCATGTTATTCCGGAGTGAATCGATGGCATTATCGTAGCGCAACGCATCTGTATAATCTAAATTACCTGAGATGTCTTTTATAATTGATCCAAGACCATTTAGAAGTCCTCTTTTAACACGGGTTGGTTCAAAGGTTTCTAACTGCTCGGATACCTTTCTTAATTTAGTGTTAAGATATTCTAAGTGAGGCTCGTATAACGAAAGAGTATTATTATTTAGCTGGGGACGCACGGAACTTAACTGAGACTGAACTAACTCAACCTTTGATTTGATAGCATCTATATCTATGTACTGTAGAAACGAATGGTAATGAGAAATTATTTTAGTGGGACCTAGCTTAAAGGGTAGTATACCGGGACTATCTTCTAAGCTGTCAAGTACTATTTCTTGCGCTCGGGCAGCCAGTAGGGGCAGGACCATCAGTACCCTGTAACAACCGTTCTGTATTAGGAACGCGTTTCAGGCGCGATTTAGCTACTGGGCCTCGCCCTTTCTTGGTATAAATATGTATAGGGAGGTTCGCTAAAACAGTGTCATGAGTATAACGCGGGGCTAATTTTTGACGACTTGCCATGGGATTCTTAATAAAAACCTGCTGCTCGGGATTATATTCCTGTTCTGGTTCGCGATTTTTATTGTAGTTAGAAATTATATTTGTACGGGTGTTAAGAGAACTCTCATTTATTAGCCTATAAACTTCCCTCATTTTAGCGCGGTGATTTTGAATGTATTGTTGTAGTAAATGCTGCGTTATGTCTATATCTATGGGGTCACGGGGATCAAAATGACCAGTTACTACTTCTAAAGGTCTACATCTAGTTAAAGAATGAAATGAACTGTTATAAGCTAGTATAGCATAGGGTAGAAGCGTTGCAACACATTCTCCACGTTGCTGTAATTTTAGTATACGCAGTGCTCTAAGAGGGTGGAGTGAAAACGTTCTACCATACCATTTTCATTAGGGGTGTGAGCTAATATTTTATGATGATGAATTTTATGAGTTCGAGTAAATTCTGCGAAGAGTTGGTTTGTGAACTCAGTGCCTCGGTCAGAAACTACTATTGAAGGTACTCCATGGTGAGTGCAGTACTTCAATAAAGCCTGAACAACACTAATGGCGGTACCGTCTCTCAGGTGATATGCCTGCGCATATTTTGAGAACGCATCTACTAAAGTTAGGTATTTTTCTGTATCTACTGTAAATAAATCTAAGTGTATAATTTCGAACGGCTTTGTTGGCGGTGGAACTAAATTTAACTTTTGTTTTATGGGATTACGGTCGTACTTGGCTTGGCCGCAGATAGTACATTCATTTATGTATTTAGAGATGTGTTCTTTCATTTTCGGCCAAAAATACCGACTTGAAAGAGCAAGGTAGCATTCATCAATCCCACGGTGATTTGTTTTACCATCATGGTAATTCTGAATGATTTCTTGCTGACGTAAGAACTGTTTTACATTTTCCAATTCAAATTTGGTTAACACTAAGTTCATGGATGAGCTTTTAAAGTTTTCTTGGATTATCGGAATGATCGAATACATCTCTAGTGGAGGGTTAATTAATATACCAGTTTTTACTTTTGGATTAACGAATTCTTTTATAGCACTAATTACATCTTCGCGTAGGGTGGATTTAGACAATTGGATAACCGTACGAGTATGGGTTTCGAAAGGCTTTGATACAACCGTTTTACCCTTAAGGTCGCCTACTATATTGAACACTATCTGTCTGTGGAATTTGTTTAAAGAATCGTCAGTGATTGGTACTTCTAAAATCGGCTTTTCAGCATCCGTATGAACCGTAAGGGTAGCTGAATCAGCATCAGCCACTGAGGGTGCCTTTTCACTAGGGTTGACGACGATGGAACTTACTTCCTGATTATGTAGTTCTATCCGCGACAAAGCATCTGCGTTCGAATTTAATCTACCCTGTTTATAAACCACGGAGTAATCATATTCACTTAACTTTAATCGCCAGCGTGTTAACCGGGAGTTAGGCTCCTTAAGATTCATAACCCACTGGAGCGGCTTGTGATCGGTCACGATCTTAAATTTACGACCGAATAAGTATGGACGGAAATACTTGGTTGCCCATACGATAGCCAGCAATTCCTTCTCGATTGTGCTGTAGTTAATTTCGCTGGAGTTTAAAGTCCTAGACGCATAAGCTATGGGCTTGTCGCTACCTATAGTACCTTGAGAAAGTATCGCGCCTATCGCTACATTGGAAGCGTCTGTAGTCAGTATAAAGTCTGAAAAAATGGGGATATTGTAATATAGGGTCATTAGTAAGTAAAGTCTTACATTTTTCAAAGCAATTGATGTAATCTTGATTAAGAATTATCTTAGATCCTTTCTTAAGTGTTTGTGTTAAAGGTTTAATTATTCGAGCAAAATCGGGAATAAACTTGCGGTAATAACCAAGTAAACCTAGGAATCTCTTGATTTCAGTGGGGGTCTTTGGTAACGGGTAATTCTCTATTGCTGTAATCTTATCTGGATTAGGCCTTATTCCGTCTCTACTAATTATATGTCCTAAATATGCAGTTTCCAATTTTAGAAATTCGGACTTATCCATCTGGATTTTTAAGTTCGAATCTCTAAATCTTTGGAAAACTTTTTCTAAGTTAACCATGTGTTCCTGTAACGATGTACTGAATACAATAACATCATCAAGGTACACGAGACAAATAACGTTCTGGAGATCGCTTAAGACGTTATCCATCACGCGTTGGAATGTAGATGGTGCATTCTTTAGTCCCATTGGCATTCTAAGAAACTCATAATGCCCGTTCTCTACATTGAATGCAGTTTTCTTTATATCTGAGGGTTCCATTTGAATTTGGAAAAATCCTGATGTTAGATCGAGAGTACTAAAATATTGACAGTTCCCTAGCTTATCCAAGATATCCGTAATGTTGGGAATCGGATATCTGTCATTTATGGTCTTTTCGTTTAACTTTCGGAAATCAAAGACAATACGCCATTTAGTTTTCCCGGAGGCATCCGCTTTCTTGGGCACTATCCATATAGGAGAACTCCATGCCGAATACGATGGTCTTATTATACCCTGCTCTAACATTTTACTTATTTGCTCTCTTACTTCTTGTTTATGGATAAATGGATACCGATAGCTTTTTGTATAAACTGGTACTTCGTCAGATGTTTTTATTGCATGTTTTATTTTATTAGTGAATGTTAAGTTCTCACCGTCGATATAAAATACATCGGAATAGCGCGCACATAAGTTTTCTAAGTTAGCGCGTTCTTCGACGTTCAAATGATCCGTACGCAAGCGCGAGAGCACGTCACTAGCGCGCGACGCAAGGCGGTCAGTGCGCGTGCACTCAACATTGTACACCTCTCCGCTCACATGACGATCGACGGAGAATATGACGTCGTGGTGGCTAGGATTCGATACCTCTATGTAACCACGATTGTCCCTAACACTCGTCAAGCATTCCCCTATAACACAGTTAGATATAACTTGCTCCGGTATAAATGCATCGCCATCGCTTATATTAATCGGTAGTCTCACTAACTTAGATGAGTTGGCAGGTATTATACACTCATATAAGTTCACGTTGCATGAGTCATAAACATGTATGGGATTCCTAGCGTAACGAGTAGTTAAAATCTTATTTTTAAAATCTATATTAGCTTCCCATTTATCTAATAAATTAGAACCTATTAAGCCGTCAAAGTAATTATGAAATTTATATACACATAAAGTTATGTCATCACTGTCCTTGAACTCTGTAAAACACGGTAATTCGATAGAATGACTACAGGTGCTCGATGCGTGTACGTTAACTACTTCAAACGGATCATATTTTAATTCACAATGAGAAAAATATTTTTTTACAGAATCGGGACTTAAAAACGATGAATTTGACCCGGTGTCGATTAGAAGTTTTAGTGGGGGGTCTGAAATAATGATATATGGCAACTGCCTCTGTGTCTGTAAGTTAACTTCTATTTTGGTTTGTCGGATGGGCCTGGTTTCTGAAAATCCTCCTCCGGTTTAACAGATGGACAACTCCTAGGAACTTCAGTATTAACATAATTATCACTCGTCTCATAATAAAAATTATCCGAATATGGTATAGGTTCACACTGTTCGTGGTCATACCATTCGAAATACGAGTCGCTATTGTCCAGCTGATCGTAATAGGAGTCGTGTTCATAATCAAAACAATCATTATAATTTACTTCGCGAGTTTTAAAATAATTACTAGGCGGAGGGTTCCCGAATCTACGCCAATCATGTCCGCTAGGAGGTAAGGGCTTGCTTACGAAGTTGCTGACGCCGCTCATAGGCTTAGGGTCTTGAGTGTTAGCTGTAAAAGGTATATTACGCGGCTGTAATTTAAAAACGTTACTTTGTGGTCTATAATTTGGAGGTAAAGCTCGGAACATCTGTTGAGTCCGTGACGGTTGAGATTGATTGAATTGGTTCGGTCTCCAGTAGTGGGGTTGTTGACGTAATGGAGATTGCATACGCGAAGGGCCGGGCATATTAAACGTAAACGGTCTAGCTTGTTGCATGACTGGGTTAGACATAGGTTGTGGGTTAGAATTAACCATATTCGATAACTGAATTTTTTTATCCGGAAACCTCTCATTACGATGCTGTAGATATAACGTATTGGTTTCTTCTTGCACAAATTGTAAAGCCTGCTCTATGGATTCAGGACGCATGCATCTAATGCGTGCTCCAAGCGGATCGCGCAAACCACGTAAATATGACTGCAAAGTTAGTTTCTTATAGAGCTGCCTTTTGGCCTCTATGGTGGTATCTAAGGTATCATGTAATGTTACGTATGTCATAATTGTGCTGAATAAATTTTGACAGCGTTCGTAAAATTCCTGAGGCGTATTTTGTTCTTGAGTTAGTAACGAAAGGTCATTATACAGCGCAGTTTCGTCACGCTGATCAGCAAAATTATTTATTAAAGAACTACGTATGCCACTCCAATCACTCGGAATACCATTGGAATTTATCAAACGTGCAGCTGAACCAGTAATTTTGTTAAGAATCCCGTTAAGCAACGATTGGTTTTCTAACTCGAAACCTGGACCAGTGCTAAGGTGTCTTATCACCAACTGATCACACAGATTAACAAATCTTGTGAGGATATTTGGGTTCCCGTCAAATTCCGGGACTAGGCGTAACGCTTTAAAAATTGCATCAAGGGCGTCGGGTTGCGACCTAGGAGAAACTACAGGTGTTCCAAGTTGGTTTGGTTGTGCCATATCTATGTATATATCTTCTACTTCACTACTTATATCCCTATTTAAATCTAATCGAGACTGTCTGTCCGACCTGGGGTTGGGAGACCCCGATTGCCTTGGACGAAAAATTTTGGAAAAAATAAAAGGACTACTTTAGAGGAAAGCAAACACAAGACAAAATTCAAGTGTACTTACAATAATCTCATTTTTCTGCGGTATCGATTTCTGGATACTCCTCGCTGCTGCTCCCGTAGGTTCGATGGTAGTCGACAAAGGCTTGATAACCAGACAGTTACTGTGCACTGATTCGACTATCCTTCAGACTGCGCCAATTATATTTAGGGCAACAGACGAGGATGCAAATAACAAGATTAGACTTATTGAAAATTAAATTTAATTAAAATTAAATTAAAATTACAACTATATGGAAGCGACAATGTACAAAGTTGGTGACAAAGTGCGCGGTGGTGGTGCAATCGGCCGCGGCTGGCCGTGGTACGATGGACGTCACATCGTGCTGACTCGGGGTTGGATTTGGGTCGCCGCCTGGTCAATGTTCGCATGGTAACATGTTCGCATGGTAACATGCTACAAAGTTGGCAAACGCTTGTTTGCCAACTTTGTGGCATAAAAATAAAAGATTTAGAATAAAAGATTTAGACGTATGCTTATACGACTCGCCTGATGTTAATCTCGCATCACCGTAGCCTATAGACGCTTGCAATACCGGGGGTATCGCTCACGCGTTGCCAACCCTCCCTCAAAGTGGAGCTCTGGAGACCTTACACACCGTAGGAACCATAGATTTGGTATATATGGTAGGAACACAACATGGCCAAGACTGGCTATTTGGCTACGATCTTCTTCAAGGTGGAGGCCCTTCCCCAGACTGCTCCGATTTGGGCGGATAATCCGCTGTGCCCTACCTCTCTTAAAAGATATTTTATTGCATAAGAAGAAATAATACAGCTGTTACAATAAGGTTTTATTACGAGAATGGGTCCGGATTTGAATGAATACGATTCTAGTTTTAGAGATCAAGTTGGCAACAGCGCAGTAACTCCATTTTGCTATAATATTCCTTAGGCGTCGTGGATTCTTATCACCAGACCAACTTAGAAGGATACTTTGGTACTAGAAATTCCCATGTACTAAGACAAACGGGATCATTAACCACACTCCCTTAAAATTTTAATGTCCAAAAATTTATCTATGTTTCGACTCTACCCGAAATATTTTGGTGCTCAATAATTGGTATTTAAAAACGAATACAATGACTTATAAGAAAACAAACAATTAAAAAACAAACACAATTTACTTAAAATTATTTAACTATTATTAACAAACAATAAAACAAATTATAATAGTAACAAATGAATAGAGGTTTCAAAAGTATACACGCTACAAATTAAACTACAACATTGGTAACTTGACGTTGTGTCTTCTGTGACATAACCCTGTATGAGTATTGCCAATTTTCGAGTATCAAGATCAAATTGTTGCAAACATGAGTCATCTACAATAGCAACTAGTATAAAACTGGTGACGACTTCACATAATCTGTTTATTAACTAACACCCCATTATCCGTGACGAAGTTTGATCCTGTGATACCTCTCGCTTTATCACTAGCCAAATAAGCTATTAAATCAGCAATTTCATCAGGACCCGAAATCCTTTTTAAGGCTGTAGTAACACTTAAGTCTTCAACAGCAACAGGAATGCCAGAATTGTCAAAAATGTCCGTTTTCACTGGTCCAGGACTCACAACATTAACCCTAACTCCATGCTCAGCTAGTTCCTTAGCAGCACATCGAGAGAAATGATTTAATGCAGCCTTCGAAGTACAATAAACTGCCATTAAAGGATTACCTAAAGTATTACATCCTGCTATGCTGGATACGTTTATTATATTTCCTTTGGTCTTAATCAGATGAGGAGCGGCTAAAGTAGTCAATTGTATTACAGCACGAAGATTAACATTCATTATTTCATCATATATCTTCAGTATAGAACCATCAAGTATGCATCCGAGACGTGCTATTCCAGCATTGTTAACTAGAATATCTAGTTTACCAAATGCATTTATAGTTTCATTGATTATTCTCTCAGCATCATTACTAACATCGGCGACGATTACCAACGGTTTATTGCCAACTTTTGCACATTTTCTTTCTACATTTTTCAGTTTATTTTCATTCCTGGCCACAATAGAGACGTCAGCGCCTTCCCTGGAGAAGTGTTCGGCTGTTGCGGCGCCTATTCCTGAACTTCCTCCTGTCACTAACACCACTTTGCCTTTAAAACTCATTGTTACGTCCACACGTTTGTGAGTGTTGAACTAGAGTATGTTATGGAACTTCAGTGTTCTTTATTAGTACCACTACATGTAATACTAAATACAGCATGTGTAAAGAAAGTTATTGACAAAAAAGGCCGTAACTGATATTGTTTCTCTATTTCTTTTACCAGTGGTCATTTTGCTTTTGTTTCTGAAATGGTAGTAGTATTGTTGGGTCGATTAATTACACAAATAATTTATTACTGTATATACTCTTTGACGAGAAAAAGTGCCTCTCTAAATAAACTTTTTGAATTTTTGAATCCTAGTCGATAGGTCTCACTTCAGGTGAAATGGAGTCAAATTGTTTTGGCAAAAGAACGAAAGAAGATTTTTTTTAGTTGAAACACTGTAACATATTCATACAATTTAAACTTAAAATTACTTAACTAATAAAATGTGTACAAATAGGTCTCAACTCAGCATAATGTCGCAACACATGTGCCACGACGCTGGTGTTATGTGGACACCGTATTTTGAGAGAGGTGCCCTGCAACGAGCAAACAATGACTCTAAGGTCATACAATATCTTATGTCTTGATTTGCAAGACTGTAACTGCTATCCCAAAGTAACTACATAATTGTAACGAGAGCGGTACAAAGGCAACGCTTTTAAATGAAGCAAGGCCTTTTACTTTCCGTATTTTAAAACTATCCTTGTGTCAAAGATCCATCATAGTGTAATTGAGAGTAATAAAAAAACAATTCTTAAGAGTTGACCTAATCAATCACGTATATAGAGTTTCCGGTGACCTGTGACACAAGTAAGTATCGTAGAAATATAATAAATTGAACAGTGTCATCGATGAACAGTGTGAATTCCTCGCAATCAACCTGTAGATTATGTTCATACACAAGCAGTTTCACGCACTAACGATTTAAATCGTTTCCTCGTATTAAGTAAAACATTACTGTTATTTTGCTAAGTATCATCAGCTTTCTAGATTGAGACCTCGCAGTATTACCGCAGTATGCGCGCAGTCTAATTATTGAAATGAAATAACTGAACTGAATAAATGAAAATTCTTGAAATGAAATGAAATAACCGTCCCTTTTTCATTAAATAAATAAATAATAAATAAATATATAGGGACAATTCATACAGATTCATTCCTTCATAGGTGAACGCATCCAAGATATTGTAGTTATGGCACCATCGCCATCATCAGATATAATCCGATAGCTCGTATTATGTCATCCGTTGCACTAACTTTTCCGGATGAGCGATTCTATTACTCACTTACGCATTCCTAAATTTTTAAGAGAGGTAGGGCACAGCGGATTATCCGCTCAAATCGGAGCAGCCCGTCTGGGGAAGGACCTCCACGTTATAGAAGATCATAGCCAAATAGCATTGGTCTCGGCCATGTTGTGTTCCTACTGTGAGTAAGGTCTCCAGAGCTCCACTTTTGGGAGTTGGGAGGGTTGGGCGGGCCGTATGCGTGTTTGCCAACTATGTGGTATAAAAAAAATAAAAAAATAAAGAAGAATAGAAAACATATATTTTTTTTATTCTACATAAAAAACACAATTTTATAATTCAAATCCCTTTGTACAATACATAATTATATATAAAAGGTGGAGATAAAGAAAAAGACGACATGACAATTACCTATATCCACCCACATAATCTATCCATACTTAAAATTTTTCACTTTTATAATAATACTAGCGATATAGTAGGAGAGCTAGCGAACCATCTGACTAACCCGTTTCCCACTAAGCTAGAAAATTTTTAAATGATGTTTTGTTATCGGTCTATTAAGAAAGTACTATTCTGGCAGGCATCTCGCGGTTGAGTCATCATCCCTTAAATTTTGTTAAATGTAAAAAATTTTTTTTTTTAAATCTTCTTCCACAAGGCTACAATTTTAATACGGTGTAATTTATATAATATGTTTAAGTGTAAAAAAAAATCGACAACCTATTTTGACGGATGCAAGTATATGCCAGTCGATAGCAAAGTTGTCATTGGGATAGTAATTCATAACCTGTTCCCACATGACTAAAATTTTTAGGGCATATTCTTTCAACTGTTTAGAAAGTATATGTAAACAGCCAGAACATTCTGGTGGTTGCAAGGGTCTGCCAGACGAGCTGTATATAGTAGGAGAGCTAGCGAACCATCTGACTAACCCGTTTCCCATATAGCTAGAAATTTTTTAAATGATGTTTTATTATCGGTCTATTAAGAAAGTACCATTCTGGCAGGCATCTCGCGGTTGCGTCATCATCCCTTAATTTTTTTTAAATGTCAAAAAAATTTATTTTTTTAATCTTCTTCCACAAGGCTACAATTTTAATACGGTGTAATTTATATGTGTTTAAGTGTAAAAAAAAAAATCGACAACCTATTTTGACGGATGCAAGTATATGCCAGTCGATAGCAAAGTTGTCATCGGGATAGTAATTCATAACCTGTTCCCACATGGCAAAAATTTTTAGGGCATATTCTTTCAACTGTTTAGAAAGTATATGTAAACAGCCTAAGTATATGCAACTCGTATAAGTCTGTTGCGCACACGCTCCCATCGTGCGTCATGACTATTATACGACGTCTGGCAGACCCTTGCAACCGCCAGAATGTTCTGGCTGTTTACATATACTTTCTAAACAGTTGAAAGAATATGCCCTAAAAATTTTAGCCATGTGGGAATAGGTTATGAATTACTATCCCGATGACAACTTTGCTGTCGACTGGCATATACTTGCATCCGTCAAAATAGGTTGTCGATTTTTTTTTACACTTAAACATATATAAATTACACCGTATTAAAATTGTAGCCTTGTGGAAGAAGATTAAAAAAAAAATTTTTTTGACATTTTAAAAAATTTAAGGGATGATGACGCAACCGCGAGATGCCTGCCAGAATGGTACTTTCTTATTAGACCGATAATAAAACATCATTTAAAAATTTTCTAGCTTTGTGGGAAACGGGTTAGTCAGATAGTTCGCTAGCTCTTAGCCTAATACCCGCACAAATTCGTTTGCGTGTGTTCGCTTTCCCGTAGGAATTTTGAAATGTATTGTACTTATAAACCGTCCTCTTGAATCACTTTAGGTATGTATTAAAAAAACTGAATCAAAATCCGTTACGTAGTTGTAAAGATTTACGCATACATAGGGACTATTAGCTGTGCTATTAGGGACAGACGGACAGCGGGAAACGACTTCATTTTATACTATATAAAAATTAGTAAGGAAAGTAGGCTTGCCAGGTGTCCGGCTTTATCCGGATATGTTTGGCTTTTTGATTGCGTGTCCGGCCAAAATAAACGGTGTTCGGCTTTTATTAGGCTCTTTACATTTCGCAAACCAGCGAGAGCCGAGCGAATTTAAGAAGAATTTAAAAATGTTGATAAATGTTTAACTAAAATTGAATTTTGACTGATGACTTTATTTGACTGAAATAATAATAAAATACTTAGACCGATTTGGAATTCGATTTTATTTGGGTATATTCATTAGAATTTAACAAAATTTATTGATAATAATTAAAAAAGCTTGATTTTACATTAAAAATTTTTCGTCGTACTGAGACACAAAATCCTCAATAATGTCCGGCCTTTTTACCCAAATGTCCGGCCAAACTGGCTGCTCTGTCCGGCTATTAGGTTTGGCGATCTGGCAACCCTACATACAAGTAATGCGTGTAAGTAAATGTGTGCCCTACATATTGGTATTATAATTAGTTGGACCGATGGCTGCCGTCAATAATTTGTTAATAGTCTGCATGACGCCGATCGTTGCCAACAATGTCAGCGCATACGATAGATAACAGATGTATTCAAAAACATATAGGGTTGGCGAAAAATCGAAAAGCCGTTAAGTAGCTACTCTTTTTTTTTAAGTTTTGGCTTCTACATTCTTGTACGTTGCAATTAGCCAGTGTCATGTAATAATTATGATAATTATATCATTCAAAGCAGCGTATTCATGCTGTCTCGACTCATTATACAGTCACTGTGTCAAGGTCAAGACGCCCCGAAAAAAGATGATAGCAAAATTTCTTCAGAAAAGGCGGATTTTGAAGTCAACATGATAATGCACTATTAATACGTTTAATTAAACGATAAGTTCCTGGTCACAAACTCCAATCGCTGTACGATTTAACCAATGTCTGCTTCACATTGCACTATCAATAAGTACTATGAATCAAACGTTGAAGCACACAATTAAATTCCTAATCACGAGCTCAAGCTGACGCCATCGAGTTAGCGCCAAACAAAATCCCTATAAGTACTTATTTTATTTTATTTTTGTAAACAAAATGTCGCAATTCGGTGCGAAAATGTTTGTATGCGAGTTTGCAGGCTGAAATGGGGATTTGGCCCAATGGCAGGTCACTTACGCGAAGACAACCGATGGGCCGAAGCGATGACAAAGTGGTGGCTGAGGCGTGGGTAGAGATCGATTCAGACCACAATACCAGCCCATTGGTCAGACGACATTGTGCGGGTGACGGGAGCTCACTGGATGAGACTAGACTAGCACGGGACGGGACAGAAGTACCTATAAGGAGGCCTATTCAACAGTGGGTGAATGTGGGCTGAAAATAATAATAAAATAATACGTAACTAACAATGAGTTGAGCAATATGTTAGACGTTGGCATTATGCGTTAAGATTTTTCCGATTTTGTATTAAAACGTCAGCGAAAATACGCCTTGAATTCTTCATTTATTATTTTATTTACTGAAAATGTCCTTTAATTTAGAATATCAGCGCAGACGTGGTGCTTGTGAAAGCCTGACTCAATCCAGTCACTCAACGCAGGGTGCAAACCAGTCATTGACTCTAGCTACTTACGAATAAACTCAAATGTAATGTAATAATAATTTTTAGCTAAATTAGATTTCATTTATGTGATAATAACATAATTTTATCTAATACTTAATATGAAAAAAAAAGTTTATGTGCAGTGCAGTCTTCCGTTTAACGCCTAGCTAGCGACATCTAGTGGTATAAAGCAACACTATTATATTTATATGAAAAGTGTGTACTACTCCACACTAGATGGCGCTACTAATAATTAAAGAGTCTTGTGACATGACATATAGGGCTCAACACATTCAACAAATAATTATTTTGTATTTTAAACTAAATTGTATTTTTTTATAATATTTTTATTATGAAATCATAGTAGACGATCGTCACTGCCCATGTGTTGTACTTGAAGTCCATCAGTCAGTACCCACGGGAAAGCAGGATACACACAATCAAAGTTGCGCGGGTTTCGCTAATTTTACTATGATTATTAGATACAATTTTTGTGAAGGAATGATAATGACGGCTAAAAAACATTTAAAGAGGACAAAATCCAAGAGTAATAAACTAAACACCTGAAACAATAGCACTTTTGGAAAAACGGAAAACATCGGGCCACGCACAATGTAGGGTTCCTTATTGGCTATGCATTTCTAGCTTGCAGATGAATACAATGCCATTTTCTATGACATTTGTACGTTTTCGTCAAAGAAATTTTACTTTATAAGTTCGTCGGCTATTACTCGGTAACTAGTAGTGCCTACTTAACCGTTATAGTTTTCCTTGTAGGTTCACTATTATGGACTACTACCATGAATTTTTTCAAATTTCTAAACTCAAGACTTTCGGAAATCGAGGGGGGGGGGGGGACTACCGTGCAAAAGGAAAATTTACCCGTTAAATGTAAATAATTTGCAAACGGATCATTGTATCGGAACATCATCTTCGCACACACTCAATGTTTTTAAGAGACCTATCTAACGATAGGTACCCCACAAGATGGGGTCGGTGCAAAAAAATCATAAAGAAACGTTTAAGAATCAATAAAGAAATACACAAAGCCATACGTAGAGACCATACAAAATATAAGTACAAAATTAATAACAAAAACAATTGAACAACAGAGATCCAACGACTATTAGGCCTTTCGTCCATAGTAATTATGTCCATATGCATATCAACTTTAGAGATTGCAATACGTAATCGTCTAGCCTTTGTCGACTATGAAAAGGCATTCGACAGTATCGAATACTAGGCCGTGTTTAACTCTCTTTATCGTTGTCACGTAAACGCACGCTATGTGGATCTGCTAAGAGAAATCTATGGTTCGGCAACAGTGCTGGTGCGCCTACATACAAACACCAATCCCATACCTTTTAAAAGAGGGGTGCGACAAGGGGATACGATCTCACCCAAATTATTTACTGCCGCTCTAGAGGACATCATAAAAACCTTAGAATGGGACCCTACAGGTATTGGCATAGCGGTGCATATTTGTCGCACCTGCGTTTTGCTGACGATTTGGTACTATGTATTTGCAAAGACCCAGGATGATCTCCAAAATATGCTAATCCAACTGCACGATGCATCTCTTCAGGTGGGTCTGAGGATGAACATGTCGAAGACGAAGGTCATGGCTGGCGGCCCTGGTCTCTCAGACATTATCATATCTGTTAATGGTGAGAGACTAAAGATGGTCGAGAAATACACGTATCTTGGACATTGTTTATCTTTCGACAAAGATCGTCGTTCCAAGGAGATTGGTCGGCGGATACAATTGAGATGGGTGACATTTGGAAAGCTAGCCGATGTATTTAAATACAAAGAAATACCACAAAGCCTAAAACGCCTCTTCAACAAGTGTGTTCAAATAACGTATGGCACCGAGACATGGACTCTTACAAAAGGTTCCACATACAAGATTGCAGTTGCGCAGAGAGCGATGGAATGGTACGAGTCATGCTAGGCATCAAATTGCAAGATCGAGTTCGCAATGTTGAGATACAACGTCGAACGAAAGTTCACGACGTGGTCTCGAGCGTTGCGGCTCTAAAATGGAACTGGGCGGGACATTTGGCCAGAAGGAACGATGGAAGGTGGAGTAAGACTGTCACCGAGTGATACCCTAGAAACGATAAACGGAGCATAGGACGTCCGGCAGCTATTATAGATGGGTTGACGATGTCAGGCAGATTGCTGGGAGAAATTTGGATTGAGATGGTTCAGGATAGGGGATGATGGCGTAGACGAAAAGAGGCTTATACTCGGATGATGATGATTATATACAATATATTCAATACATTACTATTGAATATATTGTATAATGTTGCACCTATAGTGATTATCTAAAGATATCTAATAATACTGATAAACAGTACGAAAATTTTCCGTACTGCACATTTGTAATGTAAGCATCGTCTTGAAAGCAAAGCACAAAGAGTTCTATTGATAAACTAGCTTCCGCCCGCGGCTTCGCCCGCGTGGCCTAGTAACAATTAGCATATCTTTCTTCAGAAACAAATTCCGGTCCGGCACGGCCCGGTAGGTACGGTACGGTACCATCCGATCCGATCAGGTCCGGTCGGTCCGGTCCGATCCGGTCCGGTTCGGTCGGTCCGGTCCTTATAAGGACCCTACATGACAAATTTGGCATCTCTAGACCCAGCGGTTTGGGCTGTGCGTCCCCTCGCAACTTCGTATGCGTATATCTCGCTTTTCCGTGGGAATTTTGAAAAATCCTTTCTTAGTACATCCCTAAACGTCGTAAGGAACCTACATACCAAATTTGGAATCTCTAGACCCAGCGGTTTGGGCTGTGCGTCGATATACCCTCGCAACTTCGTTTGCGTATATCTCGGTTTCCCGTAGGAATTTTGAAAAATCCTTTCTTAGTACACCCCTAGTCGTCGTAAGGAACCTACAGTCCAAATTTGGAATCTCTAGACCTACCGGTTTGGGTTGTGCGTTGATATATAGTTAAGTCAGTCAGGACTTTGAATTTTATATATATAGATAAAAATTCTAGTAAATTCCTTTACACATTATTCAAGGCCTTTGGAGGGCCTTTGTATTTAAAGAATAGTAATAAAATGATAAGACGCTATAGAGGAAACCGAAACAGTATTATTGATAGAACAATGAATGACGTATCAACCGACTCTAGCCACTTCCGGCGACTTTACTTCCCTGCTAACAATACAATGACCAAAGTTTCGCGCATACATGAGTTTAGATAGGGTTCTTCTTCAACTTCGTGTTACTTTGTCTAACACTGGCTCTACATTCAAGAGAGGGGTATGGCACAGCGGATAACCCGTCGGGTCGGGGTAAGGACCTCCTCCTCAGTAGATCGTAGCCAAATAGCATTGGTCTCGGCCATGTTGTATTCCTACGTGCTACGGTGAGTAAGGTCTCCAGAGCTCCACTTTTTACAGGCTCGGCAACGCGCGAGTGATATGATAACTCCGGTATTGCTAGCGTCCATCGGCTACGGTGATTGCTTACCTTTAGACGGATCGTATGCTTGTTTGCCACCTTAGTGGTAAAAAAAGAACAGTGTTTTACAGGCTCTTTGTCCTACTTTGTCTATAAAATTCGCCGTAACTAAATTCGCCGAAACGTCGCTAGTAGTTTAAAAAAGCAGCGCCATGTTAGTAGCACATGTTTAATTTGTTCATATGTGACCCTGTGGAGAAATTAAAGTGTGAGTCAAAAATACTAACAAAAATAAAATACTAAAAATAATCACTGTGTAGGTGCATAGGTAAAATACTAAAATAAGTGTTGACTATAAATATTTTCGTTAATTGTAGTAGGGCAATGAGGGGGAATAGCGCTCACTGGGTAATGGCGCTCACCTCTGTCTGTAACTCTGTCATTGTCAAAATGGAAACGTAGCATACCAACACACACCACGTCGCTTGAAGTGCGAGGGGAGGGGGGCCTCTAAAAATTACCTAAGTACTTTGTATTATTCGACATAATGCAAGCAGACAGTCAGCACGAGCAAAGTAATCACTACGTGTCAGCACTGAGCAAGTAATCCCTCTCTAGTAGTCTATCACTCTCTTTCAATTTTTTAACGAGTTTTTTTCCTCCACCGCGCCTCCCGCGCCACTCCGAGTGCTACAGCATTCACTACGTACTCAGTGGACACCGTGACATTTTGCGCCACCGCGCACTCCCTCTTCCGGGGTGGCCACATTCGCCCATGTGACCCATCCCTTAAGGCCCCCCGCAGTGTCTTAGTTGGCGAGACCCAGTGTCTGCAGGGCCTCCGCGTTCCACCATACGGAGGTCGCTCCACCTCTTGTTTTTAAACGAGGTTGTCTCCTCGACCGCTCCACCCCCAGCACCAGTACTAGGGGGAGCGGATTTGTCCGCATCCCACGCACTCGAAGGCTGGAACACGGGGAGCAGACCCATCGTGGCGGGAATTTGGCCGTCGGAAAGTAATTCCAGAGTTGGCTCCAGAAACTAAGGAATTACTCGCCGACGTTACCAGGGTGGATCGCGTGGAGGTATCCCAACTCCCTACCCCCGATGTTGTTAAGACCTAAACCAACATTAAAAATCCAGATTTGCAATTTCGAAAGTGCTGTGCGAGCGGCGGTATGCCCAAAAAAAACAAGAAATTTTCGTTTTTTTTTAGTTTTTTTCTGAATATCTGGTGTGAAGGCAGGGTCTGACCGGTATAGTTGCTATGAATACTTTTAAGTAGACTAAATTTGCTACAATATGAGACTTGGGCGAGCTCTATACAGCCTTTGGTTCCCAAGATACAGTATAATTTTTCGGTATGTTCACTTTATTCTCTGAAAAATGAAGTTACTAAAGTTAAAGTCAATTTAATTAGCTTTCATTTGATACCAAACTGGTACCTATAGGCACAGTCGCGTAGCTAGGTAACCAAGGGCCCTGGGGCAAATCAAAAAATGGGGCCTTACTGCTATCTAAACAGATTCTAGGAATCCCCGGCAAACATTTTATCGCCGCTAGTGTTACTACATTTAGCGGTGGAGGGAGACCAAGAACGATCTCGCGCGCGGGCCTGAATTAATGCACTCACTGAAGGTGACCTGCATTTTTTAGGGTTCCGTAGGAAACTACATCGGGCTCGAAACTATATCGCCATAGCTAAAAGATGGAGATCATGTGTTTCTAATACAAAAACTTATCCAGGGACTGACTGCGGGAGCGATCACAAACTACTGGTGGCACAAAATGCTGCAAAAGAAATATCTTCAGAACTCAAAGGAGACTAAAACCAGGAGAACTAACTACCTTTGAGCAACATTTCAATGATGGATTCTCAGAACTAACAATTAAACATAAGGGAGACATAGAAACCAATTGGAACAACTTCAAGAACCTCGTTATTGCAACTCGCAGGAAATCACAAAATAATAACGAAGAAGGTGATAAGAAAGTATGGATGACGGACGAAACATGGGAGGTCATCAAGGAACGGAAGAAATTACTAATGACACCGACAGCTCTCAATATAAGTTGCTTTCGGCGAGAATTCAAAGGCTATGTCGTCGGGACAAAAACGAGCACATCAACTCAATCTGCCGGGACATTGAAGACCACGCCCAAAACATCCACACAAGGGATCTCTTCTTAAAGGTGAAATATATCACAAGAGAGTTCAAGTTACTAAACCAAAAAAGTTGGGCTGTACAAGATGACGCGGGCAATGTGATAACGGAAATAGACAGGGTTATCGAGGAATGGCGAACATATTGTGAAACGCTGTACAAGGACGAACGGACACCTTCAGTTGAAGATTCTTGCTCATCCGATAAAGGCATAGAGGAACTGGAACCAGACATTCTGGAATCCGAGGTCAGGCGTGCTATCAACAAGTTAAAACACAATAAATCTGCCGGATGTGACACAATTTTCGCAGAAGAACTAAAGCACACAGGACCGAATGGAATTCGTTTTATACATGACCTATGCAGTGAGATATGGAGATCGGGGAAGTGGATCAACGACTGGAAGAGATCCACCGTCATACCTCTACACAAAAAGGGGTCAACGAAGGTTTGTGGGAACTACCGTACAGTGGCGCTCATATCACATGCGAGTAAAATACTACTCTATATCATCAATGACAGACTGAAGTTATACCTGCAGTGGCAAATCCCAAAGGAACAGGCTGGTTTCGTGAAGGGTCGGGGCACCAAGGAACAAATTGCAAACATAAAGCAAATTATTGAAAAAAGCCGAGAGTTCAATCGACCATTGCTGATGTGTTTCATCGACTACTCTAAGGCATTTGACTGTGTCAGATGAAGTTGTTTGTGGCGTATCTTAAGGGAGATGGGTGTCCCCGAGCACTTGGTACTCCTTATTATGCGTTTGTATGAGAACGGAGAAACATTAGTCTGGGTAAACGACTGTCTTTCAAACCCATTCAAACCACAAAAAGGTGTACGACAGGGTTGCATATTATCACCAATGCTATTCAACATCTACGGAGAGTAACCCACATAAAGAAATTAGGGGAATTCCCTGGGTAAAACTTTCGAATTCCTCTAAACTGAGTTGTCATGATTGAAGTAGGGTTGCATGCAACCTGTCATATTTATTTTGAAAATGGAAGAAATTTCCAAAGTTCAATTCGGACGAGATTTCTGGTAAGAACCCCCTGAGCTTGAGAGCCCCGGGGCACTGCCCCGCCTAGCCCCTTAGTAGCTACGCCACTGTGTAGGCAGTAGGTATTAATTTATAATAGCCGCTGAGTCTACTGTAGGCTATTATAAATTAATAATAAACCGGGAATTAACGCGATCATACCTTGATATCGCCTAACGTTTCGACCAAGGTTGCACAGGCCGTGGTCACAGGCAAACTGGCAACTGCACACGTCATGTCTCCATATCCGAGGGGGAAACTTCTTCCACCCTCAAATTATTGTTAGTCCACCCACTTTTGCACACAATACTCACAGTGTCCACATTCCGATCCCTAACCGACTGCGACAAAGTAAAGGGAGATTTTGTCTTTGCCGCTACTGGATTCCACGCAGATGATAGCTTAAAACCATCCTCTCGATTAAAATTGATTGGATGTTTTTTAATTTCAATGGCTTCCCGAACAACTCGCGAGTAATAATGGCAATCGGTGTGTAGTCCCTGCGTCTGGTGAAATTCCAACTAGTGGTTTGTGCCAGCTTCAAGCAGATGTTCTGCTATTGCCGATTTGGTGGTCTGCAGGTTCTTCTCCTCACCCTCTCAGCAATAGTGTGTTTTGTCTGGTCTATGTATGAGCTTCCACAACTGCAGTCGATTTTATAGACACCAGGCATCTGTAATGGCAACCTATCTTTCGGCGTACCCACCATGTAACCTACTTTTACAGCTGTTGTGTAAATCGTCGGGACGGAGTAGTTCCTGAGTATGGCCCCAATCTTGTCCGTCACCCCTCTGACGTATGGCATGTAGGCTGGCTGTCTGTTTACCTCCGGATGTTTGCGCCGTCGTCTAGGTAGTTCCGTCTTTCGAGCCACCGCATGGCCATTGCTTCTCAGTACCTCCTGGATGTGGTGCAACTCCAGCACCAAGTGCTCAGGGTCACACAAGTCGAAAGCTCTGCTCTTCAGTGAAGTTACAACGGCCTGCAAATGACGCGGGTGGTGGTGCGATGTACCATGCAAGTATCTATCTGTATGCGTGGGCTTGCGGAACACACTGTGTGATAAGGACTCATTAGCGGTTCTCTCAAAAATGGCAGATAACCAAAAACAGTTCTAAGTGGATTTTGGGGGATAATGCAACTAAGGCTAATGCTTCCGGGCAGCGGCTTGGGAAAACCGCCGCCCATTGGAACGGAAGTCCCTGAGTGTTGCGGCGCGCCTAGTCTTGTGCGCGCCGCCAACCGTGCCGTAGCCCAACAAGTGGGTCTTCGGACAACCCCCGGCGGGGTCACGGAGGTATCTTAGTTCCCGTGACCCAGCTCATCTAGGCGGATGTGATGGCAGTCAGTCAGGTTTTTAGTCGGTATACCCAAGTGGCATTAAAGGGGGAGCCCGACAGACCCCCGTCGCTTCCCCAGCGAGCGGCGGGACATGCAGTAATGCATTTTCCTGACTATAAACAAAAAAACTGGGGTGGCAAGTAGCTCGAGTCGTACGTAGCATAAAGAGAATCATACGCCCTATAAATGCGTAAATGGTACTTACTCAATGTTATTCATGATGGTTTCAATTATACATATTGTCAGGGGTACAGAGCCCAACATAGGCTACTTTTTATCCCGTGAAAGTATGTCATTTCAATGGGAAAATATTTTTCTACTATAGATGGCGCTGCAATTGCGATGTCGGCCAACAGACGGTGCCACAAGTCGTGCTATGGGTTGTTTTGTTGTCAAACGAGATCTGTCATAAAATAACCTCGAGCGAAGCCGCGGGGAAAAGCTAGTAAATAATTTTAAAAATACACCATGTTTTCCATAAGTGAATATCATTTCCCCTTCTTCCCCTAACATAATAAACCTATAAAAAGTTTGATAGAAGCAATTTACATATTTACTATTAATTTATTCGTTAATAATCGTATTAAAAGTTTGGAAAAAGCCATTTACATATTTATTATAAATTTAATTACTTTCTAGATAATAATATGAATCATATTATAATAATTATTATAAATGAAAAAGTGAGTTGGTTTGTTTGTTATTCCTTCACGGCTTGACTAATCAGCCAAACATTATGAAAATTTGTATATGTTACAGCCAAAGTGATTAAAGTGCTATTATACATAATGACTGGTCATTATATATAATTACCAAATTGTCTAGACAATGTGATAAATTAATCACTTTGTCCGGAAATTATACATAACTGCGGGTCAAAGTTAGCCAAAGTAATAAGACGCGGAATCGTAAGAAAAATTCGCGCCTCACTCGTTCACTCTGTTGGTATTCAGACAGACATTGGTGGGTTAGGTCAGGGTTACCTTGTGATGAGGTGGGGAGTTGGGATACCTCCACGAGGTCCACCCTGGTAACGTCGGCGAGTAATTCCTTAGTTTCTGGAGCCAACTCTCGAATTTCTTGCCCACGGCCAAATTCCCGCCGCTATGGATCTGCTCCCCATGCTCCTGTCTTCGAGTGCGTGGGATGCGGACAAATCCGCTCCCCCTAGCATCCGTACTGGTGCTGGTGGTGGAGCGGTCGAGGATACAACCTCGTTAAAAAACAAGAGGTGGAGCCGGTCGAGCCAAGCCCGGCCGGGCCGGCTGTATGATGAGCGGTGGTGGACTCATTGGCTCACTGACCCTACCCAAAAGCGTCTTCGCCCCGACTGGTATCCGGGCTTACTCCACCCGTTGATACCGGGGGCGACCTCCGTATGATGGAACGCGGAGGCCCGTAGATACTGGGTCTCTCCAACCCAGATACTGCGGGGGGCGTTAAGGGTTGGGTCACATGGGCGAATGTGGCCACCCCGAAAGAGGGAGTGCGCGGTGGCGCAAAGTGTCACAGTGTCCACTGAGTACGTAGAGAATGCTGTGGCACTCGAAGTGGCGCGGGAGGCGCGCTGGAGGAATAAAACCTCGTTAAAAAATTGAAAGAGGGCCAGCGGTCGCACGTTGTTGCGACCGCAACCGAAAGATGGAGGGGACCCTTGCCCAGCCGAGACGGCGAGCCGGGGAAGGCCCGTCGTCATGAGGGGGCAATGGTCCACGGTGTCGGCAGTGCACCTGGATGCGGTGTGCTGCTGACGGGGCGTTCCGGGGAGAGCGGGTCCGGCCAGTTTAACTTTGGCCGGACGTCCCTTCCGTGGTCGCAGATGTATCACAGTACCCGTGGCACTTAGGGGGCGAGTGGCATCCCGTCAGTTTTTTTGTGGTGAGTCCCACAGTCCCCACCGCATATACCCCGGGCGGTGGGGCTGCTGCAAACCATTTTTCTGACGATAATTTAAAAAAAACGAACGACTTCTTACGATTCCGCGTTTTATTACTTTGGCTATATGTAACATATATATGGTCAGGGGTACAGAGCCCAACATAGGTTACTTTTTATCCCGTGGAAGTATGTCATTCCAATGGGTAACCATATTTTCTACTATAGAGGGCGCTGTATAGGATGGGCTATCGGCCAATGGCGCTACAAGTCGCGCTATGGGTTTTGTTGTCAAACGAGATCTATGTCATAAAATTAAGCGCGGGCGAAGCCGCGGGGAAGAGCTAGTAGACAATATTATTGAAGCGTCAACTGTGACAATCATTCGTTCATTTTAGTGATGCTCCTTTAAATAAAATTAACTCAATATCCGAAATTATATCCGAAACTACAAACAAACATAAAATTCCAAATAATTTCGGATTAGACGGAATTGATGATATAATATGAGGTGTCCACCTTGCTACCTACTCTTGCCTACAAAGGTGCAATGCTTAAAAAGTTTACAGTTTTATTATGATAATATACCTACCTACATAAGTAGACACTTTTATCGATGCGTACATTTAGCAAATTTTAATACCCAATTAACAAACAGCCAGTTTCTGAAACATATTTTAATTCCAGTTAAGTCTCAGAATCTTTATTCAAATTCTATTACCTACTTATGCATTTGCAGTAACTCAAGCTATCGAGTATAAGTGACAGCCACAATCCACAATATAACGTGTCATTAACTTTATGAACGGTTTTGAGCAATTCTCCGATAATAAAAGTAAGTAATTTAATATTTTTCGTGTATCCGTATCCATTCCATATATCCGAAAATCCACTCAAAATATATTTTATCAAACAACTCAGCTTAGGACAATGACCTTGGCGCTTCAATTCAGAATATTCAGATAACTCGGCGGAATATAATAGGTGACACCACTTGTCGAGAAACCAGCGTGCCAAAAACTTCAAATAAAAAAGTACCTACCTAAACAAAATGTCAGTGAAGCGTTGCCTGACCGTCTGTAAAACTTTTCCTGCTGCTGGTTTAGAAGTGTTTAGAAACAGGTAAAAATTAAATTAGGTACATAATATCTGGGCGTCAAAAATAAGTAGTACAGTTTTAAAATTGCAATTACTCTTAAACTATAGAAGTTAGAGTTTTGAATTAAAAGTCATTTTATAGCAAATTTAACAAAGTTTTCTAAAAATAATACTTTATTTAGCATTAGTAAAGTTTTACACTGAAAATTAGGAAAAAACTAAAAAGCTAACCATTTTGAAGGAACTATCAAGAACTTAATTTTTACGTTTTGGGCCTTGTTCCCACTTTAGTAACTTGTGTTGCCGCCTCGGGCTCTGATGACAGCTTGGAGCCGGTTTGGCATGCTGAACACTAAGTTTCGGAGGCGGTGTTGGGGAATATTCACCCATTCTTCTATCCGGGCCTGTTTTAGAGCCCTGAGGGTGGCGGGGGGTGGTCTGCGTCTTCTGACTAGCCTCCCAAGCTCATCCCAGGCGTGTTCAATCGGGTTAAGATCTGGGCTTCTTGATGGCCAAGCCATCAAGCTGATGCCAACCTCCTGAATGTACTCTTGTACGAGATGAGCGGTGTGTGGCCGGGCGTTATCATGCATTAGTATAGCTCCATCACCCATATTTGCTAAATATGGCCCTGCATACTCGTTAAGGATCTCTAATGCATATCTTTCACCAGTCAGAGTGCCATTTTCTATGACCACTAGCTCTGTGCGACCCTCTGAAGAGATGCCAGCCCATACGTGTACAGAGCCCCCGCCGTATTGAACTCTTTCCGAGATGCAACCTTGAATGTATCGCTCACCAGGTCGCCTGTATACTCTCCGCCTTCCATCGGAAGTGAATAAAGAAAACCGAGAATCATCTGTGAACAAAACTCTTGTCCATTCTTCTTCGCCCCATTGTACGTGTTGACGCGCGTAGCGTAGTCTTACTACTCGATGCCCTGTCTCAAGTTTGGGGCCATTTGCTGGCCTGTACGACTTCAGGTTGGCTTCAGCAAGTCTTCTCCTCACTGTACTCTCACTAACGTAGTCTCTTCGGGTCTGAAGAAGCTGTTGCTGGACCTCAACTGCATTAAGGTGACGATTTCTTAACACAGTAGAGACAATTAAGCGGTCTTCTCGGGTACTAGTGCACCTGGGTCTGCCATTACTTGGTCTCCTTAGATGGTTTCCAGTCTCTTCGTATCTTCGCTTTACTTGCTGGATCGTTCTTAGAGTTACACCCACCGTTCTTGCAGTACGACGCATACTGATGCCTACTTCGAGAAAAGTTATGATTCTTGCACATTCTTCTGGTGAAAGAGGCATGATTAGTAAAGTTTACTCGCTGAAGACACATTTGCTTTTGAATTGCAATTGATTTATCAGCAATAAAGAAAACAATAAAAAACAAAAGTACAAGCCAACAGTTTAAAAAAATAGTGTTTTTATTTATTAAGTTTTTTTCAGTCAATCTTTAAAAAATGATATTATGCATGAAGTTTTTATTAAATGAAATTAAATTGTCTTTTAACTTTTTTTTATTTCAAAGGTCTAGCTTCTGCAGTTTAAAACTGTACTACTTATTTTTGACGCCCAGTGTAGATAGTTTTGAACTTGCCCGACGTAAAAATTAATAATTTATTCGTAATAAAGTGAATAACCTTAATGTTTTACACCGCTTACATAAATACAGATTAGGTATTCAATTAATTTAAAAAAATGCATTTTCTGTTTTCTAAAATGAATAACTGCATTAAGACACAGATTACCTACATAGAGTTACTTCAAAAACAGTGTTTTTTTTTTTTGTTATTATATCATACATATATCATACATAATCAGCTGTTGGCTGACTGTTTTGGCACAGATTTTACAGATTACCTACTGTTTTGGTTTTGTTAATGTATGATTCATCCCCTCCATAATATCACATTTTCATTCCAATGAAATAAAATAAAAACTTAAGTCATTCATTCATCCTGGTATTTTCCTAAGCTAAGGCGACTCCCTCCCTGACCCAAAGGCCAAATCAAAATATTTTAAAATTAGGTACCTAATATTTATCTATAATCTTATCCGCTATATTGTATTGGAAAATACCCAGAGATAGGTACCATTTTGTTGTGCATTGTGCAATTTGCCAATTTGTGCTCGCTCTCTCTCCTCTATTTTATTTTTATAACAATTTCAATGATGCCATGCTATGCCTGCCTGCCACTCTGTGCTGCCACTCAATGCCAACTCATTCATTCATTGACATTGATTTGATTGTTCATTCATTTTACTATGAATTTTACGATGCGATGGAATGGATATGGATGACCGGCACAGATGACCGGCAATACCGGCATTGACCCCATTGACCGGACAACCGGACTCATTCATCGTGCAGTGCAATCATCTTTCAAATTAATTAATTGAATTGAAATTCAATTCAAATTATGTGTAGAGGAGAGCATAGATTAAAATTATAATAAATTGGTAATTATACTGAAATTGTATTGTATTCGTAGGAATGAAAGTGTTTTTTTAAATAGGTAAGTAAGGAGATTAAAAAATATTAAAAGTAGTTTGTCTAAACCAATGAATAAGATAACCTTAAATTTTAGTTTATTTTAATTTGTTCCCTGAATTTGATAATAAACTATATTCTATATTCATTACCTAGGTACCTATATATTTAGAGTTTTCGTTACTATAACCAGGGCTAAGGTCTGCCTATTTAATTTTTTTTATATAAAATTTCAATAAACTTTAATGAACGTAAATCTAATTAAATTCAAAACGGTTCTAGCCCCAAGATAGAAGTAACAGTTCTACCAACCTTAGACCACGAACCTGGTTTTTGGGATACCGTGAACAAGAATCTACCTGGAGTTGATGCCATAATATGGAACACCAAACATCGCTTGGCTGGAAATGTATTGGACTTGGCGGGTTAGAATTCTTTACATACCTAAGTACTTATAAGTTTTTGTTTTAATTTAATAGAATGTATGATAAAGTGTTCCAAAACTAAATATCTACCTATGTACTTACTAAAAGTTTTACTAGTTTAACAAAAAAAAAACCTTCCTAGATAAGTTACTTTTTTAAAATTTCATAGAATGTATTCAAAGGGTTTCAAAACTGAACAACCTACAAATTTTAGTAGATTTTTTTTTTATCCCGCTGCAGGGCAAAGGTCTCCCCCCAACTTCTCCAAATTTCTCTTAATTGGGCCTTTTCTGGCCAATCCTTCAAGTAAGCGTCGATTTCATCCCGCCATCTATCGCATTTTTGGTCTTCCGCGACGACGTTTAGAGGATTGTTAATGTTGAGTTATACCAAATACTATAGAAGACCAATACGCACAGCTTCGGAAGAATTCGGGCAAGACGCGACACTAGCGCCCCTACGGCATGAGGGCGGTATGAGGTGAACGATTTCAAAACTTTTGTGCGTTTTGTATGCAAAATGTTATAACGCCCCTGCTGTATATCATATTTACATGTGGGTACTTTGGTTTTCTGCCGCCTACCGGCAGACACAAATAAATGTCAGTCTCGAATTACGTGTGTTTCATTCGCCGTCCTTATTTAGTATTTCCCAGTATATACCATTTGGCGACGAGTCCTAGTAACAAATTTGGGTGTATAACGTGTGTGTAAAAGGGAAATATCATGGGGGACGATAAAAAACCTGACCTTAGTGCTTTAAAAGAGTTTAAAATGAATGTCGACGTCTGGTCGACCTACATCAGCAGATTGAAGGCGTGGTTCGCGATACAAGATGTAAAAGTTGCTGATTTTTCGAAATACTTGGTTGCGGTAGTGGGCACCGAGCCTTTAGATTTAATTATAGACTTGTGCTACCCGGACACACCCGAAAACGTTAGTTTTGATAAAATCGTAACCTTAGTGGAAGAACACCTGTCACCAAAAAGGTCAATAATCGCTGAAAGAATGATCTTTAGAGCATGTAAACAAGGTGAAGGTCAAACTATAAGCGAGTACCTCGTGCAATTAAAGAAACTTAGCAAGCATTGCAAGTTTGCAAATAGCAGCATTTTAAAGGAAAACTTGCGGGACCAATTTGTTTACGGATTACAAAGCGAGCGCATTCGACAGCGAATGCTCACGGAGGACGACGAGCTCACGTTTAAACGCGCCACGGAATTGGCGTTGTCGCTGGAGGCGGCCGTTCGAGACTCCAAGCCGGCGGGGCTGGCGCAGCAGCCGGCAACCGCGGCCGGCAACCGCGGCGAGGCGGAGACCGTGTTCGCGGTCAGCGGCGGCGGCGGCGCCCCGCGGCGGCGCGACGGCGCGCGGGCTCGAGGCTCGCGCCACAGGCCTCAGCGTCGAGGCTACGGCGACTACGGCCGAGGAGGGTCAACGTCGTTAGTGGGGCAGTGCTATCGTTGTGGCGGACGGCACCCGGAGCAGCAGTGTTCGTTTAAAAATAGTGAGTGTTACGTATGCGGTGATGTGGGCCATATAGCCAAAATGTGTCGTTTTAGGAAAGACCCTAAGAGAGTGCATCGCGTCACCACCGAGGGGACTGATGGTTCTGACTCTGAGGACGAGCACCTACAAGTTTATCAGCTGAGTGATGACGATGCCGAACCGGACGTTAAGTGGATGGTTAAGGTACACGTGAATAATATCTCATTAATGATGGAAGGAGACACGGGCTCCGCTATTAGTGTTATATCGTATGGTACGTATAAAGAACATTTTGGTAACTGTAAACTATACTCACACGGGTCGAATTTAACAATGTACAGTGGTCAAAAGGTGAAACCGAAAGGTAAAATTATTTGTACGGTACAATTAGGTAATCAAACGGTAAATGGTTTAAAACTAGTCGTCTTTGATAATTATTCTAGTCCACCGTTGCTAGGCCGTAATTGGTTGAGGGCTTTCGGTATAAAATTTCCGGACATAGATGATAGTAACGACAGTAATGTTAACTCGATAAACGTTAAACCTAGTAGTGAGGATGTCTGTACCAAACTAATGAAATTATTTCCTAACGTTTTTGCAGACGGTATTGGTACTTTTAACAAAACTAAATTAAAATTAGACATAAACAGCGATGCAACGGCCGTATGGCGGCGGCCCCGGCCCGTGCCGATCGCGCTCCGGCCCGCCGTGGAGGCGGAGCTGGCGCGGCTGCAGCGCGAGGGCATCATCTCGCCCGTGGAGTGGAGTGACTGGGGGACGCCCGTGGTTCCGGTCGTCAAGAAAAATGGGGACGTTCGGCTCTGTGGAGACTTTAAAACGACAGTTAACCCGGTTTTAATCGATGATAAGTACCCCATTCCGCGGATTGATGACATATTTTCATCACTCCAGGGCGGGAAATATTTTAGCAAAATCGACCTTAGTCAAGCCTATCTGCAAATTGAATTAGATGAAGACGCGCGTAAATTATGTACTATAGTCACGTTACACGGGATGTTTTGTTATAATAGATTACCGTTCGGTATCAAATGTGCCCCAAACAAGTTTCAGAGAATAATGGATAAATTATTTAGAATGCGTTATGTGACCTGTTATTTAGATGATTTGAACGTCACGGGCGTAGACTTCCAAGATCACTGGCAACGATTGTTAAAAGTTTTTAGTATTCTGTCAGAATGCGGTTTGCGTGTTGCTTCAAATAAGTGTAGTTTTTTTCAAACGTCCGTGTCGTATCTCGGGTACATTATTGACGCCGACGGGTTACATACGGAAGTGAGTAAAGTAGATGCAGTTAATAATACACCCGTGCCCACTAACGTAAAAGAATTAAAAGCTTTTCTAGGCCTAGTGAATTACTACGGTAAATTTTTAAGAAACCTAAGTGACGTATTGAGCCCACTATACGAGTTATTAAAAACGGAGAATGAGTTTGTATGGAGCGCGGCGTGTGACGCGGCTTTTAAAAAAGTAAAACGGTTGCTGGCGAAAGCTCCCGTGCTCGCGCACTTTGACGACGCACGGCCGACGTCGGTGACGTGTGACGCGGCGCCGGGCGGCGTCGCCGCCGTGCTGGCGCAGCGTGGCCCCGACGGCCGCGAGCACGCCGTGCTGCACGCATCGCGCACGCTCAACGCCGCCGAAAAGAATTATGCGCAGATTTGTCGAGAGGGATTAGCGGTTATTTTTGGGGTAACCAAGTTTCATGACTATATTTTTGGCAGGAAATTTACTCTGGTCACGGATTGTAAACCGTTGGCATCAATATTTAGCGAAAAGAAGGGGATACCGCTCATGGCAGCGAGCCGACTCCAAAGATGGGCGGTAATATTAGGCGCGTATAATTATGAAGTGAAATGTATTGGTACACAACATAATTGTTTAGCGGATAGTTTGTCTAGGATACCTGTTCCCGATAACAATGTTAGTTCACGTGTCGACACGTACCCACATGTAAATATGATATACAGCAGCCCCTAGCGGCATGAGGTGAACGGAGGTTTTTTGTATGCAAAATGTTATAGCGCCCCTAGCGGAATGAGGTGAACGGAGGTTGCCAAGTCATTGTATGAGAAACGTCAAGAGCTGTGCGTATTAGTCTTCTATAGTATTTGGTTATACCAAATACTATACTATACAAATATAGTGTCGCGTCTTGCCCGAATTCTTCCGAAGCTGTGGGTATTACTCGTCTATAGTATTTGGTTATACCTACCTATGTATAAATAAAAAATATATATCGTTATGTTGCCAGTATGTTTTCTTTTCTATGCAGCCAGTATCAATTTTAGTGTTTAGCAGACTTTTATTTTTATTAAAAATAATTCTTTTTAAATTATTTATTTGATGAGTGATGTTTAGGTGTTTAGCAGACTTTTTATTAAATTAAAAATAAATTATTTTTATTAATTATTGGATGAGTGTTGGTCTGTCTGTAGTGTTGGGTCCCTGCTGATGATACAATAAATAAGCTTGGATAATAACAAGCTTAACCATATAATATAATAAGATAGTTATTATTGATTTTTGTTTTATATTATTCAAAGAATCCAATATTTTATTCAGAGATTAGGTGTACCTCACAGATTTGAATATACCCACCTGCTCTTGTACTTATTATAAGTACATTATACATTTTCAACATGAATTTAATTATAGACGAGCAGCATTATGCTGATGTGTCTATGTCACAGTGTTGAAAAAGTTCACTAGATAAGATAGTCACTTCACTAAGTTCCATGTAAATTAATTTCATTTATAACTGTGCTATTATATTTATTTAGTTTATGGTGTTGCTCTTAAGCCAATTGTCCAACCGGTTTTTAAACGCATTCACTGACACAGCTGACACCACGTCATCAGGTAGCCTATTCCATGCCTGTACGATTCTGTTACTGAGAAAGTGATACCCCAAGTTTGTGTTTGTAACAGTGCGACGTAATTGTATATTGTGTCTTCGTGATGAATGCGTGTCTACGTCTTTCGTGATAAAAATCTTATGAAGGTCTGGGAGGTTGTACTTATATGTAAGAATCTTATAGGTTTCTATCAGGTCTCCGCGAAGTCGCCTCTCCTTGAGGGTGGTCAGCCTTAAGACTCTTAGTCTTTCCTCGTAGGGTTTCCGACGTAAGCTGTATGGGATCTTGGTGGCCTTTCTCTGCACACTCTCGAGCAGGTCAATATCTTTGACAAAGTATGGGTTCCAAATTTGGAATCCATACTCGAGCAATGGTCTTACATAATATCGCTGCTTATAAACTAAAGTGCCACAACTCGAAATTTTGGTTTTTTCAGGAGAGCGTTTTAAAATTTTAATTTCGTTTTTTTTGCTTTTTTGGTACTCATACTTACAATTATTTTGTGTAATTTTATATCATTCGATGCGTATTTTAAATTCCTATAACTTGTTTATTTTAATATTGTGCTAACTAGAACCCAACGACGACTAGCAGCACATAAGTCCCTTTAGTTTATAAAAAATATCTAGTAAAAATGTTAATATTTTGATTAAAAGGCCACAAGTCGAAAAAATAATATGTTTTATTAAAAAAAAATAGTCGCAACCTTATTGGATAGTAACACACTCATAACTAAAAAATAGAACATAAAAAGCCTCTTCTCTTCGCTAGGCAAAATTTAAAAAATAATAATAAAATATTAACTTTTATTACAAAACAAGTGTTTTGGCACCATAAAAATTAGGATATAAATAAAAATAAACACTTCTAAAACCTCATCAGGCGCAATTCCCAACAATGCTTAAAATTCTTCGTGTTCTGCTGTCCATTCTGCAAAAGTAAATCAATTCATATAACATTAATATGCCGGCGAAGTTGACAGATAAAGACAGGACAAGAATCGAGAGACAAGATTGCATAGGTGTGGGATCTAAAAAAGAGAGAAGAGTGAATTGAAGTGAAGAAGCCGGGAGGGACGTTCGAAGTTAATAAATACTTACACGTTTTAGCGTGTGATCTTATGAAAAGTGCCATACTAATAATAATATACCTAGTTAAAAGCTAAGTGTCCCCTACAAAGAAAACTGCACAAGTTAACATGCGCAACATAATATATTATGGTAAATCTGTTATTATATTGCACAAAATAACATTATTAATTAATTTTGAAACGACCCCGAGTGCTCTAACCACGTGGTTAGAGCACTCGGCCGGATATCGAGGGGTCGTGGGTTCGAATCCCACCTGGGGGGAGGAGGTGAAATTTTTCTTTCAAAAAATCAATTTCAAAATATGAATGGCTAGTTGTCTAACAACTATAAATAAAAATCATAAATTATTCATAACAATCATAAAAAATAAATAAAGTATTCCATCACCAAACAGAAATTTCAAAATTAAAGCATTTTGTCTTTAAAGAAAACATCCCAAACACAACGAATGTTTAGAGCAAAACAGACGTTTCACAAAAACAATTTCTAAGCTTATAATAAAAAACAACATAATTAGGGATTTTTATTTGCTACACGGCCATTTTTCAAAACATGGCACTTTTGTATTAAAAATAATTGTGTTCACTTACATTTTTTTATGTGCGAAATAAACGCAATCCGAAATGTGGCCCTGATGCTTATAAAATTCACTCACGTGACAGTAAATTTTTCGCGATATGGCCCTTTAGCACAAAACAGACGTGCGCTCGCGCCAATTTTTGGGTTGCAACTGAAAATATGGCCGCTTTGCTCTGAACTTACCCGCCAATGTCCCAAAATGCCAAACGGACGTTTTCGTAAATATGTGATTTATAAACCGATTTTGACAAGTGTCTTCGTGAAACATAAAAACTATGGTGATTTTGACCACATTTTTGAAATAAAAGTCATTTTCGATATTTTTGTTTTGTGGCACTTTAGTTTATAAGCAGCGATATATGTTTTGTAGATCTTAACAAATACGTCTTCAGTGATGTGATAAAACGATCTCCGTATGACATACAAGAATGAGTTGGCTCTTTTAACAATACCATTGATATGCTCTGCCCATTTCAGATTTTTTGTAATAATTACACCAAGATCTTTCTGAGAGTCAACTGAGGGTATCATTGTGCCATCAATACTGTAGGATGCTAATGGATTATTAGTGCCTAGGTGCAACACAGAACATTTTGCCACATTTAGCTTCACCACCCATTGCTTGGTCCACTCCTGTAGCCTGTCCAGGTCCATTTGTAATTTCTGTGTTTGTGTCACTGGATTACCAAAGAATTTACCATCATCTGCAAAGAAGCAGGACTGAGACTCGACTAGAGCACATCCATTGGATTACCACTGTCCACTTCCTTTGTCCAAGCATGTACACATGACAGCAAATTGGTTATCGTAGATCTTTTTTCCACAAATCCATGCTGCTGGACCGCAATTACATTTTCCCCGTTTAGAAATTTCTTCACCTGGTTACAGACAAGTCTCTCCATAACTTTACCCACAATACTAGTAAGGCTTATAGGTCTATACTTAGCGGGATCCTTTTTATCACCATTTTTATACACTGGGGTTACTATAGCATGTTTCCAATCAACTGGTAGGCATCCGGTTTCAAAGGAGATCCTCATCAACTCGGTAAGTATAGGAACAAGAGTCTTTGAGCATTTCTTCAGGATAATACCAGGTATGTCATCATGTCCAGAGGCTGACGAAACGTTTATGTTTTGTAGGGCTTTAAGGACTTCTTCATATGTAAATGTTATGTCACACAAGGAGTTATCAACCCGAGCTATTTTGTTCACCCGAAGACCACTTGTCACATCTGGTTCTTGAGAATAAGCTTTCTGGAACTCCAAGGCAAATGCTTCCGATATATCATCGGGATTTGTGACTAAATCACCATGATGATTCCTTACAGCTGGTGGAATGCTCACTTTGGATGTCACACATCTACGTAGATGTGAGTAGAAAAGCTTGTCACCCTTTTCAAGAATATTGGCCTCGTAAAGTCTTCTAAGTTTTCTGCATTCAGTCACACACTTGTTATTTGCGGCTCTATAATTCATATAATCATCACTGTCCCGAGTCAACATGTATTCATTCCACAATACTTTCTTTTCTAATATCAGTTTTACAATATCATCATTAATCCAGGGTTTATTTTTTCTAGTTGTCCTTACTTTTCTCAACGGAGCATGTTTATCAGTGTTTACATCTATTAGGCCTCTGAGTTCGCTCCATAATGATTCTGCTTCAGTGGTGGGTTGAATGGTTTCAAGGGCACTCTTCAGATCGGCGTTATATTTGTCGAAGTCAATATGATGGTAAAATCGTTTATGTTTTGTCATGTTCAGTGGTTGATGTATGAGACATTGAATTTTAAATTCCAATACACAGTGGTCGCTCTTCCCTATGGGGGACTATGTTGTAATCCAGTAATTAAGCACTCGTCATTAGTCATAACAAGATCAAGTAGTGAGGGTGCATTACCTGAGCGGAAGCGGGTAGGATCAATAACAAGTTGGTAAAGGTTGCTCTCCAAGAACATCGTCCTGAATAAGTCTTCTGGTCCAGAGAGTTTTTGTTCTGTAGCTAGAGGCCAGGAGATATTAGGGTAGTTGAGGTCTCCTGCTGCAATTATGGTGTTGCTCTCAGAGGCAGCAATCAAGTTGGTTAGCAAGATGGTATCCCGTGGTTTCCAGACATTAATGTCTTTATAGTCAGGTCGATAAAGACCTACAACTAAAAAGTGGTGCAAGCCATACTGCACATCTAAGTATAGAGCCTCAGTTTGGTCACTCATATATTGTTTGTTTTTCCTCGCTATGACTGGAATACCTTTCACATAGTCTCTTACATAGATAGCAACTCCACCTCCTCTCGCCTTACCTCCCTCTCCCTTTGGCCTATGTCTAGAGTCCAGCCTGTGTATTGTGTAATTTGGTATATTAAATGTACTATTCCTGTCCCTACTGTTTAACCAAGTTTCAGTAACGATTATAATAGATGGTTTGTGGTTATTCACATATAACATAAACAAGTCGAATTTTGGTGTCATTGAGCATAGATTTGTGTACATAAATGTCAGATCAGAGTATGGGTTCCTGCTATTTATTAGTTTTTTTGTTTGACAATTTTCGGCATGCCTTTCACATATTTAATAGTAATGTCTGTCTCACCCTTTCCGATGCGTGATTTAAGCCATTCTCGTAATTGTTTCAGCTCATCTCGCTGCCTTGGAGTTTTGTCATCATAAACTCTTACCTCTTTCTTGCGCTTGTTCTTGAGCACATTGAGTGCATCTTGGCGCGATTTTAATACTAACATCAGGGGCCTAGGTTTTGTAGCGACCCCTGAGCCCAAACGCAGCACTTTCATAACTGACTCACCGTTACTGGTGATATCCGATAGGATCTCCCTAACCGCTGACTCATCGTGAGATTTACGGGTGACACTGTCGTCCGACTCCGATTCGGTGACGCCAACAAGGATCACGTTGTTGGCTCTGCGTTCTCGCTCCACCATTTCTTCTATCACACTGTTGGTACTCACGGGTGGTACATTTTCGTCTTCCGCATCTCCAGAAGCTGCCGACGGTGGGATTGCAGGTTTTAATTGCATCTTAATATTTTCTATTTCCTCAAGTACCTTATCATATGCTTTGATCACTTTGGGCACCTGGAATAGAGCCTCACGGCATGGGGGACACAAGTAAATAAGGGTCCGCTTGCCTTTCAGCCCCATCACTCTCGCCTCGCTAGTGGTCAGGTTACTACACGGGAGACAGACGCATCGTTTACAACCGTCGCACTGTGTCATATTATCCTCATTATGGTCGGTATCACATTGGATGCACTTAATTTTCGACATTTTGTAAGTCTAAGTTCGACGTAAATACGTTAGAAATTTTAAACGGCACTACACTTTTGTCACTGTTTTTTTTCACGTTTTTTATTGTTATTTACAATTACTCACTTGTAAATAATGCGTCTATTGTAATTAGGATTAGATTTTAGCACAATTATATTTTTTTACAATATTTAGAACAGGAGCAATTTTCCAACACTGTTAACTCTAACGACGGGTAGCCGCGAAAAAAAAATTTTTTAGTTTATTTTAATACTGTGTAATATTTTTATACTGTGTACTGTTAGGATTGGAGAGAAATAAAAAGGATATTTTTATTTATTTCAGGTCCATCACTAAAAATTGTCTCATCGATGTCATCAGGCCTCGATCACATCGATGTGGACAATCTGAAAAAGCGTGGAATTCTTCTAGGGAATACTCCAAAGGTTTTGGATGATGCCGTGGCTGATATAACTGTTGGACTTTTAATATCAGCAGGCAGACAGTTCAAAGAAGGAATACGGCAATTAGAAGGGTGAGACACATTACATTTATTTATTTATCCAGTCAAGTCGGTGAGCGTTAGGTGACTTGACACTGACACTGTCTACCTGCAGTTGACGTACACGAAAAATAAAGAGAAAGAAGATTTATCGATGACAGAAGAGTGCAGTGAAATACATGTTACACCTACTAATATATCTACTCTTCAGAATTTTGAAATATGCATTAACAGGTAATCCAAACAAAAAACTAAAAGATCCATTTGGTACAGTCAAGAGCAGGTTGACCGTTACATATTGGACTTTGTACCATTCTTAAGTTCTATGTCTTAAGAGCCAAAATTATACTGCAAGTGTAAAGCTTGACGTGCACCTGACTGTACCTACAGCCAACCAATGGTTAAAAAAAAAGTTATTGGATAGGATTGTGTAACCATGAATTTTAAACTGCAGTGGCACATGGCAGTTTGGTGTGCATTGGATACTTGGTCAAGACATTGCAGGCAGCACAGTCGGGATTGTAGGCCTTGGTGGCATCGGCCAGGCAGTGGTCCGTAGGCTCAAGGGTTTCGTTGTGGCTAAATTTCTTTACTGTGGAAGAAGTGACAAGCCGGAAGGTAAGGCTCATTAAAACTTTTTAGTTTGCCCATAACTAAAAATCAAACCAGTAAAGTTGACTGAGGCCAAGTTAGATGAGGAAAAACGTCTTAACTGGGTTTCTTTCGCCATTTCTTTTTCCTGTTTTTGTTTCCG
This sequence comes from Endotricha flammealis, assembly GCA_905163395.2. Taxonomy (NCBI): domain Eukaryota; kingdom Metazoa; phylum Arthropoda; class Insecta; order Lepidoptera; family Pyralidae; genus Endotricha; species Endotricha flammealis. The sequence continues at coordinate 3,083,967 of LR990869.1, read as the reverse complement.
AAATGGAAACTAGTTTATAGCTACTAGTTGATTTATGTATATGTCACCGTAAAATTGTAATTACACTAAGTCCATTAACCCCGTTTCTGGGTTTGGGGCCACAGGGTAAACGAAACGAACCTACTGTCACACTATGATGTTACGGTTGCAGGTGCATACTGCCAATATGTTATGGTTCACAATCTAACGGTTTTTACAATTTTACGGTGACATAAACGAATCAATATTATTTGTCTACTTCTAATAGAGAAAGTGCCTATGAGCGCCTAGTCCCTGAATAAATTCTTCTATCTTTTTTATCTTTACCATGTGAACAACTATTTCAAAAATGTAATTTTTGTTTGAATAAATGGAATACTAAATTCTCGCCGTTATCGACCTTTATTATATGTACTGCCATGTCCCTTGTAATAATAAAGCCTTTATTTCAGACAGTAGTTAAAAATTAACATTTATAATATGTAAATTTTTAACTTTTAACACCGTCTGTATGCCACTTATTTACATAGGCCTCCTCCAACCTTTTCAATTCCTCTATGCCATATCCATTGTACATTATGTTATTAACTACAGGGACGAACAATATCTAAAAGTTTTATCATGTATAGAAAGTGCGATATGTAGTTACCCAGATGTAAATGTACTAGTTGTAGGCGATTTTAATTTAAATTCTTGCAGTACCAATGTGAAAAATAATTTTGTTTTTTTTTGTGATTTTTGCTCATTATATCAACACAACAATGTTCTGAACCATCGTGGTGGTATGCTTGATCTGGTGCTGAGCAACTTTGAACCTAACCAGATATCGGTGAGCGCTGATGCAGATCTCCTGGTACAGATAGACCAGTATCATCCGGTGCTCGAGGTGATGATCTCGCTTCCATGCATGGGGGTAACGCGTTCCCCACCACCACAGCAACTACCAGCACCTCGCCCGGGAGGTAGTCCTGACTGGAATTGGCGTAAGGCGGACTTTCAGGGTTTGTATGCGGCAATACAGGTTATAGACTGGTCTGACTTGTTGAATTTAACAGATGTCAACATTGCTGCTCAAGTATTCTATGATAGGCTCTACGAGTGTATAGGACTCTTTGTGCCAACGAAAAAACGTTCCACACATAGCCCACGATACCTCTATCCTAAATGGTACAATGCCGAAATAATAAATAACATACGTAATAAACACTTTCACCATAAAAGGTATAAGAAAGACGGCAAAGAATTCAACAAGGAAATGTTTATTTTTTATAGAGCGAAAGTAAAAAAAATGATCGATAACGAATATCGAAAATATCTGGAATTGCTGCAGAGAAACATCAAGGAGGATCCAGCAAAGTTCTGGGAATACGTGAAAGAGAAGAAAAGGGATCGAAGACGTATAGATACATATACCCATGGAGATGTAGAGGTAAGTGGTCAGGCAGCCGTCGATGCTTTTGCCACATACTTTTCGTCCGTATTCCACCCAGATATACCACAGCTTAACCCGGATAGGGCTGCCCTAGCTGCATATGGATGCCAAGAGGTAGTTTCAATCTCCATTACATCTGTTGATGAGACAGATCTCAGAAAGGCTGTAAGACGGCTCAAACCGCGATCGTCCGATGGACCTGATGGCATCCCGGTGTCCCTGGCAAAGGACTGTGTTTCTGTTTTTGGTGCACCCTTGTTGTACATTTTTAATTTATCACTAGCTCAATCAAGATACCCTGAAAGTTGGAAAGTATCTAGGGTTACCCGATTCCAAAGGGAGAGGCAAACAAGAATATTTCTTCTTTCAGACCAATTGCAGTTCTCTCGGTGTTTGCTAAGATCTTCGAGACAATTCTAAGTTGTCGCATTAACTGTCAGATCGGTCGTCACTTACATGACGGCCAGCATGGATTTCGTTGCGCTCGTTCCACGACTAACTTGGTCGCACACGTAGATTACATCTGCTCCCAAATGGACAATCGTAGGCAGGTTGACGTGGCCTATTTTGACTTTAAAAAGGCATTTGATTTGGTGGATAACGACATACTGTTAGAAAAGTTAGCAATTATTGGATTTACACCTGGGCTACTCAACTTTTTCTCTTGTTATCTAAACAATAGACGCCAATATATTCGTTTAAATGGGTTCGCCTTTAATGACTACTTTACGAGATCTGGGGTAAGTCAGGGTAGTACGCTTGGGCCCTTGCTTTTCGTGTTATTTATTAACGACCTGCCAAAGGTAATCTCGGCTTCCAATTGTCTCCTATTTGCAGATGACTTGAAATTAAGTTTGGGCATTGATGGTCAGGTTGATGTACAAGCTTTGCAGAGAGACATTGATACAGTTTCAATGTGGAGTCAGGACAATCGTCTCCCTTTCAATTGCAATAAATGTAAAGTAATAACTTTCTCACGCAAGCTACAACCTATGACATATAATTATAATTTATCGGGCGCTCTTTTGGATAGAGTAGACGACATTAAGGACTTAAGCTTAGTATTGACTAGTAAATTGGACTTCCATACACATATTACAAAAATCTGCAAGTCAGCACATAAAACATTGGGATTTGTTATGAGAACAGCATCGAAGTTTACCAACATAGGGATTTCGAAGATCTTATATAATGCATATGTACGCAGCAAGCTGGAGTATGGCTCTATTGTCTGGGATCCGTATGAAGAGAAATATGCACTGATGATCGAGAAAATTCAACGGAAATTTACTTGGTGGTTATATAAAAAACAGTACGGATATTATCCATACTTGTATCCGTCCCTGTTTGTTTCGGGGATGGTAGATATGGAGACACTAAAAGTAAGACGGGCCATTTTACAGATTACGCAGTATCTTTCCATTATAAATAATAGGATTGATTGTCCGGAAATTTTGGAGAGGGTCGTCCTTCTAGTACCCGGGAACATATCGTGGGACCAGAAGTGCCCCGCCGCCCGCGCCTACTGGCGCTGCCAACGGCCCGCACGGAGCGAGGAAGGCACGCTCCTACCAATCGTGCACTCCGTGCTATCGGTGACCTGCTTGCTCAGCACCACGAACTCGATTTATTTGCCGATGGTTTGGGACATTTCTGTCGTAAAATTAGGGAAGTAATGACATAACATGGGCAATTAGTCTTAAGTATAATTGGATTGTGAATATTATTTTTATGACATTGTTTGTGTTTTCGAATGAGACTTAGATTTATTTTTATTTTTATTCAATGGTATTTTGGTTTGACATTAATTTTGACTTGCATGTTTATTATTATTTAGTTATTTTTTATATTGTGTTCTTGTAAGCGCTTTGGATGATACATCGTCTGTTAGCTTGTAAGAGAAAATGGAATAAATAAATAAAAAAATTTGTTCCAGCCAAAAGTTTAGGAGCTGATCGTGTACCTGTTGAGCAGTTGTTCAGAGAGAGTGACTACATAATACTCGCCTGCCCGCTGTCAGATGACACCAAACACATAGTTAACGAACAGTCACTTAATACTATGAAAAAGAATGCTGTCATTATCAATATTGGGAGAGGAGGTAAGCTTTATCTCAATATTATAAATTAAAAAAAACGGATTGCACTTCAGGAATGCCGGCAGAAGTGAAAACTTGAACATCTTTATTTATCAGACGATTTATTAAATTGTATGAAGAACCGCCATTCAGTCAAAATCAGTGGCATTACAACAATTATTGACTTAACTCAACGGGCTTTGAATTGGTCGCTGTTCGTGCTTTACTATAAACTGTATAAACTAAAAAGTTCCAATATCCACCGATAGATGTCTCTAAAACATATCCCTCCGTCTTACGAATTTTCGATCAGCCAGTCTAACATGCTGACACTCGAGATAGTTTCTCGCACGCGACAAAGCTTCTTCGCCAATAGCAATGCCTGTTTTGTCTACTGTAGACATAACCGAGATACGCTATTGGCAGAGCAGAGCGATAAAATTTTGTCGCGTTTGTCATGTCCGGCAGGTCACGTGTGACGCGAGTATAACATTTTTACCCTCCCCAAAAAGTGCACAACGCCGCTAAAGAAGTTTTCACTTCAACAATAATTATAATAATCACTTGGTTGGTAAGCTTGGCTCAAAAATAACCACATATTCTGGGCACATTCTATGTGACATGTAAAAAAAATTTACAACTTTTCTTTTATCTGAACAAATATCGTACTCTAACTAAACCGCCATTGTGTCCGTTCCCATGGGAAATTTAAAAAATCATTTTAAATAATAAAAATTAAAGGAGTTTTTTTTTTCATCAGGATTGATAGACCACGAAGCTCTATATGTCGCTCTTAAAGAGAAGCGTGTTTTCGCGGCCGGCCTTGACGTCACCACCCCAGAACCGCTGCCGAAGGATCATCCTTTAGTTTCTTTGTCAAATTGTTGTAAGTATATCACACTAATACAAAGAGTTTGATAGTCGGTGAACCTCAGGTGGCATGAAAACACTCACACCAGCTTACCCGCCATTGACCCCTTATAATATAACCCCTTTACTAATAAACGTTGTGTAACGAATATACAATGTTTTGTCACTGTCTTTCTTGAGGAGAATCAAATGAAGTATGAAAGTGACAAAACATTGTTTAACTATACACGCATGAGACGCACATATGAGAATAATGCCCTTATTATAGCTGCTCCGTAAAAAGAAGAAATATTTTTGTCTAACTTATTCCAAGGACCGCAGGTTCAATTCCTTCACATGACGAACAAATTCATATATTTTTTTCAATTTTAATATCGAAAAAAAATATAATTGAAATATTTTATTAAACAAAACATATTATTTAAATAATATACATCACATATTTAAAAGATTTTTTTCCGCAGTCATAGTACCACACATGGGTAGCGCAACTATAGCAACGAGGAACGCCATGGCAGCCATCTCTGCAAACAACGTGGTCCTCGCTTTAGATGGAAAACCTATGCTGTTTCCTGTACTGTGACGTCACAAAATATTAAAATAGATTGATGTAATACACTTTTTTAACGGGTGTTGAACACGCACAGTCTCCCTGTAACCACGGCAGATGCAACTCTGTCAAAACGTCGGGTGTTAGAGTCTCGCCATAAAGTGAATTTTAGTTCTTTTGTGGTGAGAGTACCAACACACCACCAGAGACCTTCATGAACGAGGACTACGCGCGCGTTCAAGCCCCGTTATTAAAATTTTATGATGTGTTCAATAGACAGTTTAAAATATATAATACCTACTTAATTATTAATGTAAATCTATAAATGTTTCAAATTATGTATAATATTTTGTGAAAAAAAATTCATGTAAGATCTCGAATGTTTACAATAACTTGAACAGCGCCTCTGGTGGGCGAAATGTGAACTGTTATACAAAATTACAAAGTGATCTTTAATGTAAAAAAAATATAATTTTGTATAAGTATAGTAAATTTTATTACGATTTATGTCAAAAACACGAATTAACTAAAATAATATTTTAATATAAAATTTTATTTTAATATAAAATATTATTTATTTATTTAATTCAATCAATTACATTATTTTTACAGGTTACCCCAATACAATAATGTCGATACATGCATAACTTAAACCTAAAACTTATTATCATAATTATTAATCATTATTATTATAACATAAAACAAATAAAGTAGCCTTTGTGAATTCAGTCAATGAGCAACAGAATACGTCAACAGAATTCGCGACCTCGTTTAGTGTTTTCAACGTTCTCGTGAATGGTGCATACTTCATAACGTTAGTTCGCGCGCGCGGCGTCGCAAACAGCGGAGGCCGACGTCGTCGCCACACGTATCGGTCGGGCACGCACAGCGACATCGCCTGCAACACACCCTGGTTGAATACCCGGCCCCGCAACAATTTAAATAAGTACGTAGCCAAAGTTAAACCACGTTTAGCCTCCAGAGAATTGTACCCCACCATGCCAAGGACAAACAGCGTTGGATACATCAATGGGTAGAACGGATACACGCCATAAAGTTTAAAATATAGGAATCTGGTGAATTTGTTTTGTATCCGTTCTAACATCAACTTATATTTAGCCTCTTGAGGTCCCCAAATAACCGCATTGCACTCCAACTGGCTTTTTACAAGTGCCTCATATAATGCCCTCACAGCACTCAGGTTTGTGAATCCATTGGAGTGGCGCAGCACAAACCCTAAGTTCCGGTAAGCCTTCTTACAAACCTTAACTATATGTTCCTTGAAGTTGAGATTAGCTGTGAAGTGAACTCCAAGGTTCCTCATGTTCATCACTCGCTGCATTGGGACGCCATCTAAGCAGTATCGGTAGTTATAGGGCTGCTTCGCCAATGTAAATGTTATTACCGAGCACATAAGGATATTGAAAAATAACTTATTCCTTTGGCTCTGTATATGATGGGGCGTGGAGTGGTCAAAACACAAGTTATTGCAATACTTTATTGTAATACTTTACAAACTTTATAGGAAGGAAAAAAAAAACATGTCTGCCCGGCGAAAACATAGAACAGAGAGAACGAAGGAACTGACAGGTGGTGGTGCCGTAAACCGGCGCCGACGCGAGGGCGGCGCCACCGTAATTCGCGCGCGGCAACCACCACTCATCTCACATTTTATCGACTTGCTTGATTTTGGCAAAGGGAATAATTAAATTCTTTCTGCCAAAATCAAGCAAGTATTCTACAAATGCATACACGTATTTTTAAATAAAACTAAATTATTACGAGCTGCAGCGCGTCGTCTACAGGCTCCATTGTACCACCCTGTCAATATCTGCCTGCGGTCTATCACAGTCTGATTGGTTTGTTACTGTCATTACCAATTTAAGGTCGTCAGCAAAAAGAAGGCACGTTGCATCCAGAACGACTGCCGACAAGTCATTTACCATCAGATTAAAAGCCAAGGGGCCCAGATTACTCCCTTGGCTCACCCCTGACCTAGTACAGTAAGGCTTCGACTGCTGTCCGCCCCAGTCCACATATTGACGTCTGTCCCTCATGTAACTGGCAAAGAATGAGAGCGTTTTCGGCGTGAAGCCCGCCATTGCTAGCTTTGATAGTAAAACGTCATTATCAACTGTGTCGAACGCCTTCTGGAAATCAAAATATGCTACGTCCATCTGAGCCGCCGAGTCCACTGCTGGTACTATCTGTGTCATCAAATGTAGTAGGTTACTCGTAGTGCTCCGGGCAGGGCGAAACCCATGCTGTGCCTCTGATAATTGAGCACTTACTTGTGAGTATATGGCGCGGTAGATAGCAGACTAGAAAACCTTAGCCGGCGCGCACAAAATTGCCACCGGTCTGTAATCACAGGCACTATTTCCGCCCGAACCCTTCGGAACCGGCACCACTCTAGTTAGCCTCCATTTATCCGGACACATCTCTTTTTCTAAAGAAGTGTTGCAGATATGTAGCAACGGGGCGGCCAGTACCTCATGGCAGTCCCTAATGATGAAAGGTGGGAGGCCGTCTGGTCCCATTGAGTGTTTCGGCTTTAGCCTTATCAACGCTCGCTTCACGTCAGCCAGCTGCAGCGCGTGTACTTGCACACGCGCTGCACTGACCGGCATCGAAGCACTCGCCTCCGCTACATCCAATACCGCTGGCTCCTTTCGGTACACAGAGCAAAAGAACTCAGCAAATTCACTCGCACATTCCCTCTCAGAAAGAACGTGGTCGTTTTTTTTTATTAGCTTCGGTTTGGTAACACTACCTCTTTTCGTTTTGACGAACTGCCAGAACGCCTTAGGATCCCTTGCTAGATTAGTCTGCACTCGATTTTTGTACTGGTTGTAGGCGAACTCTAGAGCTCCCTTTACTCCCGCCCTACACCGCGAGAACTCATCATAGTCGCTGCTTAATTTACTCTTCTTATATCGTTTATGCAGCTTGTGTTTTAATTTAATTTTCAATATAATATCTGATGTGTACCAAACCGGATAATTGTACTTTGTATTACAACTGTTAGTCCTCCTTCTGGGGACGCAATCATCCATAGTGTTATTAACCTTCGAATAAAAATAATCTAATGCCTTATCAGGATTTTCAATACTATACAACTCACTCCAATTCAAAGCCGCCAATGAAGAGTACAAGAGATGAAAATTAGCTTTCCTGAAATTCCACCGATTACCAGGCGGAGAATGCAGTTGGTCCCTAGTGGTATGTATTTTGGGTTCTGCTGTCGAAACGCTTATCAAGAGTGGTGGATGGTACTCGTCAATTGGCTGCAAGCCCTCCGCTACACTAACGGACACCACTCCACGAAGTCCGTCTCCGCTTAACACAATATCTAGTTGTCTGTTGTTGCAATTCGGTACGCTATTGCTTTGACTGAATCCACAAAAAGACAAAAAACATTCATAATAATTACATACTTCCTTACTAGCAGAATGTAAGTTAAAATCTCCCAGCACAATTACATTATTACTATATTTTACACATATTTTTTCTATTATGCTAAACAAGGTCATATATTCGTCGTCAACCCCACGCGGCGGAATATATACAACACAGCAAGCAAACAAGAACTTATTTCCCAAATATACAGTTGCGCAAATCATTTCAAACGAATGAGAATCTAAATTAACATTGTCTGGCATCGATACCTTTCGCAGTTCATAACGAGGATCGGCCACTATGCACACGCCACCCTGTTTGCGACCATCTGCTCTATCACATCGTAATATTTGAAAGCCCGGCGGGACGAGTTCAGCATCTTGGATTGACGCATTACATCCCGTTTCCGTTACCGCAAATAAATCAGATCCCGTGGCTTGAATGAATGTTAGAAAACTAGTTGTCTTTGTTCGTAAACCTCTAACATTTTGATAATGTATTTCTATGACTCTATTAACTTTCCTCTGATATACTTGTGTATCTACGAAAAAACATCCATTCACTAAAACGGACATTTACGGGCCATGCTTCAGCAATAGAGATGTTCTTATATTGACTTTCACTGACTCCTATTTTAAATGAGGAGTAGTCGCGCTTCGTTTTATGGACTAACTTCTCAACAATAATGTCCGTATTATTTGCCTTACAAATATCAGCCACGTGCTCCCTGACATCGTCAATTGTAGTTTCAGGATGCAATGACCATACGTGTAGGTACTTTTTCTTCTCACTAGCTTTCAATTTATGTATCTCCACATTTTGACCATGTCTAACTTCCGCCCGTACCTCTCTTCTTTCCTTCTTTTTATTTTTTACTACCTGCCATTCTCTGTCACTATTCATCACGGGATTCTCTTGCAGATCTGTTTTGGAGTCAACGGGCTGCATGTCCCTCGAGCAGTCTTCAATTGGCTGTGGCATTTTTTTCTTCTGTCATTGCTTTTGCAGAGGTATCACGTTCCTTCAGTTTTTGTTGAGGTTTTTCCCGTACTTCTGACTTTGCTGCTGTTGTTTGGTTTACAACTCTATTAGAGAAGGTCAGGGTTACCTTGTAATGGGGTGGGGAGTTGGGATACCTCCACGCGGTCCACCCTGGTAACGTCGGCGAGTAATTCCTTAGTTTCTGGAGCCAACTCTCGAATTTCTTGCCCACGGCCAAATTCCCGCCGCTATGGATCTGTTCCCCATGCTCCTGTCTTCGAGTGCGTGGGATGCGGACAAATCCGCTCCCCCTAGCATCCGTACTGGTGCTGGTGGTGGAGCGGTCGAGGAGACAACCTCGTTAAAAAACGAGAGGTGGAGCCGGTCGAGCCAATCCCGGCCGGGCCGGCTGTATGATGAGCGGTGGTGGACTCATTGGCTCACTGACCCTACCCAAAAGCGTCTTCGCCCCGACTGGTATCCGGGCTTACTCCACCCGTTGATACCGGGGGCGACCTCCGTATGATGGAACGCGGAGGCCCGTAGATACTGGGTCTCGCCAACCCAGACACTGCGGGGGGCGTTAAGGGTTGGGTCACATGGGCGAATGTGGCCACCCCGAAAGAGGGAGTGCGCGGTGGCGCAAAGTGTCACAGTGTCCACTGAGTACGTAGTGAATGCAGTGGCACTCGAAGTGGCGCGGGAGGCGCGCTGGAGGAATAAAACCTCGTTAAAAAATTGATAGAGGGCCAGCGGTCGCACGTTGTTGCGACCGCAACCGAAAGATGGAGGGGACCCTTGCCCAGCCGAGACGGCGAGCCGGGGAAGGCCCGTCGTCATGAGGGGGCAATGGTCCACGGTGTCGGCAGTGCACCTGGATGCGGTGTGCTGCTGACGGGGCGTTCCGGGGAGAGCGGGTCCGGCCAGTTTAACTTTGGCCGGACGTCCCTTCCGGGGTCGCAGATGTATCACAGTACCCGTGGCACTTAGGGGGCGAGTGGCATACCGTCAGTTTTTTAGTGGTAAGTCCCACAGTCCCCACCGCATATACCCCGGGCGGTGGGGCTGCTGCAAACCATTTTTCTGACGATAATTAAAAAAAAAAACGACTTCTTACGATTCCGCGTTTTATTACTTTGGCTATATGTAACATATATATGGTCAGGGGTACAGAGCCCAACATAGGTTACTTTTTATCCCGTGGAAGTATGTCATTCCAATGGGTAACCATATTTTCTACTATAGAGGGCGCTGTATAGGATGGGCTATCGGCCAATGGCGCTACAAGTCGCGCTATGGGTTTTGTTGTCAAACGAGATCTATGTCATAAAATTAAGCGCGGGCGAAGCCGCGGGGAAGAGCTAGTAGACAATATTATTGAAGCGTCAACTGTGACAATCATTCGTTCATTTTAGTGATGCTCCTTTAAATAAAATTAACTCAATATCCGAAATTATATCCGAAACTACAAACAAACATAAAATTCCAAATAATTTCGGATTAGACGGAATTGATGATATAATATGAGGTGTCCACCTTGCTACCTACTCTTGCCTACAAAGGTGCAATGCTTAAAAAGTTTACAGTTTTATTATGATAATATACCTACCTACCAGTGGCGAGGGGTCCTAATAACACGATTCCTGTCGGCTTCCCTTTTAAAAATGGGTGAATTATCTAACAGCATCGACTCTGCTAATAACATGATTTCGCTTCATACATAATAATGATACCCAAACGCCTATACAATAATAAATAGCAATATCACACGTCGCCAAACGCCTATACAATAATAAATAGCAATATTGTGATATTGCTATTTATTCGTCGCTTAGCCTGTGCGTCGAAAGCCGGTAATTCCCGAGTTGTAGCTGCATACAGTTTTAGGAGCGGCTGTCTCTTTCTTACGCGTACATTTTGTTCCTAGCGCGGTCTCTTTCTCACGCCGATCATATGAACATATTAAGCCGGTAGTCGCCGAGTTACGACAAGGATGGCATGTATCAGATTACGTTAGTGCGACAAAGATAAACAGAGGTATTAACCTGAGAAGTAAAAAATATAGTTAATTATGTGTTTAGTGCTTGAATAATAAAACAACTATAATTTTGTCGCGTTGTAATTGTCAAAATTAAGATATTTTTTCAATTCACTTTCGCCTGTGCTTTCGCTCGTACTGTTGTTAGTTTTTTTTTTATTTGTTTGTTGTTAATTTAGTAAATTTGAATAGATTAGAGTGACTTCGTGGTTAAATGTTGGACAGGGCTCGGTGTGAATTGTGTTATAGTTATAGAATTTATCGGTTTCAGTTGTAAGTAGTTACCTAATTGTTTATTTTGGTTTAGTCTGTTTTGTTTACATTCGTAATGGCTGCAATTTTAGACGTGGGTTGTTGTCTCACAGACTTTTTATTAGATAATAATTTTCAAACATACAGTTTTGAAAATAAAAAACATATTATACAGCGCGCCCGTGCTTTTCCTTCTATGAAAATAGATTATAAACGGAAAGATGGCTTTACTAAACATTTTCATTGTAATTTGTACGAAAAGTATTCGTGGCTCACAGGTAGGTAGTTGTAAACTTAAAACACTGTTTTGGTTTTCCATATTATACCTATCAGTGCTTTTATGTATGGTAATGGTAATATGGTATTCGGAATTCTCCATCCCTGTGGTAAGATAACACTGTATATATTTTTTTTTGCTCCGGCTTCCCCTGAGTAAAATTTCACCCTTCGCCACTGCTACCTACATAAGTAGATACTTTTATCGATGCGTACATTTAGCAAATTTTAATACCCAATTAACAAACAGCCAGTTTCTGAAACATATTTTAATTCCAGTTAAGTCTCAGAATCTTTATTCAAATTCTATTACCTACTTATGTATTTGCAATAACTCGAGCTATCGAGTATAAGTGACAGCCACAATCCACAATATAACGTGTCATTAACTTTATGAACGGTTTTGAGCAATTCTCCGATAATAAAAGTAAGTAATTTAATATTTTTCGTGTATCCGTATCCATTCCATATATCCGAAAATCCACTTAAAATATATTTTATCAAACAACTCAGCTTATGACAATGACCTTGGCGCTACAATTCAGAATATTCAGATAACTCGGCGGAATATAATAGGTGATACCACTTGTCGAGAAACCATCGTGCCAAAAACTTCAAATAAAAAAGTACCTACCTAAACAAAATGTCAGTGAAGCGTTGCCTGACCGTCTGTAAAACTTTTCCTGCTGCTGGTCTAGAAGTGTTTTTAAACAGGTAAAAATTAAATTAGGTACTTAATAGATAGTTTTGAACTTGCCCGATGTAAAAATTAATAATTTATTCGTAATAAAGTGAATAACCTCAATGTTTTACACCGCTTACATAAATACAGATTAGGTGTTAATAAGGATTAGGTATTCAATTAATTTGAAAAAATGCATTTTCTGTTTTCTAAAATGAATAACTGCATTAAGACATAGATTACCTACTTAAAGTTACTTCCTAAACAGTGTTTTTTTTGTTATTACATCATACATCTATCATACATAATCAGCTGTTGGCTGACTGTTTTGGCACAAATTTTACAGATTACCTACTGTTTTGGTTTTGTTAATGTATGAGTCATCCCCTCCATAATATCACATTTTCATTCCAATGAAATAAAATAAAAACTTAAATCATTCATTCATCCTGGTATTTTCCTTAGCTAAGGCGACTCCCTCCCTGACCCAAAGGCCAAATCAAAATATTTTAAAATTAGGTAGGTACTAATATTTATCTATAATCTTATCCGCTATATTGTATTGGAAAATACCCAGAGATAGGTACCATTTTGTTGTGCATTGTGCAATTTGCCAATTTGTGCTCGATCACTCTCATCTATTTTATTTTTATAACAATTTCAATGATGCCATGCCTGCCTGCCACTCAATGCCAACTCATTCATTCATTGACATTGATTTGATTGTTCATTCATTTTACTATGAATTTTACGATGCGTTGGAATGGATATGGATGACCGGCACAGATGACCGGCATTGACCCCATTGACCGGACCTGACTACCGGACTCATTCATCGTGCAGTGCAACCATCTTTCATATTAATTAATTAATTGAATTGAAATTCAATTCAAATTAGGTATGTAGAGAGAGCATAGATCAATATTATAATAAATAGGTAATTATACTGAAATTGTATTGTATTCGTAGGAATGAAAGTGTTTTTTTAAATAAGTAAGTAATGAGCTCAGACCAACTTATTTGGTCTGAGGTAATGAGATTAAAAAATAGTTAATAGTAGTTTGTTTGTACCAATGACATAAGATAACCTTAAATTTTAGTTTATTTTAATTTGTTCCCTGAATTTGATAATAAACTATATTCTATATTCATTACCTATATATTTTGAGTTTTCGTTACATAAATATACCAGGGCTAAGGTAACTGCCTATTTAATTATTTTTTTAGATAAGATTCAATAAACTATGAACGTAAATCGAATTAATTCAAAATGGTTCTAGCCCCAAGATAGAAGTAACAGTTCTACCAACCTTCGACCACGACCCTGATTTTTGGGATACCGTGAACAAGAATCTACCTGGAGTTGATGCCATAATATGGAACACCAAACATCGCTTGGCTGGAAATGTATTGGACTTGGCGGGTTAGAATTCTTTACATACTTATGTACTTATAAGTTTTTGTTTTAATTTAATAGAATGTTTAAAGAGTGTTCCAAAACTAAATACCTACCTATGTACTTACTACAAGTTTTAGGTACTAGTTTAACAAAAAAAAAACCTAGATAAGTTACTTTTCTATGCAGCCAGTAGGTATCAATTTTAGTGTTTAGCAGACTTTTTTTTAATTAAAAATAATTCTTTTTAAATTATTTATTTGATGAGTGATGTTTAGTGTTTAGCAGACTTTTTTTTAAATTAAATTAAATTATTTTTATTAATTATTTGATGAGTGTTGGTCTGTAGTGTTGGGTACCTGCTGATGATACACTAAATAAGCTTGGATAATAACAAGCTTAACAATATTATACAATAAGATAGTTATTCTTGATTTTTGTTTTATATTATTCAAAGAATCCAATATTTTATTCAGAGATTAGGTGTGTTCTCTTGTGTGCTCTTGTACTTATTATAGGTACATTATACATTTTTAACATTAAATAATTATATTTTATTTTAATACTATGTAATATTTTTATACTGTGTACTGTTAAGATTGGAGAAAAATAAAAAGGATATTTTTATTTATTTCAGGTCCATCGCTAAAAATTGTCTCATCGATGTCTTCAGGCCTCGATCACATCGATGTGGACAATCTGAAAAAGCGTGGAATCCTTCTAGGGAATACTCCAAAGGTTTTGGATGATGCCGTGGCTGATATAACTGTTGGACTTTTAATATCAGCAGGCAGACAGTTCAAAGAAGGAATACGGGAATTGGAAGGGTGAGACACATTACATTTATTTATTTATCCAGTCAAGTCGGTGAGCGTTGGGTGACTTGACACTGACACTGGCTACCTGCAGTTGACGTACACGAAAAAGAAAGAGAAAGAAGATTTATCGATGACAGAAGAGTGCAGTGAAATTCATGTTACACCTACTAATATGTCTACTCATCAGAATTTTGAAATATGCATGAACAGGTAATCCAAACTAAAAACTAAAAGATCCATTTGGTACAGTCAAGAGCAGATTGACCGTTACATATTGGACTTTGTACCATTCTTAAGTTCTATGTCATAAGAGCCAAAATTATACTGCAAGTGTAAAGCTTGACGTGCACCTGACTTTATTGGATAGGATTGTGTAACCATGAATTTTAAATTGCAGTGGCACATGGCAGTTTGGTGTGCAGTGGATACTTGGTCAAGACATTGCAGGCAGCACAGTCGGGATTGTAGGCCTTGGTGGCATCGGCCAGGCAGTGGTCCGTAGGCTCAAGGGTTTCGATGTGGCTAAATTTCTTTACTGTGGAAGAAGTGACAAGCCGGAAGGTAAGGCTCATTAAAACTTTATAGTTTGCCCATAACTAAAAATCAAACCAGTAAAGTTGACTGAGGCCAAGTTAGATGAGGAAAAACGTCTTAACTGGGTTTCTTTCGCCATTTCTTTTTCCTGTTTTTGTTTCCGAAATGGTAGTAGTTTATAGCTACTAGTTGATTTATGTATATGTCACTGTAAAATTGTAATTACACTAAGTCCATTAACCCCGTTTCTGGGTTTGGGGCCACAGGGTAAACGAAACGAACCTACTGTCACATTATGATGTTACGGTTGCAGGTGCATACTGCCAATATGTTATGGTTCACAATCTAACGGTTTTGACAATTTTACGGTGACATAAACGAATCAATATTATTTGTCTACTTCTACTAGAGAAAGTGCCTATGAGCGCCTAGTCCCTGAATAATAATTTTATCTTTACCATGTGAACAACTATTTCCAAAATGTAATTTTTGTTTGAATAAAGGAAATACTAAATTCTCGCCGTTTTCGACCTTTATTATATGCACTGCCATGTCTCTTGTAATAATAAAGCCTTTATTTCAGACAGTAATTCATTTATAATATTTTAATTTTTAACTTTTAACACCGTCTGTATGCCACTTATTGACATAGGCCTCCAACCTTTTCAATTCCTCTATGCCATATCCCTTGTACATTATGTTATTTGTTCCAGCCAAAAGTTTAGGAGCTGATCGTGTACCCGTGGAGCAGTTGTTCAGAGAGAGTGACTACATAATACTCGCCTGCCCGCTGTCAGATGACACCAAACACATAGTTAACGAACAGTCACTTAATACTATGAAAAGGAATGCTGTCATTATCAATATTGGGAGAGGAGGTAAGCTTTATCTCAATATTATAAATTAAAAAAAACGGATTGCACTTCAGGAATGCCGGCAGAAGTGAAAACTTGAACATCTTTATTTATCAGACGATTTATTAAATTGTATGAAGAACCGCCATTCAGTCAAAATCAGTGGCATTACAACAATTATTGACTTAACTCAACGGGCTTTGAATTGGTCGCTGTTCGTGCTTTACTATAAACTGTATAAACTAAAAAGTTCCAATATCCACCGATAGATGTCTCTAAAACATATCCCTCCGTCTTACGAATTTTCGATCAGCCAGTCTAACATGCTGACACTCGAGATAGTTTCTCGCACGCGACAAAGCTTCTTCGCCAATAGCAATGCCTGTTTTATCTACTGTAGACATAACCGAGATACGCTATTGGCAGAGCAGAGCGATAAAATTTTGTCGCGTTTGTCATGTCCGGCAGGTCACGTGTGACGCGAGTATAACATTTTTACCCTCCCCAAAAAGTGCACAACGCCGCTAAAGAAGTTTTCACTTCAACAATAATTATAATAATCACTTGGTTGGTAAGCTTGGCTCAAAAATAACCACATATTCTGGAGTGCTACTACGAAACGTAAATCCGATACTTCGGCCGAAGTATCGGAAGAATTTTAAACGTCGAATACAAGGTATTTCATGGTTATAATTCAACGAACTACTAAAATAATCATAAAGTACAAGGTATTTCATGCATACAGTTCAAGAAATTAATAAAATAAAATAACCATAAAAAAACCTTGTAATTCATAGTTAAAATTCTTCCGATACTTCGGCCGAAGTATCGGATTTACGTTTCGTAGTAGCACTCCTGGGCACATTCTATGTGACATGTAAAAAAAATTTACAACTTTTATTTTATCTGAACAAATATCGTACTCTAACTAAACCGCCATTGTGTCGGTTCCCATGGGAAATTTAAAAAATCATTTTAAATAATAAAAATTAAAGGAGTTTTTTTTTTTCATCAGGATTGATAGACCACGATGCTCTATATGTCGCTCTTAAAGAGAAGCGTGTTTTCGCGGCCGGCCTTGACGTCACCACCCCAGAACCGCTGCCGAAGGATCATCCTTTAGTTTCTTTGTCAAATTGTTGTAAGTATATCACACTAATTAAATACAAAGAGTTTGATAGTCGGTGATCCTCAGGTGGCATGAAAACACTCACACCAGCTTACCCGCCATTGACCCCTTATAATATAACCCCTTTACTAATAAACGTTGTGTAACGAATATACAATGTTTTGTCACTGTCTTTCTTGAGGAGAATCAAATGAAGTATGAAAGTGACAAAACATTGTTTAACTACACGCATGAGACGCACATATGAGAATAATGCCCTTATTAAAGCTGCTCCGTAAAAAGAAGAAATATTTTTGTCTAACTTATTCCAAGGACCGCAGGTTCAATTCCTTCACATGACAAACAAATTCATTTATTTTTTCAATTTTAATATCGAAAAAATATAATTGAAATATTTTATTAAACAAAACATATTATTTAAATAATATACATCACATATTTAAAAGATTTTTTTCCGCAGTCATAGTACCACACATGGGTAGCGCAACTATAGCAACGAGGAACGCCATGGCAGCCATCTCTGCAAACAACGTGGTCCTCGCTTTAGATGGAAAACCTATGCTGTTTCCTGTACTGTGACGTCACAAAATATTAAAATAGATTGATGTAATACACTTTTTTAACTCCCTGTAACCACGGCAGATGCAACTCTGTCAAAACGTCGGGTGTTGGAGTCTCGCCATAAAGTGAGTCGTTCTTTTGTGGTGCGAGTACCAACACACCACCAGAGACCTTCATGAACGAGGACTATGCGCGCGTTCAAGCCCCGTTATTAAAATGTTATGATGTGTTCAATAGACAGTTTAAAATATATAATACTTAATTATTAATGTAAATCTATAAATGTTTCAAATTATGTATAATATCTTGTGAACGTTTCATGTAAGATCTCGAATGTTTACAATAACTTGAACAGCGCCTCTGGTGGGCGAAATGTGAACTGTTATACAAAATTACAAAGTGATCTATAATGTAAAAAATATATAATTTTGTCTATGTATAGTAAATTTTTACTTTTATTTATTACGATTTATGTCAAAAACACGAATTAACTAAAATAATATTTTAATATAAAATATTATAATGATAGTATTATTTAATAACAATTTTATTCTATATTATCGTTTTTAAACTGACATTATTGACGCTACTCACATTTTTTTTATACCACTAAGATGGCAGACGGCCGCCTGATGATTAGCTATCACCGCTACTTATGTTAATACGCTACATATACACACACAATGGATTTTGTTTGCCTTCTTTCATAGCTTTGTGTATTTTTTTATATTATACAGCGGACGAACAGGCAAGCGGGCCACCTGGTGGAAAGTTGTCACCGCCACCTATGGACATCAGCAACACCAGGGGGCGCTACCAATGCGTTGCCCACCTCTGACGAGACCTCTGTACATGGACGGTTTAGCAAATGCTTTAAAAAATATAACACAACGTTTATACGATCGACTATTCATTAGATAAGTAGGTTAGACCAAGAACCGATAAGAAATAATGGAAGGTCAGTCAATAAAATATTTCTGAATACCGCTTTGTCGGTTAAAATTCCCGATACATATTAATAGAAAAGGCAATGTCCAGTAATCCTGTTATACCAGAGTTAAGAACAACTATCATGCAGGTTGCAAGTACCTACAAAACAGCGTGGGATACTAATTCAAACTGGTATGTTATTTACTTTTCATCTTACGAGATCATAGAAAGAGTGCATTTATTGCCGGCCAGTCGACTTAATCGGACTTCTCTGTACCTACTGAATTTTTTTATTGTGCGCGTTGTATTGTTAAGTACCTATTCAATTGTTTTCTTTTATATATTTTTAATAAGGTCCAGCATTTACCTACTAAAATTTTATTTAATTTGTGCGTGTTCTATTTTAAATTGTTTTTTATAATTATTATTTTATAATATTTTAAAAAGGTTTGTGTCCAGCATTAATCATGACATGTCAATCCTACTACATATTACAAATAGGTATTATAATAAAAAGGTATTACAATATAGGTATTATAATAAAATTAAAATAGTTTTAATTGATACATAGTTGGAATAATTTTATTATTATTATTTATGGTCCATATATTTTTTTTACTCAAATAATTTAATTTGTTTAGGTACTTACTCAAAAAGATTAAAACTGAACACTAGGTAAGTAGTTACTTAAGTAGGTAATTCCATAAAAACCTACAACAAATATTATCTCAAGTGTTTGCGATAAATAATAGGCACTTAAAAATGATCATTCTCGTACTAGCTGTACTGAGTATTGTTACATTGGTTTGCGGCGAAAACACAAACATGACACATAACCTCAAAGTTGTTGTTTCCTCTCGTGATTATCCAGATAGTGGACTGAAAATCCTACAAGAACAGTAAGTATTCTTATTTTGTTATTAATACGTAGGTATAATTTAGTGTCAATAAAAAGATTGATCAAAGGACTGACAGAAATTGAGACATAGTCAATGTACTTTACAGCTTCTGTAATATAAGTAGTAGGTAGGTTTTTACCTATTTAAAAATCGTATTGTGATTTGTGATACTACCATTATGTACTTAAACACTCAGACCAAATAAATAAAAATATACAGTACTTAAAGCATACCATATACCTACTCTATTTACAATAATTTATGTAAAAAAGTTTTTTTTTTCTATGTAAAAACCGGCAAGTTCTGCATTTGTAACGCTTTAGTGGCCCGACACGGAAATATTTTATTACGGACCATTACTTACCCACCTACTTATATACATATATATAAGTGCCAATTACATATACGAATAGTAGTTATCTATAACCATTGATGTTAGGTACCTAAAGATATTCCATTTCACGGAGATGGTTCGGCTATGAATGTACAAACGTATACATGCACATTCTCTTAGTGTACGTAACCTTGGAAACGCACGTAAAATCTCTTCGTTTTTTTTATACCACAAAGTTTGCAAACAAGCATACGGCCTGCCTGATGGTAAGCATCACCGTACGTAGCCTATAGACGCTTGCAATACCGGGGGTATCACTCACGCGTTGCCAACCCTCCCAACCCTCCAAGTGGAGCTCTGGAGACCTTCGTGAAATAGAACATCTGTCTGACATGTGTATTTGATTTGACGACCCGACAAATTCTAACCGAAGTCGCGTCCGAGTGGACGCGTGGACAGAGGACCTAATTCATGCCCTCATATTATGTCATGCGACAGATTCTGATAATAATATTCCACAAGATTATTTTATCGTATTGTATTTGATAAAACGTAAGTGCCTAATTAATTAGAAGATCTTGCCGTAAAATTGTTACATCACTAATGATAACCGCCTATTTAGTAGGTAGGTATTAGGTATACATTCAGTAGGTAGTACTTATGTTATATTATGACTACATAGCCACAGTTACATACTTACTTCGGTAATTATAAAATATGAAATACGTATGCACTGTTATCGGGTAGCCGGTAGGTAATGTCATTTGCATACAAAATTATCATTATACTTATACTAGCTTTTCCCCGCGGCTTCGCTCGCGTTAATTTTATGACTGTTTAGATCTCATTTGACAACAAAACAACCCATAGCGCGACTTGTGGCGCCATCTGTTGGCCGATACAGCAGCGCCCTCTATAGTAGAAAAATTATTTTCCTATTGGAACGACATACTTTCACTCTGTACCCCTAACAATATGTATGCAAATTTTCATAATTTTTTTTTTCTATTTTCCAGTTTCACGGTACTTAAAACTAGTCATATTAATTTTGGTGAAGAAGGTCGGGTGCAGAACCGAGAGGAGCTCTACAAACTCTTGCCTGGAGCCACTGCGCTCGTCTGGGTCTCAAATCTTCCGATTACAGCAGAATTGTTAGACAAAGCTGGTATGCAACATTTATAAAGTCAAGTCATATTTCAAATAGGCAAATTATTACAAGCTCTTTCGATAAGCGCCCGGGGACGGAATCATAAACATCAGCCAGTTTTATTTCATAATTCTTTTGTACAGGGCCCAGTTTAAAAGTTGTAGCGACAGTTTCTGCCGGCTACAACCACTGTAATTTGGATGAGCTCAAAAAACGTGGTATCAAGTTGTCTAACACTCCAGAAGTGCTCAACGCGGCGGTTGCCGAAGTTGCCGTGAGTCTTATGCTTGGGGCTGCCAGGCGATTCACTGAAAACTTACAACAAGTACAAAGGTACTAAGTATTAGAACGCTTTTTGACTACGCGATTTTTTTCGCGCGGCCACGTTTTTTTTTTCATAGGAAATTAAACATAATTGAGTAAGTACTTAGTCAGAGAATAAATAATAGTATTTACTTAGTCCACAACTTTAATTTGCTATGAATGAAAACAAATACGCGGCTAAAATTTTCATATCGTAAAAACGCGCCTTTGTGGATTTTTTTCCTGAGTAATCCTGAGGCCTTTCACCCACGTGTCGACAGGCAAAATAATTCATGTTTTATGCGGGATTTGAACCCGCGGCCCTGAATTAATGTATTAGAAATATTATCGGAGTTTGTGGGCATTGAAGTATCTCGGTGACCAATAGAAAATTATTTATATACATAAATATATTATATCATTATGTGTCTAAGTGAATATTAATGTTATTGAGGCTAGTCTACATAACTGTAAATTACGTAGAATGAATGATGATAAATAAATAAATAAAATATTTGTTACATTTTCAGTGGAAAATGGGAAATAGGTTTCGCTACGGTGCTGGGACAAGAAATCAGAGGAAGTACAGTTGGCATTGTAGGTTTTGGCGGGATTGGTCAGACTATCGCCAAGCTGCTCGTTGGATTCAATGTCGCCAAATTTCTTTATACTGGACACAGAGAGAAACCTGAGGGTAAGCAACTGAATCTATTTTACAAACTTTTATTTATTTATGTTTGCTTTTACAACCAAAAAGAAATTAGAAAGAGAAGAAAAATCTATGTTCTTAGTTCTCTATCCTAGTCACCATTGGTTGATACTATAAATAAATAAAAATTCTTAAGGTGCTCACGTCCGAGAATCGGTGACCGATTTTTAATTGTCATCCTTTCTCATTGATGAAAGAAAAGGATAGGATTAAGAAATCGGTCGGAAAGTCGGACGTGGGCGAGGACACTTATTGGAATAAATACTTACATAAATCCTACTAATATTATAAAAGCTAATTTTTTTTGAGTAATTTGTTACTTCACGCTCAAATGGCCGGGCCAATTTTTATGATACCTATTTGGTACGTAGGTAGCCGATACCTGGCCCGGGTTAATACTTTTCGTTGATGACTGTCAAAATAAAATTTACTATTTTTTAGGTAAAACTTTGGGTGCGGAGTTTGTATCGTTAAATGATCTGTTGTCTCGAAGTGATTTCGTGATCCTGTCAGTTCCACTCACAGAGGAGACTAGGCACATGATAAACGCCACAACTTTGGGTTTGATGAAGAAGAATGCTATACTTATCAATGTAGGACGAGGAGGTGAGTGAAATCAAAGGATCTGTAGGTAAAACTGAAATGCCACTTTAAAGTGGTACTTACAAACGAGTGGAAGAAAAAAATTGCTAAATGACAAAAAAGGACGTAAGTACTTAACCTTTTCATTCGCCATTTCTTTTGCCGGGCCATTTTGCTTGTGTCCGATATGGTGGTAGTTTATAATGTAGTTTATTTTCTTTATGTATAGGTCTTTATGTCTTTATGTATCTATAAGTTATAAATGACAAGAAAAAGTGCCTGTGATGGTCTAATTTCTGAAATAAACGTCTTCACT
Source organism: Endotricha flammealis (assembly GCA_905163395.2). Taxonomy (NCBI): domain Eukaryota; kingdom Metazoa; phylum Arthropoda; class Insecta; order Lepidoptera; family Pyralidae; genus Endotricha; species Endotricha flammealis. The sequence goes on along the minus strand of LR990869.1, from coordinate 3,060,919 downwards.
TCATTTCAAAGGAATTCTAAGTATTTTTATGACATACCTACCGCAGGCAAACCAACAAACGGGCCACGATGGAAAGTGGTTAACGCATTTACATCAGTAATATCAGAGGCACAATGCGTTGCTAAGGAAGGTAATAGGGAGAGAGGAAAGGAAGTACTGGGCTTCCGAATCTCTTGCAGCTCTACGCCGATATTCTGTGAGGTTGTAATTCCACGGTCGAATTAAATTAGCTCTCTCTATTCTTTCCATTGAATCATCATTTCAACCCATAATCATCCCACTGCAGGGATTGAGACACCATTGAGAGTCCATTGGTGCATTTGTTTAGTAGAATCGGGCCCCTGGTCTCCCTTCAATAGGTGATTAGAGCGTACTCTGCCACGCTGCTCCAATGCGGATTGGCGGAGGCCGGTGTTTTTAAGCCGCCCGAAGGCCACCGATTTGACTTAACGACTGTCATCTATCGGCAACACGCAACAGCCGGGACAGACAGTTTAATGTGCCCTCCGAGGCACGGTGAAGCTCGAGATGACGAAACCCATCCAAATACTGGCTAGGGTCGACGTTGTTTAACTTGTGTGTTCGTATTAGTGTGCGACACAGCGACGCCATCGAGTTCCTCATCCATTCCATTCCATTGAATATGTTGTGATTTCAGATTTGGTTGACCAAGACGCTCTATACGACGTCCTCAAGAATAACGAAATATACTCTGCTGGATTAGATGTCACTTCGCCCGAACCGTTGCCCGGAGATCATAAATTGCTGACTCTACCCAATATATTGTAAGTAAAAAACTAAGTCACCTGCTTGCACGAGAATACTTAAATAAAACCGAAACATAAAAGGCAGCCCGGTCCCGGTGGTACGTTGTTGACGCCAAAGGGCGCGGGTTTGATTCCCTCGCGCTCGAAGCCAACATTTATGTGATGGCATTTTTTTTTTTTTGGCCCAGCCATTTGGGCGTGGAGAAGTAACAAACATACACATAACTTTCGCCTTTATAATATTAGTAGGATGTAAGTACATATTTACAGTAATACCTATATACTTTGTCTGGTACCATTAGGGCTACGTACTCGATGACTGGTACCCTAATTTACTAGTAGCTTACTTTGGGATCATTTGGTGTTGTGTGAAGAATTTTTTTTTTAAAGGCATAGAAGCTAGTTCTATTGAGAACTATATATTATTTTGTTTCCAGTTATCCTCCCGCACATCGGCAGCGCCACCGTGCGCACGCGCAGTGACATGTGCGTGCTCGCTGCGAACAACATCGTCAACGCACTCACTGGCAAACCGTTGATTACTCCTGTATTGCCATAATTAAAATTTAATCTATTAACTAATATTAGGGATTCAAATGATTTGATTAATATTTTTTTTTTAATCTGTAACACATTACATCTTATGGAAGTATCCGCACTGCGGGTTTTTTTTCGCAGAGCGAACATACTGATTTGATACTACACAATACAATCGCGCGGAAATAATTCGCACCACAATCGCGGTGAAATTTCGCAGTGCGGTCAGGTCCTTATGTCGATATTTTGGATTGCATTATGATTGTATTCATTTATTAGAATTTGTTACTTATGTATCAATTCGCAGCAGACGACAACAACTCTAGCAGGCCAGAGTCACATGGTGATAAAATGAAAAGAAAAAAAGATTTAAGTATACACCTCAATATTTTTTATCCTGCCAGCTGTAAAAAATATACTACATAATATATGGCTGTATTTTTTTTTTATTGTGCTGAAATTTTTAAATCTCTCTATAGGATTTGATTAATTCAAATAAAAACTAAATAATATACACTTTTATTTTATTGAAGTATTTGTCCTTATTATTAAGATATTATGTAAGAATTAAAAATATTATTAATATTATACATTTATTTATATAATTATGTTGGCATAACATCAAGTTATCAGGATTCTGAAGTTTATTAAAGAACATCAATTTTTAATATTGAATAAACGGTAGGTATCAACTATGCTTACTAGGCTTGCGTCATAACCAGCTAAATGGTTAAAGATTCGAGATCGCCGCCTTGTCAACGAAGGTCGTCAAGATGGCGACAACGATGCTTTATTAAAGTGTACTTTTTTGTTAAAAAGTGTTCATTTAAATACTCGACATTGGCGAAATTGTCAATGTGTCGTTAAGACACGACAAAAATGCCATTAACTAAGAAAAAAAAAATGGTTAAAAAATCTCTAACCGCTGTCTACTGTAAAGCCAGGATTATCAACGACGACCACAGCTAAGTTTATTGACGTCCCGTGGGAGTAACAGCTGTTACGGAACGAATCTCGCCAAGAAAAATATCAGATGAAGTAAGCGTTGAAAGGACTTGGGAGGGCACTAAGCCGGACTGAGCAAGTCCACACGACTAAAAAGGCACTAAATCTATGTAGATAGAACCTTTTCAATTAACACCGTCCAAAAAAATTATTTGATAGAATACATGTTACATACTATGCCTGACCAGGGGCCGTACCACGACTGTCCACGACCCTTTATAACTATCCTTAAACGATTGTGTAAACGGGACGTCGCCCTACATCATGTATTGCGCTGTCTCCCTTACTCAGCCGTTCTTGTTTTGTTTTAAGCGGTCATGGTACAGCCCCAGTTTCAAATTCAGAACGAAGTAAATATATTCCATTTCACTATACTTGGCACAAGGTTTCCAGAGAATTTTTATAATAGTGTTTGAAATAGCTGGTCATATTAATGTGGTATCATAATGTTGTGTTTATATCGTATTTATTTCGCAATTTCTTTTCCCAGTCGTCATTTTGCTTTGATTCCAAATGGTGGTAGTTTATAGAGTAGATTATTTATTTAATACAGAATAATTAATAATCTATAATTGAATTTATTGTGATTGACGTTTAAGTGCCCGCGAGGGTCCCGAGGGTCTACAGAATAAAGCATTTTTGACTTTGTATGTTTATATTTTAAATCCCACGATTGTTTAGAGATTTTGTATCAAGTATATTGGAATGGGTTATATTAAGTAATCTATGGTGTATTATGAGAATAGAACACGATATGTGTATTTTAAACTAATGTTCCATTATCACTAGTAAAGCTTTAGATTTTCTAAATCTATTTAACTATAACACACAGTCGCCATTTAGAATTATTTGACACAAGAACATCTATCGTTGGTACTCTTGTTGCAAGCTCGATTTCATTGCAGTTACCAAAAAGACATCAAACATCATCAAATGGCTGCTTGTCGACCGGAGACTTGTGAGTAAACTGGCCTCTTGTTCACCACAATAGCAATCCAAAAACGAATGTGTGAGATGCCGCCTTACATTACATATTGCGCCATCTCACTTATACGTTTTTGGATTAAGTACTATAAGTTGTCATGGTAGGCGGAGCAGACGAAAAAATCACTAAACTAGGAAAATTACATGAATAGGAACGTACGTACGTAAACATTCACGTATTTTAGTGATTTTATGCTCGGTTTCTCACATTCGGTATCGGATAAAGATATGACCGACAAACAGTCTTACGCCAATATTACATTTTGTTGATCCAATATCTTAATCCAATCTGTGACAATTATGAGCTTTTAATTATTCAATTTACATATTACAAGTTCTTGCATGATCTCTCAAGATATACATGGAACTGATGTACAGTAAGTACGCAATAAACACAGAATGCCTCAATAATTATTATATAATTAAAATAATAACACTTAAATTAATATCACTCACATTTACATTGTGTTGATAACAAATAATATTTCATAAATATTCATAAAAAATAAATTAGATTAAGTAAGCTCACACACTAAACTACCATGATTCTAGTCAGAAGCCATATTGACCAGAAGTCGTTCAGGAAAGTTGAGTCCAAAACCAAAAATCTATAACATCTACCCAATTAGGACATGCTGTAATTTGGTAAGGAGATTCTCAGAAGTTTATGCATTGAAAAGATGGGAAAATATTAATAAAAAGTTTGACTATTGTCTAAATGTTGCGTTGCAATCATAGATTTAGTATATACTAGCGTACCTATAGATCGGCTTTGGTTTGATTAAGGCGAGACCAAAAACAAAATACACTAGTGTGCGTGGAATGTACATGTGTGCAAGCAAGATATAAAATTTTGTAAAAATAAGTACGATTTGTTTTGAACATAACTGACGTCAGGCAGATACAGTCCGATAGTGTGTATAGGAAAATGGTCTTGCCTATCTATCTCGCTCTAACCAAGTGTATGCTATGATCTATCTCTTTAGCATTGCCAATCTTACGCTAGTATAATAAATCTATGGTTGCAACCAATGGTTGACTTCACACAAACATGAAAGTGCAAGTAAGAAGAAACTTAACTATGCGAGCTATAGTAAACTAACATAGTTTCAACTTATGGTTTTCACCCATGGTTGTTTAGTGACTGAGATTCTTTAAAAACACTTTTATTAATCATTAATCTTAAATTTTGCAAGAGCACCAAAGATAGATAGAATATAACTTGATTTAAGGCGCATCAGCTACAACGCCAGCCAAGTCTTTGAGGAAGGGATCAATTTGATCTTCGAGGGATAGTATGTGTCCTGTGTTGCAGTTGTCGCTGCCTATAAATGTGATGACGAGCGGTAACTTGTTCATTTGTATCACCTGCAAAAGTTAAATAATAAAGCTGTTGTAGGTTTTATTTGAGGAATTGTATTAGAAACTTATTAGAACTGGCCGGTTATAAAATGTTGAGGGAATTGTATTAGAAACTTATTAGAACTGGCCGGTTATAAAATGTTGAGATAAAGAAAGATTTAAAATTAGAGCTGTTTTGAAATTGAACAGAATGATGGTGTCTAATTTTAATGTCAGTCGGTTTATGATATCTTATAGATAAAGTTTACGTTTTAGAAAATATGTATTTATAGAGGAATCAATTATGTTTTAATATGTAACTTGTTTAGGAAATGATAAACTATTAGTAATGGGGAACTAAATTGTTTGGAAATGTTTAAAAGTGAAATGTAAAATGAATATATAATTACTATGTGAAGATGTGTTTCTATTCCAACATTCACCCACTACAACAAAAGCCTCTTTATTTCGAGGAAAAGTTATATAGTGAAGATATACTAAGATTTTTCCTTGTATATTAGAAGATAATTAAGTATTTCACAAATATTCAAAACCTTTTTTTATTTACAAATTATTGTCCAAACTTTGTTAGAAATCTTGACTAGATTACATTATTCTATTAGTAGTAATAATAAGAACGGGAAGAACATAGAAAAGATTTAACTGAACCATGTTATTTAAAGCATTGTTTCTTCAATTCACATTATCAAAATCCTGTCAATATAAATTTGAATCCACATTTTCTTTTGCCATTCTTATCAGACACCTAATAAGGTACTCAATAACATTAATACAAACTTTCTGTAAAAAGGATTGATTAGTGAATGTAACTTACCTGATAACTGGAATACATGGAAATTATAGTCTTATTCCTTCCTAAACCCAATTTGCTTGCCTGATCAGTAGCCATACCAAAAGTCGAAATAAAATTAGGTCGCAAAGCCAACTGCGGAGCTCTTTCTGTTACTGAGCGAACCAGAGGGACTCCATCCCTGTCAGTTATCAGTATACAGTGTAACCCGTTCACCCTAAAACATAACACAAACCTTTATTCCATAAATTCCACAAATAAACCAACAAAACGATAGAAAAATCAATCACTTCTCTAGTAGATGGTTGAGGTATTTCCGTAGATCATCAACCATTTTAATTGTTGTACTTAAACTCAAAAAAATTAATAAACAATTCAACAACAACAACTTCATGTGAAAGAGGCTGTCGAATTTATTAATTCAGTCACAGAGCGAAAAGCAATCGCCCCAGACCGCACACCACCGCACACAAAATTTGACACTTTTGACATGCTTTTGACATTTTTTTTTTTTTTTTTGTTTCTTCGCCCAATTTTTTATAAGGGCAGGCAAAGAGGCTTTAAGCCCATACAGCCAAGTCGTAGGTTATAAATAAATACAAGAAAAAAGAATACGTAAAAGGCATAAGCCAAGTCTTTGTAAGTATAGAATAAGATAAATTTCTTTATAAATTCAACGAAAAGAATAAATAAAAATAAAATAATTAAAAACAAAATAATAACATTTTATATACAAACTGAAAAGGTAGAAGAGACGAAATCAAAAATGGGTTTATAGCAGGAAGGGTTTGAGAGAAGTTGCTGAAGAGAGCGCGGGATTTCTTCAGCACTATTATAAGTTTGCAAAAGATGATCAATAAAAACTAATCTTTGAACAGAGAAGGAAGTACAAACAAAAAAAAGGTGGTCCAAAGTTTGATCTGGGCTATTGCAGAACTCACAAACAGAAGATGAAACAATGTTAAAACGGTGTAAAAGAGAATTTGTACGACAATGACCCATGCGCAGACGACAGATTGTAGAATAAAATTTCCTACTACAAAAACTATTGAACTTTGAGAACCAAGGAGCGGAAATGTTAGGTTTGATTTCTGCAAACCATTTGCCTTTACATTTAATGATTTCATCCCTAATAGCCTTAAAGTTAGAAGACAAATCCAGTTTGTACTTATTTACAACGTCCGAGACAGGTAAAAAACAAGGTTTGATGTCAATTTGGCGATAGCGAGAAGTTATTGAACTGGCAAGACGGTCTACATTTTCATTACCAGCAACACCTATGTGTGATGGTGTCCAAAACAAAACGATATTTTTTCCTCGCGTTGACAAGCAGTGATATTTTTCCCGAATATCGTACAAGATATGGCTAGAACCACTGCTGAAACCTGGATTGTTTAAAGCCTTAAGAACGCTCATGCTGTCAGAAATAATAATCCAGTGAGTATCGTCCTGTTCAGCAATATAATCAAGAGCAGAAAGAATTGCAAAACTTTCAGCAGTGAAAATACTCGCCACATCAGGAAGTCTACAACCAAAACCCTTACGAGCTTGGGAATCATAGATAGCCATAGAAACGGCGTCAGCCGTCTTTGAGCCATCAGTGTACAGCTGCATATGTCGATTAAACAAATTTAAACCATTGTACACGTCTTCTTTAAATTTAAACGTCATGTCAATAAATATTTGCATTGAATAGAATTTGCTTTCAAAGCAACCACTATAACAGGACCACTGGGAGCTTTCAAATAAGTTACTAATATTTTTGTATTCTAAAGTTTCAGCAAGATTATCACACAAATACGGAACTGAAGATTGATTCTCTAGAACATGGACCAGTTTTAAAAGAAGAGGATGTCTAGAGATTTGGGATAAATTCAGAATAAATTTGTGCTTAAGAAAATTGAAACGTAACTTAATTGGAGGGATATTGCATTCTACCTGTAGAGAAATTATTGGAGTAGACATCATGGCACCAAGAATAACACGTAAGGATCTATTTTGTACTCTAACTAATTTCTCTACTAATCTGTTATTGTCTGCAAAACAAAAGAAAGAATATTCAAAATGACTTCTTACTAACTACTTGTACAGCATTAGCAAGATTTTAGGGTCTGCACCCCAGCCTGATCCCGTCAATGATCGCAAAATATTACAAGCTCTTAGAGCTCTGTCTACTAAGCAATCAACGTATTTATTCCATTTTAAGTTAGTTTGAAAAGTAACTCCTAAAAATTTTACTGAGGAGTCAAGGGGCAAAAGACAATTATCATAAAATATTTTCACATTGCGTGACTGTATGGAAGTTTTACTAAAAACCACTACCTTACTTTTATCTTTACTAATTTCAAAATTAAGAGCATCAAAATAATTGTGCAGGTTATGTAAAGCCAAATTCAATTTTGAACAAACATCACCTAAGCTAGGACCTGAACAATAAACAACCAAATCATCTGCAAATTGCAGATTGCTAACTAAACTACCTAAAACTAAATTGAGTCTATGTATGTACAGAATAAAAAGCATGGGCGACAATATTCCACCCTGACAAACTCCTTTATAGGATAATCTTGGCCCTAACAACATGTTATTGAATTTAACAAATAATTCTCTCCTATTTAAAAAATTAAAAATCCAATTATTTAATTTTGCAGGAATACCAAGAGAGGCCAGAATGGAATGGAGGATGGACAGATTTACATTGTTAAAAGCACCTACAATATCAAAGAAAACACCAACTTGGAGGTGACCTTTAGAGAAAGTGCTCTGTGTATCAACTAGAAAATGTGCTAAACTTTCTCGAGCTGAATGACCACGACGGAAACCAAATTGATTGTTGGGGAGGAGATTGTTACTTTCAATATAAAACTCCAGGCGCTGCTTTAAGAGTTGCTCAAAAATTTTACCAACACAAGATGTTAAAGTTATGGGTCTATAAGAGTCAGCCACATAAGGAGTTTTACCAGGTTTCAAAATAGGAACAATCATGTCAGTCTTCCAGTCTGAAGGTATGAGAGAATTTTCCCAAAGTAGGTTTAGAAGCTTTAAAAAAGACTGAAGATGTGAAGAATTTAACAGTTTGAACATTTTGTATGACAATTGATCAAGACCACAAGCTGTATCACGCCTGGAATGCAATGCAGATTTTAATTCCTGAATTGTGAAATTGTTACCAAGACTATCATTATTCTGATTGTAATCAATGTCACTCAATAAATTCTGTACTGTATCAGGTGTGTATTTGTGTAAAAAGTCGACTATCCAATTGTTATCAGAGAATTGGTAAGAGGGAGAAGAAAATGATCTATTTAACCTTTTGATTTTTTGCCAAATTATGCTAGTGGGAGTAAAACGATTAAGCAAGGAACAAAAACTATGCCAATTTTCTAAACGTTCTTGTCTAATAACTCTTTTTTTAATTGCCTGTTTATGTTTAAAGCTAACATAATTCTCTACGGAAGGGTCTGACTTGAAAAGCACATAAGCAGCTTTAACGTTTTCCACAGTAATTGTTCTAACAATTACTGTTCCACCAAGGAACCGCCTTATTTTTCCTTCCAGATTTAAAAGAAGAGGTATTTTTAAATTTAACAGAAGGCGACGACTTCATTACAGCAGACTTAATCAAAGAACAAAAATCACAATAGGACTGAATTGGGTCACCATAGTCGACCTCAAAACCATTTAAAATATTATTTACACTCTGTACATACAAACTCCAATCAACAAGCTTTAAATTTACCCGATTAGACAAGTAAGAAGAGTTAGGCGGCATATTAGGAGGTAAGAAATTATATTTGGTGATAGTGGGTAGATGATAACTGCCCATAGAATAATCACAGACATTCCAATCACAATGTAACGCTAAAGATGAAGAAACTAAAGTTAGATCAAGACCATTGGGCCTAGCTATGTGCGAGCCAATGGTAGTAGGAACATTGTCATTTAACATAACCAATTCATTTAAATCTATAATATCGAGGATAGCTTGACCTCTAGAGTCATTGACACAACAACCCCAGGAAGTATGGTGCGCATTAAAATCACCTGCAATAATTAACGGCTTAGGGATAGATTGCAAAAGCGAGTTAAGTTTGTTTTTGTCAAACCTGGGAGAAGAATTACCAGGACTATAGAAACTAACTATTGAAATAAACTTATTATTAATATTAATTTTAATTGCTATATTTTGCAGAGAGTCGTCAAAATAAGTATTTAATTTTACAAAAGGTATACAATTATGAACAATGATGGCTACTCCATTGCGGTCGTTACCACAGTCATTACGCACAACAGAATAACCTTTAATATTAAATTTTTGATGTGGTTTTAACCATGTTTCAGAAATAATAGCTATGTGTATATTGTTGTCTAAAATAAATTTCTGAAATTCGTTACGATTGCTTAGTAGACTTTGAGCATTCCACTGTACTATATTCATAGTGGTGAATTTGAAACAATCCCAGGTTTTTTCTGGAATGTTTCTTTAAGAGTGTCTGTAATAATTTGAGAACTGATACTAGTGTTTTGTGATTTATTAAGGGTAATGACTTTAGTTATCGATTCATTAACTAGGCTGAGAATTTTAGGGTCGGATAAGATTAGATTTAGAATATCTAAAGGAGTAGTCTTTTTCTTCAAATCAGGAAAACTTTCCTTATCAAACAACTTTGAAAAAGGAGCAGGAGCAAACTTATTCTTATTTTCCTGAATTTTTTGTTTTTTAACCGGACAAAGACCAGAAATGGCAATATGATTGCCCTTGCAGTGAATGCAGACGGCTTTCTCGACCGAAACAGAACAAGTCTTGAAGCTGTGACTCTCTGTACATATAGAGCACCTCTCAGCGTTTTTACAAAATTTAGCTAAGTGACCATACCTTAGACACCGGAAACATTGCTTAACAGGAGGTACGTACGGCAGCACCGGGACTCTCCACATCTTCAAATACACATAGTCCGGCAACGACGTCGAAGACGCAAAGGTGATGGCGACGGTCTGGGTAGGCTGTAATGTTTTCGTTTCTTTATCTTTTCTCATTATTCTACGTACACATATAATTTTCTTGGTAGATGTAGATAATACTTTGAATATATTTTTATTAGACATGTCTAAGGGGACGTTGGTGATTACACCTGTTAATTCAGTAGCGGCCGCGGGGATCGACGCAGTTAACGAATGGTCTTTTAGAAAAGTTACGTTATCCAAGAAAGAATTGGCAAAGCTCGCCTTGTCAAAAACAACGCCAATTTTAAATTTGTTCATTTTTTTAAAATACTTAATGCCCTTGATGAACCTACTGAAACAATTGCTAAGGTACATCATGTCCCTATTGCCTAACGCTTTGTTTTCATCTGAACTTTGAATAAAAACAATATATTCAGCCGCGGTATTGTCTTCAGGATATCGCCTAGAGTAATCGACGACCCTTTAAGGCGTGTACCTGTCGGCACCATGCTCTACAGAGTCAGAATATTCTGAATCGCTAGATAACGATGAGGAATCCGGTTGAGGAGTATTATCCTCCTTTTTTCGTCTTTTTTTACCGCCCATCCTATACAAAACCTAGAACACGCCTAACCAATTAGTATAAACAAAATTATACAGTAATATACAAAACAAAAAACTAAAATAAACAAAAGAGTTTTAAGAGAAAGAAAAAATAATAATTTACAAATAAATATACAGTTATACAATAAAATAAAATTAAATTTGCAAAAAAAAATTAAAAAGACCGCCCTGTTGCCTCGAAAGGTTCCCGCGCTTTTTTCGCTTTTGACAGATTAGTTTGACATTTACGTAAATGTCTTTTTTTTCCTTTTGTTTCAATCGGACATCAGACGAAGATCCTTGTGCCATCTTCAAGTAATACTAAATTATAAAATATTTGAGACTAAAGAGAAAGGATGAATAGAGGCGACACGGTAGGAGTGAGCGAGATGAGTAAATAAAATATTCCCATTCCCAAGGCCAAAAAGAGCTAGAGGAACATTTTTGTCCTTATCGACGTATACTATTTTATTTTTTTGCTGGGCAGTGGGCACATTCGCTAACTGTGCCCAGCTAACGAAAGCGGTTTTCTTTATTTCTCAAAATCTGAATTTTCAGGGTGAAAACTGTGTGTGGTTTAGTTGATGTGTTTTTGCGTTCATAGACTATGGTGCATTGTAGTGTTTTAGGCTGCAATAGCCGCAGTGAACGTAAAATCGACAACATAACCTTTCATTCGTAAGTACAATAATTAGACTTTATTTCGGCCCTAATTGATAAAAATGAATACAGATTATACTTATTATGACTCAAATGACGGCTTTTAATGTACAGAAATAACGAAATAAAACGTAAATGGTCAAGAAAATAATCGTATTTTGTAGTATTATACACCCAAATTAAGTAGGTAAGTAAAATGAAGCCAGGCCCAGGCGGCCACTTTCCTGTGTCTCCTGAATTTAGTCGGGTACCACGCGTAATGTAATGGGGATACCAGCAATTTACTTGAATTTACCCATGCAATATTACCCACAATTGAGGTAAAATAGTGACAACTTAAATTAAAAATAATATCTATTTAAAACAAGCTTGTACAGACGAGAAACCCCACACATATAGTTTTTAAACGACTTCAAAAAAAAAGAGGAGGGTCTATGTTTCACTGTATATTTTTTTGTATGTACGCCGATTGCTCCATCGATTTTTTACCGATTTTCTTAATCTTTTTTTATTCGAAAGTGCATATCCCAAGTTGGTCCCATTATCAAATCAGGATCTGATGATGGGATCCCAGGTAAATCGAGGGCAACCCTCAGATTTTATAAGTACGTACAACGCGTTACCTATGTTTTCGTAAGCTATTCATGTATTTACGTCTGGAAGTCATCATCCCATGTTGGTGAGGTGATGATGGAAGGTACAACTCCTAAATGGATAGGAGTTAGAGCATAATTCTTTAAGTATTGTAGGTATGGATTAGACCATTTGATTTTTTTTCCATCATCACTTGTCACAAAGTCAAAATCTGATGATGGGATCCCAGATGATCAAGGGCAACTCTCAAATTTGATAGGCACGTACAATGCGTTACTTTACTTATGTTTTCGTAAGCTATTCATGTATTTACGTCTGAATTCGTATCAATGTTAATACGAATAGCATAAATTATATTATAATTATGTCGTCTCATAGGCAGATCGGTCAATCCGACCGATCGAGATTTGGCGGCATATCGAATCTGTCAAATTTTAATATGGCCCTTAACATGGAAATTTTATGTTAGACTTGTGATTAATTATCAACAGCCGAGCGAGCAAAGCGAGCGAGACTCGAGTTGACTCGACATAATATTCGAAAAGAACTGTTAAAAGGTGCGCAAAAAAGCACATGAAATAACATATTATTTAAATTAATTTTTGAAGTCAGTTCGTTTTTTTTTTATTGTTTATTAAATTTCAGATATCCTAGAGATGCCAATATACGCAGATTATGGATAGAGTCGACAGGAAAACAAAATTGGGAGCCAACAAAGTACACACGAATGTGCTCTAGACATTTTGAGCAGCAATGCTTTCGCAAGACAAAGAGCTCGACTTATTTGTATGTAAATACAATACCAACGCTGCATATACATGTAAGTTTCACAATGGATGACCGGACACGTGACTTTTTATTTGCTTAATAAATAGAGGCAGTAAAAAGAGATTTATGTACCTAATGGTATTTTTTTTGTTTATAAGGTCTAATCTATAAACACATTTTTATTTCGGCGATTTTTTCACCCTGTCCGGTCTTTCATTTACATAAGTAGTTCGCGTTTTCTGATCAATGCATTTACGTGCGATAAAATTTCACTTTCAGAGTGCTTCAGTTTGTAAAAATCAAGAGGAAACTGCTTCCGAAAGTTCTACAGCGGTGGAAGCTGTCGCCGAAAGTTCTACAGCATTGGAAGCTGTAAGTTATCCATACTATTATTATGAATGTGAAAGTTTGGTTCTTTTATCGGACTTACCGCCGAAACAATCATATGTAAGGTAATAATCTTTCGGCGGTAAGTCCGATAAAAGAAATAAATAAACTGTACCTTGACCTGACAAGGTATTTGAGATATAAGTAACAGTTAAAATTAGGGTTCATATTATAATTATATTTTACTTTCTTTTTTCAGCGCTCCCCTAGAATTGAATCATCTAAATCCTCTGTCGATATAACCCCTCGCAAGAAAAACCTCCTCACACAATTAGATCGTAAAACTCGTCTCGCTGAGACGCGTAAGAAAAAGATAGCTGTGTTGAGATCAAAAAGTAGAAGACTACAGAGAAGAAATGCTGAGCTGTCTGCTGTGATTAAACAATTACAGGCGAAACATTTTATAAACCAGGAAACCGCAGATCTATTAATGTCTGATACAGATGACACAGATTTCTTAAACCCAAGCAAGAGTAAATTTTCACCCAATGTACGAAAATTTGCTTTAAACCTTCATTTTATTAGTCCGCGGGCTTACAATTTTGTGCGGAAAAGTTTTAATACGTGTCTCCCTCACACTCGTACACTAGCGCGCTGGTATGAATTGGTAGACGGTGAACCTGGTTTTTCAACCGAGTCGCTCAAAACTGTCAAGCTTTTAGCCTCTACTACATCAAAAACAATTTTATGCGGCGTTTGTTTTGACGAAATGGCACTTCGAAAATCCGTCCAATGGAACGACAAAAATTACGTTGGTTTTGTCAACTTTGGAAACCAAATGGAAAATGAAATTGCTAAAGAAGCCCTAGTATTCATGCTCACGTGTTTAAATGGAAGTTGGAAGCTTCCTCTAGGTTATTTTTTAGTGGCAGGAGTTACCGCAGAACAAAAGGCATCTTTACTTAAAACGTGTATTGATTTAGTTAGTGAATGTGGTGTCGATGTTGTTTCGGTAACATTCGATGGATGCCCAGCAAACTTTTCAATGGCGAAACTATTACTCTGCAATTTAGATAGAAGATAGTGATAATATCAAACCTGTGTTTAAACATAAAGATAAGAATTATGTCGTATTTCCAGATCCTTGCCATATGCTCAAATTGGTAAGGAATACTTTGAGTGATAAATTGTTATTGACAGACGCAGAGGGCAAAACCGTAGACTGGAATTTCATAAAACAATTAGTAAATTTACAGGAAGACGAAGGTTTTCATTTAGGTAATACAACAAAAAGAGCTCACATCAATTTTAGGAAGCAAATTATGAAGGTGAAATTAACGGCACAATTAATTAGTGAATCTGTAGCCAACGCTATTGAGTTTTGTAATGAAAACCTTTGCCTTGAGCAGTTCAAAAATTCCGAAGCCACTGTCAATTTCATTCGAAAATTTAATATGTTATTTGATATTATGAGTTCTCGCAACTTGAAGGCTTACGGTTACAAAAAACCTCTAAATCTAAAAAATTACGAGACGATAGCTAAAGCTTTACATGATAGTTTTGATTACATAAAAATGTTAAAAATGGAGAACACTAATATTCTAAAAACAAAGAGGAAAACCGGATTTTTGAGATTTCTAATATGCATAAAAAGTCTCTTCTTTTTATATAATGAACATAATAAAAAATGGCCCGTTGGACTTTTTATGCACATATAAATTAAGTGGACCACGTCGAAATATTTTTTTGTGCTGTGAGGGCGAAAGGTGGCTTTAATAATAACCCCACAGCGACACAATTTAAGTCCGCCTTTAAAAGATTGTTGGTCCATGGTGAACTCAAACATTTGACCACAGGCAACTGCATTCCTTTATGGGATATTAATATTTTGACTTTTACTAAGCCGGAAAACGCTATCAACAATACGACAGATCGTAACAGATTAATTGAAGACAATTGTGACCTTCAGCTGTCTTTGGAGTCTGAAGTAGTAGTCTCCAAGGATCATGATTACCTTGCCGATCCAACACGGTTAACGGAGTTTGCCCGGACTATTATAATTTACATAGCAGGATTTGTGGTGAAAAGCTTAAACATACAAATAAAATGTGAAGACTGCCTGTCTTCTATTAATTCTTTAGTTAAAAACGAAAACACTTTGCAATTTAAAAAAGACAAAGGTGGTCTTCGTTATGCCTTGATCACACGCGCCGAGTAGAGTGGCGAGACAGTAAAAATGTCACTCGGCCGAGACAGTCCACTCGTCAGCTTTGGGCGAGTAGGTGTTTATACTAATTTTGGTTCCCAGCGAGTCAGTTCACCTAAAATTCGGGAACAGAAACAAACAACAACAAGACGCGCGCGAGCCAAACTAGCGAGTAGCGAGCGAGTGCGCTCGGCATTTGTTCAAACTTGCCGAGTGAGCGAACGAGACAGTAAGGGGTATGCTGAAGGGAGCGCGGGGGTGGGCACTCGGCCTAGTAAACAAAACGAGGTCCGAGTGACTGTCTCGCCATTTTGCTCGGCCGAGTACTCGTCGGAGAGTACATACCAACCGAGCGCTCGGCCGAGGACACTGTCTCGCCGCTCTACTCGGCGCGTGTGATCAAGGCATTATCCATCGACTTCAGTTATAAATGATGCGAAATCGCCGAGGGGGTTTTTTAAAAAAATAAACTGGTTAACAGAAATAACATAATGAAACATCTTTTACAAATGAGTATCAACAAAATGCATAGGACTAAATTTATTTTCCGAAAATAACCATTTTCGTGACAATCACCATTATACTTTATTAATTAAAGCAATCTGTAACAAATACTTAAACGTACGGTTACATTATTGTACCAAGACCTTAAACAACAAAGAAAATATTAGAAACTTTTATACTAAGCTAATTTTATCTAAAGGTCAATAAATAGTACATAATAATATTATTATATTAGTTATATACTTATACAAAAACATTAAGAAGTTACCCTCTGCACCAAACATATTTTGCAATGTATAAAAAACTTAACTACTTTTAAATATGTATATGTATTGGCTTTCAAAAAAGGCTGTTTATTGAGTTTCTTGCGGCACTTCATAACAGGCCATTCACGTCGAAGTGCGTAGGATAAAAAAAAAAGAATTTTGACGTGCGAAAGTATTGCCTGTAAATCTACTTGCAAAATAAATGTTTTTTTTTTTTTTTTAGTGTATGAAGTATGATGGTTTCATTGTATTACTAGCGACCCGCCCCGCTAATCCTACAATTTTTTCCATAGTCCCTTTTAAGTCTATTGCACTGCATGGGTGTCTGCTTACGGTATATGCCAGGATTTAAGCGCTTACCACACGCACAAGCTTCACCACAGTTTGGCCTGCGCAAACTTCTCGCACGAAAAAACTGAACACTCCGTGTCTTACCACACGGTACAGTTAAGTACGCGCAAGCCCCGCGCAAGCCACATTCTTGTCGAAATCCTTGGCGTCGCAACAATTTTTCCCAATGAAGAAACATTTATAATGCTAATTATTTTTCAAGTGTTTGCTATTAAAAAAAAGACAATGCAAAAGTCAAAAAGTAAGCGATCAAAGTAGACAAAAAAATGACTGTTGAACAGAAAAATACATACACATATAAATCTACTGAAGGATATAAGAGATGATCCAAACGATTTTCGCAAAAAATACTCTACCACTTATACCCAAATCAGCCATTTTTGAGTGTCAAACGACTTCAGCGAACTGCGAGCGAGCCTCGACTGTGGCTTGAACACTGAACGCCCAACCACACGCACAGACAAGTACGCGCAGGCCGGGCATGCGCAGGCAAAATTTCAAGCAAGTTGAAAAGTCGCGAGCCGCGCTGTGGGGTTTGCGCGTGATACAGTTTTACCAACCTCACGCTCCGTGTTCCGTGTACAAACCGGCCTGCGCAGGCAACTTGCTTGAAATTTTGCCTGCGCATGCCCGGCCTGCGCGTACTTGTCTGTGCGTGTGGTTGGGCGTTCAGTGTTCAAGCCACAGTCGAGGCTCGCTCGCAGTTCGCTGAAGTCGTTTGACACTCAAAAATGGCTGATTTGGGTATAAGTGGTAGAGTATTTTTTGCGAAAATCGTTTGGATCATCTCTTATATCCTTCAGTAGATTTATATGTGTATGTATTTTTCTGTTCAACAGTCATTTTTTTGTCTACTTTGATCGCTTACTTTTTGACTTTTGCATTGTCTTTTTTTTAATAGCAAACACTTGAAAAATAATTAGCATTATAAATGTTTCTTCATTGGGAAAAATTGTTGCGACGCCAAGGATTTCGACAAGAATGTGGCTTGCGCGGGGCTTGCGCGTACTTAACTGTACCGTGTGGTAAGACACGGAGTGTTCAGTTTTTTCGTGCGAGAAGTTTGCGCAGGCCAAACTGTGGTGAAGCTTGTGCGTGTGGTAAGCGCTTTAGGCACTGTATAAAGTCTGTCCACTGAGAGTTGATAAAAATAAAATATAATCAGGGGTTCTAAACTAATTATAAAATGCGGCCCGCTAGTAATTCTTGTCGTTAGATAATAAAGAAGTTAAATGGAATAACAATGTTTTTGTTTGTATATTATCATTAGGTATACAGTGTACAATAATTAAGCGACAGTCGCTATTCCAAGACATTTAATAATATTTATCAACTCTCAGCGAACAGACTTTAATTTATATGTATATATATACCATAGTTACCTATAGATGCACCAAAAATGCTTTTATTTTTAAAAAGAATGTGCGTGCTCATTTTTTGGATTTGATTAAGGAATCGACATCATTTGTTTAATGTATCCGTCACCGTCATCTTTAAACGCGTAATTTTATTATTATTTTTCTCCCCCCTTTAAATGTTTATGTTGCATAGGAATCATCTATATGTATTATATATTTATTATATATGTATGTATGTATATATCTATTGTATCTATTATATTATGTATGTAGGTATATGTGTATATTATATTTATTTAATAATATTTAATTTTAACAAGCCGCTTTCGTGAATTTCTGCACTCCCAAGGGTTGACTGGTAGAGAATGCATTTAGCATTAAGTTCGCCTGTTGTATCAGTACTTTGTGTATTGTGGTCAATAAAGATAATTAAATAAATAAATAAATAGTTCTCCAGCGACTCTGGAGTCTAACGTACGGGTTCGTAGACATCTCACAATCTCAGAGGTTCTGGTCTCATCACGATTAAAAAAAATATTTAAAAACAATCAGTAAAGTTTAAAAAAAAAAGTGCTTCCATTCCACTGTCTTCTTTAACAAAAAGCGCACTAATTTTTGTATTTTATTTTACCCGATACCCCATTTTCTTTGGGTTTTTTGACTACGGAGTCGCTCGATACACCGACAAGAGCGCGGCTCATAGGAGAGAGATCTGTAGTCACACCAACCTTCCCATACTACTTTAGGAGTTAGCGGAGATACAGAAAAACAGGCGCGGACAGCGACTTCGATTTATTTATACAAGTATAAATCGAAGTCTCAATATATTGATGACTAGCTGTTACCCGCGGCTCCGCCCGCGTGGTCAAGTGAAAATGCCAATAATTTCGTTCCCGTGGGAATTTAAAAAAACCGACTTTATCCTTGTCAACATAATAAAGGGAATCTCTATATAAAAAATCGACTTTTCAGGTTAAGCGCTTCCTATAAAACACGTGTAGTCTAATTATTCCGAATCCTGTGAGAATTTTAAAAATCCCATCTTATCCTTGTATACTTTCTTCCTTTATAGGGAAGCTTATTACAAAATCTAGGAGTTCTAGGTTGAGCGCCCACGATAATACACATGCAGTCCAATTTGTCCCGTTCCCGTGGGAATTAAAAAATCCAGTCTTCAACCTTGTCTACATCATAAAAGGAACCTCTATACAAAATCTCAGCGTTCTAGGTTGAGTGCACCCCATAAAACACGTGTAGTCTTATTATTCCTGTTCTTGTGGGAATTTAAAAAAAGTCACGTCTCTATCCTTGTATACATCACTAGAGAAACCCGCGCAACTTCGTTTGCGTTTATCCCGCTTTCCCGTGGTGATCCTTTCCCGTGGTGTTCCCGTGTTGATTTCAAAAAATCCTATGTTATCGGTTGCCTACATCATACACCACACCATTCAGAAAACTCCCAACTTTCAGGTCTCTACGGTCAATACAAAACATATTCATATGTATAGATGATTATTTTTCTATTTATATACTTCTCATTACAATCTTTGGAGTGGGCGTTTATGAAATAGGCTAGCCCGACCGGTGAAGTGCCACCCTTTTACAGAATATTGACGTGAAGCAGCAATGCGTAGCGTTCGGAGAGTGAAATATCCGAAATTCTTGTTTGCCACCTTTGTGGTATAATAAAAATCTAAGTCCTTCCTTATACAATTTCTCGCTATATCCTGTTTTTTCCTGTTATAGGTCGGCAACGGGTCAGGCACCCTATAATCTATGTGCTCCAATAGTCGACGGTAATCACCTTATAGCAAATGATCCATATTCCTGAGCTTGTTTTCCAACCACTTCCGTAAAAAAATATTTAAGAATGTCGGTATTTCAACAACCTACCTACAACCTCAGCCTACAACCATCCATCCTTACAACAACACTACGAAATAATAGAGCGAGTCGACATAATGAGATTTCCTATAAGTGAGGAAGAGACAATATCAATATGCCATTTAACCATTGACCAATTTAACTTGAACCCTGTCAAATATTATAAAATTTAATATATTTAATTACTGACTGTTATTATCGATGAATCGATGAATATGATTCAGTCCGCTATATACATATTTAGAATTTTAGCTGTTTTTCCGAGATTAAGAAATCATTTTGTTTGATTATTCACAATTTATAAAAATATTACATTACATGACAGATGACACACTTCACTTCACGGATGTGTCAAAATGAAATGTAATTGAAATCGAAAGCATTAAGGAGTATGAGTATTGATATCAGCTCGAAGAAAATTACACACAAAATACATTTTTTTTCAAGAATTTCAATAAAATAAGAATCACGTCTTCCATTAATTCTCTTAAACAATTTTTATGCAAAATTTGAAGTAGATTGGACCAAGGAATCAAGTTGTCCCATAGTAACTTTACCCCCTTTTTTACCCCCTTAGAGTTCGAATTTCGAAAAATCCTTTCTTATCGGACGCCTACGTCATATAATAGGTCCACCTGCCAAGTTTCACATTTTTACGATGAGCGGTTTAGGCTGTGCGTTGATTCTCAGTCAGTCAGTCAGTCAGTCAGTCAGTCAGTCAGTCAGGACAAAGCATTTTATATATATAGATAAAGGGAATCTCTATACAAAATCTTAGATTTCTAGGTCCAGCGCCCTCGATAATACACGTGTAGACGCTTGGTCACCCCATTTCGAAGTCTCAATATATTGATGATTATATTATAGATTATAAGAAAAAATACATCGCAAATCATCAATAGTCCTATTAGTTTATAGTATGTATATAAAAATATATAAAAAAAAATGGGGTTATATTCTCTTTTTGGTAAGACTACGTAATCAATGTACTTTGTTTCTCTCCCTTACTACACGCCAAATGACAGCTCTATTCATCTTTTCTCTAATGCTCTACACGTTGGCCAACACAGTGGCCAACATCAAATCAAGTGGCAAAGATCCAAGGAATTTGTATACTACGTAACGTACGTATACAAATTCCTTGCAAAGATCAAAGGAGTTGGCCATGGTTGTGGCCGAGTTATTGGCCAAGCGTCCACTCCACACGTTGGCCGCGTGTTTAGTTTGCAACGAACAAAAATATACAATATAATCATTAATTTAGTTAGGTAGGTACTTGTACCTTGTTTTGTTTCGATTTATTGACAACATCAACCACCTTTTTTTCCATGTCTATTTTAGTACGTAGTAACGGTAGGTATGCTGAAAATAAATAAATCGCAGCAGCCGTCAGCGCCTCAATTATCGTCTGCACATTGGCCCGAACCAAATCAAACTGAACGACCTTCCAACGTGTGGACGTACAAACTATCACCACAATCTTGGCCAACGTGTAGAGGGGGCATAAGGTTCCCGGCAATACTTTAGAAAAGGACACAAGGCTCTCGAATTCTCGATTCTCGAACCGCTTTCTCTCTCGGACCGCATTTCTCTCTGGCCAAGTGATTTTCTATAATAGACTTTATTTCAATGAATCCAAGATTAATTTTTAAATGATGTGAAATTGCGCGTGCACATTCCAGGTTGGGTATAAGTTCCTTGGTATACAGTCTTTGAGTCTAGACGCCCCGAAGAAAGATGATACCTAGCAAAATTTCTTCAGAAAAGGCGGATTTTGAAATCAACACGATCGTGCACTTTTAAAAGTTCCTGGTTCCTGATCATATACTGCAATCACTATGACTATAACTAATGTTTGCTTCACATAATGTTGGAGTGATGGTAGGTATGCTGAAAATAAATAAATCGGAGCAGCCGTCAGCGCCTCAATTATCGTCTGCACATTGGCCCGAACCAAATCAAATTGAACGACCTTCCAACGTGTGGACGTCGTCACAAACTATCACCAATGTGTTGGCCAACGTGTAGAGCCGGCATTTACACTATCAATATTATGAATCGAACGCTGAAACACACTGTATAAATTTCTAATCACGAGCCCAAGTGGACGCTATTGTAGTTGGCGCCAAAATCCATGACAACTTTTAATCTCTCTTTTTTTTTTATTAGATACCAACTCATCTATCGGTTTTAAACAATATGTATTTTGTAAAATTATGGATCATTGATAGATAACACCATTTTTCATAGTCAATACGTCAACTGACGTCAGTGACGAGATGAGTGGTACACTTTCAACTTTGTTGTGACAACACTCATTAAAAATAAAAAAAATGTCTATATTGTCTATAGCCAAAATGGCAGAAATGGTTTGACAAGTGCTGCGATTTTTGTAATTTATTTTTGGGTACAATTATTACTGCCTTTGTGCTCTAAGAACATCTTCTTCATTATTATTTATGTTATAAATTAACACCAGTGTCTTGTTAAGTATTCATAGTGGAATCGTTTTACAGAGTATGTTGCAACTTCTCGAAAAATAGCTTTGATAAGATAACAAAAGATTTAAGAATTGCGCCTTGCCTCGTCCATTTATCTCCTCTCGTAACTTGTGTAATGTCGGCAGCTACAAGACTTGGACGCTAGCAATCGTAAAAGTTCGGGTATGTATACGTAACTGTGCAGAATCTGGATTTTTTAGGATTGTGACGTCACGAAGCCTGCGTGACTTATTTACAGTTCGCATTAGGGTTTAAAAATGCCACATTGTTTTGATCTGTGAGCGGAGCGTTATCCTGCGTCGCCTGGCGCGGTACAATCAGCGGCGTGGCGGAGGGCTCCCGCTAGGATGGGCGGCGATGTCTGCCCGTTCCGAGAGTGCCGCGACCCCGTCACCGTGTGCATGCACTAACATATCGCTTATGCAATTGTTTCATGAGCTCAAACAGAAATTTCCTGGTGTACCCGATCATGTTGTGTCCAACACAATCGAATTGTACTGCCACGACAAGCAAGCCTGTGAGACCCATCTGCACAGAGAAGTCAAGGCCTCCCTAACGCACGCCTATCATGCATCATCGTCGGCCGCGGCTCGCCGTCTCAACGAGCTCAAAGTCAACCCGCCCAGTAAATGCCGGAATCAGCCTATAGTAAAGCAGGAAGTTGCCAAATCTACGCCATGCACATCGGTCACTTGCCAGCGTCCACAGACAGCTATATTGAGCTCTCCTACTAATATTAACAATGACAGTGACAAGAAAGTGAGTACTGATGCAAATCAGAATGTTGTTGAGCACATAGAAGAAAAGGTGCAGGAGAGCAACAACAACACAACACCGATAACTGTAATCAACATTGACAATTGCTGTGTGAAGTACAACGCAGAGACACCAAGTGACTGGGAGTTAACTAACGAGAATACATCAAGTAACAGTACATCACATGAGAAAGAGTTCCAACAGCCAGAGAGTACAAATTATAAGATTTTCAAAAGTAACAAAATAAAAAGTAACTTGAATGAGAGATTAGAGAAAGGTAAAGAGAAAAAAACAGTAAGGAAGGAAGAACCAAAGCAAGTCCTGCAGGACAAGTCACCACAAAGTCCGCAGGAGAGACCGGTACAAACACCAGAAAAACCCACACAAGTCTTGCTGGACAAGCCCGCACAGGAAAAGGTTGCACAAATACCGCAGGTGAAACCTGAACGACCGAAGACTCTAGACTTCATAAAGCCAAATCCAGATATTGCATTTAAACAAACACTAAAGGAGCCAGAAGTAGAGCCTAATCGCACAGTTTCTCCCATACCACCGAAGCAAGAGCAACATAGTCAACCAAAAGATACACCTTACAGACCAGAGAGGGGGTACCCCCTAAATTTGTCAGTCAATGTTAACTGTCATATGGACTTGAGTCGTTTCGACAATCCCTGGTTAGAAGATTACGATAGTCCAAGAGCTATAACATCTGTAAACTTAACTGTTTGTACGCCAACATCAAGTATGGCGAGTCCAGTGAGAGAGATGGGAGAAGATGATGGAGGTTTCGAAGGGCATGTTACGGTAACAGTAAGCCCGAGTACAACGCGGGCGCCACGTCGTAGGGCTCCACCGCCTCCTGGAAGTATGGGCGGTGGGTCTTTGGGTGGGGGATCATTGGGAGCAGGTGGGGGTCAACCGTCGAGGATGGAGTCGCCGCGCCCGAGCCGAGCTGCTCCAGGACCACCGGGAACTGCACATGGTAAGACTTTTTATATTCATAAATTCATTTAGAAAAACCTGGTTAAAATGAAAATGGGTTTTCCCTCTAACCTATATTACTAATATTGTTATTAACATGCAATCAAGGTCATCACTCATTCCTTAACCCTTATTTATTCATACATTGTTATTCATTTTCTTGGCTACATACATAATAATAAGAATGGTAAATCTTAAGGAAAGTAAAATGAAATGACATCATTTTAAGTGGATTTTCCTTGAACAGCAAAACAATAAAATAAATATAGTATCTAGTGATCTAATTTATATATCATAGTTAACACTGTTATCCATCATTATTAGATATGTGATTAATATGCATGCATTCATAAAATGGGCGAAATGTGCACAAATAGACAAAAAGCAGCTCGGTTAAAAGAGAACTCAGAGAGGATATGGGTTCAAATCCCCCCTGGGTCGAGGATGTGAAATTTTTAATTCTATTTTTCTAAATAAGCACTAATTATGCTTAACCCCCAAAGTGTAGCATTTTAATATGCATTTGCATAAGCATTATAATTGATGTCTAATCAATCATCATAGGTATCACAGACTGAAGGACCATCTGCCTGATTATATTAATCTATGTTATATCATCCTGTGGTATATAAGTAAAAATATGATTTTAGTGTAGTGTGCAGGTAGTTTTATCATCGCTGGTTGTGGGTAGGCTCCGTTCTAATCTTCTTTTCTATCTATTACTAGAACAGTTTGGTCTCTGTTCATCACACTTAGGACTAATTTTGCAGGCTCCTCTCAAGTTACAGAGCCTAATTATCACATAAATTGTTGAACAATGAAACATAATTATAAAAATGGCAATTCTTAATGAAGATGGCTAACTGGAATTTTATCAGGAGTTGGGCCATTGTAGTTGGGCCATTGTATTATGTTTATGTGACCAAAAACACATTGGTTGATTAAATACCAGATTTTTTTAAATTTCATGATAGTTCTAAGTCTCATTTTACAATTACCTGGTCTATCTATAATTAGCTTATTTTAATCTTTTGATTGCTACAGCTTATGTAATGCATTATACACTAAGCAAGTATGCATGCGGTTTTAAAATCTTAATTCATGTCATAATAAAAGCCTTGTCGATTCGATTATTACCTTCGTTGACGTACTACGAATATTTTAGTAGTCTTAGATATCCGACTGTGGCGGTCAAAAGTTTAAATAAGACCTTACACAACTTTCTTTCATATAAGAATTTTGTATCTTCTAAATTTTAAAGACGCAAATCGATTCTCAAAATAGTGATCTGTGAAGGCATGTAAAAATTATTTCAAGCATAATGGTAACAACAGATAATTCTGAAGATGAGCTGTTACATTCGTCAGATGAAGAATGGCAATTGTTACCCACAACCAGCGACTTGTCGTCCGATGAGAGTACATACACGTTTGTTAATCGTATACCTGTGAATTCAGACGCAAAAGGTAAATAATACCATAATAAATAGTTATGTTTCTAATTATCACTTACTCGATGATGAAAGAAGCCATCCAAGATTGTATTTTCGTAAGAGAGGAGTAACTGAGAAAAGGTTTGCCTCAGGGTTGTGGAGGTCAATCGGTAATCGCTCCATGTAAAAATCTATATTTTCGTCAAAGGCTTCTTTAATGGAACCCGCCAACCTAATAGACTAGGAAACGGAATAACATTAAGGCTAGTTATCAAGCTGCATATTTAGTAATATAAAACAATTTCAGATCGATCCCTGATTGAGCGACAAAAAGAACGGCGCGACCGACTGGCGAAGGCCCTGGAGGAAGAAAAAAGACGTTTGGCGCAGCTAACACGCGAGACCGAGATACTGGCAGCGCCCCCGCCGGCCCCATCCGCTGCGCAGAGTCTGAAGGAGCATGTGGAAAGACTGCGGAGCCAGTGCGACACCTTATCGAAGAGACTTGAAATGCGTAGCAGTGGTATGAGTTTTAACATTCTAATTTTTTAAAGAATATTCTGAAATCCTACATCTAATTTAGCCTTACAGTCGTTTAGCCATTTGATCATAGCCGCAGTATAATTTATTCAACAAATAATAATTAGCTGAAAATCTATTCATATAGTATTTTTTTTATTACGTTACATTTAGCGAACGATTGTTTGCCAGTGCTATGTGATAGTCTGAAAGTAATTTTCACGCTATTCAAATTGCCATTCCAGACCCAGACGAGCCCGATAACTTCTACAGCAACATATATACGGGGCAGCGGCCGGCGTCATACTGGCAGTGCCATATGTGCACATTCAGGAACTTCCCGCTGCTCAACCGCTGCGAGGAGTGTGATATGCCGCGTATATACGTAGGTACGTCCGTCCATAACACCCAGGACTCCGGCATTGGTTCCCTAAAGACAGTGAGCACACACGATGTCGCTAGAGACGACACGTACGTGCTCGTTGAAAATAATCGTGCCTTATCCCAACTCAACTGTTGATAGTGTTCAGTGATTGTGAAGTGTTAAAATTGTGTTATGAGGCTAATTTGGACAATGCATTGTGCCATGCGCAGGTCACATTGGCGAAGCTTCTTTTACTTCGATCGTAGTGAGGTGGCCTGCGTTCCAATAATGTCTTATGTCAACTCTGCTGATTGACTTTTTCAGTGTTCAGTGACTGTGAAACTGTTTAAAACTAAATGAGTTGTCATGAGGCTAATTTGGACAATGCTTTGTGCTTTACATTTTAACTTTAACCCCAGCATGACGGCATGCTTTATCGAATTAACTATGGAAACTGCCAACCTAAGACACTTTTTTGTTGGAATTTTCCTCACATATTCTTAGAGGTTCGATGTGACTGTGATTATTTTTAATCGGTTTTAAACTGATTGGACTATTGCATGTGTGTTATTCTTTTATATTTGACCATAATAACCCACGTTTGTCAATATTGGTCTTTCAAGGGCAGTTATTGACCATATCTTACCGCTTTATTTATACAAAAAAAGATGGATGTCACAAAAAATTAAATGAAGCGCGAAAGTGACAAAACCAGTTTTAGTTAAACTTTGGCTGATCTTTGTTTATTAATAAAGGAGTCATAGTATAATTCATTTCTCCAAAGTTTGAGTAAACAAATAATTTATCTGCTTGCTCGGCTGCTTGGTTGTCACAAACTTGTAAAATACACTGACCTAATTGGATTTCTGGCTTTCAGAAAAACCCAAACAAATTAATATCTAATAACTGCCGTTGAAATGCCCAAGATAATG
Organism: Endotricha flammealis; assembly: GCA_905163395.2. Lineage (NCBI taxonomy): Eukaryota > Metazoa > Arthropoda > Insecta > Lepidoptera > Pyralidae > Endotricha > Endotricha flammealis. The sequence continues at coordinate 3,033,524 of LR990869.1, read as the reverse complement.
TTCCCATTAATTTGTTGTAGGTATATAAATATACGTTTAGCGTTGAGATTGTTTATGTTAGTGTTTACGATAAAGATGTATTTATTGTTTTATTAATTAATTTTAGGCGAATAAACATCACTTGTTGACTGGTCAAAATGCGGGACATCACAAGATCTCAACTAAAGACTAATTGCGCCTTGCCAAAAAGATATATATTTTAAAAATTATTTATTGCCTCTTGAATAAAATTAGACTGTGTAGGCCCTTAGAACTTTGCTCAAGTTGTGCTCATTACCGTTTTCGGATTTATTAATCACATCACGTTATTTGCCTGATTCTTGTACTTATTAAAATACACATCCCTGGCTTTTCACGGGTAGCAATATATTTATTGTATGTTATAAGATAAATCCATTTCTCAAAATCCGTATAATTTTGAGATTAGCTCAAACAAACACAAACTTAGCGCGGCGAGACTTTAATTTATATTTAATCTTCTTTATCCTTGGGATTGCAAATTATTTATTTATAGCTTCGACAAGTGAATGCCCTATGCTGTTATCGTTATATCTTAATTAAAATTAATCGCGACTTAATAGGATTGTCATGAAATTATTATTTATATTGTGATTGTGATCAACAATTTGTATATGTTCGAGTATAGATGACGCCGATACTAAATTATTTACATTCTCTATTTATTTATTGTAAAAACGATAGTACCTAATAAAACATCAATGGATGCAAGCAATATACAGAATGTCTGAAACGCTCTGACACAAAGACGCAGCGTCCTTCGCCGCCGATTGACTAAAGTAATCAAATCAGTTGCAGTATTTCGTATCAGTTCACACATTTTCGCAGTTAATCTAGGTAAATTAATGAACTGATCATTTGCATCTCAACAAGTCTAAAAGAGAAATTATGCAGTATTTATTATAACTTTTCGTATACCTATCGGATATAACCTAAATCCAATCAACTTATTGTTTAATAATGATATAAAAATTGTTGAGAGCATAATCTAACTTAAAATAGTCGATGACACATTTATATGACGTCAACATATCAATTTTTTTGTAGTTATTGGGTAGATTTCGGCCTTAGATCTTAACCAATATAGCAGCTAATTGTATGCCTTAGGTATATCGTTATCGAATTTAACTGTGATAGGTCTTATATCATCATTCTATAAATTTTCAGCTTAGTGGTCGATTCGCATAGACTGCTAGGTTATAGTTACTTGTCTAAAAATATATATTTTATGTATAAATTGTATTCTATTTGAAGGGACACGCCGTATTCCTGCAGTGGGATGATTATGGGTTGATAATGAATGGTATTCTAATAGTGTATTTATGATGAAATAATAATTAAAATAGAGGTGTATTGAGTCATTTTATCTGCACTATTTTATACAGTATAGTACTTATAAAAGAGAACATAAGTTACCTAAAGATTGTACAAACATGAGGCTATAGTTTCCTATAAACTTGTAGGCCCAACTTCAGTATAACACATTCCGATCGACATTTCAAACGCAGTGCCCGCGTCTAAAGCACACCAAATCAGTACATTTCTCATAAATCATCATGACGTTGTAGGTATTCAGCCGATAATGTATCAGCCGCATAGCTACAATGTCAGGAGGAGTCAATAGCCTTACAAATCAAAGACATTTTTAAATCTTTAATGGTTTAAAACAGTCTGTTAAGTTAAAATCTATTACATGCACGCACCCGTGCTTTTGTATATATTTAAAAAAAAATGATATCCTACGCTAGCCAAGGTTTAGTGTTCCCAAAAATATCTGAAAAGTAGTAACTTTATTATACATATATTTGGAACTTATGTTAATGAACTGTTTCAGTGTTTTATATCACAATTTTTGCCCTTAGGATACGATAAAATCCTTTTTGCAGGTAGTTTTATAGACTTGAAAACTTGTTATAATATCAAGTTAGTCCAATTTTAGATAATAATTAATTGTGATGAATGAAATTATATGTATATTTGACATTAAATAATTATTATATTTAATATTCTTTTTATTATTACCTACTTGACAATGAGGTAGTGTAGAAAGTATTTTGACCATAATGATAAATATAAAAATTATTACTCTAAGTTATAAATAATATTATTGATGTCTCTAAGGATGTACATTATTCAAACGCGAAGTGCGTTTGTAACCGTAAGGTAAGTAATCGTTTGTTTTATATTAATCCTTAACATGATGTTGTTTCCGTCGAATGTTGTGTTTTTAATTATTTTTTTCACAATAAAAAGAAATAAGTTTTTTAATATATGAAAATAATGTTGAAATTGTTTTTACACAGTTCGTGATGGAATAACAGTACGTCTGACGCCGGGACGAAGAAGTAAGTATGTTAATATTAATTAAAAGTTAAACTAAACCTTTGATCGCCACAGTCGGATATAACCGACAAGCGAAAGCGCCATCTACAACGCCAATACTGTGACTGACGTACATCAAGCGATGCATTTATTCTGTGGCGTTCTTAAGGTTAACCGTCAAATCAATTTTGTCATTAACAACATTTGTATAGTTCTCAATATTTGGCAAACATTGGCCTTAATCATTCCAAAATTTCGTTGCAGATATAGTCCGGTCGTGGGTGTTATGAGACGCCATTGAGCGAAGTGATGCGTCCAGCCTATCTTAAGTGCAGTAGTACATAACGAATCTGTGATATTCGCATTTGGTTGTTAGAATTATTTAAAGTCTGATTTTTGTTTTCTAATTTTACACATTCCAAAAGTTGAATCGATTTATTACTGTATTATTTTTGTCTCTTTCCTGTTCTCATTGAGTGCTCTGCCGTGCCAAATGCGGATAGCTTTCGGTTATTTACATTTTTACACTGCTGCACTTAAGGTGGATAGGGAAGTTTGTAATACTAAATACTATAAGTTATATAACTACAGTTACCGTTAATGTAAGACCCCACAGCCCCACAGGAAGGCAGGTAATTGTAAAGAAAAATAAAATAAAAATTATGTAATTCGGACATGTCACTGTTTCTGACCGATCGAACGAAAATTCACTGTAGTACAGTAGTGATTTTAATTAAATAAAACCTATTTTTATACAGTATTGGATATATCTATTTTTTATGTTCTGTAAGTGCAATAAAGAAAAGTAACTAAAATAAAAAAATATCTTACAATATCATTACTGTACAAAACAAAATGCCGATTTATACAAAGTTTAATACTTTTCGCTTCGACTCTGACTTGGTCAGTAGACATAAACGACCGAATTCAACTCGTTGGGTATTTTAGTGAATGTTTTCTTGATAATAAATTACCGACAACTTTCATTTTCTAAATTTAATCTATGAACTAAGTCTTTATTTACTTTACATCATTAATTTCGATGTCTTTAAAAACTTGTACTTTTTGATTGAAAAACATTCGCCAAAATACCGATAAGATGAAATGTGAAACTGTTACAATAAATTATAATAATTCGATTACAATGTTTTCAAATTTGTTAAATTAAATGGTAATGATTTTAAACTTCGACGTTAGTGGGGACGATTATTTCCATTTTGTAAACCAATATACACATAATTTTCAGTAAATAGCACAGTGAAATTTTTTTTCAGTATATTGCTGCATCACAGAATCAAGAAATAAAGATTCCGCCTATCATATCCATTTTATTTTGTTATTTTAATTAAATTCTGAGTGAACTTTTAATGCTGTTATATCACATTTTATTAGATTACACGATTACTTTTTCATTAGATAGCCTACCTTTCAGATAAATACTGTCAGTTTATCTTATATTAGGGCTAACTGGAATTTATCAGCAAAAAATAAAACTGATCCTAGATAACAATTAAATTATTGTCGCAAACAAAACTGTGATTATGTTTGAACAGGTTAATATAATTTTAAATATTATATCAATTAAAGTGAAGAATTTAGACATCATCGTAATTCGTCAAACGAAACAATGAAAATTATTAGCTAGTTAAACATTTAAGAAATTAAAATATTAATTAGAAACTCATTCTTAGATGTCATGCCTTTTTCTTCACAACATAATTATGTATTTCCCCGCACAGTCGGATAATTAAAAGATTACCGTCCACACTACCGTCTTTCGTGTGTCGTTGACTTCATAGAGTCCACATAGCATTGAAACTATGCTCACGCGGCGTCTAGGCTGCATGGACGCTAGCAAAATGATGTGGGGACTCATAGATCGAACCATGTAACCAAAACACGATATTATATTGAACAACCATTATGGTACAGTCAGGACCACGTTGAGCTTACACTTGCAGTGCAATTTTGGCTCATAAGACATAGAACTTAAGAATGGTAGTAGTCCGACATGTAAAAGTCGACGTGCTCTTGACTGTACATAGGGTTCCTATTTTTTATATTTAAATCTCATCATATTATGTGTATGGATAATCAAAAATCGAAACTTTTGTAAAATGATTCCCAAAACCATAACAATTTTATTACTCAGTGCAGCATCATTTGAATTAATTTGATAGTTTATTCAATTATCTTTGATTACTCATATGAAACTAATACATCACAATGGAAATAAATAATCAGGAACATGCATAATGTATTGTCAGAAACGTACCTATTAAAATATCTATAAAAACTCTAGCTAGAAGATGATAATGCCTTTCTAATAAGTAGGTATTCGTGACGAAGATGATTTGTGATACAAATGTATAAAAATAATAATTCGTTTATTTCGTCAGCAAGTTTCTATCGTTACCTATAAATCTCCGGATTTTTTTTTCAATACAATAAAATAATAGTTATACAGATATATATATATATAAATATAAAAAAAAAAAATATAAAAAATGTTTGTGACTTTATATGTAAATATAAAAACAATTTGATAAACGCTGTCGTATATATTAATACGACTTGTGCTAAATTCACAGAGTTTGTTAAATCTCAGAGTATATTGTTGAGTATATATACTGTTTGAGAGACATTTTATGAATTACTAGGTAGTTGCTGTCCGCGGTGTTACCCGCGTTTAATTTTATGCACAGCAGCGCCATCTATAACCGATTTTTGACCAAATCCTACGGGAATCGCGTACTTTTCGTGATAAAAAGTACCCTTTATGTTAATCCAAGGTATCAGCTACCTAACTACATACGAAATATCATACAAATTGGCCCAGTCATTTGAACGTGAATAAGTAACAAACATACACAAGATTCGCCTTTATAATATTAGTGAGATAAATATAGCGAGCCTCTTCACGGTTTCATTCAAACGAATTAGCAGTGCGTTTCAAATAATTGACTTGTATTTTAGGACTAAATTACCACTTTGTAGATGTTTGCACACGTGTATATGTCCATCCATCGCCTAGACTGCCTACCTAGACTATACCGTATATTGCCACTGCCTGTCATACCCAGTGGTATGTAACCAACCACAGAGTATAAACATGTATAACTCTCATTTTAGTTATCAATGCGTATAGTATATCCTTGTACAATAATAGTGCATTATTTTTTAACTAGAGTTTTTATTATTCTCTGAATTGTTACGTACGATTAAATTATACTACGAATTATAAATGAAACAAACACTGTGATTTCTAGTCGAAGCTCCGAACTTCAGAATTTATTGTGTATGTAATATTTTAAGCATTTCTATCTGTATAAATAAGCGATCTAGCTCACTAGACGATCACCAGCTTTCTGGATGTAACAACAGTTCCAAACATGCAAATCAGACATGCTTATAGATCTGATTTTCTAGGATAGCGGTGCTGTCATGTAGCGGTGAATGGCGTCACTATAACGTTGTAACAAAATGTATGTAACGTCAAAAACCGCCGCCGTCGTCGCTCCAACTGGAGCAGCGAGGATACCGCTATCTAAAGAAACCAAGAGACTATAGTCTCTTATATCGCTCAATATGCCATTATAATGGCTTATTGAGCGCAGCGTAAGCGTTTATCGTGTCGTGCGTATGCGCAGCGCAAACGCAATAATCATAATAATAATATAAACTGAAAAATCATTTTGGGCGCAATTTACTCTGTACCGCATAGTGCCGACCTAGGCTAGCTAATAAATAAAACACGAAATCACACTGCATACGTTGTTAAACGGCTGCGATAAAGAATGGCAAATTATTTTTAAAGACAAAAATAACGGTCAACAAAACCAGAGTACATATAACTAATCACGATGCGACTTTTTGTACATTATTGAATATAGACAATCTATCGTGAAATTTGATTAGAATATTAAAATAATAATAAAGTTGGTTGAAAAGTTTAATAAAATTATAACTTAAACTACTTTTTGTCATCAAAGTTTCAGTGAACTGGGTCGGATTGGGCATCGTGAGTCCGCGCCCTTGTCTAAACACTATGCTGAAATTCTGCGGCTGATATTACTTTCCGCCGTTTTTAGACAATACGCGCGGAAATTTTGCGACATAATATCGGTTGCTCAACATTGTGAATTTAGAAGTTACGCCTACTAAAGTTCCGTTGTCCGCTATAACGCGATGTACATCATAATTATATCAACCCATAATCATCCCACTGCTGGGATACGGGTCTCCCTTCAATCGAAGGTGATTAGAGTGCGACATACAGCGACGCCATCGAGCTCCTCAATGTACATAATTTCGGCAAAATAGTAATTCAAATAGCAAAATAATAATTGATTGCAGACGTACCTAATTACGCCGCATTTTCAGCATAGTGTGTTTAACTATAGCATTGATCGTCTAGCGTGCGAAGTTCTTAAACTTGTGCTCATTTATTTGCCACAGACAACTTAGTTCTTAGAGGCAGGTAATGCTGTTTTTTCCATACAAGCCATATTATTTTTATAAAGTGCGCCATCTAGTTATAAACTTAGTATCAATACATAATGTGAACTGTCATGTACAGTCAAATGAAATAGGTGAGCAGACAAATATTTTTATGTCAATAATGTGAGCATCGTTACGAAACTTAGTACGTAAACTTGATACATACAATTTCTATTATTTTTTTCGATTTAGAACACTTACGGCTTTATTATTTACGCTCTTTTGTCATTAGCGGACTGTACCTTTTAGAAGCTTTTTAGTATATTTTCTGGCAGATAAAATGTCCATGTTTTAATTCAAATTAGGAACCAAGCCGCCTATTTGAGCTAAGTAGTCTGGGTTTATTGTACATAACTTTTATAAATCGATATGTATTAAATGCTTATCATTATTGTTTTGAATTAAAATTTTACATGAAACATTGTGCAATTTATTAAATTATGAGTTAGAAAAATAAATTATATAATTTTAAGTTTTTTATGGTTACAAGAATAATAATAAAAAATAGCCGAAGGCGAGGGTTGACAGTCGGAACAAGTTACTCATTTTGTGCAACAAACAACTAAACTCAAATAATTTTTTTGGAAAATGGCGCCAACCGTAAAAGAATTCAAGCTGAGATTTTTTTTTTGTTTTCTTCACCCATTCTGGGTAGGCAAAGGGAACTATGCCCATACCATACATACAGCCAAGTCTTCAGTAGATTTTTTTTTATTGATATGATATTAAAATTTAATTTAATAAGATGAAATGAAATGAAACCTTATTAACAACAATTAACATTATTTTGACAGTTGGGACAGAGAACGCACGAGTTCGGAAAAGGTAAAGAAAAAGCACGAGTATGTAATAAATAGCCCACATCCCGAACGCTATACGTCCCTGTAATACGCCACTTTTTGAGCAATGTATTAAAAACTCTCTTTTAATGATTCAAGAAAAATCACGTGAAATGATTTTTCTAGACAAGTGTAATTTTAGTTATGTATTCTGCCGCTAGGGGATCTTTTTAATAAAATAGGTGCCGCCGCTGTTTAATTACCTACATCAATTATTTTGGCTAAATTAGTTTTGGTTCCGTATTCTGTCACATATTTTTCTCAACAAAGTTGGCGCCACTGTCATATCAAAAAATCTATTAAAAAAAGCCACTCACAACAAAAACATTGCACTATTTAAAATTGTACTTTTTTATGTAAAATTTTGTATTCAACATTTAGTGCTTTTATAGTTATATACATTATTGTAAATTAATAAATAAATTATATCTATATGGTATTATGTACTATTTTTTTTTTAATCAACACTTTTATCAAAATAAACTTGTTATTGAAATTTGTTTAAATTACCTACTTATGTAATTGTTTTAATAAATGAGGCTGTGGAAATGTTATATGCAGCACAATGATGACTTCATAAATTTTAATGTGGTCCGAAATAAATCCCTAAATTTATATCACAAGGCGGCTTATAAGGCAGAAACCTATAAACCCAGATGTCCCTTTGAAGGAACTTTGAGACTTCCCCTTTTGAGTCTCGTGATCGTGACTAATGGATAATGCCCAACTTGCAGTTCCAATCTTACTTAATTATTACATTACCAGAAATGAAATACAAAGTCATAGATAAAAGATTTTATTTTATGTAGGTACTTACATCTCATTCTCACAGGAAAAAAGTATATCGCAACAAAAAAAATTATAAACAGCATTTTCCACATTTACAAACCTGGAGAGAAAAGCTGTTTATTAAAATAATTTTAATTGTACATATAACATATATTTTCACATGCTATCAAAACAATCGATTACTAAGTAAACACTTCTATTTATTTCTCATACTAGCTATTGCCCGCGGCTTCACTCGCGATAATTTTATGACATAGATCTCCTTTGATAACAAAACAACCCATACACGCGACTTGTGGCGCCATCTGTCGGCCGAGCCAGCGCCCTCTATAGTAGAAAAAATATTTTTCCATTTCAATGACATACTTTCAGAGGATAAAAAGTAGCCTATGTTGGACTCTGTACCCCTGACAATATGTATACAAATTGAATGAATGATCGGTTGATTAGTCAAGCCGTGAAGGAATAACAAACAAACAAACTCACTTTCTCATTTATAATATTAGTAAGTAAACTAATGTATGTTTTTCCAGTCAGGGCAAGAGAAAGGTTTCATGCCTTAGGTGTAACATGATTTTTGAATAAATCTTTCCTGGTGAACATTTTCCCACATTCAGGGCACATAGGAACACATATTTTTTTAATTAAAAAAAAATCTGTTGAACAATTTTCCCACATACAGGGCAAGAGAAATGTTAACCTGTGTGTAACACATATTTTTTTAATGATTTTTTTTCTGTTGAGCATTTTCTCACATTCAGGGCAAGAGAAAGCTGAGGTTAAGCCTGTGTGAGAAAATATGAATTTTTAAGTTATCTTTCCTAGTAAATTCGGACGAAAATAATAGTCCACCATATTGCAAAGCATTTTACATTTCAAATTATGCCTATTTACAACATTCACTAAGATTGTCCACACTTGAATGTTTATCATAATTTATAGTCATCATAATAACCAATACACATTATATTGCAGTACCTCTTTCTAAATTCTGTTTGATTTCTGCAGTATGTTCACCATAGAATCTCTCCAATTTCTTATTGAACTTAGCGTTTCTTTCATTGATATAATCAATATCAGCGTCATCATTATGAATGCGTCTCCTTGAGTACTTGGTACGTTTCGCGATCTGCCCTTCAAGGTCGTTGACCATCTTATCGACAGCTTCCTTACGATCTGCATGCATACCATGTATAATAACATTGGGACCACCGTAAAATGCATCACCGTATTTCTGTCTTTGTCTTTCATACTGCTCCATATCTGCTGCTGGCATGTTTTTCACCAATCTATTGTACTGTCTAACTGTTGCCTGTTCGTAAGTTGAGAAACCTTGATCGGGATTCTTTTTCTTCTTCTTCCGTTCTAATCTTTCAGCCTCTGTCGCGGATATGTTTAGAAGTTTAACTCTATCGTAACTTTTACCCTCTTTTTCTGCTTCCTCTCGCTTTTGCTGATCATCTAGCAACCACTCTGCCTGACGACGTTTCGCTTCGTAATTTGCTGGTAGTTTGTTTCTGGCCTCTTCTGCGACTACCTCCTGGTGGTTGTGGGTACGCGCTTCGTTTCTCGCCGAGTGTAAAGAGCGCAGTCTCTTCATACGTTCAGCTTGTTTCTCTGCGAAAGACATCTCCTTGGCTGTCGAAGGTTCTGCTGCACTCATTTTTATTCAAATATAAGTACGTGAATGTGTTGATATTTTATGATAATCCAAAGAAGTAGTCGATTATAAGTAAATCACTTTTAATCACAACGCATGTGTTAATATTTTAATATTAAAATTTACAAAATGCGATACGTACTTGCGTACCTACATAAGATATGACGCGACAAGACAAATAGAACACTGACAGCTGGCAGACAGTGACAGATGACAGTCACTCTCCGTCGCTATTTTTTTTTTTCGTTTTGGCGATCAGACTTCAGACAAACATTCTATTGTGCTATCTTGACTCAGATACAGTAAGCTCTGAGTCAAGTTTATACATTATCTATAGTCAAGTCAAGACGACCCGAAGAAGGCGGATTTTGAAGTCATCACGATTTTATTCACGATAATGCACTTGTATTAGTTCCTAATCATAACTACTTTACATCATTATGCACTATTGAGGTTAAAAACTCAAAGCTCATCGTAGGTGGCGCATAGATATAAACATAGGATAGGCCCGTCCATACAAAGAGTACATCCTATCATGTTATTACTCAAAGAGGCGCACGCACAACTCTTGCCTCAGTACGAAACACGCGCTTGCCGTGAACGGGCGCGGAGCTAACGTAGTTTATTTTTAGAAATTATCACGTAAAAATGCCTTCGTGTTCCTTTTGGAAGTGTAAAAACACAAGCCGAAACACAAATAAGGATAAAGGTGTCACTTTTCATGCGTAAGTGTTTCATAACAATTTAATTTTGATTTATTTTAAAACACTCGTCTCTCGCAGCCGAGCGGGACGCAAGATACTCACAGGGGGCGGGGCAACCGGCCGACCGCCAAAGAATATAAATCAAATAGAATTGCCAAAGTTCTGGTGACTACGAAATCTATACTTACACCTTTTTGTTAATCCAAAATTTAATCTTTTTTTTTTACCGACTTCATAAATGGAGGAGGTTCTATGTTTCATTGTATATTTTATTTTGTATGTCCGCCGATTACTCCGTCTATTGTGGATCGATTTTCAAAATAATTTTTTTATTCGAAAGTACATACTTCCATTTTGGTCCATTTTGGTCACCAAGTTTTTTATTTACTTACTGTACGAGGTGGTGCGAGCATGGATGAATCAATAGACAAAATTTGACATTTCTGTTCGATAAAAACCACAATGTCGACATAATATAAGTAGATATTAAAATGCGATGGACATACGTGTATGTACATAGGTAGCATACAATTCGTGTTTAATCGATTAGTAATGTGAAATTTTATCCATCGATCCATTCATGCTCGCATATCTGAAGTAAAATAGTAAGTAGGCACCTAATCAAGTAATCAGAACTTTGTCGCATCTGATCAATGTTCTATGTATTCTATGACAAGTGATGACGTAATAACGAATGGAATCAGTAACAAGTCGGCGACGCGTAGGGCCTATCTAACGATCTACGATCTATGAGGTGGCGTTACTGTTGAGTGTTCCAAAAACCCGCCATATTGGTTCATTGTTTATGTTTGATGTGAGAGTAATTGTTAAAAATCATAGAAATGTATGCGACCAGCGGGCTTATTCGCTAACTCGAATGACAGTTTAAAATGAAGTGTAATTACGATTGAAGGAGGAACTGCGGAAACGGGAAGCCAAGACCATTGGCAAAAAAGCCTTATTAATCGAAAGGTAAATAATTAACAGGCATTATTGTGATTTGTAGGTATTGTGTTCTTTTTATTTATTTCAATTTCTTTTTGTAGACTGGAGGCGTACGATGGAAATAACCTCATCGAAGTCGAAGACGAACTTGAGGATGATATTCCTGAAATTTCTACCATGGATAAGTTCAGAGATATTAATTCCAGCAATAATCTCCCACCACTCTATAAACTACACATTCAAGAGTTTGCAGACAGGTAACAAACCATACATTCATGATTTCCTTATTGTTCCTTGTTATTTAATGTTTCAGATAGAATTAGACATTTAATGACATACATGTTGTTTCAGATTTCAAGCAACACTGAACGGGAGATACACTACTGTATGAAAGTAGAAGCTTAATAACCGTCAGAGTTGCCTTTGAGGAAAGTTATATTTATTTCCATGCGCAATGCAAAGCCCAAATGAAGAAGCTTCTTTATATCGTTCTGTTAAAAATGGATAATAGTGGCATGATAGTGGAGTCACTGAATGTGCAGCTGAAAAAGGAGTAGAAGCACAATTGATGACATTTAAAAAACCGAATAAAGTATTCTATAATTCCCCGATGCAATCCCGTTTTACCAGGAAAATATAATGGACAATTATGAAGGATATGTCAAAATCCTAGCAGTTTCTCCTGTACTACTAGTAGTAAAATGGCTTATCTCCAAGTAATCAAACCTGCCAATCCATATGCTATTGAAATGGACCATGATTACTTATGTGTGGTATGACTGTCCCATACTTAGACACTGGGTGGGGATTGTGTTAGGCATGGTCCGGTAAATAAAAATAATAATAAAAACCATATTTAGGCTAAGTACTAATAATACTGATATAGATAGTAAGAAAAATTGTTACTAATACTAATATACTAAAATTATATGAGCTAATTTTTGCTTGACATAAATAATTTTATTTTTTATTTTTATTAAACCAGAAATTTTTAACAAAAATCTGTGTAAAAATTATGATTTTTGATTATGACTGTAATAAAACAAAATGAATACCTAGTTATAAATAGTTTTATTTTCTTATACCTATGAGTATTACATAATACACTCTAAAATTGCAGCATATATGACACACAAAATATGTTTTTGAAGCCAGAGGTGTACTATGAATTTCTGTAATCTGCATCACATTTTTTTTTTAGTTTGGACCCTGCTAGACCCAGGAGGATCACTAAGTTTCATTAGCATCACATTCATTTTGAGTTTGGATCCCGTTAGTTCCTGGAATTGGATCACCACAAGACGTTTCATGCAACTTCTTTTTAGCAATCGATCTAAGCGTTCTTGTGCTAGTGGGTTAACAGATTTGATTTAATATAGAGGGCATCATTGTCTGTTAATTATTTTTAATATTATAACCTTTGAGTCTAAAATTCCAATTTTTCCTTCAAAGAGCCTTTTCCCACAGTTTTATTCGTTTTATTTATTTGGAAAATAAATGGATCCCCACATTTTTACAATCGATAATCTAAATAATTCCGAAATATGACTCATTGTGCAGCACAATGAGTCATATTTCGGAATTATTTAGAAAACAAATATGATGTTTACAAAAATAGTATGGAAAATGACATATAGCTGTCAAATGTTTGGAACACTCGACAAAGCGACATCTGAAGTGAGCAAAAGGCAGTTTTTACCAAATGGACGCTATCGTAGTTGGCGCCAAAATCATCCAATGACAGTACAATACAATACAATGCGTATTCTATGACATTTGTACGTTTTCGTCAAAAAAAAATTACTTCATATTGTTCGTCGGCTATTACTCGGTAATTAGTGGTGCCTACTTAACCGTTATAGTTTTCCTTGTTTGTTGGTTCACTCTAAGGACTACTACCATGATTTTTTTCAAATTTCTAAACACAAGACTTTCGAAGATAGAGGAGGGGGGACCACCGTGCAAAACGAAATAAATAATTCAATGTGCTCAAATGGTCTTCCCATACCCTCAGTGTTTTTAGGAGACCTATCTAACGATACCCAAAACATGGGAACAGTGCGAAAAAAAAATTCATTCCCATCTACCTTTAGACAGTATACATACCTACCAAATTTCAGCTTTCTAGCATCAAGCGTCTAGGCACTACACCGCGGACGGACAGACGGACATGGCGAAACTATAAGGGTTCCTTGTAGTTTACTACGGAACCCTAAAAATGGAGTATTCGTTTTATTGGTTTTAATCAAGGTCTTAAATGGCAACACTCGTCATCATTGTGAAATGAAGTTTCTCCCGAACGAAACGTGGACGTATGTGAAGTGGAGTGAAGTAAGCAAACCAGTCTGTCGATGTTTTGGATCGGTGACGGTTGTGTTTGTGTGCTGAGTACATTTTCAAAAAGATTTAAGTGTTTTTAAAGTTCACGATGTCGGATGAAATCGCTGAGAATGGAACAACTAACGGAGACGTGCCGGAAATCGAGCTGATTATAAAGGTATAGTAACTTTTACAAGTGTTTGCGCTGGATTAGCGACAGCGGTCACCACGGCAGTCACGGCACGCGCTGTGTACGGCCTTCGTAGATATAAGAAGAGTGAAGAGGTGGCAAACGTGATAGAAACATAGTAAAAAAAGTTTAACTACTTGTATTTGAGATTGGAGAATAATTTATTTAAACATTGTCAGCGAAATGATGGTGCAGACCGCCTTGCAGTGGTATTCGTGCATCTCAATTGCATGATATTGTCATGCACGAAAGTATATTATTACCGCACGTATAAATGCGCGTTATTTAGGTCGACTGCAACTCTTGTTGGTTTTATGTTTGAAAGGTACATTTTGAAATAACCAAGGTTTTTTGATATTACTTCTGTTTGTGCCAAAAAGTTTGTCAAAACTTAGAGTAACCTCTAAAGTACTTACTTTTTGGTCAATTCAATAGAGTTAGGTTCACAATTTCATCATGTAAGAATAAAATATAGTTTATAGTACAGACTTTTAGGATTCCTATAATCTAGTTTTCTATTTTTAGTCCACAAGACTTTATTCAAGGAAAGCCTGTTCATTATTTGTTTAAATAATAGATTATAAACCATTGAAAGAATTCAATTTGCATTACCAAGGACAGAAAGTTTACTTAGTTACAACTAGTTGGGGCAGCAAATATTCTAGGCACTCCCTGAATTTGTTGCATATACCTGTCCCACCTGCTCCATACCCGAATCACAATTGCACAGGAATTAGGGAACACAACATAATGTTATGATATATTTACATTATTCTTAACATTTTCATCTAATAAAAATCGCAAGTTTCCTCAAAAAAAAAATGCAAAATCCAAAACTTTTTATCAGAGAATAGGTTTTTATCAATTTCAAAGAATATGTTATGCTGTTGGTCCCAAGTAATATTGATAGATGGGTAAGCCAATTATTATTGTGTCATAAAATGATATTCCATAGACTCATTACATTTTGTATACCTACCCAAATCAACCTCCGAAAACAATTCTATACTATTTTTAGTCTAAACTGTCCCACTACTGGGCAAAAGCCTCTGTTACTTTCTTAAAAGTCTCGTAGCTAACTAGTAACCATTTTTTACCTACTTCCAAAACTAAAGTATATTTCCAAAACAACTATGATGCTAACTCTTCTTTGATAAATTGACAACCTCTGTAGCGTAATGGTTGCTATGCCATGCCATGTATTTGTTATAAAATATAGTATCGTTGAGTTTAGTACCCCATAACACAAGTCTCGAACTTACTTTGGGACTAACTGAATCTGTGTGATTTGTCCCCATATATTTATTTATTTATTATTATTTAAATGGGCTATCCAATGCTAAAATAATTTATCAGTTTGAATCAGTAGTCCTGCTAGTTCAAGAACATATTCAAGCAGAGTGTATAAGGTGGAAGAAAAAAGGTAAGAGGTATCCAATGCCAAAGATCTGCAAACAAAAATTACCATTATTAAATGTAAAAAATTCACATATGGGTCATTGTATCGAAACATGATCTTCCCACATTCTCAATGTTTTTTAGAGACCCATCTAACCACACTACATCATAGATATAAAAGAATCGTTCTCATTTTACTTGTAGGGGCAGGTTCAAAAATTTTTAAGATTTTTGTTTTACCACTTTGTTGGCGTAGTTGTTATGTGTAGACATGCATAATTACAGATTTCTAGTATTAACCATCTAGGTGCTAGACCGCAGAAAGATGGACATGGTGAAAGGATTCCTTGTCAGTTTACTATGGAACCCTTAAAAGTGCATATTGCAGCAATATGCTCAATAATAATTAATAGTAATGTTTGATTAATTTAATTCAGATTCCACAAAATAAAACAGTATTTCACACATGAATTAATTTACACTAAATTATAAATGTTAAGGAAACATTTTGCGAGCCCATTTTAATTAGGCATTTGTTGTAACACTTATTTGGTATTTTAATATTGTTGCCTACTTTAATTTTATGTGGGCAATTAATTTCATAATATCTAGGAGTGTTACACTCACACTTATTAAATTATATCTAATTAATTTCTAATTTAAACTTTCAATTTCAATTTAAACTTTAAAAAATATTGAAGTCCAAGTTATCTTTTCTGTCTGCATTGCTGTCAACTGTTAGCTGGTGTCAACTGTTGTCAGGCCACCTTATGATCATTTACTTAATGACTGTCATCTACCATTAACAGTCAGGACCAACAGTTAACATGATATAATTTCAAGTCAGTCACTTATTTGTCAAAAATGGATAAAATTATCAGGTTGTCATTTTTATTAGAGCTTAACCTAACTTCTCATTAAATCTATGTGTATCACTTTACAAGGATTTTCATAAAAAACACCACAACATAAAAATTACTAATTTGTATAATCAACATTTTTTTGTCATTAACTTCTTCTCATATTTATTTGTCTTATATATTATACGACGACCTCCATGGCGTAATGGTTACCACGCTAGACCGCCACCTAGGAGGTCCCGGGATCGAATCCCAGTCGGGTCATGTCATGATGAAAAACGAACTTTTTCTGATTGGCCGTGGATATGGATTTTTATCTTTATACATAAATAAATAAATATATATATATATAAATATATAGTATCGTTGAGTTAGTATCCCATAACATAAGTTTCATACTTTGGGGCTAGCTCAGTCTGCGTGATTTGACCGGGTATATTATTTATTTATTTATATTAGACTGGGAGTGGATAATGTTAGTCCTGCAATACAATGGTGAGAATGTGATGGGCTAGTCTAGTCACAATAAAAAAAATCATAGACATAATTTAAAAAAAAACCTGTAAGTAATTTGTAAAAAAAAAACGTTGTTTACCCAAAACGCAATATATAAATAATATAAATGTGTTATTACGTGTGGTTTTACAAACTTAGAAAGTAGGTAGGTATTTGTAATAGTGTCAGAAGTCGTCATTGGTCAATTACCCTACTTAATAGGGTAATTTTCTACTTTCTACAAATGCAATTGCAGTAGCTGTTTTTACACGCGTAACTATTGTTTTTCAAGTTTAAAACGAAAAAAACGGGGCAAGTTTGTGTCGGGCCACGCACAACGTAGGGGTTCCGTATTGGCTACACATTTCTTACTTGCATTATTATTATATTTTTTATCTGTAGGGAAGGCACCCGTAAAAAAAATATTTTTCAAAATTTTGTTCTACCACTTTGTTAGCATTGTGAATATGAGTATTCATACCAAATTACAGCTTTCTAGCATCAAGCGTTTAAAGGCGCTAGACCGCGGACGGACAGACGGACATGACGAAACTATAAGGGTTCCTTCTAGTTTACTACGGAACCCTAGAAAGTAAGTTATTTCACGAGTACTCAAGACTAAGTCTATCCAAAGAAAATAAAATGGATAAAAAAAGAAATTAGAACCCAAAACATCCTTAACTCAATCAAAAGACTCACTGCTTTTGTCGTCGCTCAATACATTTTCGTCTAACAGTGTCGTTAACTCTTAAGATTTAATTTACAGCCAATTTCAGAAACGCATTTAAATTTGAATTCCACGTTATGTCTAAGTCTATCACTTTTTCTTCTTTAGTTTGACAGTGACAGCTATAATCTAATGCGTCAACGGCGTTAACATTAAAAATGTTTCAGAAACTGTAAGTCAGCCAAATTCAATAGAAAACAAAATTAATGACAAACACTAAGGAAGTGGAGTCCGATTAATGTGCGTGTTACATGCTCGTAAAGCAATGTTTTGACCATTCATCATTCTCATTGCCTCAAATTATATAATTTTAATTGGCGTCGTATGATTTAAAGATGAACAATATTCTCTTGTAGCAGCCGGTCCGTGAAAAACATATTGTATCTTGACGTTTCTAAATATTTTTCTTTTTATGGCAATTATATAAAACAAATTTTGATGGCTAGGTTCAATACTTCCCATTTAATTTTTGATTAAATTCGTTGTAAGTTCCAAGACAGTTGTAGTTTCTCTCCCGGGACGTCAATAAGCTTCATTGCTTATTGTCAATCTGAGGTCGCCGTTGTTGATCTTGGCTATACAGAAGACACAGCGGTGGAATTCTGTGGTGGCCCTAAGTTCAGTCAAAAGATAGGTCAAGATGATGATAATTGATTAATTTGTTTGATGATTTCATAAAATGGTTTGTTTCAAACTAAGACTGCCTGAGCTACGACAAATGGTCAATAGACCAAATCTTTATAACTGGATTTCTATTCTACTACTACGATTTATACTACTCGGATTTTTGGCCAATCAAGTTTGCTCAAGAAGCAAACTTGATTGGATTAAATTGGACAGATCCAATCAGTTACTTATGTTTAATTTACAATTTCTACAAACTCGCTTCTCTAGCTTATTCTTTATACTGACTCGTGCGTGTGTTTAATTATTTACTTTTGTTTGTTTTCATTTATTTATAACATGTTTATGATTAATAATGTATGATTCAAGAGCGAATGTTATAAAAAAAATCTGCTATGTTCATTTACTTTCATTAAAAAAAACGTTTTGGACATTTATAAAAGAGTTTCATCAAAAAGTCGAACTTACAGTCAAATGTTTTCATCAAACCGATCATGAAGAAGCACAAAATAAGTCACTAGGTACATCAGAAGTTATTTCAATCTAGGGGTCCAATCTGCCGTGGTAATTAATTACAGCCAAGTGACAGAGACTGGCGAAGAATGGCTTTAGATCGGAAGAAATGGCGTTCTCTTGTGTCGGAGGCCAAGACTAACTTCGAGGGTCGCTGAACCATCGGAGTAAGTAAGTAAGACAGTGACTGTTAGGTGGCTTGAAAATACTGACTAACCAGCTACTCTCAGTTTGACCATAGCGCTATTTGGATCGACGTCCTGCGTTTGGTACTTTTTTTCTGTATGTACCTGGATCTGTATTTTATTTATTCTTATAACTGTACTTATACATTGTAACAAAGAGTGGAAGAAAAAATAGCTAAATGACAAAAAGGCCGTAACCGGGTTTCTTTCGCCGTTTCTTTTACCGGTGGCCATTTTGCTTGTGTCCGAAATGGTGGTAGTATAAAACGTAGTTTATTAATTATTTATACATAAATATACAAGTTGTAAATGACAAGAAAAAGTCCCTGTGAAGGTCTGAAAATTTCTGAAATAAACGATTTCATTTCATTGAATCTAATTGTTGGAAGCACACGAAAAGATCTCCGTGATTTAAGTAGAGCTAATTGCATAGTCAGCTGAGTTTTTGCATCTAATTAGCAAATGCTGTATTATAAAATAAATACAAGAGAGATCACGTCTTTGAAACAGAAACCAGCTCCATGTTCAGGGGAAAGTGACATTGCACACGCGACACGTGCCTCCGGGGCTGACATGAACGATCAGCATGTATCACATATTCATGATTTATGCTAAATATGAATAATGTAGCTCTTGCCACGTTATTGTTACACGTAAAAAACAATTCATAGTTAGAGTGAAATGTATGTCATTACATTCATATACTATAAATGGCATACGTGTAAAAGGATTGCAATGCAACAAGAATTACAATGGATTGTTTAGTCGGACCATGCTAAAGAAAGTTAAAGCTAGTCTGTAATTGGCACATTGGATACTGCAGTCTGCTGATCCAAAATGTGTAATGAGATAGTTGGTTGGAAACTAGATTTTAACTACTTTTGATTTAAATACTACAGATCACAGTAAAATTATTTGTAGCTATGGTGAGTAAAGTGTTAGTGATGAATCTCCAAAGTCCACAAACCAGAGTTAGGTGTGAAAAGGTTTATGTATTATGAATCCATGCAAACGGTTGTAGCGAAAAAAAAGACGATTCGAAAGAGTTTGTAGTCTTTGCGAACAGTAACTAAAAGGAGGAAACTACACGAAAATTTGATGACGTAAGGACATTTGGAAAATCCCTAGGGGAATAACGTTCCTAGTATTTGTATTTCAATACTTCCTGCTACGTCTTATTTCTTCGTCGTATTAATTTCTATTCGTCGTTATAATATTCTTCGTGAGTTCCAAGGCAGTTGTAGTTTCTCTCCCGGGACGTTAATAAGCTCAAATGTTTATTGTCAATCTGAGGTCGCCGTTGTTAATCCTAAGTACCGATGCTGTGTCTACCTAAGACACAGCGTTGGGAACTTGTTATATTGAAATAGAAAAAATACAATTACAACAATAAAGATTTAAGATTGACTAAAAACAAACAATCTAGCAATTAGATAAATAAATAATTAATTAGTCAGCAAATGGGTTAACTCTAAACTCAACGTGAAATTCAGTAAACTAGAAATATTTCAAGCAAATCGCTCAACTAGTAAACATGACACATGACATTGCTTGTTGATATTGGCAACTATCTGATTACAAGATATGTTACGTCAATTGATAATATTTTTTTTAAGAATTACTATCTTTAATTCGAAATTTATTAATTCTCATTATAGTATTGGAATGTTCATAGATTACGGAAAGAATTTGATTAATTAAACTAATATTATCTGTAAAAACATTTGTAGGTATTAGATGTTAAAATATCAAATTTTATATATTAAAAAAAGTGGCACTCGGGGACTGCCGTGGTAAAGCTTTTGCATAGTCGCGGGCTCGAACTCACTCGTGGACGGGGCCAAAAAGCACGCTGTCTCACCTAGCATCGTGTCTAAAAGAGATAGAATCAGTTATGAGCAGTTAGCAGCTAGTCTACACGACACGCATACGTCTAGTCGCACGCACACAAACACCGTGCCGAAGTCTGCCGAACTGAAACGACGTTAAACGATGCACGGCTTTCAACGCCGCGCGGAGTGGGGGGTGTTAGGTTTTATTTTCGTTACAATAGCTTAAAAGTTGATGGAATGCGAGATTGCGAAACCGAGATATTATTCTGGAACTTATCAAAACTGACCTGAAGTTTTATTTTATTTTAATTTGACCGAAATAAAAGAGATTTGAATTACTACAGTAAACCATATAAATTATGTATTCCATCCATCTCATCCACAAGAAGTCCACTGCTGGACAAACCCAAACGAATCCAGTACGTCCGAACTAGCTTCAAATAGTGAATTGGTAATCTAAAATTCTATTCAATTTCAAAAGACTTCAACTAAAGGAATTTAAAATAGCAAAAAAACTATTGGCCGTTGGTAAAAAGTAGCACAAATAATGCTTTGTCAAGTAATACTCGTCCGCCCACGGATATACCAACTATTTTATATGTAATAAAATAGCACTGTATACTTCTCGTTGTATGGTATACTTTCCAATGGCAATAATATACGCAAATCCTTGACATTGAATCATATCTTGCTGGAGGAATGACCTTAGTTTCAATACACGGTTTCATGTATGATTGTTCTGGGTTGTAAAATTGTGTTTTATTTTATGTAAGAGGTTGGCGTACGAGCATGCTGGTCACCTGATGTTATGATCACCGCCACCCATGGAGCAAAGATACATCGGCGAAGTTACTGAGCCGTTGCAGGCTTTGAAGTAGATAAACGCTCGTTTCTTGAAGGTCCCCAAGTCAAAGTTGTGCGGAAACACCGCCGGCGGGAGTTGGTTCCAAATTTACTTAGGAGGTTTAAGTTATTTTATGGGTTTGACCAGATTATCTGAGTAAAAAAAGAAAAGATTGAATCTAGGTATACAGTAGATTACATCATCTATTGAAGAACAATAACAGTTTACGTGTTTCTCGGTTAAAAACAAAAAATAAACAGGTTGGCTATTAAAATCGTCGGACCTTTTGTAATAATATTTTCAATTATTGAAAAGTTCATTTTAATCTATATATATAAAAGAGAAAATCACTGACTGATTCATCACGAAATCTCCGAAACCACAAGTGCCAGAAGTCTCAAATTTTGCATGGGGGTTCCTTTTGGGGCGTAGGTGCTCACTAAGAAAGGATTTTTGGAAATTCATCCCCTAAGGGGGTAAAACGGGGGTGCAAAGTTAGTATGAAACTTTGCCGTTTTTGAAGTTATTCAAATGTAATACAGCATTAAGGTTCTTTATTGAAGGCATGAAACACGAGTAAAATATTTTTCCCAAAAATTATCCCTTAGGGGGTTAAACGGGGGTGCAAAGTTAGTATGAAACATTGCCGTTTTTGAAGTTATTCGAATGAAATTCAGCATGAAGGTTCTATATTGAAAGGCATGAAACACGAGTAAAATGTTTTTTTTCAAAAATCATCCCTTAGGGGGTTAAACGGGGGTGCAAAGTTAGTATGAAACATTGCCTTTTTTGAAGTTATTCGAATGAAATTCAGCATGAAGGTTCTACATTAAAAGGCATGAAACACGAGTAAAATATTTTTCTCAAAAATCATCCCTTAGGGGGTTAAACGGGGGCGCAAATTTCGTATGAAACTTTGCCGTTTTTGAAGTTATTTAAATGAAATTCAGCATTAAGGTTCTTTATTGAAAGGCATGAAACACGAGTAAAATATTTTTCTCAAAAATTATCCCTTAGGGGGTTAAACGGGGGTGCAAAGTTAGTATGAAACTTTGCCGTTTTGAAGTTATTCGAATGAAATTCAGCATGAAGGTTCTTTAGGCGATACGAAGTTCGCCGGGTCAGCTAGTTCTGTATATTATGACGATTATTTGACGATATCGCGACAAGCCAACCGCATATTCTCACAGCTGTATCTCCTGTATAGCCATGATCAACAACGGCGGATTCAGATTGAGCAAAGAAGCTATTGATGTCAAAGGGGAGAACATACAGCCGCCTTGGAACTCATAACGAATGTAATCAGAAGAAAATTAAACGGAGTAGGAAGTATTGATTTCCATTTCAACTACGTGAAAGACAGCAATTTGAAACAAAATATGACGATCAAAAGGATTTGTAGTTTGATTAATATTGAAACATTTCTGGCAACTTATAATTTCAAAATGTTCTTAAGTTTCCTTTCAAGATTCGTGACCCTAGATAAATATTTTGCTTCCTTGCATGCTATACATCACGTAATTTCTATCGCCTGTCTATATTTGCTTACCACTCAAACGTGTTTAGCCACGTCCTATTCGTTTCTATGAAAGGCACTGTGAAGTGTCACTGTGAAACGCAAGTTTGCGCAACCAAGTGGGTTATATGCCTAGAGTCTGACGCAAGATGTGTCTCATGCCTTTTTTATATGCGCCGGTATTTATAAACTAACTAGCGAAACCCGCGCAACTTCGTTTGCGTGTATCCCGCTTTCCCGTGGGAATTTTGGAATGTATGATACTTTAAAACCTTCCCCTTGAATCACTCTATCAATTAAAAAAAAACGCATCAAAATCCGTTGCGTAGTTTTAAAGATTTAAGCATACAAAGGGACAAAGGGACAAAGGGACATAGGGACAGAAAAAGCGACTTTGTTTTATACTATGTAGTGATAATCCCATAATTAAGGCTACGTCCTTTAAGATTTAACATCATTGCAATTGATATCAAGTTTGGCCTTACTTTAAAATTTTAATAAAATTATACGAAAAACTTAGAAAGTGGTTGTTGTTCCTAGTCTACTACATCTTGTAACTTTGCTTTTTTTATTCTCTCAACGTTATTTTGATAAAAAATTGTTAAATGTCAAAAAAGGCCTTAACTGGGATTCTTTGCCCATTGGTTTTACTAGTGGCTATTTTTCCTATGCTTCTTAAATGGTAGTTTATCAGAGAGTAGATTTATTTATACAAATCATATTACTTGTACACTTCGACAAGAGATAGTGTCCGTGAGGACCTAGTTTCTGAATAAATGCTTTTATCTCAAGCATCTGGCGTTTCTCTGCGAAATAACAGTACTCCTACCCATAATCACGGGTGTTAATTCGATTACAATTTTATATTTTACATTACCGCTCCACCTCATTGGCGGGTTACATTGTACGATGGATATGCACCGGTGAACACTGCGCTCGGGCTCCGGCGGACCCCTTCTTGCTCCGTTTCGACGCTTAGATTCTTTTAGACGATCATCTATTATACTTATTAGTAGTTATTATTGCCTTTATTAAAAGTACAACGATTTAACCAACAATCGTTATAGTGTAATCATCAATCAACTTAAACGATTTAGGCTATCTCGAAATCTGTTATTTATAATTTTATTGACTTTGTACAAGAATCATTACTTGCTATAATTGTATTGGCTAGGGTTGTCGTTGCTTAACTTGGGTGATCGTTCCTCGAGGCCATTGAGCTCATAGATCGATTTCGATTTTTATAATGATTTGACATTGCATTATTTTTGACGTTATACATTTCTTATGAAAAACAGTTCAAATGAGAAACAGTCGCATAATCAAGTCAGGGTTGGTTTGATTATGCGACTGTTTCTCATTTGCCTCAACATCCTTTTTAAAAAAATGTTCTCAGAATTAATTGCGTTATAAAGATGATTACTAATCACAAGTTTCCTTGTATGCTGCTTGGTTATGCATTGGGGCAAAGGTCATCCAATATGCACTTTATAATTATGCACAACAGATTCTTCAGCTTACATCTGTCATAATGTACCACGATACTGTTATCCGGTCGTCGCGCTGAAAACGTTTGTGGGAGGATAAAAGAAAACCTAAAATGTTGTTTAAATTTAAAAACCTGGCCCCAAAAAAACTGGTCTCCCAATCAATCATGACGTTTCTTATATGTTACATTGCTATGTCAACTGTTTTTTTCTCTCTCTCTTCTCATTCACCGTTCTCAGTGAACTGATAACCTACATTATAAGCGTGTATGATGAATAATTCATGGTCCAAGGAGTTGCCAACGTTACTCGGTACTTTATAAAAAAAATAACAGATTTTTAGTAGTTTAGGGTTCGATCCCCGGTCGGGTCATGATGAAAAACGAACTTTTTCTGATTGGCCTCGGGTCTTGGATGTTTATCTATATATGTATTTGTTATAAAATATAATATCGTTGAGTTAGTATCCCATAACACAAGTTTCGAACTTACTTTGGGGCTAGCTCAATCTGTATGAATTGTCCCTATATATTTATTTATTTTATTTATTATTAGTATGTCACATTTCAACGTAGGTAACGTATCTGAAATTTTACCTCACACCATGGAACAAAATTTGCGAAAGATTTTTATAGAGAGAGAGAGATATGTAATAAGTTTTCTATCCTCCTATCTCTCGAGGAGCTCGATGGCCTCGTTGTGCGTGTCAAAGTGGAACGATCACGCAAGTTAAACAACGACTACCCTGGTCAATACTTGGATGGGTTTAAAAAACCTCGAGCTCCTCCGTGCATCGGAGGGCATGTTAAAGCCTAAATTCACTTTGATTAGTGCGAGTGCAGGTGATTAGTAGTTGAGGTGAATCACTGAGTTACTAATCACCTGCACTCGCTCTAATCAAAGTGAGGCCACAGGCCACAGCCCTTTAAGCTGTCCCGATTATTGTTGATAGGTAACAGTCGCCAAGTTAGGTGACTTGAAAACACTGACAATTGCTGACTCGCAATTGACACTAATTGCGGGAAGCACACCAAAAAGAAGAAGTTCCTATTAATTGATATGTGAATTAATGTGAATCATGTTGATTAGATCTGCTAATTTAGAAAATTAGCAATAGTTTATGAATTTTTCTTTCCCCATTTCGGTACGACGTTTTAATAACCTTATCATAATTAAGTCCCGATTACGCTACTTTAATTATAATTTGTTGTAGAGTAAGTGCAATCAGGTTATAAAAAAAATAATCAGCATAAACGTCATTATAATTTATAATTGAATGATATAACAACGATTACCTATACGGATTCGTCGTTAAATGTGTCTAATTTTGTCTATAAATTATGCCTAACAAGCAGCCTACCGCGCTTACGTAATATTATCGCTTGTATCTAAGTTTAGAATCTACCATTCAAATGCTGAAAGGCTTTCAAAATAAGAAAAGTGATTTAGGAGGTCACACTCACACTAAAACAATAGGCTGCGTTTACTCATTCATTAGAGAAGTAGAGCAGTATTTAGAATTGTCTCCCTCCATTTTTTCTAGCCTAATTTCTACTTCTTTCTCTATTACCCTTCTAGTTTTTCTTTTTAAAAAATCCTTTCGACAAAATTATACTATCTCGACCTTTTTCATCCTAAATCGTTCCCAATATTTCAATATTATGTTATGCCTTGTTTTATGTTATCTAAATCCAAAATGATTTGTAATTTATACATTTTCTTAATACTATTGTTAATTACTCTATCCTGGGAATACCAGTTTATTAGATAATATTGCCAATCCCGTCGGAAAACGCCATTATTGCTACGAGGAATAAGAACCGTTCACTTTCTCTAACAAGTTTTTCAAACATGGTCTATCCTAGGTTTCTAGTTAACGAAAGTGAGAGGACTAAGTTAAATTTATGACTATCGAATCGATGTTCACGGCCAGCTATAACGAGAATTCGAGTCGTGTCTGATCGGGGACGAATTGCGTTGTTTCGTCTTTCGAAATCCGATCCACGAATGGAGATTTGCATTTACCATAGAGATAGTTGCAGGCAATAGTGTGATCATGTTCCAACGGTTTCATGCTCTCGATATAATAATTAAGATCTCGATTCTGAGGTATCGCTGTACGATCTTTGATTACAGGCTTTTGTCTTTGGCAACAAAACGTGACGGTTTTGAGAGAATGTCGAGATTTCAATTCGCGTTACATTTTGCCAATACGATGAATGTTATATATAGTAATATTTGAAAATTTGACCTTTGTGTCCAAGTGTTCACTGAAAGGAGATAAACATCAATATTGGGTAGTCAAACATAATATAAATCTTTATTTATATAAATCCATACTTATTATCCCAATTGGCGATAAATTTCCTACATGCTTCGATGATTATTTGGTCTAAACCTTGCATTTTAGAAATTTCTTGGTAAAACTTTGAGTTTATTAGCTTTGTGATTTGTATGTCTATTTGCCAATAAAGATCTATCTATTAAATTGTTTATATCTATTAGAAAAGACTTCTCAGATATGTTGGGCGTAACATTTTTATCGTAATTAAGTTCTGTTCTGTCGGCGGCGTCGTTTTTTTTTGTTTCACTGACAGGTGTGGTTAGAGCGATCGACGCGTGCGCAACAACTGTTGCGAGGGGGTGAGTGAAGCAATGTCGTCGCACCTTTTTGTCTTGTAGCTATAATTCTATACATGTTATTTTCACTCATAATAATTTTCTTATTTCAAGTAACTTGTTCATATGAAACACTCATATCATCCATAAATGCATTAGAGAGTATAGGTACATTTTATTATAATTATAACTTTTTACGAGTAATATATTTTACGAATTTGCGGAGCCATTTCAATTCTTCTACTGCATAGCTAAAAGGAATATTACAAGTATATTTTAAATAACCCTTGCTTTTATAAATTGGAAAATATTAAGGGCCCCGTAAAAGCTAAATAAAATGTATAAAATCACAATTAAAGAAATATAGACGGTTTCCAATACAACAGCTGCAATTGTGGATATTTATTTACGCATTATTCCATAATAAGTTTAATTGTGTACCTTGCACCTTGCTCGATCATACTTAGATAAAAAAATTAATAGACCAATTTTCAAAGTGCTGATAATCGTTATACAATTATTTGATAGAAACTTACTTTTTAATGAAGATTACTTACATAATAATCCACTGACATACACCAGTTAATTCTTTATTGTGGGACAAGTTTAGTGTATTAGCGAAATTGCTTTTGTGTGCCGCTAGCTCACTGGGTGGGCGACACTGGCAACACATGTTTTTGAGGACTAAATAAAAATCACCTAGTTATTCCATGTTGCTTTGTGAGTTCCATACAACTGTTAACCCATTTTTTTAACTGTAGGTATTGTAGGTATTAGTTTTTGTAATTTCCGTAAAAATTTACTACGACTAATTAGAGGACTGGTGCTTATACCAAACATTTTGAAATAATTATGGATATGTGCACGTACATACGCATACATACGTATACATTATTGAGTATTAAGGTTCTAGTTTCAGCTGTTAGAGATCGTATGTTTAATGTTGTGTAATAAAGTACGTTATGTTGTTATTTTATGTGACTTCTGTCTCGTTGTAATCTAAAATTAATAACTTTAAGGCATCTGCAATGGTAAGATTAAATATTACATTATAGAACTTCTAATGTAACACCAAATAAGGCAATTCTAGCGACATTTATCATGGCACTGCAACGGTTCTCCAGTTCCCCACATATGGCGATGTTACGCAGCTGTTATCCATTACGAAGTGAGCCGCGGACGAAAAGTTCCTAAACACATACCCGACTGTATGCAGGTTTGGTGTGAATTTTTTGTTGATCCTTAGCGTCTATTAGGAGTTTCAGCTGATAAGCTGATAAAGCAGTTAGCCTGTCAGATAAATTGACAGTTATATGATTATCATATATATTTTTTTCGACAAAGCCAAATATTTCAAAGTCCAATATTTTTATTCCAATAGGCCTATTACAAGCTCTTTCGAATTGTCCCAATTTTTTCATACCACCAGTTCAGACGGCAGATTTATACCAGAAATCGTAAGAAACTTAGCACTTGTTCTTTTAAAGTGTTATCAGCAAGTAGTGAAATAGACTCGAAATAGTTTTTATGAAATTACACCTTAGTTTCTCAGGCGATCATGTAAATCCTTATTATTGTGAGAAAAACATTTGTTCCCTAGGGAAGCAGTGGTAGTTTCATAATAATTATATCAATGAAATTTAAAGAATTGCAGTAAGCTATTAAAGGATACTACCTATTGTTGGATTAATTACGTTGCTATTAATAAACTAATTGCCTTTGCTGTTATTAACGATAAAAGCAATTAATGTATATTTAAAAATATGTGTAGATTTCTCTTTTATTATTACAAAATTATTTATTTACTTATGTATAGCTGTTATTTAGAAAATTTCTATATTCAGTTCTTACATCGTGTAAGTAATTTTATATGTTGTGTCAACATTGCATGTCAGGATCACATTTATATTATCGTAGCTTGTCCTCAATGTAATCTCTTAGACAGTTGTCATAAGACCGACATAAACATAAAGATTAATACTTCCAGACCGACATTGAAATAACTAGCCGCACTAATTGAAATGTTTGGTCATTTTTTGTTTTTATTACCCTTTTGTCTTATTGTATCAATAATAGGTAAAGGCACTGGTTCTTCGAGACGCATCTTTTTTTATTTAGCTATTCAAGTTCCACTGCTGGGTAAAAGTATTGGGCAGTGGTTATGATTAAAAGAATTAATTTGATCATCAAATAACTATTTACTTTATTGTGATACTACTCTTAGGAGAGGTGTGTGAGCGCGAAAGAATCAAACAAAGGAATAAGGAATTAGTACAATATTATTCCCTTTATACTTAAAGTTTAAACAAAAAACTATTCATCAATGCTGACGATAATGAAAGAGAAAGACTTACATTACAAACTGTAAGCTAAAACGAGAAAGATTTATTTTGAAGTGGTTATACATTCCAACAAAAAGACTCCCCTTTACGCCTCCAAGCATCCTTGTCTGTCGCCAGTTGCTCCCAACCTCCACAAAAGGCAGTCAAGTCGTCTGATCATCGCATCCTTGGTTTTCCGCTGGACCTGATTATATTTTACATTTTACTTCAATATCTTTCCGTTTCTGTGAAAAGTGGAACTTACGAATATGTATTCCATAAAAATTGTATTCAAATTATTAAACAAAAGTCTGCAGAAACAACTGGTTTTAATTTTCCGTCAACAATAAAAGCAAACTGAATGCAATCTGCATTTTGTTGAGGACATATTGCGCAAAGAAATCCTTGTAAACGTGACTCATTGTTTCCTAATAAACGTATGCCAAGTCTCAATGTTCGCGACTAAATTGTAACAAACAATCAACCTTGTACTTGAAGCACACAATCGACATACAAAAACATATTTGGTTATCAGTTTATACAATCCATATATGGTATGACCTGATGTTGATAAAAATGCATATCTAAACAAATACATTGATACGGACAATCTGAAAGATTTCTAAAAATCACTTTTTAGCCGAATTTGTAAAGTACCTAAAATAAATGAAGTTTTTTTTAAATAAAGAATTGCACAGATTAGGGAATACGAAAGGATGACGAAAACGAAATGTGGCTAATACCCAGCTAAATACAATTGTGGAGGTCTGGATGATTGTTTGAAATGTTACACTGCCTAGGTTTATGTTACAATGAAACATAGAACCTCCTCCTTTTTTGAAGTCGGTTAATAAAAATCATAATTTCCAAATTGAAGGTAAAGAAATTAATAATCGAATTCATTAATAAATTCTTTAACTAATAGAAATCAATTGACAATTCTGTGCAGAAATAATAACAACTGTACCTGTTAGAGGACCTACCAACCAACACAGTCCAGTTATAAAAGGAACTTAAAATATTGCAAACAAAAGAGTTTTGGTCTAAGCACCGGAACGGCATGGAGGACGTCGGGATGGTACAGAGAGGTCGTCGTGAGGTTGTGGAGTGAGTCATCGCAGAACCGGATTCGCAACTCGTTCGTACATAACTGCATCGCTCTATCCAAACTTTCAGGCTTGTCTGACTGATGATTGTTTTTCTAATATAATTTTGCTCTTAGTTCGTTGTCGACTTATGGTTATTAGCTATGTCTTTATTCTACGTTGTAGGTACTCCTTTAAATTCTTTTCAATTTAGGAATATTAGTGCCTACAGCTTACTTTTTTGTAACCATGACTGAGATCCTCTTGTAAAATAACTTTCGACATTAGTTTAATAATTCTAGAGAGGAAAGTCTTAAAAAATTATATTGTACCATTTCATAGTAACATCTACGTAACTCTTGGAAATTGACATTTCTAATGGTCAAAACGGCTGCGAAGTCGTTATAAGACGCTTATAGACTTAATATTTGCTTTTTAAAATCATAATTCTTTTTAATGTTCATAATGGACACAGAAAAAACAACCAAGGCAACGCTCATAACTGTACTGTCATTCATCAATGTTTCTCATTTTTATTTTTATCGGAAACCATTTATAGTTTTCATAATGTGGTTAATGATGTGTGACTACATGCTTAAAGGTGTCATTTCTTCTGTAATATTTACATTGGACTACATATTTTATTTTTTTGTTAAAAGCACTGAATGCATTTACTGCCATAATTCCAATAAGATGTGATAAAAGTTTTAAGTCATCAGTGTAGTTACTTGCATATATTTCTGAAATATTTATGTCTGCTTTGAAATAAAATATATAATTCTTAAGATTGTCATCATTATCTTCATCATCAACAAATATCATCTCAATACCGGGCTTATGGATCTTTTTCATTCGAAGAAGTTCAGAGCATATTTCTACTGAAGACTTTAGTTATGTCATTTCTTCGACTTACTATCTTCTTTCTTTCAAAATCCCAGCTTCACTATTAACATCGTCGACAATGAACCAGTTTCAATGTTTCGATCAATTTTTTTTTTGGTGCATCGTTGAATGAATCCATATATGGTATGAAAAGAGAAACCTTTGTCAAAAATATAAATCCTTTTTAGGTAAAATGATTTCGTTATCCGATGGCGGAAAGGTGTGAATGTTTGATAGTAATATATTCATACTTTTGAAATAGTTTTGTAATGTTGAAACGACGATAAGATAAGCACCATTGACACGGTTAATTTCTGTGTTGGTGTATATGTAATTTTACTTATTTGGTATCGTACCAAAGTAAGTCATAAAGTTCTTGATAGATATTACACAAAAGATAAGATTATAGTTGTTGTCTGAAAGTGAATAGTTAATTTGTAATACAAGATAATAATATTGATTCCAAGGAAAGTTACTTCATCAAATATCTCTACGTGACTTAAGGAAATACGTCCAATAAAATTGCCGAAAAACATGGAAATGTTGTATAAGTCGCACAGCTATCGCGTCATACATATCAAAAGCGAGCCTTCACGTAATGCTTTGATTTAGATCAACAAGACGCTAGGAAAGCGATATTTAAAACTTATACAAATTATTTACCCTCCTCAAGCACCACTGGTAGATTTTTAGTTTATCGCGAACAGAGAGACGTCGCGAACGAAGACTTTGTTTTATATATGTTACGGATAAGAGATATAATAAACAACGACACAGATTAGCTGTTATTCAAAAAGGATACTGTATTGGAAATAACGTCTACATCTTTTCATTGGTATTTGGTAAAAAAAACCCGTGTAAAAATTTAATCTAAATATTTCTTTCGCTATATTGGTGTCGGCTGCAGATACGTCATATTTTCTCGTAGTCTAATAAAATTATTTTACAAATAGTTATCTATACGTACCTACTCATGTTATATTTGCTTAAGGATTTCGATAATACTGGCACTTCTTGATAAGGATAAGATTGTCTATCAATTAGGAATTATCGTTTAACAGGCAACAGGATATCTACATGATATAGTGATATGATTCAATTTTCTTCTACTTCTTACATTTCGAATACGTCAGTCAAGTCGTCAATTTCTGTTCATTTGTCCATTTAAATGCGTTCTTTATTATTAGTTTTATATAAGAGACGTATATATATTTGATTTCTAACTTATCAGAGATCCATTATCTAATAAATTATAATCATTAAATCATTGCTTTTTGTAACTATAACTGTCAATTACTGATATCGCATTACTAATAGAATATATTTTTTATTCAACAATTGCTATTTTTCAACGCAAAAGAGCAGTTCTCAAAGTGCAGTATTCTGGTTTTCTCTCGCCATTTTTTTACCAGTGGTCATTTTGCTTTTGTTTCCGAAATGGTAGCTTCAGCAGATTAATTACACAAATAATTGATGTATGTGCTCTTTGACAAGAAAAAGCTTGTGAAGACCTACTCTCTGAATAAACATTTTGAATCCTGAATCTATGTTCAGCGATGAAAATTCTTTTTACAAGCTTTTTTATCGCTGGAAACAAATCCTACAAATAGAATATCAGTCATTACCACAGCTGCACAATGATCGCTGTCTACCTACTTTGTCAGACAATTCACAGAGTCAACGATATATTACTTTTTGCTACTATTTTTTACATTCCTCTGTTGTGTAACATTGATAAGTGCATACTTCTCGGTTTTTCCACATCTGATATTGATTTCTCTTCAATCATTTCGTCGTTCTTATCGATGCTTTCTTATTCTACGTTTACCATTTCTTGGTTGTTAACTCTGCTTGTTTTGTCATATTTTTCTTCAAAATCTTTACCGTAACGTGAGGTTGTGATTACCGTACCATCACTAATGATAAGCGACAAAAACAAATTGTAACTTCCATAATTTGCGGTTAAAAAGGGTTTCACTGATTTTATATCATTTGCTATTGTGTTTCGTATGCTGAGTGAGTGAGAATGAAATTTTTTTTTATAGCACAAAGTTGGCAAACAAGCATACGGCCCGCCTGATGGTAAGCATCACCGTAGCCTATAGACGCTTGCAATACCGGGGGTATCACTCACGCGTTGCCAACCCTCCCAACCCCCGCAAGTGGAGCTCTGGAGACCTTACTCACCGTAGGATCACAACATGGCCGAGACCAATGCTATTTGGCTACGATCTTCTGTAAGGTGGAGGTCCTTCCCCAAACCGGCTGCGAAAGATGCGGAGCGGATTATCCGCTGTACCCTACCTCTCATAAAAACTTAATACCTCTCCTGCTTCCTACTCCCCTTTTCACTATCCTTCTCCCTTCCTTCCTCATTCATTCCTTCATAGCAAAGCAACGCATCCAAAATCTTGTAGTTGTGTATCATCAGCTTGTTTGGCCTCTGTCATAAAAAAACCTTTTGTTTTCATCTCAGTTTTATTACTTTACCTACTTATCTCAATTACAACCGGGCGTTGCCCTGGACCTAATTGCTTAGAATTAGCTAAAGTGGATATAATGTCTTCAGTAACTACTGGCTTAATTTACAAATACGTATTATGTTTTGAATTGAACATTACTGTAATATCAAATCTTAGAGATCACGCAATTGCAATATTTTGTAATATACTAACTGTGATTGCGGCTTCACATGTTTATTTTTTCTAAACCATATTTTGCCATTCATTATTAATTTTTATACCAGGAAATCTGTAGGAGTATCTATTTTTTCGTATGCTTTTGTCCTTTTATTATGTTCCTTATTATGAGTTGTATTCGGTGTATTGGATAATGGAAAATACATTGGGTTTTTGATACGGGGTAAAGACCTAAAAAGGTTTTCCTAGATATAACATGCCAAAACATTTTTAAAGTTAATGACACATCTTTTGTGGTTGTCACTGTCAAACTAAAATTAAAATGAGTTTCAGAAATTGGCTGTTATTAATAGTAACAAACATTCAAACTTTCTCATTTACGATAATAGTGAATAACAAAACGTTGAATACAGTCATTCACTTGATGTTAACATCAAAGAGATATTTCTCATTTTCAATGCCGTTAGACGTTAAATTAGATTTAATGAGCGAGCATTAAACACAAATCATAGATTGCAATAACATTGTAAATCTATATCTAAAGACAATGACTTGCAATATACCGACATTTAAAGGTTTCTACATACATAAATCGGTCTGTATTAATCTACATAGTAGGGTGATCAAATGTAATATAACGATCAAGGATCGCGACAAGCCCATCACACATTCCCACCTTTGTGTCTCCTGTAGATCAACAACGGCGACTTCAGATTGAAGCAACGAAGCTTATTGACGTCCCGGAGGAGAAACTACAGCTGTCTTGGAACTCACAACAATCAGAAAGAATCGAAACAGCCGGGCGCATATGGTATCCCGATCGGCATCAGTTATGAAGCCGAACATGTGTAGTGTAGCCGAACCGACAATGATATAATCGGCCAATGCAAAATTTCAGTCCTTTCAATACTTCCTACTCCAACTAATTTCTTTCTTGTGAGAAATTCGGTGTGATTTCCAAGAGAGCTGTAGTTTCTCCCTCGATGACGTCAATAAGCTTCATTGCTTATTATCTGAGGTCGCCGTTATTGATCCTGGGTCTACAAGAGACACATTAGTGGGAATGTGTGATGGAACTGGTGGACTTGTCCCGAGTATATGTGTAGCAACCCTAACAAATAAGCTATTTCTATTTCTAGAACATTCGCGGTGCAACCTTCACTCAGTTGCAGAGAATAATACACCTGATCGTAGTAAACATACATTTATAGTGCAGAAATAGAATGCTAATGGCCTGTATTACGATTTGTGATGGCTTACTTTATATTTTTTATTTGCATGTGACTGTTTTTAAATATATTTTTCAACAAGAATTCTCTCGATTTGTATTATTGTTCATATTTGAACACAATTTTATCTACTTTTGCGATAGTTAACCAATTCCAAAATGTTATATGTAATTTCTCTTCCAGACCAGATTCTTTGAACTCCTAGATGTGTTAGCAGAGGGTTGTTCTATCTCCTCCGGAAGCTTTGTATCGGAACTTTGACGTTTGACAGTTGCTTTTGTTAACCACAGTCTCAAACGTCGCAAAACACGAATCGTAGATACGTCGGCAATAAACTGCAAGGACGTTACTGCTATAATTCATTAGAGCAAATATAGTAGATTTTTTATTGCTGTCTGAAAATAAATAATTATTACTACTGTTAGCCCATCTAAATACTACGCTCTTGTCGATGTAGCTGTCTCCATTTTCCTGTCTTATGCCAGGTCTTTCTCTTTCCAATATTCGACAGAGGCACCCTGTTCCTTCCGTCTGTCTATCCAGCCATTGTCAGTTTTCAAGCAGGCATCAATTAAATGGCGTAATGGTTACCACGCCAGACCGCCACCCAAGAGGTCCCCGGTTCGATCCCCGGTCGGGTCATGATGAAAAACGAACTTTTTCTGATTGACCTCGGGTCTTGGATGTTTATCTATATATGTATTTGTTATAAAATATAATATCATTGAGTTAGTATCCCATAACACAAGTTTCGAACTTACTTTGGGGCTAGCTCAATCTGTGTGAATTGCCCCTATACCTATAAATTAGATTTTACTGTAAAGATTTTTATATTAATTTTTATTACTTTCGATTACCAAGCTAAAGAAAATTGCGCATCGCGTGTACTTTATTTGCCAAATAACAAATCAACGTTACTCATAAATATTTGTATGAAGGAAATTATTATAACTTATTGAATACCGTTCTGAAAGTATTAAAATACTTTTCCTGCTAACTATTAATCATTATGTAAATATATAAAATTTCTAGGAATAATATACTTTTTTATCGAAGATGAATCAAAACATTACATTAATGGACTGAAGGTACTGATAGGACTAGGACGATCATATCGTTTTCGTTAAAAGACTTTTAAGACCAACACTCATAATAATACCTGTAAAATTGCTATCAAAACCTATCCAGCGGTTTCAGAAGTTAGACAGAACAGTATTGTATTGATTCATTGATATAAGAAACATGTAAACATCTACGAAAAGATGTTATTTCGACATTTACAAACAGACAACAAATATTATTTATTATGTATGATAATATCTTGTTTCAAAGGTGGGAAATCATTAGAACCTTACTTGCCACTATAAATCACTTTGCTACGCTAAGATGAATAATGATGATAAAAAATAACATCAAACGCGAAAGAGAAAAGCATTGGCACATGAACATGAATGCATTGATTTGCTGCGTAATAAAAATACTTTGGAATATAAAGACCATAATGTCTTAAAACTTCCAGACCAACATGAGAAACTATCAAAGAGAAAAAGTATTTATAGTAGATCCATGATTAAATATGGGCTAGAACAAGGAAATATCATCCATTTACAGAATATCGGCGTGAAGGATATGAAATTTTATTTCTAAATGATACATCTATAAGTACGCTTTCAGAATTCCAAATTTTCTCCATAAGCTCCTTTATCTTCGTATTTGATTCAAAAGCGGATAAATATCCTGGACTATGGGTGTGCGGTGATTGCTTAACTTTTTTTTTCTATAAAACTAATATTTTGATGTCAATTTCCTATGTTTCGATCGGGAATTAGGTCTTGTATGCTACAATTTATGTTCGTTCTTTTGCCATGTATCATGTGAGCTAAACTCCCAATCCGTTTGAAATACTTTTATTATTACACACTAAATCGTAATGTCACGACATTTCAATGTCATTCTCATTATGATGGGTAATGTTATTCATATTGACTTTGATGTCATTTAAATCTAGTCTAAGATTAGGAGCATCTTCATGAATATTTTTCCTTATTAAATCCTACTTTGTATTCTTTTGTTCCTAAAAATTATGTTCTAAATATGACCCGATTGTATGTCAATGATTCTTGTCAAACACAGTACAAAATTAGCACTTTGTCATTTTGTACTGTCAACGACTATAACGACTGAATTCATATAATACTAGCTTTTCCCCGCGGCTTTGCTCGCGTTAATTTTATGACAGATCTCGTTTGACAACAAAACAACCCATAGCGGGACTTGTGGCGCCAACTGTTGGCCGATACAGCGCCCTCTATAGTATAAAAAATATTTTCCCATTGCAACGACATATTTTCACGGGATAAAAAGTAGCCTATGTTGGGCTCTGTACCTACCCCTAACAATATGGATGCAAATTTTCATAATGATCGGCTGCTTAGTCAAGCCGTGAAGGAATAACAAACAAACTAACTCACTTTCTCACTTATAATATTAGTAAGGAGTAAGGATATAGAAGACTTTTTTGATAGCTGATTGTGTATCTAAGTTTTTTATATGTGATCGAAGCTTCTGTTCTAAAAAGGGATGCGCACTTATCGGTGTAACAGTCTCCATTTTCCTTGTGCCAGCTCTTTCACCTCTATATGTATGTATAAGAGATGTATTACCACTCTCGATTGTCAATTTTAAATTCAACGCACTAATGAATCGGCGGAAATCGCCGGAGATTCAATAATGTGACCTAAAATGATGCAAAAAAACCTTTGGTTTAGGAAAATAAGCAATTTTTGCACGATAACTTTCATTATTTAGCCTATCTATCAACTTTTAATTAGGTTACCATTTTTTTTAAACAACACCGATTGCTCATCAACGACAATTTTTACTACAATGAGTCACGACTGCATCTTATCTTCATTCATGTTTTTAGTCATCATCATCATCATCGATCAAATTGTGTACACAGTTGACTACTCAGAACGAATTTTGGTTTAATCACGATTTGAGTTTCTATTCATTCTTAAATCAGCAGTATTTAAACCACGCTGTCATGGCGTCCGCAAATGTCGGTTAGGGTGACGTCATGACACTTCTCGGTCGAGGACGAGGCGTCAGATAAGCCGTTTGTGTTGTAGTTGTAGGCTAGCAACGGTTACAAATTGTTTACATTTAATTTTTGCCTCATCTGAACTTTTGATTCAAACGCCATCAGCAAGAAACGTATATTCCTTCTTGTACTGGTTCTAGTCAAAGCGCACATTCAATGTTGCTGATTCTCCATAAAGCATTTGATTACTGATTTACTGGAGAGCTATGGTCCGTTATAAAAAGGCTTGATCTAAACATGATTTGACCTATAACAGTCATAACTATTTCTCCAAACGATCACAGTAATATTAAAATGCGTTTGTGGAATACGCATAGCGTCATTAACATTTATTAATGTTCATGTATTTTAGTCATGCTGTGTTGTGTTTGATATTTATTTATGGGTTTTATGTGTAAATCTAGAGCAGACCTCGCCATGTGTACAATCCCGCTGTTCCCGTCTAATTTCCAAAATTTTACACTAATCGAACCACTGAGCAATGTACCTATACATCAGTCGAATCTAATCCTATAAATAATGAAACGAGATGCACCTAATTCGAATTCGGACCAATGAAACGAGATGTAAAACGAAAGACAAAAAAAATAGGAAGGTTTTCGTTTATGATTCTGTACAACGAGAGACTGCAAGATAGCTGAAAACACGTAGACAACAATGGGGGAAAGTGATGGTAATTGGGCAACATCACGGTCCATCGCTTCGATGAACGGGCTATAGAGCGAAAGTCGTGATTGGACACGGCCCCAAAAGTTAACTTTTAAAGTCTTGCTTGATCCAAAAAAGAGTTTAGTTTTATGATCTCCAATTTTCGAGATTTTTATTGTATTGGACTAAATCGTTTTAGCGCTAGTAAAGAAGCACTAACTGAATTGCAATTTATTAGCAAAGCAATTTATAAACGATTTTAATAACACATTGCCAGGCAGGTAATGCAGCTGTACCAATATGTCGTAAATTATTTTCCCACTCGCTGTTTGTTTGTCAATAGTATTTGTGGTTATTTTAATACTAACAGTGGGCGTAACATTTGCGAATGAACTATTATTAAATACTGATGTTTTCATTTTGTTACAGGTAAACAAACGGACAGCGTCCAGGCCAGAATTAGTTGTGTAAGAGTTAATTACGATAAATGATCTCATCTCATATATTTAAGTCTGGATCGTTTTGTTTGGATGGCGCGCAAATAACCAATGTATTATAATAAGAATGCTATATCTCACTAGATTTTACATGGCGATTCAATGTAGCAAATGCAACACAATGGAAAATAATCGTAAATGTGGCTGACGTTGCAATAGGTCATATACATTGCATGAACGGAGATTTCTAATGTCAAGTGCAAAATGTTACAGCAATAAGTTTCACATTTTGATTGATATTCTATATTGAGCAAAAAGTTCATGTGTCGTGATGCCGCCTAATCTTTTTGATTGTACCTAGCATTAGTTATGGTAGCTGAAATCATGGAGGTCGTGTAAAAGAGGATATATATTTAAAAAGAGCGTGCATCTGATCTGACCTCTATTCAGAAGAAGATAAAAACGAAACATGCTGCATTGACCACATACAAAATGGGAGCAACTTTTGTTATTTTTACTCCATCAGTCATACCACAGAGAGAGAAATATTCCTCTTTATACGTACCTAACGATAGACTTTTGATCGAGAGTTTAGGCGCACATGACACGTGTCGGGAGCATCGCTGCATAACTGCGCATAATTGCATTGTTAATTGTAGCAATTATATGTGCCGTGGCACAAACTGCAGCTCTTGGTTGCTGTTGTTCTTGGAAACAGTAGAAATTTTATTTTGTTAGAGAGTTGTGTATGCTTAAATCATTCTCAACTATGAAGTGTGACATGGCATGTTGTCAACAAGAATATCTTCTCCATTAAAATTTACTCTTACATTTCTTCGTCGTGTTTGATTCACGAAGAAGAAATGTGAGAGTAAATAGTAGATTTTAGTAGTCATGATTATTGAACGCTACAAAAATTATTATCATCATCATGTATCTACAAGTAACTCTTGCTAGTTCATCAAAATCTTATAGTCTACTTTTAATTCTACTGAAATGATTATTTCCCACATTCAGTAGAATATAGTTCAAATGTCAGAAGGATTAAATAACGAGTTTTTTCTAGCTTTTGCTCAAGAAATGTTAACATCTTGTACGTACACACGTGTGTTGTTTTTAATTTCTTGATAGTCTGTCATTTTACGTACTTTAAACACATTATTATTAAAATGGTAAAATACATGAATGTCATCGTGTTTAATTGAAACTATATATGGACATATAAATTTTAATGTGGTCTTGATAGTGCAGACATGTCCTCATCATCACTGGCTAGCTAATTAATTGCAATATCAATGTTTCATATACCATCAATGCTGATATGGTTATGACCATCGTATCTTACACCTGTACAGTAACAACTAGTTTCAAAGGTGTACCTGTCATTGGACTGTCTGAAAAATAAAAGCTAGATATAGCTAGATAATATTTTAATACTGTCAACAAAACATTTGAGATAAGAGTCGTAAGGAAAGTTATAGAAGGTTTAATCATTACACAAGTCTTAATTATTGTACTGTCTGGAGAAAAGGATGATAATAAACTCATAGAAAAAATACTGGGTATTGCATACATACCTGTAATCTTGCGCAAAGGTAAATTATTCATACATCTGCTTTATTTATTGATGAAAAAAATAGAGAAGCTATTGTTCAAATTTAATTAGTGCGATGCAAAGTATTATGAAGAACTATTAAGTGAGAACGGGACGTAATGAGTTAACAGAGGGTTGTTACCGTGCAGAACCCTTAAAAGCTTATTGTAGTAATTTAATGAACCTAGTAATACATAATTATATCGCAGCTTTAATATTTACCTACACCTGGCTATTTTTCAGTAGAAATCGTTAAACTAAAAGCAATTAAAGGAATAAAGTATGGATGCAGATAAGGCTGCCTTTGTAATGTTTGATTGGACTAGAAAACTATTAGAATTTAAAAGTAAAGAAAAAGTTTGAACAGATTTACATTAAATACAAACAACCATTTCGAACAGGTCATCAAATTAAAAACAGCTGCAATGGAACCGGGTCACGCGTCTGAGAAGAATAATTTTGCAATTGCTCGTGGCATACAAAAATAGATATACATAGAAGGCTTTCCACATGACACATTCGTTTTGCTTCAAAGTGAAAATATAACACTCACAGAAATAAAAACGAACGCTAATCAAACGAAGACTCATAGCGTGTTTCGGTAGCTATGTATTATCTGATTATAGTAATAACATGTCCTTAGTCCATACGTAATAAGAAAACCTTCGTAACTTGTAATGCAATTTTCGAGCAGCTTTCAATGATAACTGACAGTAATTACTTGGTGTTCTATCTATGGTCGGCCATCTTTATGATCGTATCCCCCCACCAGCCTTTTAGATCGATGGTGTGCATATGTCCGTCTGGTATTAGTGCTTTGGAGTGCACCTGCATGTAAAAATAACGTATTTTAGAATATATCCTCAAGCTAAAATTATAATCATTACAGTAAAATGCAACAGTGTTATTGAGTGGACAGTAATTGGAAAACATATTAAAAAATGATGTAATTTGTAAAAATTATATTTTATATTTTTTTCAAAAGCTCCATTAGATGCTCCACTTATATCGCAGACTGCACACGCTTGGTCATCACTGGTTATATTTCATCTGTTTTTGTACCGAAGTAACTTTTGGTTAAATCTACAGGTCAACGTCAAGAGTACTCTCTACAAATCGTTTCAACCTGAACTTCCTTGCCTTTTCCCCTATTCAATGATAGTTACGAAATTGCAACCAACTCCTGGTTAAAATTGTCCTTATCTGTCCTAAAATTTCTTGAATACACCTTGTTTATCTATACTAATATTATAAAGAAGAAAGATTTGATTGTTTGTTTGTTTTAAATGAATAGGCTCCGAAACTACTGGACCGATTGCAAAAATTCTTTCACAAGTAGAAAGCTACATTATCTGGGAGTGACATAGGCTATAGCTTTTCCCGAAATTCAATGTAGTTCCCACGGGAACGGATCCGGAACTTCACGCGGACGAAGTCACGGGCAAAAAAGCTAGTTATCTATATTTTCAGATCATTTACGCATTTTCTTTAGTTGAATTGTCTGACAGAACATTATTATGTATTCTTGAAATAACCGTAACTTAGCAAAACGGTTTATGGTTAATCCTAGCAAGTTCCGTTTATCCATTGGAAC
Source organism: Endotricha flammealis (assembly GCA_905163395.2). Lineage (NCBI taxonomy): Eukaryota > Metazoa > Arthropoda > Insecta > Lepidoptera > Pyralidae > Endotricha > Endotricha flammealis. Next base: position 2,990,606 of record LR990869.1, on the reverse strand, counting down.
ATAATGTATTTTATTAAATACAATTATTATAAAAGTTCTCGTAGGTTCCACTTACTTGTCAATCATAAAAGTAATATCTAAGGACAAGGCGATGTCGAGAGGTTTGAAGTGTTTCCACAGATATAAATCTAAACAAAAGACGCATACTTCATGTGTAATAAGGTTATGTAAAGGCGCGGTCCCACTGCTGCGCACGCTGTGCACGAACACGTGGGCCACGTGGCACATTACAGCTGCGTGGATGACTACGTGGGTCTACGTTTCCACAGCAGCGTGCGCAGCGATGTGCACGCTTTGTGGAACAAGCTGTGTACCGCATTCACTGCGTGCATGGCGTTGACAGCGTTGAGCTATGTTGAGCAAGCCACGCGTGTATCAATGACGTCACTTGATGGTTAACGTGTCCGTGGGTTGCAGTGGAAACAATCACGTACATCCTCTTGCAAAGCAAAGCTTAACACACGTGCGTAGCCTCTTCGTGCGCAGCAGTGGCACAGCGCCTTTAGAACCTTCTTTAGACGATCTCATTTTTTTTTTCAATGCTGTTTATTCAATATGCTGTCATACTACGGACACTAGAGTGTCTATTCTCGTAACAAATACAGTTAAAATCTTGTTTCAATGTCAAGCGCTGTCTCTCTCATACAAAATAGGAAATTAGTTTGAGATTGAAACTGTTTTTGTTACGATAATAATAGCACTGCAGTTATCAACAACAAATTACCGATACTGAGCTATTGAAACGACATTTTGTGTAAAATTCCAATGACCAAACCACTTTTCATCAAGCAAAAAGTATCTAAAAAGCGCTTGGTTTTAATAGAGATGGAGGAATTCGCATTATCTATTTCGATTTATTTCTGTGATGCCACCGTGGATAGCCTTAATCATCCGAGATTGCGGAGTTTGCAGAGTGCGTGTCGAGGTTGTGATGTCATTGTCATTGCTGTATGAGTTATATTCATTATGAATTATGACTGAGATCATCAGAATAGCACGTACGGGTAATGTGGATGAGGTAAATGCCACTATGACTGACCATAATGAAGATATGAACGTAGTTTTGTTACTACAAAACATTTCGTTAATAGCGAAAGATTTTTCTTGTCTACTGATGTAGGGCAATTTTGTGCAAAAATTGTCCCTTTATGATTTCCTAGGTTAACTCGGATGTCCAAGGGATTGTCAGTCTATAAAAAAATAAAAATATTTTTATTCGTCTCACCTCACCACAAATTACAAGTTATGAAAATTAACTTAATAGAAATTACTTTACAAATCAAAATGCAATTTGTGGGAGACCTGGAGCCTAAACTAAGCCGAAGCTTGTATCTTAGGATATCAAATATTACTGTTGATATAATATCAAGTACCTAAATGTTACAAAACCTCATACATCTCCCAATGAGAACATGAATGATATCTATTCGTTAATTGAATAATGAGAAAATATATGTTATAGAGCAGGAGATAAATACAATAAAAGAGGAGATAAATAAAGGTTTTCCAAATTGTGGCGCCTATTACGGCCCGAAATTGAGACTAGATGTTGATAATAAGACCTTTTTCCATCCACCATCTTGGTTACAAATGCTCTGATCTGACTTTGATTCAAATTAAAGACGGAAGATCCTATTCACAGATTGTTGACTTTGACTCAAATTAAAGACAGAAGATCGCGTTCACGGATTGTTCAAAAATATAGTTGTAAACTTGTTTCCAGAATCTCGAATGATGCATTAAATTATCAGCGATTGGAAAGGACATTGCCTTTTAAGTGGCACACATTGATATCGATGTCGATTTGCAAATTCGATACAGCATACAATAATAATCGTTAAAACATTCCCGTCCATTACAGTTACAATTTCTTGTTTACAAGTTTAATTTTATCTCTGCATCTGCAAGTGCGTTTAGCCAAATGGCAATACCTCTTTTGAATATCCAGTTTTTAATACTTGTAATATGACCAAATGTATAATTACTTTAAGTATTCTGTTTAATTTATCTATTTCTAACGAGTTAAGATTGTGAACAATTTTTTCTAACTTTCCGTATAACTCGATTTCTTGTGATATAAATCCAGTCATATCATAAGCTCGGCCCAGTTTTGTCAAGAGTGTGTAAGCCGACACTACATATAATTCCACTTCATGAACACATATTTTAACATTTTGTGTGCACGAGTTCAAGCTGGACTGGCAAAGTATGAGCATTTTACTATATGAATATTTTGCCAAACTGCTACTTTGAAATAAGTATTCCAAATATGCATACTGTGACCAGTGGCGTTACCGGTGTTACATTAGCCAAATACATTTGCCACTTCAAATAATTTATTTTTGTTTATCTTTTATAGCTTTAAAGCTACAAAAAACGACTACATTCCCTAATAGTCAAGTTCCTATAACGTCTTGTCTTACAAATATGTACTCACAATGTACAGTTTCCTTATTCTAGTCTCAAATTGTCCAGTCACCAAAATGTCTATCATCACAATGTGTCTAGTCTTTGTTATTGATAGTATAATTTTTTATACTTTCATTTTACTTCTTTTCTCTTTCCAATTAGTATTTTGTAATTGTTCTAGCGGCCTCTTTTGGTGTAACATCAGTCTTTTCACCTGTCTCACTTATATGGGTAAAATAATTTTCAAATGTCAAAACATCAAGACACGACTTGTTGAATGATTGGATGTTTTGATGGCTTAAATGCTTCCAAGGCTCCGTTTGTCAATTGCTAAATTATATTTGACTAACTTTCTCTTTACAACTGACAATGCAAAGACAACTGTGGGTAAATCAATCATTTTTATGAGCTGTGATCTTGCTGTGATGTCTGAAGTGTATAAATAGCTACTTAAGGATGGAGAGATTAGGAAAAGAGGAAGGGATGAAGAAAATTATATTACAGAAAAATATGTTTCGATGGCGAGAAGGTAAAAAGTGAAGTGAAGTGACAGTAAAATAGAATATAAAAACCATAAAGAAAAATGAAAAAAAAAAAAAAAAACTATTTACAAAGAGGTTCTTGTTTAAAAAGAGTTCGGTTTGCCACACTACTATTAAGGCATTTATCATTCATGAAGATTAAGAATTCGTAGATTTACATAAAGATGTCATAAACGTTACGCGAATTTATTTATTAAGACGTTTCTTAAAAATATTATGTTGCGTCGCAGTTTATTGCTATTTCGACCATTTTATATTAGTAGAAATTTAGATAGATCGCGGTTTTCTGCATAACATAGCAGACCTTTATAGCGATTTTAGTTGATACAGTTAATTTTTAGATTTTAAAAAACATTATTACAAAACTTGTTACTAAAATGTCAAGGATATCAGTGATGATTACAGTTAGACATTTTTACAATGACTTCTTGTTTGAGCTATTTGTTTGCTATCAAAACATCTAGTTGTATGCACATGCATTGTTGACCGTTACAGTGCCGGATGGCGGGGGATTGTGCAAGCCGGCGCGCCCTGCTACTTCCGGACAGTTTTTGTTGTCCCAATTCCGTTGTGTTGCACCAACAAACTCTTAATTCTTATTTCTCGGTACATTTACTTTCAATAGTTGTTTTGCGATTTGGACAAATCTAATCCAAATGAGAATTTGTTGGCTTTCGTCTCTTAAGTTCTTGTTTTAGTATTATTCATTCAATATGCCATGACCTTTGAACAATTTATTTATCCAAGATTACGTACGTCATATACCGAGAATCCTCATTGAAAAAAAAATCTATCTTATTCGTCAAGGTTATGTTATTTTTATTAAAATTATCACTTAGAAGCGTCAGAGTTAGCAAGTACAAGCAAATTATGTAACTTGTGTGAATTCATGTAACTTCGTATTACATATATTGTCTTCTGTTTGACTATCACGCTAACAATAGTTTTAAGTAGTTTCAACACTATAATTTAATTGACATATTTCAGTAACAACTACCGTGTACAATGCAATATTAATTGTACAAGTTAAGCTGTCATCGAACGTTGAGCACTTGTAACTTTACTGCTTAGTACAACACCGGCTACATCACCTAACTTAACGAAGACACCAAATTAGTCACGCAATACTTTCTGTCAGTTAATAAATTGGTCGCTGTCGCACGGTTAGCTTAACAAGTTAACACACGCTATATTGATTTCCTGGATGGTATAAAAATACACTATATCGTTAGTGTTTCGTTTTTCATCAAATTAATTTTAATAGAAATCTATGTCCTATAAAAGGTAAGTTGAGACGTGTAATTAGAGAGGTGAGCACACTTTCACGTTTACGCGACGCCCGGTCCGTGGTCAGGTGTTGTTGCTTGTTGCATTTCTCTGTCGCGGGTCACTGCACTTGTCTAAACCGTGTTTTAGTTCTGGTCATTTCAGGTGTTAAATTTCTTCGATACTAATACGTTTAACGATCTCTTTTCGTTTTCTAAATTATTCAGCTTTGGTTGATCTATTTATACATACACTTGTTATGTTTTGTATTATTCACGTCTACGTTAATACGTACTGACTAAGCGAGTTACATTGAAAACAGAAAGCCTTTTGGATGAACATTGCATGCGGTTTTCAGCGATTCCACTGAGCCGATATATCAGTACAGAACGTGGCTATTGACAAATTGGTGGCTATACTGCGCCGGCGCATGCCGCCGTGACGGATTATCAACTTTTTTCGCCGCCATCTTAGCTAAAATGGCGCGTCTTGCAGTGCGCGGGAGACGTGTGTGCCGCTTTCGATTTCACGAAACTGAAAGTGCCTTTATGTTCGGGTAATGTCGTTGACTCCAATGTTTGTTTGTCACGGTTGGTTGGTCCCCAACGTACGCCACTGCGAGGCTTATCCTATCGTGATAAACTGGAATGCTGTAATTTGACATCGAGATTTATTTTGTTTTCAGTCTGTCTTAGCGCGGCATATCGTCTCGCATGGTTGCCAGTACGATTACTCTGTAGTTATTGCTTTTTGCATCTTTAGACAAGTCTCTACCACTCTGCCATAGTGTGTCTCCTGTTTCTTAATGAAATTAACTATAATCTCATTCTTTCGAGTATAAATCTTCAGGTGTCTCGTGAACCGTGGTGCTTGCTCTACTATTTAAGTTGTAGTTCTGCCCTAAATATCAGAATTTTACGCAACCGCTTATAAAATCGAGAACACATAATACTTTCTTTATAAAAATATTGTGTAATATTTTTTGTATCACGGTTTTAATTTCCTACCAAACTGATGCATTATTCATGGTACTTAATGTTGTTCAGGCTACATAGGGCATTCTTCCGTCGCGGTCTTTTTATTATGGTGCATCACAGTATGGAAAGTGGATTTTATTTTATGTTGTACTTTTATTGTTATGTAGTGTATTAGATACAGTCCGTTAACCAAGTCTGTGCATTTTTTTGATCTCGATTTTAGGTTCATGTATATTTTAAATCAAAAAATCTTAGTAGTTTGTCTTTCTTATCATTATTTACATACCAAATAAATTGGCAGCCTTTATACGCTTTTCTAGAATCTATCAGGAACCAGTGAAACCGGTTCCAAAATATTTATTTACAATTCTACCCATAAACACGTCCTCAATCTTCCATCCGTCTGACAGCCGAACGGAACGTTTAAATTTCAGATCTCTACATTTTTCTATGCAATGCGTACGTCACGTGTACATCAATGTAGGTGCGTTCCGCATCATCGCATCACCAAGTTTCTATTCCACTCAGCATAGGCAATAGGAACTAGTGACACTATACTTGGGGCGAAAGAATACCACTTTTCAATCATTAAGTTTCTTCTGTTCCATTTGATTGTCTGTGTTTGAAGGTAAAAGTATGATTATTGATTTCGATAAATGCTCTTGTGCAATAAAGTTAACGAATTGATCTACAATAATCTACATGATACTATGCTGGAGATTTAACAAATGAACCTATTCTTCAGTTTATCCCCTTTTTTGAAAATAAATGTTTAAATCATTGGTGTTTCGGCGATTTTCGCCGCTCGCGCATCCAAGCGATGATTAGCTAAATGCCACCTTCCTTTCACCTTCCAATGAATATTCTCAAAATGTCGTATTAAATGTATTTTGTGGAGACTGATGTCTTACTCCTGTATTCCAAATCATCAAGATCTTAGTTGATACATGTTATGTCATGAAATAATAAGAAGGAAATCAGTAAGTTCACTGTTTAGAGTAGATTATCAACACATGTTAAAATCTTGGTGTAGCAGTTTGAAATTTGGTCTTCTAAAATGAGAAAGAGTGTAACGTTTCCCTTGGGTCCCATGGACACCCTACAAAGAGTTTCGTGGTAACATGCAAATGTAACAATGTCCAAAGTAATTTATTGTCGTGTTGTCGCTCTCTTCTGCTTTAGTTATTCATGTTTTTGTCCTCTATACTGTGTTTACCTCAATAATAATACTTGGTACTAGTAGCGTCACTATCTCCGTGATCAATTGTGTATGACCAACATGAATGTTATTATTTATAAGTGTAGACTCAAACAGATCTATACTGTGATTTACTGTAATAAGGTTAACTGTTTGACAATAGAAAATATTGTCTATAGCTTTGCCGTAGGCTGTAGTTTACTTGTTAAAATGAAATTTACTGAGCTGGATGCAGGCTGCTTTATGTTTAGCCTCTACTGTATCAAATTTGTTTACCGTTTTCGAGTTAACATGTAAACCCAAATGAATGACCCAGTAAATGGAAGATACTCCAGGTTTTCCGTCACAGTCATGGTTTCCATCTATGACGAAATTACTTTTTAAAAGCTTTTATTTAACTTGACTTGTATGTATGTATGTATGTATGTATGTATGAATGTATGTAAGGGCGGAATCTTGGAACGAAAATTTGAACCACTTCCCGAAGACCGATTGAGCTGAAATTTTGCTTAAAACTGTAGATCAGATGACAATACAATATTATGATAACAAAATTACGATACAGCCGTTTGTGTTCCGTTTTTCGTACAAAACCGTTCCGACCAAAAACCTATAGGGTACTTCCGGTTGTCCTAGAATCATGAAATTTGGCAAGAAGCAAGATAATGTAGCACAAGTACAGGAATAAATCTGAAAATTGTAAATTTGTAGTTACTTCTTCTTCTTTAAACAACCAATATAATGTGATCCTACCCTTGGTACATTTTACATTGGTATATGGCTCTTTTTATACCGGTTTTGAATTAAAATGTATTTTAGCTACTACTAGCTTTTCCTCGCGGCTTCGCTCGTGTTAATTTTATGACATAGATCTCGTTTGACAACAAAACAATCCATAGCGCGACTTGTGGCGCCATCTGTTGGCCGATAGCATCCCATACAGCGCCCTCTATAGTAGAAAAAATACTTTCCCTTTGGATTGACATACTTTCACGGGTAAAAAAAAAGGTATGTTGGGCTCTGTACCCCTGACAATATATATACAAATTTTCATAATGATCAACTGATTAGTCAAGCTGTGAAGGAATAACAAACAAACTCACTTTCTCATTTATAATATTAGTATGATAGTATGACTAGTATGATTATGAGAAGGAACCCTCATGCGCGAGTTCTACTTGCCCTTGGTCGGTATTTTATTTTTGATGGGTACATACACCCGTTTAGTTTGTCGCAGGGTGACTGTAGTAAAATCAGGAAATTATATAGGTATTCTAATTGCTGGTGCTAGTTATAACAAATAAATTTATTAGACTAGTACCGCCTTTCGACAATAGATGGCACTGCGAAACCTGACCAGTGATAACTAAAAAGTAAAAAATAAATTAAAAGTAAAAAAAATATATTTAAAAACAAGCTTTTATTTAATTGCGCTAAAAAGAATAAAATAAACTTTTCTTTTAAAACTTTAACTATCAACTTATAACGTCATTACACAATTTATATGACATAAAAGCTTGTCCCGAGATTTACCTGTTTATGAAAACATAGTTATCGAACTAACATTTACTCGTACTACGAATAAATGTTAGTAATTAAATCTCGCGACAAGCTTATAAGTCATATAAATTGTGTAATGACGTTATAAGTTGATAGTTAAAGTTTTAAAAGAAAAGTTTATTTTATTCTTTTTAGCGCAATTAAATAAAAGCTTGTTTTTAAATATATTTTTTTTACTTTTAATTTATTCTTTTCGGTCGGTAGACCTGTATCGAATTTATTTATTATTATTTATTTGGTTAATAATTTAGGAACATAATGAAAATACCCAAAAAAATAACTCGAGGAGACTTAATTAACATAGTTAGGTTCCAAATTTTATGTCAAAATATTTTTTTCAAATATGCCTATTGCAAGCTCTTTCAAATCGTCCCATTTTATCTACCACCAGTTTTGACTGTAGATTTGTACTAAGAAGTACTGGCAAGAAACTTAGCACTTGCTCTTTTAAAATAGCATATTAATGTAGTAAATTTTGCATGTAGAAAGTTAACAGATGGCTGTTATAGTAAGCCCTTTGACCTCGACTAGGATGAGTCACGACCAAACAAAGAGCTTTCGAACATAACAGAAAAGTAGAACGTAGTATGCAATGTTATCTTACTTATAGTGGCCATACACGACCAAGTTTGACTCAGGAACATGATGACGTTGTTGGGCATGTCATCCAGTAGGATGAGTTTAAAATATTTCAGTCTAATATTATATTGATAGTCCATAATGATGGGTCCTTAGTCCTTGAGATGATTGTCCTTGAGCCAAGTCAGTAGTTTTTTTTCTATAAAACAACACTCATAGGGAAAATTACTAACTTTTTGTCATAGATTTGGTATTTGTTTTGAGAAATAAATGTCATAAACCGTTGTTTATCTTTGATTCAGAAAAATTGCACGCTATCCACGTAGCTAAATAAGAGAATCTTAAGATTCTAAATTATTAAATAAGAGGATCTTAAGATCCTGTTACCACCTTATTTATTGGCAAATAAATATTTCATTTCATTTAAATATATCTGTCCTCTTCCCCTTTCTCATCTCTGGAAGACAGTAACGATAAATTATACAGATTTTATTGGGAAAATGTTCTATTAGTTGTTTTAAGTTACTGTACCTATAACATTGTCATAATGATTGTAAAATGTCCTTGTAGAATGAGATGTCTGTCTGTTGATGACTACAAAGGTGGTACTGTATATAACAATAGCGGAATTGAATATTCATAAATAAACTCATTTAATGTTAATGGAGTTTTGCGTTGTATGTTGTAATTCTTTTTATATTATTTCCTCTTTCCATTTCTCGATGGATGTAATTACGGGCCCCTCGCGATGTGACTGTTGTTTGGCTTTGTTTCCGAAATATATGTATGTCTATAGGTAGTGGTGATGAATATAACTACTAACCATTAAAATCAACGAATAAAAAAAACAACTAACTTCAATAAATAAAATTATCGTTAATTAATAAAAATATCAGTAGCCGACATTAACCTGTTAGATATGAAGGGAAGTTCATTGAATATTTTAGACGTAGTTTAAAGTTAAAATATTTAACTCTCAAACTATTACTGATAAAAATATCTAAGTATAAAAATATATGTTATTACATAAAACATTTATTCGGTATGTGAGTTTTTCACATAACAGTAGTCATTTAATTTGACTTGCTAATTTCTAAGTCATCTCATACAAAATATTATGCAATGTTTAACCTAAATATTTATTACCGGAATCTTAATTCATTGTGGCATATCGAAGTCGCGTTATTTTGGTAAAAAGTACTTATTGTAGACACTCTTTAGTGATTTACTTATTTATTACACGCGGGCTAGATTGCACACAGTTCTGCATCAGATGCGGATCTTTCGCACCCTTTCCAATAAACATTTTCGACTTTTTTATGCCACGCGGGCTACCACTGACACGCGGTTCTGGATCGTATGCGAATCACCCGCATCCTTTGATTTCAGAAATGCTCTTCCTACGAAGCGGGTCGCACGTGTATGTAAGAATTATTTAAACATTTACAAGCGGACTCTACTAGATATTTTTATGGACTCAATGGACCAATCTATATAGTTTTACACTCCCTTCATTCTTATTCTCTCTTACCACTCTCTGGTGATACAACTGAGATTTCCATTGAGGAATTAAATGGAAAAAAAGAGTTGTGCAAAGTCGGCCTTATTTGTTTTAGATATCCTACTTCCTCACGATTATGTATCAGAAACTTAAATTGTGTTTTTGTCCTATTTCAGGCGTCGACCATCGACGGCAGGCGGAAGGGAGCATGTCTGTTCTGCCAAGAGTACTTCATGGACCTGTACTTATTAGCAGAACTCAAAACTATCAGCCTAAAGGTGCGTATGATATTCTATACTACGATTTACGTACGATTACGAAGAGAGATAATTTTGTCAACATATGCTGTCTGAACATGTAGTTTTAATGGTCTAAAATCTGGTAACTCTGGTCTATAACTGATGGTATATAAAAAGACAAGGAGCTTGTTAAAATCGCCGAGTATCGGAGACTTGCGTCGCCTTGTGTGCGAACGGGCTAAGGAATTCAATGGAATGGTCAGCTTTTTTCAGGTCTAAGACAGTCCTAAACTTAGCTTAGCGAGCCGAATTTATGAATTGCCTCTAATTAAACAATTTTACATAATATTACCGCTCTACTTAGTAATTGCATTTTGTTACCAAAATATTTTGAGTCTAATTATAAATTATACTTTACATAAATTAAACGTGTAATATGTTGTATTAATGAATTAAATTTGCACGTCTGTTAATAAATTAAAGCTTCTATTTTAAAATATTACTTATATGACAGACCCGGTTGTTGTAGCTACCAGGGGCTACTTCATTCCTAGAGACGGTTTGTTACTAATATTGGAACATGGTAGATAAATCATACTAATAAATGAGAAAGTGAGTTTGTTTATTTGTTTGTTATTCCTTCACGGCTTAACTAATCAGCCGATCATTATGAAAATTTGTATACATATTGTAAGGGGTACACAGCCCAACATAGGCTACTTTTTATCCCGTGAAAGTATGTCATTCCAATGGAAAAATAGAATAAAAAATATTGACGTGCAGAAGTATTTCCTGTATATCGACTTGCAAAATAAATGATTTTATTTTTATTAAAACCATGGTGTTTGGCAGTAGTACATTGTTGGAAAAATAAGTTCCATTATTCTTGGGAATTTCCCATGACTAACATCAGGAAACATTGAAAGCTTCTATGTATTAGGTTCGTGTTAACATTGAACACTTAGAATGGATCACGCTTCGTGTCACACTTATTTCGCCACTTATGCAGAAGGTCACAATAAGTTTATTTTTTTGTTTAAAGGCAGCTTCGCTCTCCGTATGATTGTTTTTATACTTAGTTGTTACGATTTATCGAGTATGTATCCCTTCTGTTATAGTTGAAATAACCACTCTTATTTTGATAATATTTTTAAATGAATTTCACCTCCCCGCCCCAGGTTGGATTCGAACCCACGTCTTCTCGAAATCCGGCCGAGTGCTCTTTCTTGAAAGACTACTCGGCCAGGGTTCAAATCCCACCTGGTATGGTGGAGGTGAAATTTTTCATTTAAAATATTTTCAAGGTTTAGCTCTGTTCTTTGAATAATTTCGATATAGAGTTTTCTATCACTATTTCAGATGTAGATGATTAAGAGTAATGTTGGAAAATTTTGTTTCCATCTATTTTTTATTTTTAATAACACAGATTGAGCTAGCACCAAAGTAAGTTCGAAACTTGGGTTATGGGATACTATACTAACTCAACGATACTATATTTTATAACAAATACATATCGCACATAAGATGCTACATAGACGTAACTTCAAAAATCACGAAAATGACCTAAGAGCGCCATTATATTTTTAAAGTGCGACATTTTAAGAGGAAACAAAGACGCATAATCAATTCCTTCATTTTGCGGAAGATGGCGCGAGTTGTCTCCGTAGCATTACCGTGAATTTGTACTATAATTGGTGCGACGGTGTCTGATCTGTCAGTTGCGCCGGGGGCCCCGTTAAGTTTGGACGTCGCTTGGACATAGTTCGTCGTAACTGTAAGTTATGTCATTGTTGTATTTGTTTATTGGAGAAACAATAACGTAACTGTATGTTGAGTTATTGTTGTTCTTCCTGTGTTTTTTTGAGATTGTAAGTGAACTATAAGTCTCACAGACTTTTTTTGGGCTCAAATAAAAGCTAAATAAACGTACTACAGAATATTTAGTGACCTTTCTTCATAGGGCAAGTAGATTTGCAAATATTTTGAGAAATACGTAAGTAAAACCTAAAATTGCAGTTTTCGAGAAAAATGGGTCACCTTCTAAGTTCTATAGCTTGGCTCCTATGAGGTCAATAGAGTTGCCATTGGGCTCAAATTGTCTTTAATTATGTCTTCTTTAAATATGTCATAGATGACTTTTCCGTAGAAAGCATTTTTAGAAGTTATAAGCAAAAAAGTCAAGGTTTTTCGAGCACCACAAAGTTAGCACAGTGGGGCAATTCACGTAACAAGAACCGACTCCACTTCGACTCAACGACACTCGCTGTCTCACTCATACAAAACAGGAATTGAACGGGACAGCGAGTGTCATTGAATCGAACTAGAATCGGTTCTCGTTACGTGAATTGCCCCATTGGTCTTTCGGGGTTGCAAACTTGTTTGTACACTATTGGTATCTATCCTAACAACATGCCAAAAAATCAGAACCTTGCAATTATTTGCGACCTTAAATGCTTAGATGACTGGCCTACAAGGATTTATGCTATAAACTTGTGATCATCGCAGGCTAGCAAGTTATTTTTACTTGCGACTGTTATACGGATTAAGTGCAAAAATACGCATTATCCATGCTACAAAGACACATCTGGTGGCAACTCTGATGTTTGACAAGTTTCTGTTAAATTTTTTCATGCTTTTGTCTTTTGTAGACGAGTACTTTGAAATAAAACCAATAAAAGATAAGAATTGTTTCATTATAATAATTTGAACTCAATTAAAAATATGTATTATTTTCAAGTGTGCTACTTCCCTTTGAAGAAACAGTGACGCAACTGGTGGAGTCTTTAAAAAAAAAACGCTTTTTAGTGAGTGTGACTAATTTTTTTTTCTGTGATTTTTGTTTGTTTTAAAAGGATATAATTGAGCTATATAAACCAATTGATCGGAACGTTTTAGCCCTTTTAGTTTCCAGCCAATGACTGCAAACGTGTAAAAAAAATCTTAAATTGCATTTTCTGCAAAATGATAAAATGTAAGTTACGTCTATGTAGTATCTTATGTGCGATATATAGATAAACATCCAAAACCCGAGACCAATCAGAAAAAGTTCGTTTTTCATCATGACCCGACCGGGATTCGAACCCGGGACCTCTGGCAGGCGGGCCGGCGTGGTAACCATTGCGCCACGGAGGTCGTCGAATTACGTTAGTAACACACTACTTTGTGCTAACTAAAATATATTTTAATGTTATTCCAGGTGACAACAGTAGACATGCAAAAGCCACCGCCTGATTTCCGCACGAACTTCGAAGCCACGCACCCGCCCATACTGATCGACAACGGGCTCGCAATTCTCGAAAACGAGAAGATAGAGAGGCATATCATGAAGTCGGTACCAGGGGGGCACAACTTATTTGTACAGGTAAGAATGTCTGAACTGATGTTAGTATAAAAAAGGACGATTCCGAACACAGAACTGTGAACTTGGAATTTTACTCCCCAGTAGAAATGCGTTTCGCTACAAATTGTATGCGAACCATGACTGTAAATTAAACGTCAAAGAACCACGTCCCTCAACAGAACCGAATGAGGCTTTGTATTTACTGGATAATTTGCCAGATCTGTTGAGGTCTTTTGCTACGACACCGAGAAATTGCGGGAGCGTAAGGCTGTCACCGCTAAAGGGATGTGGTATACCTGAAGTTAGCTATAGATGCTGAAGTATTCATGTCCGAGTGTATAATATTCTAATCAAATCATTCGCGTAAGCGTGCAATCTTTGTGAATGCTAGCTCTACACTTTCGCGAAGTTGAACGAAAACGACAGTGTGGGTGGACTTTTCGTCCTACTTCCTCTTCACTTTTCTTTTATATTTTAACTTTGTTCCTAATTCACTTCACGCCAGTCAACTTCGCGAGTGTATAGACCTAACATTAGATGCATCAGATGCCAGTATATAAGACAAGATAATTAATCAAGTGTTCATACCAATATAACTGAACTGCAAGAAAGCACTATGAAATTGAGACTGGTCGATCGACGGTCTAATATACATCAAATTGTATCCTACTGCTACATGTTCCAGGATAAGGAAGTAGCGTCGCTGATCGAGAACCTCTACTCCAAACTGAAGCTGGTGCTGGTTCGCAAGGATGAGCAGAAGTCAGCAGCGTTGCGCGCGCACCTCGGTCGCATAGACGCGCTTCTTGATCGCCGGGGGACCAGGCAAGTCTCACATTTTATGAGTAACTTTTAACACATCATTTCATCTTCTTGTCATTACAACAACAATTTCAGATAATTTTGGCCTAATGTAGAGAGACGCTGACGTCATAAATTTATATACCATTAAGGTTGCAAACAAGCATACGACCCGTCTGATAGCAAGCCGTCACCGTAGCCTATGGACGCTTGCAACACCGGGGATATCACTCGCGCGTTGGTCGGTCCATATAATTACATATTTAATTCTTTTCGTGTGACTTTTCTATTAAGTGGTAGAGCACGAGGATTCACTTCAGTCATCCCAATTCTTGTTAGCACATGGCTACAATTTAGTTGTATCTGTACCTATTAATCGAATAATCAAATCATTTTTCTCAGGTTCCTAACGGGTGACACGATGTGCTGCTTCGACTGCGAGCTGATGCCACGACTGCAGCACATCCGCGTCGCCGGAAAGTACTTCGTGGACTTCGAAATACCGGTCAGTGTTTTAGTTTTATTACACACTAGCTTTTTTGCCCGCAACTTCGTCCGCGCGAAGTTCCGAACCCGTTCCCGTGGGAACCATATTGAATTTCGGGAAAAGCTATAGCCTATGTCACTGCTTGATAATGTAGCTTTCTACTGGTGAAAGAATTTTTGAAATCGGTCCAGTAGTTTCGGAGCCTATTCAATGCAAACAAACAAACCAACAAACAAACAATCTATATATGTATGTATTTGTTATAAAATATAATATCGTTGAGTTAGTATCCCATAACACAAGTTTCGAACTTACTTTGGGGCTAGCTCAATCTGTATGAATTGTCCCTATATATTTATTTATTTATTATTTATTTATAATCAAATCTTTCCTCTTTATAATATTAGTATAGACTAGCGGCCCGCCCCGGCTTCCCACGAGTTTTTTTAAATAAGATCCGTATTTTTTATGGGAAATATAATATTGTCTATTATGTCACCCGTGGACAGTGCAAAGTATGAACGTATGTTATTTTATCAAATATCTTAAAGGAATTGAAAGAGTCACATTGATAGATACTAGACTAAAATATTATATGTTTATTCTCGAAAACTTTGCAAATTTCGTTTGACAGCTATTAAAGTCATACAAGGAAAATTAAACCACATCCATGCAAGCGAATGCTTCAGGCACATCTAGTAAATAGTATATTTGACAGGCCTGGTGGTCGAGTGGCTAGCAATAGTCACTTTATCTCGAAGACCGCGGGTTTGATTCCTGCTCAAGGTAAACATTTGTGTGCATGAACATGTCTGTTTGCCTTAGTCTGGGTGTTTTCTATGTATAATAAGTAATTATTTACAAAAAAAAAAGTATTTAAGTATATTTATCAGCAATCTAGTACCCATAGCACAAGCTTAGTTGCTTAGTTTGTGACTAGATGGCGTTGTATAATTCGTCCAAGAATATTTATTTATTTATATATATTACACTTGTTATTCTAGTAGCACAAATCTCAGGCCTCAAAGTAAATATTACCAGTTCGTGCAAACGTTTCTCTATTTGATCACTACTGTGTGTTTAGTTAGTCACTTAAGTGTCAACTAATACTAGCGCAGAGTCCAAGTGCATCGATTAACGTTTCGACTCGGCGCTAGTTACATACCTACTAGACCCTAAATCTTGTAATCAAGACGCATACGGAGGCTCATACTAAACAGTGGTTTGATGAAGTAAGTTTTCATTAGTCTTCATCAACCTTTGTATCCCTATTTATTGGAACTCAAATTACAATGGTTGACTACAGCTATAAATAGGCTGTCGTACGACCGAATTTGCAAGTAAACATATACTTACTTAATCACTGATTATCTATCTCGGTCTCATAAATGTTATCTCTGAGAAAACAATAGCTTTTTATCTCTTTTTATGTCCATTTCCGAACAGTTTTGATTTTTGTCATTTTTTTTTTCAACCAACATTCACCCACTGCTGCAGGCCTACCTTTTTTCACGCCACTTTACTATGTCCTGTGTCAATCTCATCCACTGGGCTCACCATTCCAGGCGTCTGACCATTGTAGGCTTAATTTTATTTTATTTGCATTTCAGACAAGCTTCCGCGCGCTCTGGCGCTACATGTACCACATGTATCAATTGGATGCGTTTACACAGAGTTGTCCCGCCGACCAGGACATCATCAACCATTACAAACTGCAGCAGGTAACTAATTCTACAATCCTATTTGACTGCGCCAATCATAGTTGTACAAAAGGTTTGACAGAATGACAGACAGATGGATAACAAAGTGGTCTTATCCTATAAGTGTTCTTTCCTTTTGAGTTACGGGTTTGAACCCCAAAAACGAATCATAGACTGCGCCACTATACGTAGTACGAGATAATTACTTCAGGGGGTGGTCGATAATGACTTGTCTTGTAAATCTCATCTCTCGTGGCGTACACGACGCATACATTTACACAAATACTCGTATATAAAATAAACAAAATGTATTATAAAAAAACGCAAAAAAAGTCGGGACTGAGTGCGCGACCAAGTTTTACCACGTGTAGTATTTAACCAAAAACTTTGCTCTCATGATATATCAATTAAATCCAAAAATATTATTAAAATAAAAAGAATTAATATTTCTATTAATTGTATTAATGAATATAGTATCTATTAATAAATACACTGTCACAAATATAACATAAAATATATCAAAGATAACACTATTAATTAATTGTACAAGACAGTTACAGACGGTATACAGCATCAAATAAGTGATCTTGTTAGATACATATTAAATATTCACTAGCACGCACAGCACGCAATCACAAAATAGGCTGGTGAGCACGGTAACCACGATCAGATACAATAATATTAATAATGTTTCATTTTATTTTATTGATTAGCGAAAACAGCAACTTCGTTTGCTTTCTCGTGGGAATTTTTCACAACCTCCTCTTAGGTTCAAGTTTTCTAAATGTAGCGTGAATAATTTTTATTTATCATTCAAATTGTATTATGTTATTACAAAGTTTCATAACGATGCTAACATTATTAGCATAAAAATATTTCAAATTCAAAACTTTTATTCAGAGAATAGGTTTTCACAAACACGTTCTCATGTCAGAGTATACAGTTGTAATAAATGATTTGTATAAATTAATCTACTCTATAAACTAGGTACTACCATTCGGAGACAAAAGCAAAATGACCACTGGTAAAAGAAATGGCGAAAGAAAACCAGTTACGGCCTATTTTGTCATTTATAAATATATCGTACGTTTTTTTTTAACATAAAATTTAAAACTAGGTACATACAACATTACGCACTCGGAATGTTAATAAATAAATAGTGCCATTAATTTGTCTTAACATCAAATTAAATCTAAAATATAAAATCGGTGTTAAAGATAGGAGCAGACCAGGCCCGCAAGGCAGCAACCGTTCTCGTGTATTTTCGAGTTGACGTGAGAGTCGGCCTGCCAGCCACCATTACTGGGCTCACCGCTCACCATCAACAATATTATGAACAATATTGGAGGGAACAACAGTAACCCGACCCACAACGCCACCGCCAGTTTATTCTTAAAACAAAGCTAAATATTTGTAATAAAAATAAAATTTTAATTGTAATAATAGGCTTCGAAAGTGAAACCTATATAATTCTCGATCGAGATATTTTGTGTCTAATGGCTCTTTTACACGATTGCCCAATATAATGGGCCATCCATCACACGCCACTACGCTTTATTTATTGAGCTGTAATGATCGAAATGTGTTTAAATCTAATAAATTAATGAAGGGTAGACTGATAAACAGTTTTTTTTTTATAAATCCTAAATATTATAAAGGCGAAAGTTATGTACATGTTTGTTACTTTTTCACGCTCAAATGGCCGAGCCAATATTTATGACATTTGATATGTAGGTAGCTGATACCTTGGATTAACACATAGGATACTTTTTATCCCGAAAAGTACGCGATTCCCATAGGATTTCATCAAAAGTCTGATATAGATGGCGCGGGTTTTATAAAATAAATAATTGCCGAGCGACGTAAGCCACGCAGGCTTATCTCACTGACGGCTGCAAATCTATTCTAATAACAAAAACAGTTTCAATCTCATCTCAAGCTATCTCGCTCTATTCCTATTTTGTATGAGTGAGACGCCGCTTGAGATTGGCATGAGATTGTAACTGTTTTGTTACGTAAATAGTGGTCTTTTACATACAGTTTAAGCAAGATGCAATAGGGCTTTGAAAGCTGTGCATATCAAATTAAACTTTATAACAATTATATAAGATATATTTTGTAATTTATTATCTACTATGTACCTATGTATATTCTTAAATGTATTCTATTATATTTTACGCCTTCTGTCTATTATAAATGTTACTATCGCCTGCAGTTATCAGCAAACAAGGGCTTGTCACCGACGCCTACGCGACTAGTGAAACAGATTCCCCTGGATACGACGGTACGTTAGGTTGTGAATCGTGACGTCACTTACATTACTTATGGCGGGTTTCACAAGTTCTTCATATATTGCAGTTAACCTATCTGACAGATAAGTTATAGAATATCTGGTAGATAAGGTAACTGTAACTAGTTCTTCTAACAAACGAATACTGAGTTCGTCCGTCGCACATTTCCGATATTGATAGAGCGAGATGGGTCAACAATAACAAATCGACCAATTGCAACGCACGCAATCGCAACGAAACCAATAGCGATTACGTGGACCAATAGCAACTCGGTTAAAATCGGTTCTCGTTTGTTGAAGAAATACGACTATGGATATCTGTGAAACCTACCCTAAATATCATTGCTGTTTAATATTCTGCTATTATGTGCGTCGATTCACCTTACATTTTGGTAGTGGACTAAAAGCTTGTTTGTTACAAAGTTTCGACCCATTTTTTCATTTAGAAAAACGTTGACTTCCATTTACAATTAGGTACCATTTTGTAAGTAATTCCATTATTAAAAAAAAAACATTATTTTATTAAAATAATTGTGTTAACTAAAACCGTTACATTTTTTGTTGTTGTCTTGTAATTCATTTCCATATTTAATTGCATATGTGTATCTGTGTTTTATATACTATATTCCTATAATAAAAGGCCTTTATCATAAAAGAGCAAAATCGGACAATTAATTTGATGCTCCGTTTAACTAATTGCTCAATGTTTATGCTGGTTGGTTTGAATTGATTCGCCTATTATCGGGACGGCCATGATTTATCCGGATGTGGTGAAAACTGACCATATGTATCTGTCATAATGTCTTTTATGCTCTTCTCTTCAAAAGAAGAACGAAATAATTTTTTTAAAGATCTTACAGCCAGTGACATAAATGCATTCTTATCTTAATTTTACATTAAGATTCAAGTGTCTCTTTTTATTATTTAGGTTCAAAGTGATAGTCATATTTTAATGTGTTACCATTAACCATAAATTCTCTATATGTCATGTTAATAAACAATCTACGCAGAGAACTGTTGGAGTATAATTTTAGGTACAGATTTATCCTTTAGAATAATAACTTATAGAATGAGTGTCTTCATACAAGCGCTCTGTCAAAAGTGAAGCGCTCATTTGGCGCGCTTTGACATCGACAACTACGAAGCAGTTCGGCAAAGTTCGGCGTTTGGTGTATCTAAACGGGTGCACGGATACTCCTTCTATAAGTTATTATTCTAAGGATTTATCCTATAAAACTAAATAAAATGTACATAAAATAAACTTTACATTAATGATGTGCATAATAATTTTCTTATTTCTCTAACGGCGGATGTGTGTCACCTATTGCCATTTTTATATTACATCAGACAACAACTAAAACAATTTATTATGTCATATTTCTGTGAAGTTAAGATTAAATAATGGTATGGAGTAAAAAACATTCTTGTGTTGTGTTTTCTAATCGAAAAACAGACGTATTTTTACTGCAGTTTTATTAAGAAATATTAAATTAGTATATTGATCAATAATTAATAGTTATCCTATATTGAAGTATTCATTCAATCATTTTGATGTCATGTTGTCATAATGTCGCTTGAGTATGTCGGATCATTTGGTCATTGCGCGCAATCAAAAATGACTAAGTTTTGTATTGTCGTGTGTGTTAGTTTTTAGAATGCGTATTCTATCACGAAGAGCGTTCACACATTCATAGCCAAACGCACTTCGTGAAATAGAATAGTAGTAAGTATATTTCTTTTATTAACTCGAATGTATCTTTACAGGCACTGAAAATGAAGAAACACGAAGAACTCGAAACGCCCACGTTCACGACCTCCATCCCTATCGACGTAAACGACTTAAATAACACAGAATAACAGTCAAACATAATATAAATGTAACTGCATGGAGCGAAAATGAGTTGTACAACAGTTATTAGGCGGGAAATCGATATATCCACCGTTTGAAATTAAGCTGCAAGTATTGTTATGTTGGCTACATTGCATTTATTGAATGGCGCCAATATCGATACCACGGTAGTTCACGGTAAACATGGAGTTCAAGGACCCCTATTCTCGTAAAAAAAAAAACAGTCATGTCAATCTCAAGCGCTGTCCGACTCTACAAAATAGGAATTGAGCGAATAGTGAGTTTGAGATGAGACTGAAACAGTTTTTGTTACGAGAATAGACTGTTTCGTCACTCGCGTTGCCTATTTCTCAAACTGACAGTTATAAAAAAAAGTTATTTTGACTGTCTTTTGAATTGATAGTGGTGAAACAGCAGTCCCAAAACGTTATGGTCTGTTTAAATTAAGTCGATCACCGAATGCCACGACCTAATTTTATTTGACCGAAGTGAATAAAATCGGTGACACTCGTTTACACTATTCGGTATGACCGGATACTGCATCCGAATCGGTTAATAACCTAATGTAAATAAGTCATCACAAGCAATATTTTCTTATGCTGGCCGAAACCTATTCCCTGTATCTTTTCATCCATTAAAGATTAACAACTCATCCAACACACTATTCTTAACACGCTCTGCGCAATGTTGGGGTCGATAACGATACACATGACGTTGAGTGGGTTGTGTAATGTTTATACACATGTTCAATCAAAATTCCACCTTATTACATCGATTTAATAGTCTATATTCTATCTATATTTCATCTATGTATATCGGCAGCAATATTTCCTTTTAAATAATACCTTGTCATGTCGGTGAACTACTGGTCGATTTTTTTAAATACTATAAAAATTTGTCTTGTATACTTAGTATATAAAACTGGCGCCAGATACAGCTTCATTTATTTCAATTTGAAGTTCCAAAACTGTATTACATATCACTTAGCAGTCTTCAAAGAAGTGCTCATATATTTGTACTTAGTCTGGGGCCGGTGTAAAAATAAGGTCCCCGTACTGAATATGGTCTTTGAAAGGGTCCTTATTGCGCCAGTAATGTTGGTAATATTTTTGTCTAGAGCAGTTAATGTTGCTTTGTTGGTATCTGCTGAGATCTAAGAGATTGTATGTATGGTTTGGTGCAATTGAAAATTGTTTCATGGTTACATGTTATGGTGATTTTGATATGTTAATCATTTTTACGCTGGCAACATAGTGATAATCAATAAGCTTTTTTTATTTAAGTTCTTTTTAAGACAACCCTATTATATCTTTGTGTCTGTGTTCATTTCAAATCTATATAATCATAATTTGAATGACTTCTTTGTAACTATTTATAAACTAACTGCCAATTTCAACTCGTGGGTTGCCAATCTAAAAATGACACTGTGTTGCAAGCATAAAATATGAGGAAACGTAGCGGGGTATTTATTATTATTATGTAGTACACCGTACACCCGTTATCGTTTCGATGATGTCTATATGAATGCACTTTGTGAGAACTGACAGTGGCCATTAAAGTTCGGTTTAGTAGTGTCGATAACTACTTATTTATATTTTTTTATTTAATTAATTGATATCGGAATTCGGCAGAGGTGCTGAACAAATTACGTAAAAGCTCACGTCGACATGTTAACCCTGTCAAAATGCCGTGCGTGTGTACCGCGTCGTATGCCTTTACAATAAGTTAGTATAGTTTCAGTGTTCAAACACAACGAATAGACGTGCAGAATTTTTTGTATTATATTATTCACAATAGATGTAAGATTGGTTACAGTATTCATTTTTTTTGTTCTTTTGGACTCCTAGTGTAGTTTTAGGTTAGACGGAGACGATTTCACCGCCATTGTTGTTTTAATGCCTCTGCCTTGTAAGTTGTTCTGGGTCAGTTATACACGTGTTGTTTGTTTACCATAATGTAGCATTTGTGAGTGCTCTTGCCTGCCTCGTTACCTTCAAAGGTAGTTTTAATATAAGTACTTATTCTGTTTAAGATTTTCATTCCCATGTTTCAAATTTTAAAAGTAAATTATTTTACATTTTGTGAGAATTTTCAATAGAATTTTAGAAATTGAGGCTTTAATTTGGACCACCTATTTGTAGTATATACCTTTTTTGAATTTCTGTTAACATATTTTTTCTGTTTTTTTATTTATTTTTGAGGTATAAAAAATATATTGTGCAAATAATTAAATCAATAATATTGATAGTACAGACGCAATAGACAGGGGCGGGAGCCAACATGTCGAATGGACGATGTATAAAATATTAATACTAGATTATAATGTAAATGTTAAGGAATAAACCTGGATAAACATTATTTTTATCGTTTGCGTTTTATTTTATTTTCGTTCCTTTTATTTTCTGCTTATCTAACATTATTTTCTATGGCTGGCCAATCAGAATCGTTCAGTAACTATTTAGCTCTATGTAAAATAAGCGTCTTGGCAAGCAAGCTATATGTATTGTGATAATGAATTTAAGACTGCATTTGGTGTATTAGCTTTTGTAATTTAATACAATTTTATTATACAAGTGCGTATCTTATTTTCACATCCACTAAAACTTGGTGACAATCTCAATAGTAATACAAAACGTACCTATCAGAACATCTACAAATTACTGGTATTCGTTTCAGAATGTATTATTCTGTTATGTCGTTACCGCTACTCTGTCGACGACAGGTACCAATAGATCTGTCTGCTTAAATGACATCTATCTAGGTCAGTAAAAATAAAAATAAAACATCTGTCAGTTTGACATAACATGATAACAAGGCAGGCAGGTATTGTCAAACAAAACACGAAAATGAAGTAAATTGGAATTTGGACTGCAACAAAATTTTGAAATTTAGTTTTAAATTAAAAACCTTACGAACAATGTGTGCAAAAGTTGGTTACTGCATTGAAAATCTATTTTCGCTTGCGACTCGACAGCGTTGTATGTCGAAATTGAAAAGTACCGCTGTACCAGCTTACGGGAAAACTCCTACGACTGCTGCTGCTGTTCTTGTACCACTGTGTCGCATCGAAGGCGTTCCGTCACTATTGTATACCGTGAGATCATTTGCCTTAAAGACTGATAGCGGTCAGATATCTTTTCCTGGTGGTAAACTCAACGCAGAGGAGACGTCGGTGGAAGCCGCGTTGAGAGAAACTAAAGAGGAGATAGGGCTGTCGGCTGACAAAATAGACATATGGGGGCACGGCCCAGCGCTCCCTGGCCGCGACCGTAAGATATCCATCACGCCAGTGATTGGTTCTATAGAGGATTTACAACAGAGTGACCTAGCAATTAATGAGAAGGAAGTAGCTCAAGTCTTTGCTGTTTCAATAGAAATTTTATGCAATGCAGATAATCAGTACTATACACAATTCAGCAATGGTTTTATTTTGCCAGTTTTTGTCGCTGAGGATTATAAAATTTGGGGTTTGACAGCGTTTATAACACACATTTTTTTGAGTTGCGCACTGTCTCAAGATGTTTACAAAAATGAATGGAGAAACAAAAAAATTACTCTAACATAAATATGGCACATTACACAATATCATGAGTGGCTTCTGATTTGATTTTAATTTGAAATGCTGTGATAAGTTACCTATAAAAAATTGTAGTTCTCATCTGATTTCAATAAGAATTGAATCAAGTCACTTAAGTTTGTTTTTATATGAGATGATTGACCTGTAATTTTGCTAATTCACTGTTTACCACTATTTACAAGTAGGTACAAAAGAAATTAGTATGATTTACTAGTTCTTCTATGGTTTAGATTCCCTCTGTGATATTGAATAACATTGTACTCTTACCACCTGCTTAGTTATATAATAATATAAATTCTATGTTTTAATTTATTTGACAAAAATGTTATAAAAATATTTTAACAATAAGATGTTTATTGTACCTAATTTTATGGATGCTATTAATCGGCACTTGCGAGTCGGCACCACAAAGGTGAAAAAAATAAATCTATTTGAATTTTTATTTATTTTTTAAGTTTCAAGAAATCTTGATGAAGTTTTACTATAGATAGCTTTATATAAATTTAAAACATTGATCATTATCCAGGATGCTTCAAAAATCCTGATTTCGAAATACCGTCATTTTTTTTTCAATGCAAGACTTATTTTACGCAAATTAAAGTTTTAGATCATGGTAACATTCAATAGGAAAAAAATGTTTGACAATGACATTGACATATGACAGTGCGAATTTGTCCAACGAAATTGACAACAAAAGCCTTCGACTTTATACCTGAAAGATAAAAATTAAGAATGACAATATTCTGTATTTTCCTTATTCATAGTGTTACAAAACGATAATGGCCTTTTCCCCGCATTTGTTGCTGTCCAATGCAGCTCGAGAACGATGCTTGGCGGGTATCAAGGAACTGCCAAACCTCATATTTAGCGATGTAAAACCAAAAGTAAAAGCAGCTGTTCTCGTACCTTTGTGTATTGATAAAGGGGAGGTTTGCCTGCTCTATACCCTAAGGTCGTCGAATTTAACAAAGCATAGTGGACAAGTGTCATTTCCTGGCGGGAAAATGGATAATAACGAAACTGTATTTGAGACAGCATTGCGAGAGACTGAAGAAGAAATCGGGATCAAGCCGGAAGATGTGGAAATCTGGACTCAAATGCCAAAGTGTGAGGGTCGGGACAAGATTACTGAGATAACTCCAGTTGTTGGTTTCATTAAGAATTTTCATATGAACAATTTAAAAGTAAACCCTTATGAAGTGGAAGAAGTGTTTAGAGTGCCCATGAGTGCTTTGTGTAATAATGACTACCATGGACATTTAGATTTAGGTTTTGTCATTACTCCAGTGTATCTCTATGAGAAATTTAAAATATGGGGCATCACCGGAATGATAACTCACCTGTTCCTACAATGTTTTCTGCCCGAAAATGTTTACTCATTTGATTTTATGAGGAAAAGTTATAAATTTGATGATTTAATGCCTTCAAAATTGTAGGGAGAACAAATTGTTTGTTATTTTATTTTTTTTAAATTATATAATGCTAAATAATAGATTAAATTTATGACATGTGACTAATCTGGTGGTTAAAATATTTATATTTTGTTGTGCTTTGTTGTACTGTTTGGGTAGCAAAAGGATACGGTTTTCGTTATGTTAAGTTTTTCCAAACTGTAGAACGGCAGCTTGCAGGTCTGGACAGAAGGGTACTTTTAGTCTCATTTTGAAGTTATATGCAATCACTAAAACATAGACTACTAAAAGTAGCCCAAGCCCTTAGGTGATGTTAGGGCTGGCAAACAGGCCTTAGTTTATCAATTCATAATAAAAGTATTATGATATTTTAATTACATGAAATGTTACAGGGAGAAAAACATATTAATTTGTTTTATTATTTATATTATAAGTAAAATAAACCTTAAAAAAGTGTTGTATTTTGATACAAGAATAAGTCTTTTTTTTATCATGAAAAGTCATTCTAAATGTAAAAATTAAATTGTAATAATGAAGTACATATTGTATTGACTGAAAAATAAAAAACATTGCTATGAATATTGGTTTTATGTCAAATTGCAATTTTGTGGATTTCACAAGTTAATGACATGTTTAGTTGCACAGAAACATTTTAATGTTAATGATACATTATGATTTTACTACAGAATAAAAAGAGAGCTTGATACTTAATGTGGAATTAAAATTATAATGCGTTTCTGCAACGGGCTGTCATTTTCACTTATCATACTAATATTGTAAATGAGAAAGTGAGTTTTTTTTGTTATTCCTTCACGGCTAGCAGCCGATCATTATGAAAATTTGCATACATATTGTTTGGGGAACACAGACCAACATAGGCAAATTTGTACGCGGGCGAAGCTACGGGTAACAGATTACAACATAAAATATTAGGTACTATAATTTAAGAGTTAATTCAAACCATAGAATAGGGAGGGAGGGTGCTTTTACCATAAAATAGTGCTGCTAGACGTTCGAACTTGGACCGCTACCGGACGGTTCGATCTATGGTTCGATGGTCCGCCGCTACAAAGACCAAGGTCTGGCAGAAAGTAGGAATAAAATACAATATGTAGGTAAAATCTTGTCGTGATTTTGTACACACGTAACTAAGTGTGTTAGCAATCGAAATACGCCTGCGCCTGTAAATCATTGTAATAGATATCTGCATAAAACACCCGTTATTGCTGGCAAACTGTTGTCCTCCAAATACTTCAGTTTACATTTAAAGAAACAATAATTTCTGTATTTTTGATAGTCTGAAGCGCAGATGGGGTCATATTGTGAGGTGCATATACAGTCTACTTCGCTCCATTGAGGTATGCAGACCACGATCGCTGTCCATAGCAGAATTAGATATATATCTGAAATAAAAATATTTATATAGATAGGTAGTAATTAAATAAATATTCTTCACGCGTAGGCCATTAAAAAAAAACAGCAGTGCGTGAACATGCCTGGCGTATTATTGCGTATAAAGGTGTTGTCAGACTATCGAGGTCGGTCCGGTAGCGGACCATGTTCGATCGTTTGGTGCGCGAATATGGGTCTGTAGTCCGCTGTCGGAACAAGTTAGATCTTCTGGCAGCACCTTAGACGACACGTGAAAATTTTCGCGTCGTCTAAACGCGCCCTCGCCTTAGTCCGGTCCGGTGCGTATTTTTGTTACCTACTTTACGTACTTATTAAGAATATTACTAGTTTCATTAAATTCATGACAGGATCGAGATAATGGTAGTTAAGCGATTATTTTTTATTACTATGATGCACTTAAGTATCTATGCAATTTAACATAATTGTAAGGTGCGATACTTAAATGAAATAATTATAATTCATACATAAGTCTTTATGAGTTTATATAAATAAATATATAGGGACAATTCATACAGATTGAGCTAGCCCCAAAGTAAGTTCGAAACTTGTGTTATGGGATACTAACTCAACGATATTATATTTTATAACAAATACATACATAGATAAACATCCAAGACCAATCAGAAAAAGTTCGTTTTTTCATCTTGACCCGACCGGGGATCGAACCTGGGACCTCCTGGGTGGCGGTCTGGCGTGGTAACCATTACGCCACGGAGGTCGTCATATGTAAGTATATATATATAGGTAGGTACAATTTTTTTCATAAAATACTATTTACCTACTGTCCTATCGGAATAAAATTAAATGTTTTTATATAAGTATAACATAAGTAGGTACCTATTTAGAAATAAAAATAGATTATGCAGTTGTGGTCAATGATTAACACTTAAAAACTAACTATACGGTGGAAAAGGTGGTGATCATAAGCAGATTTAATTAATACTTAGTAGAAAATACATAAAATTAAATAATTTATATACATACATAATTATAAGGTGCAAGTCGGTGCTCAGCATCTATCATTGTCGAGGATGTAAAATTTCTTTCCACGCAGGGCGTACTGATTGGCAACACATTCATACTCGCAGTACGAGTTGAATGTCGTCTTCTGTACGCCGTCACTGGCGCACAACGGCCTGTAGATCTTGGGGCACGGGCAAGAATGGAACTCCGGGTTTGCTAGGCAACTAGTCGCCAGCACCATCAATAATACTGTGGAGATCGTAATATATTTACATAGTTTAAAACGAAGTCGCTTCCCTGTCTGTCTGTCCCCTGTCCCTGTGTATGCTTAAGCCCACCATTCACTACACGAACCCGGACCCGACTCGCAACCCGGACCCGACCGCGGACCAATCCGGCGTTGTCCATACACTGCACGAACCCTCCACTCGAAGTATGGCATGTGGGGTTCGACAGGCGCTCGCGGCTCGCAACCGCAGACCTGCGAGCCCGACGCCAACCCATTTGACAGTCTGGCGTACCGGTTCGTCGCTTCCATACACAGGCGGATTAGTCCGATGACCGACCAATCCGCCGGACCAATCTGTGTGTGAATTAGATCTTTGAAACTACGCAACGGATTTTGATACGGTTTAATAGAAAGAGTGATTCAAGAGAAAGGTTTAAATGTATAATACATTCCGAAATTCCCACGGGAAAGCAGGATACACGCAAACGAAGTTGCGCGGGTTTCGCTAGTTAATGATAAATTTTAAAAAGTGATTCGTCCAGGAATATCATTAATTCTTAATTGAGAAAAAAGATTATTAAAGTTAGATGGCTAAAGGATTGAGAGGGATACCTACTGGCTACTGCTAAGAAGTAGATATGAGTATTATAATATAAGTACTCAAATATATTTCATTGTTTTATTACATTTAAAGTAAAAGAATTGCCGGTGGGTGTTGCAGGTGATCAGTGTATGGTCCAAATTGTATTGTAACCTTTAAAATAACATTAAAAATTGTAAGGTACATAACTAATACAAATTTTAAACTGCAAATTACAATCTCCTAAAATACTTTTAAGCTGTCATATTATTATAGGTTACGATCTCCGGTTATTCATGTTACTCTGTGGGTTACGAGTCGAGTAATAGCTTGCACACATTGAAAAAAAAAACGAACTCAAATTGCCTAGAACAACAACGCCATCTCTTGGTGGCGAGGCCCTGCTTGAGCATAGCGTATTTTAAACCAAAGATTTCTTGCTATCTCCAGACTGTAAAACATTTTATTAGCAAAAGTGCATTACATATAAAATATATATTTAATTATTAAATTATTATATTTACTTACAGAGTTTGTAATCCATTGTGCCAGCCGCTGGGAGTGCGTGACGATAAAACTGTACCTGCATTACGTCGTCTTTATATTCCATTTGGTGTCAACGTTTTAATTATCGATTCATTTCCGCTCGATAAACCATTGCGGATAAATTCGCACAATCTCGCTGTATTACAATAAACACATTACCCTACTTATTATTACTGTCTGACTATTTTACTATAAGTATACCCTTACTAACTACTAACGGCTCATAATTCTATATTCTCGCGAAGTTAAGCAAAAACGAGAGTGAACGGGCTTTTTGTTCTATTTCGTCTTGACTTTAACTTTGGCTTCTATCTTCGGGCTAACTTAATTTTAGCGAGAGTAGATCTTGCAAGCGACGACGGCGTAAAAATGTATATTGTGAAAAAATTAACAGTGTCCCTAGCGGTCACGTCGAGAACTACATTTGTTAATATTCGCGTCGCCAGCGAGCATTTTCGATGCCAACTAGGTGAGTACATATTAGTACTATTTTGTGATTCTATTTAAGTAAGTACTTACACAGTTACCTACCTACACATATAGGTACCTAATAGAACAAGAAATATAAGTAGTAGTTAGTTATAATAGTAAAAATAGCATTGAATTCCAAAAAAGTACTTTTTTTATTACAAAGCTAAAGAATCTGTGTTTGTGTTGCGTGTTAAATAATAATTCGATTTGAAAAAAATATTTTAGTGTTGCATAAAGGCAGGCTGTACCATCATCAACCACGCTATTAGTAATAGGAGCGGAGTGTAAGAAAAATGTTGCAATAAAACAGGGACAAGCAAACTAGTACGAAAGAAGCAGAAGCAGACGAAGATGCGCGAGTTAGCTAGTTCGTAGGTAGTAATATTATATATGGGAAACATATGGGAAAGTGTGTTTGTTTGTCCTTTCCTTCTGTCATGTCAAAGTAACGAACGAATAAGCATGTTTTTTTAGGGATAGGTTAAGGTCCTGGTGAGTGACAAAAAAGGCCGTAACAAATGACAAAAAAAGCTGTAACCGGTTTTCTTTCGCCATTTCTTTTTACCGGTTGCCATTTTGCTTGTGTCCGAAATGGTGGTAGTTTTAGAACGTAGTTTATTTTCTTTATTTAAACAAGTTGTAAATGACAAGAAAAAGTGCCTGTGAAGGTCTAATTTCTGAAATAAACGATTTCATTTCATTTCAGTGACATAGACTACTTTTTATCCCGGAAAAACTTCTTATTCCCACGGGAAAAAATGAAACCCGCGGAAAGCCGGGCAGAGCCGCTAGTACTCTTTATACGGAACTTCAAAAAGGGACTTTTTATTTGAATGCAAATGTTATTCGTGATTGATGTTCCTCATGGCTTATTGTTTTTATTATCGAATAAGTGGTCGTGCTTGAATTCCTTAATTATTTGCAATGCGGAAATATATAAGTATATGTCAAGATACTTACTTACTTACCTACCGTCTGTGTGGTTCAAATAAAAATCCTTATTATTCATACTAATATTGTAAATGAGAAAGTGAGTTTGTTTATTTGTTTGTTATTCCTTCACGGCTTTACTAATCAGCCGATCATTATGAAAATTTGTATACATATTGAAAGAGGTACACAGCCCAACATAGGCTACTTTTTATCCCGTGAAAGTATGTCATTCCAATGGGAAAATATTTTTTCTACTATAGAGGGCGCTGTATGGGATGGGCTATCGGCCAACAGATGGCGCCACAAGTCGCGCTATGGGTTGTTTTGTTGTCAAACGAGATCTATGTCATAAAATTAACGCGAGCGAAGCCGCGGGGAAAAGTTAGTATCATTTATAAATACGAAAGTCTTGTTTTTTATTTTACAACAATAAAATTGGTCTGTCCGATAGCTTATCTGGAACTTATCACAAACCAGTGAAAGTTCTAAAACTAAAAGGATAAATAATTTCCTAAACCTAAATGAATGTAATTTGGGATTAGCCCAGTAAATTACCAGTGATCTTTTCTGTCACCAAACTGGCAACCGCAAACCGACAATGGACATCGAAGGTAATTGACGTCCCGCGTGAAAGGTTTTATGGGAATGGGAATTCAATAGGGAAAAAATATATTTTTTAACTTTATGCACGCCATTCTGGGAATGAGAATTTAATAGGGATTTTTTTTTTACTTTTTGCACGCCATTTATATTTATTTATTTGCCTCACCCCAGACGCCAAGCCAAGTAAAAATTACATTTTCGCTAGTGGTGGGAACATTGTCCAATATGATCTAGAACTTTTTCAAATTTGAAGTGATCAACGATAATTTATTACTTGAAATATTTGTAGTAAAACCATGTAAAACTTAAAAAAAAAAATGCGACGAACTATGTGGTTGTAATAGGAATAGTTGCGTACTACGGGCGGATTGGAGAGAAAAATAAATCGAAGAGCCAGATCAACTACACCTCTGCTTCTGGGGATTGAACAATTAAACGGGCCTTTTTCTTGGTTTACGACCATTTTACAGGTACTTGATTGCTGATAAATACTTGGTCCTTGGAATAAAGTCTAAGTATTGTTATCGTCTATGAATACGCAAAAAACTATTATGCTTATGGAGAGATTTTTTTTTAAATATTTAAATTATGTTAAC
Source organism: Endotricha flammealis (assembly GCA_905163395.2). NCBI lineage: Eukaryota > Metazoa > Arthropoda > Insecta > Lepidoptera > Pyralidae > Endotricha > Endotricha flammealis. Next base: position 2,958,545 of record LR990869.1, on the reverse strand, counting down.
ATTTTTATAAATACAAACCCAATATAAACATTTAAATTCATACTTATTTTCTCTCCTAACTATCTACTATTAAAGCCTCGCACCTTTAATTATTAGTATCATTTCACAAATTGACTTATTTTTCTATTACATATTATTAATTTACTAAGTACTTATGTGATACATGTGACTAAACTTATAAGCGGTTTGGATGTAAAATCTGTTAGCTTGTAAGAATAATTAAAATTGAATAAAATTGAATCAGACTTTCTGTAGAACTTCATGAAATTCAAACTAAACAAGGATGTTTTCTTTTAATTATTTCTTACGAGCAAAACCCGCACAACTTCGTTATTTATGCACAGTAGCGCCACCTACTTTATAAAGCACCATTTAGTTACAGACTTGACCAAACCGAAAAGAAATCGTGTACTTTTCGGAATTAAATTGTACCCTATGTGTTAATCCAAGGTATCAGCTACCTACGTACCAAATATCATAAAAATTGGCTCAGTCATTTGAGCGTGAAGAAGTGGCAAACATACCTACTTACAAACATTCGCCTTTATAATATTAGTGGGATAAGAAATTCGGTAATGAGGTAGTTAAACGAGACCACTTATTTTCATTATCGGTAAACTAAATACATAATATTACCTACTTTGTATTAAGTCGATATTATTTTAATTTCCATAAAGATTATTCAGGTAGGTAATTAAAAGAATATTGAAAAGAGAAAAAAAAGATAATTTTTGTAGGATATAAACAGATGGCGTTCGTAGCATGCACAGAGATTTTAGACTAGTAGTAGCACGTGTCAAAACGTAAGTAAAACTGTAACAACGGCTTAAGCAAGTTTTTGAATGGGCTTAAAATTTCGAGCTTAAGTATATCCGTGCATTGGGATGATAAGCTGGCCGACAGTTGTCGATAGAGTAGTAAAGCAAGAGAAGTGACTGTGGTGATCTGAAAACACTGACACCAGTTGTCACAGTTGACAGCGATTTTGAAAAAAGGACACGATAGACCGTTCGGTTTCGAAATCTTTCCAATTTGTCTGAAGCATTGGTAGTGTTTAGTAGATACACTATTACTCTGTGGTAGATACCTCATAAGGTTATGATAAGGTATAATATTTAGCGCCATAAAAATCTATTATAAGTAAATAAAATAAAAGAGTTTGTTTAGTTGAGCATGAGTTGAGCACAATAATCTCAGGAACCACAATTTTTTTAAACGAAAAATTCTGATATTTCTAAGTGGTGGATAGGTACCAACTTAAAGTAATGACTCTTTGTTTGTGTACAATTCATTGTGAAATACTTAAAGGCAATTCTAATAAATAAGTAGGTGTAATACATACAATACAACAGCCAATGTACACTCACGTGCAATGATATGTAGGTATACATGTGCATTCAAAAGGCCTTACCACAACGACTTAAGACCTATAGGTACGTGTTTAGGTACATTTCATTGCACGCGACTGTACGTGTAATTTGTCATTAATGTTTCACCAACAATTAGGTATTTTTATTTTTATTACACTTTGCGGCAGGAAAACCCATAAATCAGCGAATGAATTCTTATGATGGTTTTCTAGCAAATATTAGTAATATTCCAATCGTTTATTATTTCATTATTTACGCAAAACAACCTACCTAATTACATACACTAAGGAAAACTATTCAAGGACATAGATTGTACTTTCAAGTTTTCTATACTTAGAAGGATTTTTTCCATTTTTTGAATTGCCCCAGGTAGAGTTCTATTTTGAAATAAAAACCGGGCAAGTACGTGTCGGGCCACGCACAATGTAGGATTCCGTAATAGCTGTGCTTTGCCTGCCTTCAGTTGAGTCCAATATCAAATTCCATCACATTTGTAAGATTTCATCAAAGAAATTTTATTTTATAAGTTCGTCGGCTATTACTCGGTAACTAGTAGAGCCTACTTAACTGTTATAGTTTTCATTGAAGGTTCAGCATATTATGGACTACTACCATGATTTCTTTCAAATTTCTAAACATAATACTTTCGGAAATAGAGGGAGGGGGGGGACCACCGTGCAAAACGAAAATTGACACGATAAATGTAAATAATTCCGAAACGGCTCATTGTACAGTAAAATGATTTTCCCACACCCTCAATAGGTGTTTTGAAAAGACCTATCTAACGATACCCCACAACATGGGGCGGGCGCGAAAAAAAAATCATTTCCACTTTACATGTAGGGGAAGCACCCTAAAAACATTTTTTTCAAAATTTTCTTCCAGCACTTTGTGTATACATACCAAATTACAGCTTTCTAGCATCAAGCGTCTAGGCGCTAGACCGCGGACAGACAGACAGACAGGTGGACATGGCGAAACTATAAGGGTTCCTTGTAGTTTACTACTGAACCCTAAAAAGGACGGGTTGCACTCCGGGAGTGCCAGCAGAAGTGAAAACTTAAACATCAACGTTGTGCATTTTTGAATATTTTGGAATGGTTATGGAATCTTACGCTTTTCGATCAGGCTACGGATCTGACGCGAGTTTAACATTTTTTACCCATCTATAAAAAGTGCAAAGAGCGCCGCTAAAGAAGTTTTCAATTCAAAAAAATTGTTACAATAATTATTAAGCATACTGATTATAAATAATATTTCTAAATCATGAAAAAAAAGTACCTAGTTCATATTAACATCAGTGAAACGGAGAAAAAATAAAATAAGCTAGATTTATTTATATCTGCGTAGGTGAGTACCTACTTGAAATAACTTAATGTGTAAACTCAGTATAACAACGTGCGATAACTAAATATTTGTTCGCCATATTTATTCTTTGAACTGCATTTACTCGTTAACGTAAAACCAAAATAAACATTACGTTTTTCCTTCCCAATGTATTTTACTGAGTACCACATTTGAGGACTGACGGGGAATGAGAAACGCACGACTTTATACCGGGAATCAGAGGTAATTCTACCGAAATGAACCAAAGCCAAAAATATTCTACACGAAGATGTCAGCTTAGTAAAAAGCTTGAAGAAAAGTTATGTCTTGAGTGAAAACTGTTTGAAAACTTGAGTTAAACAGATGTTTTTTTCACTAGAATGGTCGCTGATCCCTAAAATACTAACTAAATGCTCCCCTTTATCTTTGGCCATGGGTATGCATGCGTAATAAAGTAATTTCTTGCAAGATGTTCAAGGGGCGGGGCTGTTTCTATGCTTTTGCGGTTGCACAACGACATGCTTTGCTTTGCTTACATGGTAGTATAAGAACAGACCTATCTTGGCAACTCCTTCTGAGTTGTCAAGAATGGCATAGGCCTTAAGGGAGAGCGCAACAGTCGTGTAGATCCTTAAGGCAAGTTCGGAGGTCATCCTTCTCGTGGTTGCTGCCCCGTTATTGGTCTAATTCCTTATGAAATAGACGTAACTGAAACCTCCGAGCGAACAATGCAGGGATGGTCAGGTCATGTCCCTGCGTGTTCATCATCAAAAAACTAGATGGTGGATAGCAATGACCGAGGCCTTTCGCAGACCTTGGGGAATTCAAAACTCCCCTAAAAGAGCGACGGCAGTGCCCTGGGAAAGCGCTGTTAGTATAATCCCAAAACCCAATCCAAGGTGTCATACGTACCGTGCCGATGGATGCGTGGCTGGGGGGGTGCCCAGTCTCTAACGGTGGCCCTCGATACCTGGCGACCTCGAGGTGTATTTTAGCCCGAGTCCGGCATGCGGGGCTCTGCCGGGCGGGAATTTTCTTCCCTAGCTACTCGTGGGACAAAATATGGACCAAATAGTACAAAATAAAAATAATGATAACACTCAGAGGGAGACTGAATCACAGTCCCAAACCCTGGACGACCTCTGCCAGGAGCTTTTGCCACTGACCACAGGCGCGGCTGAACCCGCACACAGGCCAGTGCAAACTATGGAGGTAACGGCGATCGAAACGGCGGACAGGACCCACACGGGACCAACACTGCCCAGCGATAACACCGGGACCTCCAAAAAACCCAAACCAAAGGCACCAACTGGTGCCTCGAAGGCCCGCTACAAGGCATTAAAGGCTCAGGGCATGGAGTCTGAACAGGCTGCTGCCCTTGCCAAAAATACCTTTGCGGACCTCAAAAAAATGGGCTTTAAGTTCGGTCCGCCACAACCCCCAACAGAGCGTCCCAGTAAAAGGGCTCGCTCAGAGGAGGAGTCTCCAAAGGGTCAACCTATAAAGGCCCAGAAGACAAGTGGCGACAACAACCCAACTCAAAGCCCAACACAAGTGCCGGCTGTGAGCTACAGCGCAGCTCTAACATCTCCAAGGGTGGGTATACGGGATTCTAAGCTGATGTCAGAGACTCAGCTGGATACCCTATACGAAGCCCTGGTGGAGAGGATCCAGTCGGTAGAAGAGGGAAAGGGACCAAACTTTGGAGGTCTCTCCAAAAAACCGGGGTGGCTCCTAATAACGTGCGACAATGTGCACGCAAAGGAGTGGCTGGTGGAGAATATACCGCTCCTAAAACCGTGGCCAGAGGCAAACCTCTCTGTAATTAATGAGGAGGATCTGCCAAAGCCGACTTTGGGAGTGGTATATGTTCCAGACCCCGAAGGTCAGAGCACCGAGAAGGTGCTCAAACTGCTACGTGTCCAGAATGAGGGGCTGAACACGAGCATCTGGAGGGTCCTTAACAAAAAGGTCGAAAAGGGCGGAGTGACTTTTACTCTGTCCATAGACGACCAATCTGTTAAGGTCCTTCGGAGCAAGGACCTAAAGGCCAGCCTGGCCTTCAAAAAGGTCCTCTTCAGGCTGAAGGGTGGTAACGCCAGTCAGCCGGTAGAGACCCCGTCCGCTCCGCAACCCTCCACAACGGCTGCACCCACCTCGCCTCAACCGGGGCCGAGCGGGATTGCGCCCACAGGGGGGACCAGGTTTCCCCCTAACAGGGGGGCTTCAAGGGGAGGTCAAAACCCCAGGGGTCGAGGACAACGCCCACATCAGAGGGGCAACATCGTCGGGCGTGGACGCAAGGGGGCGCAGGCCCCAAGGCGTCAAAATTAACACCACACACCCGAACAACGACATCTGCATACTCCAGGCCAACTTACACCACGCGGTGGCGGCATCCGCTGTCGCCAACAACACCATCGCGCAAAACGGCCTGGACATTGCACTCATACAAGAACCGTGGCTCACCCAATCAAGGGTAGCCGGCCTTAATGGAATAGGTAAGATTTTAGTAAACGAAAAAGGAACCAAACCTAGGGCCTGCATCATTTTCAAAAAACGCGTTAACTTCTTATCTGTTCCAGAGCTATGCAGTGATGATACAGTTGCCGCATTCGTACATCTCAAGGGGCAAGGCCAGGCGAAGCTTCTGATATGCTCCGCTTACCTGCCCGGGGAGAAAGCAGATCCTACGGAGGAGCTGTCCAAAGTCGTGGAATATGCCCGAAGACACAAGACAGAGGTATTAGTAGGCTGCGACGCGAATGCTCATCACACCATTTGGGGAAGCACCAACATCAATAAAAGGGGTGAGTTACTCTTTGACTTCCTTCTAATTAACGGCTTACATATTATTAACAAAGGTTTCACCCCCACTTTTGTAACGATAAATAGGCAGGAAGTCTTAGACATTACTTTCGCTACCGAAAAAATTGCTAAACACGTTGTAAATTGGCATGTCAGTCGCGAAATCTCAATGTCCGATCACAAACATATTTTATTCGGCATACAAGGGTCATTACCTACGGAACCCATTAGGCTTAGGAATCCAAAAGCGACTTCCTGGGAGCAATATAAAGCATCTCTTGCAGAAGTCCTAAAGAATCTACCTAAGTCAATAAAAACTCAAGACTCTCTAAACACCGCGACAGATATACTTACTGATGGCATTATTAAGGCCTACGAAACTAACTGTCCAGTAAAAGAGTCTCAATGTGCTAAAAGAGCCACGTGGTGGAATAAGAGGCTAGAAAAGCTCAAGAAATCCACGCGACGTCTATTCAATCAGGCTTCTAATTCCCCAAACAGGGAAAAAGTCCGCAAAGCACTGACTGAATACAACAAAGAAATCAGAAAAGCTAAAAGAGCGTCTTGGAAGCGCTTCTGTGAGAGCATAATTCAAACTCAACAAGGCGCAAGAATACACAAAATTCTCGCCAAGACACCAGAAAATTATCTAGGACTACTTAGGAAACCAGATAATACTTTTACGACCACAGAAATGGAGTCCTTACAACTTCTAAGAGACACCCATTTTCCCGGTTCGTATACCACACTACACTCAAATAACGCAAAAAGTGAGGTTCGCTCACACAAAGCGTATAACACTGACTGGAATACGGCCAATAAGATCTTCAGGCCAAACCAGGTTAAATGGGCTATAGACAACTTCCTACCATTTAAATCAGCGGGTGAGGACGGCATATTCCCTGCTCTGCTACAACAGGGAATGGAGATACTCACTCCGCATCTGGTTAAAATCTTCAGGGCAAGCCTAGCCCTGGGAGTCATACCGGATCAATGGATGAGAGTAAAGGTATGCTTCATACCTAAGGCAGGGAAAAAGGACTACTCACAGCCAAAATCCTTCAGGCCCATAAGTCTCACATCCTTTCTTTTGAAAACTATGGAAAAAGTAATTGACCAGCACATTAGAGCCTACAACTTAATGGATAAACCACTAAGTATTAATCAGCATGCCTACCAAAAAGGGAAATCAACGGAAACTGCCTTACTCAATCTGGTTGACAAAGTGCAGAAAGCCCTAGAGGATAGGCAAACGGCTCTGTGTGCCTTTCTTGACATTGAGGGTGCGTTTGACAACACCCCGACCAAAACAATCCTCAAAGGATTGGAAAACAAAGGGGTAGATAACACCACCCTCAGATGGGTGGAAAGCATGCTCTCTAGCCGTATTGCTACGGTTACTTTAAATGAGACTACGCATGACTTCCACACTTCCCGAGGATGTCCTCAAGGAGGAGTACTATCTCCGCTACTATGGACACTCGCGGTAGACCAACTTCTTGCAGTTATGGATGATCAGGGCTATGACACGCAGGGTTATGCGGATGATCTGGTAGTCATAGTCAGAGGTCCATGCCTCCACACCATCTCTGACATACTGCAAGCAGCTCTCAATACAATCATCAACTGGTGCAGAGCTAATGAACTATCAATCAACGCCGACAAAACCGTGATAGTACCATTCACTAAGAAAAGGAAGCTAGACAAGCTAACATGTCCCAAGCTTAATGGCAAGATCCTAAACTTATCAAAAGAGGTGAAATATCTAGGAATAACCTTTGACCAAGGGTTAACCTGGAACACTCACCTACAAAACGTTAATCAAAAAGCTAAAATGGCCCTATGGGCCAGCGGTCGCATGGTCGGGGCCAAATGGGGCCTGAACCCCAAAATGGCTCAATGGTTGTACACCGCAGTAGTAAGACCTATAATCACATATGCGTCCGCTGTGTGGTACAACAAAACGTTCCAAAAGACTGCAATTACCAAGCTTAACAGCACACAACGTTCCGCCTGTATCATGATCACAGGGGCCTTTACGTCTACACCAGGGGAAGCACTAAATGCACTTCTAAATTTAACACCATTACATCTACACGTGCAAAAAGAAGCTAGAACCTGCGTTTATAGAATATGCACACAAACAACAACCAAATGGCAATCATATGCCTTAAACAAATTAAAGGAGTCAGTGTTCAATAACAATACACTAAGCATGCCCGCGGATGGCATGAAAAGTGAAATTGACTTCACTCAACTGTACACCACAGAGATACCTGAAAGGGAGGCATGGCTGAATGGCCGAGTGTCAAACATAAAAGGAAGTCACATATGGTTTACAGATGGATCCAAAAAAGGATCAGATGTAGGATGTGGAGTCTTCGGACAAAGGCCTAAACATAGGTTAAGTGTCAATCTTGGTAAAGAGGCTTCCATCTTCCAGGCCGAGGTCTTCGCGATTTACAAATGCGCGGAGATCAACCTTAGTAGGAAACTTAGAAAACAACACATCTACATCAACACCGACAGCCAGGCGGCGCTACAGGCGTTGGAGTCCTTTGAGACAAACTCAAGGCTCGTGAAAAACTGCAAGGATAACCTAAATGCTCTTGGCGCATCTAACAAAGTTATAGTTAGATGGATTCCAGGACATTCAGGCCTAGAAGGAAATGAAATGGCAGACGAACTAGCAAGGACTGGTGCTGACAACCCTCAGGCAGGACCGGAACCTTTTTGCGGCATAGCCAAACAACGAGCCTACTATATCCAAAAAACTCAGTGTGACCTTATGGCGAAGGAACTATGGAAATCTGTCCCAGGACAAACACATGCCAAAGCCGTAATAAGTGGTCACAATAAAAACTTCTCCAAAGAACTCATCGAGTTCAAAAGACAGAAAACTAGTGCCGTGACTAGAATACTAACAGGACACTGCAAACTTAATAAACATCTGTTTAACCTTAACATGAGCCAGTCCGCGATGTGCAGATTCTGCCAAGAGGAAGAAGAAAGTGCCATGCACATTCTCTGCTCCTGCGGACCACTCATGTACAAAAGAAGTATACACATGGGAAAGCATATTCTGCTTCCAGAGGAGATACAACAGCTCTCTGCCCAGCACATATGGAAGTTCCTAGAGGCAACCAGTCTGGACAGGGAAATTTAATCAAAGGGCACTACAAAAGATCAGCAATGGTCGAAGCAGTATTCTTGAAGCCCACAGCAACAAATAATAATAAGATGTTCAATTTCTTGCAAGTGTAAATCTGCAAGAAATTACTTGCAATGTAAACCAACAAGAAATTATTTTATTACGGCCTTAAACTATTTTTTGCATGGTTTGCAATTCAGCAAGAAATTACTTTATTACGCAAGTAGTTGCGTAGTATCTAATAGATTTATGTCTATACTTCTATTATACTAAGAATGTTATCTTTTAACAGTTACTGTTAATACAACCAACATATTAACGTGTGCTATTTTGTTGCAATATTTATATGTTATCAATGATAACTAAATATTGCAACAAAATAGCACTTACTTTATAATATCGGTGTTACATCCTGACCCTTTTAGATTATAATACTTGAAATAGCATTTAACCCTTAGCTGGTATCGCTAAAAAAGGCAACGTAACTCATTACGTCGACTCGCTCTATTATTTCGTAGTGTTGTTGTAGGCTGAGGTTGTAGGTATTGTATTACCGATATACTTATACATTTTTTTACGGAAGTGGTTTGAAAACAAGCTCAGGAATATGGATCATTTGATATTAGGTGATTACCGTCGACTATGGAGCACATAGATTCTAGGGTCCCTAACCCGTTGCCGACCTATAACAGGAAAAAACAGGATATAGCGAGAAATAGTATAAGGAATGAGTTAGATTTTTTTTATACCACAAAGGGGACAAACAAGAATTTCGGATATTTCACTCCCCGAACGAAACGCATTGCTGCTTCACGTCAATATTCTGTATAAGGGTGGCTCTTCACCGGTCGAGCTAGCCTATTTCATAAACGCGCACTCCAAAGATTGTAATGAGAAGTATAAAAATAGAAAAAAAAAAAATCTAAACATATGACAATTTTTTGGGTGTGTTCTGAAAAGTGTGGTGTATGATGTAGGCAACCGATATGAAATTCCCACGGGAAAGCAGGATAAACGCACACGAAGTTGCGCGGGTTTCTCTAGTTTAATAATAAAATAACCCATAAATCAAATTAAGAAATAATGATTTTTAAAGTTGGTCATGGCAACATCAATTAAATTAATTAAGGTAAGTAATAATACCATAGAAACTTAGAAACCAATTCAATAGTTTAAAAACTAGGAAGAAAATCCCACTTTGTGCCCACGAAATAATAGAATATTATGGTTTTGATACTTACTTAAAGCAGACGACGTAAATCTAGTCTGCCATCTGCACGTAATAAATGTGCTTTGTGTGCGTGGAGACTGAAAAATTCGCGACGGATTTTTACACACAGGGCACCCACGTTTACATTTTGATGATACTAAAATGTTTGTCGTCTGTATTGCGTGTAAAAGCCATATTTGTCTTGCGGGAACGTGGGTTTCCCGCAAGACAAATATTTATGTCAATCTTTATTATCGGAGGTAGAGTCATCTAGTTCACTTTAAAATATCAACAGAACAGAACTTTTTTTCGTCTGATGTTTACCGTATGTACTTAAACAGATAACTTCCGAGCTGATGTCATATTCAAGGAAAGATAATATTAACTACTGAACCGCCAAAACAAATATATAACAATACATACTTACACACACAATGTTTTATTTTCAAAAGAAGATAGGTCCGAGAATTTTACGCTAAAATTTGAAGTAGGTATCTCAATACTTCGCGAATTGCGCGGCCTAGCCGCTGCCCGAAAACGTGCTGCTATGGGTTCCGAACAACTCATAGCCAACGAGTTGCTGGCATTCATACAACATGCCATTGACACTATGGACGAGGTCAGCATCATGCAGATCTGCAAGTCCAGTTTCACTGAAGCGGAGATTTGCAGTGGCAAGGTGCTGTTGTACCAGACGCTCGGCAAGGCCGACCGAATGCCGTCTCGCAGGAGGGACGAAAAAGGTGAAAGAAGTCTCCAGGATATCATCACCTTGTTGAAGGAGACCGACCCTGACGACGTGCCTGCGTTCGTGGCTAAGCAGCAGCATAAGCTGCCTCCAGTCTCGTTTGACCACGTTGACGTGACCCGGCTGCTGAAAGACATCACAGCCCTGAAGGCAAGCATGGCCGACGTCATGTTGAAATTAGAGGCGTCGGAAACTACCATTTCCGATTTGCGTACCGAATTATTATCGCTAAAACGTAATGATTCGGTAAGTAGGTCACCTGTGACTTCTAATGTCAACACGCGTCGCGGAGCGCAAGTTTGCAGTTTTGAGTCAGCAAAATTGGAATGCTCGTCGCCCGCTGTTGCGGAGTGCGTCTCCCCGCACGCCGCTGTCCGCTCCGTCCCCGAGCCGAAGAAAAACGCTGATACGAGTCCCGTGTCCCGCGCTTATGCCGCCGCTGCCGCCGCACCACCTAGGCGGACTAAACCACCGGGGAAAAACCAACAGAAGTTGGCACTAACACAGTGTCAGCCGAAAGTCCGATGCGACGAGGAGGGTTTTAGCAAAGTTGAAAGAAGGAGGAGGAAGCCCGCCAGCCGTAATCACCTTGGCACCGCACCGACTGCACCAGAACATGCTCTGCGTCCTGAAGTACGAGCGACGCAGCTGTATGTGTCTAGACTGCACTGGTCTACGAAAGCTGAAGATGTCGTAGACTACATCCGAAAGAAATCCGCTTTCACTCTGAGGGTCGAGCCGTTGGAGTCTCGTCACAAAGTGAACTTTAGTTCTTTTGTGGTGAGGGTACCCAATCATCACTTGGAGACTTTCATGAAAGAGGATTTCTGGCCGCAGGGAGTCGTATACCGGAAGTTCCGAGGTCGACTGCCAGCTGACACCGCACGCTTCACATCGCCAAAGCGATTTTAATTATTTTTTTAGTGTTAGTGATTTTATTATTATTGTATATATGTTAGTCTGTAAGGTATATATTATATGGGCCAATAATTTGTAAAATTTTGTTGCCTGAAATAAATAAATAAATAAAAATATAACCTGTAAATAGGTAGAGGATTCCGCCAATATGAATGAAATAGATTAGGAGAAAAGATGACGCTGGAGCTTCTTCACCAGAACTGTATTTATGCATTCGTCACCATAAGCTTATTTAAATTGGATCACCCTAAGGTGTCAAATTATCCAAGTTGTTGCTAACTCTAATAACCTGTTTAATTTGCAATTTGACATTTTAGTTCACAAAAGAGACTAAAAATGAGAGGCAAATATTAGGCCCTTTGGAGGTCTTTTTTTATTTTTTTTTATTTTTTTATACCACAAAGTTGTCAAACAAGCATACGGCACGCCTGATGGTAAGCATCACCGCAGCCTATAGACGCTTGCAATACCGGGGGTATCACTAACGCGTTGCCAACAATGCCAACCCCCCCAAGTGGAGCTCTGGAGACCTTACTCACCGTAGGAACACAACATGGCCGAGACCAATGCTATTTGGCTACGATCTTCTGTAAGGTGGAGGTCGTTCCCCAGACGGGCTGCTCCGATTTGAGCGGTTTATCCGCTGTGCCCTACCTCTCTAGGTCGTAGTGTTTGTCTCTCATAGTTTTGGGATTCTGATCCCACCTATTTTAGTCTTTATGTTTGTTTACAACGTGGCAGCTAAATTATCACAATGTTCTTTGATTATTTTAAATTCGAAGTCATCCATTTTTAGGGTTCCGCAGTCAACAAGGAACCCTTATAGTTTCGCCATGTCCGTCTGTCCGTCAGCGGTCTAGCGACTCGACGCTTGATGCTAGAAAGCTGTAATTTGGTACATACCTATGTATACTGTTTATAGGTAGGTGGGAATGAATTTTTTTTTCGCACCGTCCCCATGTTGTCTATCGTTATAAAGGACTCTTAAAAACATTGAGGGTATGGCAAGATCATTTTCCGATACAACGATCCGTTTGCGAATTATGCCAATTTTCGTTTTGCACGGTGGTCTCCCCTCCCCTCTATCTCCGAAAGTCAAGTGTTTAGAAATTTGAAAATTTGAAAAATCATGGTAATAGTCCATATAGTGAACCTACAAGGAAAACTATAACGGTTAAGTAGGCACTACTAGTTACCGAGTAATAGCCAACGAACTTATGAAGTAAAATTTCTTTGACGATAACTTACAAATGTCATAGAATATGGCATTGTAGGTACTCATCTGCAAGCAAGAAATGCTTAGCCAATACGGAACCTTAAGTTCTGCGTGGCCCGACACGTACTTGTCTAGTTTTTATTATATTTTTCAAATCTTGATATTTTGTATACGTAAGAAAATAAATCGTGGTACCACGGCATGGTAACAATTATTTATTACTTATGTTTGTAGCCGATCATTATGAAAATTTGTATAAGTACATATTGTCAGGACTCAGGGGTACAGAGCCCAACACAGGCAAATTTTTAAGCCGCGGCAGGCCGCGTGTAACAGCTAGTTCATAATAATTTGCATGCCGATTGTGGGCGCAACACGTTTATAAAATGTGTGATACCGTGTTTGCCGCAAATAAATATATTTCATTTAACAACTTAGGTACCTTGTCTTAACATCATTGCATACAAGTAGGTATTTCCCCGAAGAGTAACTTAATCTTTACAATGCAATTAGCGAAAAAACCCGTAAGTACGAGTCGTCGAGCCTTAAAACATCCTTTTAAGTACTTGACCCAATGCCAGCGCATGGTCAGGGACCTTTTGGACAAACACTTTCACACACGGATTCCATTATTTCCAGACGTCAATGGCAAGACCGGATGATCATTATTTCCCAATACAAACGCTTTACCGAGAATGAAAATTAAATTAAGCTGTTTAGTCGTCATATTTTCTTGTTTTTTTATATATATGTACCACTAAAGGTGGCAAACAAGCATACTGCCCGCCTGATGGTAAGCAGTCACCGTAATCTATGGACGCTTGCGACACCGGGAGTATCATTCGCGCGTTGCCGATTCGGTGTATCATTTGCTGCCACTATTGAAGAATCCCTTAGTAAGGAAAGACCTTGGCGAGGATTTCATTCCACAGCTTCAGCGTTCGCGGGGGAAACTCCTCTGAAAGTGCGCAGCGACCATTTTGGTTTTATTATTTAAAATTATACGTTTTCATCTATAGCTGGAAGTATAGCTAAATAATAATGGTAAATAAATATATCTGAAGGATCGGATTTGATTTATGCACAAATAAACATTTTAGGAGAATAACTTGACAGCCCGGTGATAATGCATTTGGTAGTTATCTTACTTTCGGCACCAGAGGGCGCGGATTCAGAAACAAATAATAAAAAATTGTAAAGTCACATATTTTTACTACCTACGTTGACATTTTTTTCCTCATATTCTTACTTAGAACTTAACAATAAGACTTATACATCTTAATTGTTTATAATAAGATATTGACTTTACATATAATTCCACTGAACTAAAATCATTAACGAGAAACGTTTCTCGTTAATGATATTTACGTAAATATTGTGTGAAATATTTATTTTTAAACGTCATTGGTTTCACAAACCAAAACCTGTTTTCCCACGCTGTCAGATTAGCTTTTGTTCCAAGTTTAAAAAATTCTTGAAAGAAACATTGTGACGCACTAGGGTATTCCGGTCCGGCGCGGTCTACGTCGCGTCATAAGGTAAAATTTGTATAGAAATATAAACGGTGCAGGACTGAAATATTCATCAGAACATTACAGACTATCGTTGAATGAAGACTATTTTAACGGTAAATTGATATAATTAACAAACTTCATTATGATTTACGGTAAGTTATCAAATGCTTTATAAATAGTTTCAATTGTTTTGAAATAGATTCAATTGTTTTATCTTGATATTATTTTAATTGATACCTATTTAACTTAACAATATTTTATCTTGTTAAAATATTAAATTATTTTTTAATTTAATGCACGTATTTTATAAAAGACTTTTTATCTTTTGAAGACTTTCGTTATTAAAATATTTTAGTTAATGCATGTTTTAAAAATCAAATTAAAAGTAATGAGACCCCATTTCTAATGATCTAGTAGGATTTCGAAAATAATTGTTAATTTATTTATTACCTCACACTTTATTATTGACTAGCGCCCCGCCCCGGCTTAATTTAAAAAAATATCATATAGCCTATGTTACGGGTGAATGTAGTTTTCTATTTGTGAAATAATTTTTGACATCGGTTCGGTAGTTTTTTTAGTTTATTCGTTACAAACATAAACACACACACAAAAATATAAATATTTCCTCTTTATAATATTAGTGAAGATTCCATTCGATAAGTTCGTTAATTTTGTGTTTATCGCGTTAAAATATTGGTGAGTTGCACAAAAACGTTTTAGTTATTTACATTACATTACATTAAAGAAGATGTACTTAGCTTGAGATTACAAAAAATAAAGACTTTGTTTTATGTCTAGGTATACATTATTACTTTAATGTTTTCGATATCATCACAAACACAATGTTTGGTTGGACTAAACGTTTTTTTGGCAAAGGTGGCAAACAAGCATACATAGTCCTGTAATAATTACCATAGTAATATTATAGATGAGAAAGTGAGTTTTTTGTTATTCCTTCACGGCTTGACTAATCAGCCGATCATTATGAAAATTTGTATACATATTGTCAGGGGATACAGAGCCCAACGGCAGAGGCTAATTTTTATGCGTGTGACGCCGCGGGTAACAGCTAGTTAATGTAACTTAATATTTGCAATAAGACAATGTTTCATTGTAAAACCTAATTAAATTAATTGTGTAGATTTTATCACTAATGGGGTATTTACACTTATTTCTCAGCTAGTTGTCTAGTTCACATCCTAGGTGGTAATTACTTAAGGTAAGGCTAAGGACACAAGGGCAACGCGAGGTTGATCCGAGTGATTCAAAAACTTGTGAAACAAGATTGCATTGTATCCTACTAAGACAACTATAAATTGTAATAAATAAATTGACTATGGCTATTATAATTTTATTATGAAAATATTTATTTTTGTTTATTAAGAAAGTCGGCCTATTCTGTGTATTAATTTTATTTTCTTAGGAAAACCAGCTTTATACAATTTTAGAAATCAATATTATAAACGTTTTGAGACAATTAAAGGTTTTCGCATACGGTCTATAGTAAAGTTTAATAATAGAACCCTTGCACAGTAAGTGTTAAAATTTTCGTGGAATATGAATCTCAAAAAAAAAACTTATTTTTTGGGCTTCCTCCTTAATTATGTAAGAAAGAAGTTGCACTTGGCCGGTTTTAAACGAACTGGGTATTTTTTTTTAACTTCAGTCTTTTGTTTTACAATGTTGTATTTTTTTTGTTCCAGAAGTGTTACTATTGGCCGGCATATGCGTCGCCACCTCCAATGCTGCCAACATACCGCTATCGCTACCACCCTGCGTCTGCACGCGGGAGTACAATCCTGTGTGCGGAACAGACGGCCAGACATACAGCAACACTTGCATGCTTAATTGCACCAAAACGAAAAAAAATGACTTGGATCTAGCAAAACTTGGACCCTGTGAAGAGGAGCAAAAACTATGTATATGTACTTTCGAATATAAACCAGTCTGTGGATCTGACGGTCAGACTTACCCCAACAAGTGCGCTTTAGGATGCGAGGAGACAGTAAGAATGGCTCACGAGGGTCAATGTGCCGAAAAGGTTAAAGTAGCTGAATTAAACATACCACCTCCTTGTACTTGCACGCGGGAGAAGAAAGAGATTTGCGGCAGTGACGGAATAACCTATGCTAATCCATGCTTGTTGAATTGTGCTACTGCAAACGACAACACTTTGAGGATAGCTAGTGAGGGACCGTGTAATAGTGTTAATGTTGTTGACCATCCAGACAATACCGTCAATGTTGTTGATGAACCAGCAGAAAATACTCCCTGCGTTTGCACAAGAGATAGCCGTCCAGTTTGCGGCAGCGATGGCAACACATACAGCAATCCTTGTATGTTGAACTGTGCTGCCCAGACCAACCCAGGTCTAAGTTTAGCTCGTCATGTTCCTTGCAGCGCTGCCACCGGCGCTTGCACTTGTACTCGAGAGCTGATGCCAGTATGCGCATCCGATGGTCAGACCTACGCAAGCAGTTGTATAATGAGATGTCGGAACCCTGACGCGGAAATTTCTCATGACGGCCCTTGCGAAGAATAATAAATTAAATGTTATTAATTTGTAATTTTGTCTTAAGTTAGTGGTCGGCAGTTATGGATTTGGCCAGTGTGGGAAGTGTAGCAAAAACTCTATCAAGAAATCCTTGTTTTTTTTTTTCAAAAACACAGTGCCTTAAATATGATTTTGCCAAATTATTACAAGTTTATTGGCAGCAGTTGTTCACGGTTATCAAATGTCTGATCTACTTTCAAGGAATCTTGATTTTTAAATTATCAAGTATTGTATTATGTACATTTAAAAAGTTTACTATATGTATTGATTTCATAAAATATTTATTTATTTAAACTTGATTGACCACAATATTTGGGTAGAAAAGGCTGACTAAAAATAATATTTTTCGCCTTTCAAAATTTGTGATATTTCCGGCCAGCAGCCAGCATTTGCTACTCTTTCCACGTGGTTTATGATACACTGATGATGATAGTAATAGTGTTGTGTCGATGTGATAGTAAGCTATCACAGCTGTGATATTATGCTGCTAAATTAAATGAACAGCTAAATTAATATTTATTTATAATGTTATTTTATTTAAATGTTAATCTTGTTATTGCGCGTGTATGTACGGTCAGCAATAGGTGATGAACACTTTAGTAGCTACAGTGTTGTTAAAAAGATCCAAACAACTGACTAAGTATATTACAAAAGCAAATAGCTGATTTTTAAGTGATACTAAAATGTTATCTACTTCTCTTGCTGACAGTACCAAGTCAGTCTACTATAACACGCGTCTGATAATATTATTGTTTTTGTTTCAATTAAATATATTTTTTGGAAAAAAAGTTTTTGTTAAAAACACAATTCCTCCTACTATCATAATAAATATCATTTTTGACCTATTTGAATGGCCCTTGAATCAGGGAGTCTGCGAGAGTGTGGGTGGGCTTTTCCTCTTACTGTCTTAATTTTGAAGTGAAGTTAGCCACGGTTAACTATACTTCGGTCAGAGGGAAGGAGGAAAGTCCTTTCAATACTTTCTACTCCGACTATCTTCTTTCTGATTAAATTCGTTGTGAGTTCCAAGACAGCTGTAGTTTTCTCCCCCGAGACGTCAATAAGCTTCATTGCTTATTGTCTATCTGAGGTCGCCGTTTATGATCCTGGCTACACAGGAGACACATTGGTGGGAATGTGTGATTGGCTTGTCCCGATACACTTCGGTCAACTTCGCGAAAGTGTAGAGCTAGCATCAATAATTATTATCTTTCTTTGATAACCCATACTGTACTGTATATCGAAAAAAGGCTACGTCCTTCCTATTTGCTATCATCTATTTTTTTAACCTTTGACGTTGGCGTGTTTAACCGTTTATTTTTAGTTACTTTTTTTTGTTAATGATATAACATTCCAGAATAATTTTATATAGCGCTATCTAGCGTCAAATTATGCAAAGCTTATACAGTCAATAGATGAAAGAGGTATGCAGGGTAGGGAAGAAAAAATAAGATTTTTATGCTAATAATGTCATTAAAATGTAATTACATAGTACAATATGAATACTACTGATATGTAAATAAAAAATAGAGTGAAATGCAAAAATCATATCAAATACTTAGAAAAAAATATCATATTTATTTGTTGACTGTACGTCTAACTGGCAAGTAATATATTTATATATCTGCCAAGAAATCAGAAATCTACCCAACAGAATTTATGAAAAAAATGCAAGCAAGCAAGCCCAAGGACAGAGTTTATCGATAGGTATTATCTCGCGTTTATTAAATACTAGCTTTTGCCCGCGGCTTCGCTCGCGTTAATTTTATGACATAGATCTCGTTTGACAACAAAACAACCCATACGCGCGACTTGTGGCGCCATCTGTTAGCCGAGCCAGCGCCCTCTATTGTAGAAAAAATATATTCACATTGGAATGACATACTTTCACGGGATAAAAAGTAGTAAAGTAGCCTATGTTGGGCTCTGTACCCCTGACAATATACATACAAATTTTCATAATGATCGGCTGATTAGTCAAGCCGTGAAGGAATAACAAACAAACTCACTTTCTCATTTATAATATTATAGTTATAGTATATAGTATAGTAAGGATACATAATAAAACGAAATGTTAAATATAATTTGTAGTGTAGTAGTGGTAAGATAAAAAAAATATATTACAGACACAGGCCACGCCCACAATCCATAATAGATATACCTATCCTTTTCTGTCAAAATTTGCCCTCTGACCTGTTTGATTTTTCGATATTTCTATTCATTTAGCACTTACAATGCAAATACGCAAAATACAATGTTTTGTATTGCATTTTTGAGTTTGATTTGAAAGAATATTTAATTTACATTTGTTTTTGCAATCAGAAAACATTAACTGGGTTCCCTGAAAGGGCAGACCTAGCATTTGCAGCTATATGGCCACATGTGGTTAAGATTGAAATAATATGGGCCTGCCTGACCATAAATATTTTAAAATACTTACACTAATAAATTAGTATTCATAAAATAGAATATGTAATTAACTATAGTCTTACTTGTGAAGACCATAAATCATCATTGATGAGCGCACGCGCACTGTTATCTATAGGTATTCAAATTATTATGTCATCATGTTAAGGTCAAGATTGAAATAACTCACACATTAGGTACATTGTAATATTAACATTAGAATGTAAATAAAGAGGTTTTTCTTGGAGTTTGGACGTAATTTTTTTGAAATCCTCAATAATATTATAAATGTGTTTGTTTGTCCTTCTTTTACGTCGAAAGTAACGAACCGATTGACGTGTTTTTTTTTGGAGTCTGGAGAGTTCCATAGGTTACTTTTTATCCCAAAAAAAACATCTTATTCCCACGGGAAAAAAAACCCACGCGGGCGAAGACGTGGAACAGCTAGTAATTTCTTAATAAAGATAATGTCTTTTTTTTTTCCTAAAATAGTAACACGCTCACCTAGAAAAAAACCGTTTACTCGAGATTTAAAGATGGATTGTATTTTTTAAACATCAATTCCGGTAGAGTTCCAAAGAACCGCAGTGCTTACAATGAAGGTTGAAGCAAAGTCATACTTGCCGAATATGTCGGAACGTAAAATCTGCGGTGGAACTTTGTTCGTATACCTATATTTTAAACGATCGCTTTTAAAACACATTATAACACTTTATTAACGGAGCTTGAATGCACACATAGACTTAATAGTTTTTATCTCACGTTTCATGTTTAATTATAGTACCTACGTGCCAAAATTTGGGCTCAGTTTAGGAAACAAATTGAAAATCGATTGTCGTTATGCACTGAATAATAAGTATGAGATTCGAACTTCGATTTACGTCTGCGTGAGCCAGCCGTGTTGGCGACTCACTGGATTGGTATATATAAACAAAAAATAAATTGTAATAACACTTTATTGTAAATATCACATTTTTATAAGTTAAATCTAAGTAACAGAAGACTATTGACATACACACATTAGCTCTGCTGCCGAGTAACGTGACCCTCCGTCATCGTGTAGTTAGTTCTATTCGAATACTTTAGTCGGCAGCTAAAAGTTCCTGCTTGGGCTACTGAAGTTTTATTAGATAAGATAATACGTTTATTGCATAAAACATGGTAAGAAGAAGTTGTTACAATTTTTTTAAAGTACACAATGTTTTGCTATATTTAGAGCATGCAATTTTAGTGACAAAATTAAACGGATGAGAAAAAATAAAACAATAAAAGTATTTACAATAATATAAAATAAAAATTTTAGTTTTGATAGAATTTAATTTGCCCTCAAATTCTTTCTAATATTATAAACGCGAAAATTTGTATTAATGGTTCTTTGTTACTCTTTCACATAAAAACAACTCGACACATTTATACATTTCTAGAGTTACCTACATTTAAAGGAAAAGAGAGGCAAGTAGGGATAAAAAAAGACGGAAAAGGGAACAGAAAATTTTCAAATTTCATAAATCAATATTAGCAAGCAACTCATCGCCTTCCTCATCAAAGAACGAGTCATCACCGAATTCAATGTTTTCTGTCTCGTTTCCCGTTCGTACGTTTGCATTATCCTTCTCTCTCGCACACTGCATCTTGTCGTCCCTTTTTAACGAGTCTTTCCTTATATTCGTTCCTGGTATGTAGTCGTTTATATTCTTAATTTTATTCACAGGACTTAGGTATTGAGTTATGTTCGTTTTACTTTCCTGAAATTGTTATAAATTTTTTTATACCACAAAGTTGGCAAACAAGCATACGGCCCGCGTGATGGTAAGCATCACCGTAGCCTATAGACGCTTGCAATACTGGGGGTATCACTCACGCGCTGCCAACCCTCCCAACCCCCCCAAATAGAGTAAGGTCTCCCTTACTCACCGTAGGAACACAACATGTCCGAGACCAATGACCAAAACAACGGGAAGCGAAATCGAGAGGTCGTGGGTTCAAGTCCTATCTACGTCGGGGGGGTTGAGAAATACATGAAATAAGTAAATCTCTAACCTCTCGGGGAATACAGTGGACAGACATAAATATATAAAAATTTATAATTAATAAAAATTTCTTACCTGATGTTTCATTGTGGTATCTTCAAAGGTATCCTTACTTAGTCCCACGTCATTTAATACCTGTGATAAAAAATACCATTATTACTGACATATGAGTAAAAAAAAATCATCCATCTATGACTCCTAAACGCCTTCCAGAAGTTCTAAATGAGTCGTATGTGACTTATTTGACAGTTAAGTTGTAAATGTACAGTCAGCTGCATAAATATGTTGTCACTTAAGTATTTTGTCCTTTCGCTTATAATTTTGATTATTGAAGACTTTTGAATGAACATTACTAACAATTTTAAAGTGATAAGGTTCTAAAATTATCAGTGACTACATACATACTAGTGAAACCCGCGCAACTTCGTTTGCGTGTATTTATTTATCACAGCAGCGCCATCTATATCAGACGTTTGATGAAATCCTACGGGAATCGCGTACTTTTCGGGATAAAAATGTGATATCATATGTGTTAATCCAAGGTATCAGCTACCTTACCAAATATCATAAAAATTGGCCCAGCCATTTGAGCGTGAAGACGTCACAAACATACACACAAACTTCTTCTTTATTATATAAGTTGGATTATTAGCTTTATTATATAATATTCGCCTTTATTATATAAGTTGGATTATTAGCTGAAGCGTCAAATATCTTGGCAAAGGAACAAAATCCATTATTTGGCTTTTGGCAAATCCCCATTGGCATGTAAAGTGTAAGTAACCCTTACGTTAAGCTTGTCCTGCAGCATCGGCCAGATGTGATCATCAGCAGTGCCCTGCGCCAGTAAGTATCGCACGACTACTCCGCTCTGTTGGCCGAGACGATGCGCACGCGCCTCTGCTTGTGTCAGGATCTATGTAAATATATAGGCTTGTGTTATGGGATACTAACTCAACGATACTATATTTTATAACAAATACATATATAGATAAACATCCAAGACTCAGGCCAATCAGAAGAAGTTCGTTTTTCATCATGACCCGACCGGAATTCGAACCCGGGGCCTCCTGGGTGGCAACTATAGATCGATGAATATATTTACGAACTATCAACAACTAAAGATTTATTTTTAACATATTTTTTTTACTGTGTTGCCATCATTTATTTATTTAAAGATACACATAACACATTGTTACTAAAATTATACAATTCACATTTATAACCAAGCAGTATAGCCCCTTCGCCCACTTTGTTGTAACTGGTTACGTTTAGATACAACTTTCGTAACCATCCACTTTCGTAACAAGAATTTTTTTTGTTTGTTATTTGGTAACTAGTTGTGAAAGAAGAATTTTAAGTTATCCATAGGAATAGCTTAGCTGTAAGACAGAATATTGTGTCGTGTATTATTTACGTAGCCTTGCACACAAGAATTAGCATTTTACTTTGAGACAAAACTGACCCCAGGGTTCCAATGTAGTTCGGCGAAGAGTACGAGAGATGCAGCCGTCAGTGTGATGCCTGCACCAGCTGCGGTCAAAGAAAGCACTGCGCATACGCACTGCGACCCGTACTGGAACTTGTCTACCAGATCCTACGGAAACAACAATAAAGTTCACTCAAAATATGTCAAAATAACGAATAACCTAATATTATAAAGGCAAAAGTTATGTGTAACATACTTCTTCACGCTCAAATATCAGATTTTTGGCCAAATTCTACGGGAATTGCGTACTTTTCGGAATAAAAAGTACCCTATGTGTTAATCCAAGGTATCAGCTACCTACATACCAAATATCATAAATATTGGCCCAGCCATTTGAGCGAAGAGACAACAAACATACACCAAACTTTCGCCTTTATAATATTAGTAGGATTTCGCGTTGGGCTAGGATTGTGTAACATGCACATTCGTTTTAGTGTGCGTAACCTGGGAAACGCTCGTAAAATCGGTCCCGCACAATAAAACAATGTGCATGTAAACGTTACAACATTGATTCGCTATGTGCAAATACATGGTGGGGGTATAGTAAAGCGATCGCAGCGCTTGGCAGAAATACGCAACAATCCGGGAAAGTAAAGTCAATTTGCACGGAGTTCGTAATAAAAAATAAAAAAAATGCCTAATAATATATAGATGTTGTGTTGTGAACTGCAAAAATAACGGCACAAATAGTCGGTGTAAATCCTATATATTACCTAAACTTAAAAAAGAAATAAATGGATAGATGCCATAAAAAGAAATAAGTAAAACCTTAAATTATGATCAATTTTATTTGCGCTATATTTTATGTGATATTTACGAAGTCTTATGTGGGCTCGTAATAAATAACTATTGCCGTTCTTTCGTAGCTCTTCAACATTTCTTACATGTTGTGCTAAAACTAATTTTTCTCCTACCAACACGGTTTGAGGTTGGAAACGAATATTGTGTTTTACACTTTCAAAACCAGTTTTTATAATGATGTTCATTATTTTATGCACTATTTTAACAAATTCCTTTAAAAATACCACTTGTCGTCTTTTTATTTATCTTTAATTTACTAGAAAGCAATAAAATACTGATGTCATTATTTGGCATAATCCCGGAAAGTTGCGCATTCTAGGTGGCGCTACTGTCGTGCACATAGCCAATAGGCTCTTCGTAAAATAGAACATCTGTACAGTTACCGCTCTAGTGTTCGCCGGCGTCGAACCCACGATGCAGATGTAGTGCACTCGCAACTCGTCCAGCGTCAAGCAGATTGCATCCACGACGTTCTTGTGGTGAGCGAACACCAGGAACTTGCGCTTGTTACCGTCTTCTATGACTTGTTTTATGTATTTGCTGAAACAATAAAAAAAAACAAATTTTAAAAAGGTAAATCAGATATCTTTATAGGCATTTTTTCTAGTCAAATAAAGTTGCAGTACGATTTTGGCTCTTATGACATAGAACTTAAGAATGGTACAAAGTCCAATATGTAAAGGTCGACCTGCTCTTGACTGTACATACAGTAAATAAATGATTTGTGTAGCAACCTTCGCACAGCTCCCCGTAAGGCAATCACGTAAATTGACACGGAGAGTTGAGCTCAAGACATTCCGGTCAGCCACCTACATACCAAATATCATAATTTTTTTGTTTTTTTTTCATCATTGGCTCAGCCATTTGAACGTGAAGAAGAAACAAACATACACATAACTATCGCCTTTATAATATTAGTAGGATTCCATTTCAAGGTATAGCGATAGATAATATTTATTAATTGGTTACCAAATGGCCGGTATTTTGAGTTTGGCCGACTCGCTGAAGTAAGTGATGAGTGCGGCGTGCTTGTCTGCTGCGCGACAGTTGCCCAGCGACTGCGACAGCTGCGACAACTCGGCACTCGGCTGCAGGAGCGACTGGTCCAATAATACTGTTTCACTGGGAATACAACATAATTCATTTCAAATTAATATTCTTGGACGAATCACACGTTTTTAATTTTGTCATGCAAACATTTTTAAATTAAATCCTTACTAATATTATAAATGAGAAAGTGAGTTTGTTTGTTATTCTTTCACGGCTTGACTAAGCAGCCGATCATTATGAAAATTTGCATACATATTATTAGCCCAACCTAGTCTAGGATAAGGGGACTAGAACGTACTCTGCCAGCGGATTGGCAGAGGCCGGTGTTTGAAACCGCCCGAAAGCCACCTAATTGGCTTAACGACTGTCATCTACCGATAACAGCCGGGACCGACGTCTTAACGTGCCCTCCGAAGCACGGAGAAGCCCGAGATAACGAAACCCATCCAAACACTGGCTAAGGTCGACGTCGCTTGACTTGCGTATTCATATTAGAGTGCGACACACAGCGACGCCATCGACCTCCTCACTACTTCTACTACTCTAATATAGATAAGCATAATTTATGTATATATGTTTACTAGCATTTGCACGCGGCTTCGCGCACGGTTAATTTTATGATTCACGTATAGCGCGACTTGTGGCGCCATCTGTTGACATACTTTCACGGGATAAAAAGTAGCCTATGTTGGGCTCTGTACCCCTGACAATATGTATACAAATTTTAATAATGATCGGATGATTAGTTAAGCCGTGAAGGAATAACAAACAAACTCACTTTCTCATTTATAATATTAGTTAGGATGTCTATTAGTTTTGGAGTGGTAGAGCAATTATTATGAAATGGGCTAGCTCAACCGGGGAAGTACCACTCTCTCACAGAATATCGACGTGAAGCAGCAATGCACTTCGGTCGGTGAGAGATCCGGAAGCCCAACTCCTTCCCTATCCCGTCTTTCCCCCTCCTCCTTCCTTTCCTCCAACCTCCTTGGTGGACAACGCATTGGTTACGCCGCTGGTGTTACTGATGTCCATAGGCGGCGGTGACCCCTTTCCATCAGGTGGCCCGCTTGCTTGTTTGTCTACTGTATGACATAAAAAAAACATAATGGAGTTTGAAATTAACTGTAATTACTGCGCCATGCCACCTACCTATTTACTTTTGTAGCATTATTTCTCTTACAGAGGTTGCCTGGAAGACATTGCTTGGCAATAAGGCCGCCTTATCGTACTTTATTACTCGTAATTCTTTTTGTTTTCATTTATTTATGACACAAACAGTCGCTACAATAAATACAGAGTTATTTTTAAAATTTGTTAAAATATATAGACCTAATAGTGTCAGTAAAGTAGTTTACACAATAATAATAAATTTTGAATTCCGTTACTACATGGTAAGAACTTTCAAATAGGATAACAAAGCTGATGAAATTCTCTGTAATATTTTAATTGTATTTGGCGCAATAAATATTTTTTGTATTGTATTGTATATTCCAATACACTTGGCACAAAAGCTCCATACAACCGTCTGATTTGAAGTATAAATAGATATGAAATAAACATGAATCGATGACAAATCACCTTATTGCGTTAAGGCATACAACGTTATGTTACCATAAAGGTATGACAAGCTAATTCAAACACAATCGTTGAATGTCGCTAGAAATATTTGCTACCTGGGACCCGATTCTACTAACACAAATGCACCAATGGACTCTCAATGGTGTCTCAATCGTGTCTCAAAAGAATGTCATAGTTTTTGACATTTGTTATGGACTTAAACAATAACATAATGTTTAACTTATTGTTTAAGTCCATAACAAATGTCAAAAACTATTCCACTGATACACTATCGGCATTCTTTTGAGACACGATTGAGAGTCCATTGGTGCATTTCTGTTAGTAAAATCGGGCCCCTGATCTTTAGCTGGAAGTATATTGGACTGGAATATAATGTATTGGTTTTAACTGTAATTCATTTTGTTGCTAAATAAAATAAATAAATACCGAATTTTCCCCTCGAGTTTGGTCAGCACTTGTTCCTTAGTCCGCCTGATGAGGAACCGCTTCTGGAGTATGATCTGCAGCTCCAGCAGGTTAGACTGGCCGGACATGTCCCAGCCGAAATTGGTCTGCTTGCCCGCGCAGTATCTCTTACCTGAAAATAAAATATTTACCCTGAAAATAAAATATATTAAATAATATACCCTACTCACCCTTTAAACCTTCCCTGCCAGCCTACCATGCTGACACTCGAGATCAATGAGGTTTTATATATTCTTCTAAGACAAGAGAAGTAACGCCATACAAAGCATTCGTAAAAAGCCGCAACCACTTCAGAGTGTTAAAGACGTAGCTTTGAAACCGATACATATTCCGAGCATATGCCAAAGTAAAATATGTTTGTCTTTTTTTTTCTAGAGTCAAACTAATTATGTCAAAATGAGACAAAAGCATTACTCCCAGAAAAATGGTCAGAGTTGCCAGCTCATGAATAATTTTCCCATTGAATGAATGTTATTTTTTTTTTTTTTTAATGTGTTGTCTTTTAAAAAAAAAAAAAAGTTTTTATACCATATTATTGTTTCATAGGTGACAGAAGAATTAAAGATAGGAAGAAATAAATATATAGATGCGTAAATATTGGTACATACATATTATATTTCAAGAATGAATCATGGCGGAATGGAGAAGTTTCCATTTTTTAGTCATTGATGAATCTAACCGATGCAGACCTACTACTATTATCTATTCTGTGCTACTACTAACTTTTAGCAGAGATTTTTTTTTGTTTTCTTCACCCATTCTGGGTAGGCAAAGGGAACTATGCCCATACAGCCAAGTCTTCAGTAGATTTTTTTTATTGTTAAGAAATGAAAATGAAATTTAAATAAAATAAAATAATAAATTTAAATAATTTGAATAAAATACAACATAAAACAAAAAAACTATTGTACTCAATCGAGCATTTAATAATTGCAGAAACAATTTAAATTAAACACCGTTACCACAATGAAAAAGATGAAATTGTTACTTCACTGTCATAGTAATAATATCATTATGTCAAATGTCAGTTAAAAGCCATATCAAAAAGAGGAAAATGATTTGTTTTTTCTTGTCTTGACGTGCGTAGCACTAGCGATTGATTTTAGTATCAATCAATTCTAAGTAAATAATTAATTCTAGTTTGAGCCTGGTTGTAGGTTTACTTCTACTGTGTTACTAATGATACATAAAGGCGTATGAGTTCGTCATTGACTAAACTCCCAACATTTGGGAAACTTAAAATCGTTTTTACTGGCAACACTGTTGGCAAAAACAATGCGTAATATATTAATTTCGATTTTAATACTATTTTGGTATAATTTTAACATAATTAAGCATTCTTATTTGTGAAAAGTGATACCACTTGCTTTGTTATTAGTTTGGGATCACGACATACATGTTTTAACAGTGCATTTAACCATTTTTGTGATATTATTGTGAGATACGCATTCACTGAACGTCAAACTACGACTAAGTCGGAAGAAATTCAACTAAGACTGTGGCCTCAGTCGACGTGGCAGCGGGTATGTGTCAAACATT
Source organism: Endotricha flammealis (assembly GCA_905163395.2). Classification (NCBI taxonomy): domain Eukaryota; kingdom Metazoa; phylum Arthropoda; class Insecta; order Lepidoptera; family Pyralidae; genus Endotricha; species Endotricha flammealis. Next base: position 2,930,366 of record LR990869.1, on the reverse strand, counting down.
ACGAATCTATAGTAAATAACAAATCACTGCTCGAGATAGTTTCTCGCACGCGACAAAGCTTCTTCGCCAATAGCAATGCCTGTTTTGTCTACTGTAGACATAACCGAGATACGCTATTGGCAGAGCGGAGCGACAAAATTTTGTCGTGTTTGTCATATTAGCCCAGCTGGACTTCCACGAATATTTCAAGACCAAAATTAGCCAAATCGGTCCAGCCGTTCTCGAGTTTTAGCGAGACTAACGAACAGCAAATATTTTGTTATCTATATAGATAGATAATTATTGAAGACTTTTGAGTGTACGTGTAACAATATTATAGTGAAAAGGTACTATTTATGTAGCCGACTGTACTTTAATTTTTTACCTTGCGTAGATAAGATAAGAAAACGTTAGTTTAGTTTAGAAGTTTGGAAAAATGTCTGCAAAGAATTGTCAATACAATCTAAAGTTGACAGGCCCGGTGGTCGAGTGGCTAGCAATGGTCACTTTATCCCAAGGGAATCCTGCGCAAGGCAAACATTTGGGTGCATAAATAAACATGTCTGTTTGCCCGGGTCTGGGTGTTTTCTAACCTTACTTCCTTACTAATATTATAAATGAGAAAGTGAGATTGTTTGTTTGTTTATTTGTTATTCCTTCAGGGCTTGACTAAGCAGCCGATCATTGTGAAAATTTTCATACATATTGTGAGGGGTACAGAGCCCAACATAGGCTACTTTTTATCCCGTGAAAGTTTGTCGTTCCAAAGGGAAAATAATTTTTCTACTATAGAGGGCGCTGTATCGGCCGACAGATGGCGCCACAAGTCGCGCTATGGGTTGTTTTGTTGTCAAACGAGATCTGTCAAAAAATTACCGCGAGCGAAGCCGCGGGGATAAGCTAGTGTATAATAAGTATTTATTTACAAAAAAAGTAATTAAGTACACATAGTACAAGCTTAGTTGCTTAGTTTGGGACTAGATGGCGTTGTGTGATTTAAAAAAAAATTACGAATTCCTCATTTGAAATTCGTAATTAGTTATTATATTATATTACTCTATTGTGTTGTTAAAATTAAAATGGAGTTTTTTTTGTCAAAATTTTGTATTCTCTTCAGTATTGCATTAGGTAAATCGCCTGTAACGAAAGCTGTAAGTTTGGTTGAAAATAATAAATGAAGCCACCGTCACTCACCGTATTCAGTGTAAGAGCCAAAAAGCCGGGGCTCGATCAGGGACAGCTGGGTATACAGCTCAGCGGGACGGCTCAGGGCTGGCGTCCCGCTGAGCAGGACCACTCGTTGGCACGCTTTCGTGATGCCGCTGAGGGCCACTGTGCATTGGGCCTTGTGCGACTTCAGATAGTGAGATTCATCCTAAAAATATAAACAGTTTTTTTATACAGGGGTACTTGTATATATGAAGGTTGAATGAAGGCTATAGGGTAGGAAATTCGTAATTTGAAATTCTGGATAAATATATTAAAAAAAAACGAAATAACCAAATATCTAGAGAACCACTAGATTTCGGCCGTACATTGGGGTGGTTCAATTTGTTGTTTTTGAGCCCCCCAATCCCCAATTCTCCAGATATACTTCAAATTACAAGTAACCCTGCATCAAATCATATATTTATATTTGGTTTGCAGATAAAATTAGGAGCATAATAGTGCATATCCTACTTTTCCTACTAATATTATAAAGGCGAAAGTTATGTGTTGTTACTTCTTCACACTCAAATGGCTGGACCAATATTTATGATATTTGGTACGTAGGTAGGTAGCTAATACCTTAGATAAACACATAGAGTACTTTTTATCCTGAAAAGTACGCGATTCCCGTAGAATTTTATAAAAATACTGATATAGATGGCGTTGGTGTGCATAAATAACTATACGCTGTTGTTGCGCGGGTTTTACTAGTAACCAATATAAGGTTACTCATATTTTTTTGTTGAGAATCAATTACAATATGTACAATTATCATTAGCCACGTCAATTTCGACCTCCGTGGCGTAATGGTTACCACGCCAGACCGCCATCCAGGAGGTCCCGGGTTCGATCCCCGGTCGGTCCATGATGAAAAACGAATATTTTCTGATTGGCCTCGGGTCTTGGATGTTTATCTATATATGTATTTGTTATAAAATATAATATCGTTGAGTTAGTATCCCATAACACAAGTTTCGGACTTACTTTGGGACTAGCTCAATCTGTATGAATTGTCCCTATATATATTTTCTGTTTACAAAAAAAAAAAAAACACTTTGATGATGAGGTGGGGCTCTAATACTCACAATAATAACGACGCCAAACTTCTTGCTTTTCAACAAATCCGTATGCATACTTGTAATTTTGTAACTGACTATGACCACCTCAACCTGTAAAAAAAATATTACTTTCTGAAAACTTGATTATATTATTTTAACTAATATTGTAAATGTGAAAGAAAGTATATTTGTTTGTTATTCCTTTGCGCCTTGACTATACAGTCGATCTCAATATAATAATAAAACGAAAAGAAAACATATTTTTCAAGCATAGATGGCGCTGCAATCGCCAAATTCTGACAATGACGACCAACAGACGGCGCCATAAATTGCGCTATAGTTTGGTCTTCTCAAACTAACAGGTACAAACAAGATCTATATCACTCAAAATTTACCGCGAGCAAAAGCTAATCTAATTAAACTTTAAATACATTTTGTAAAAGTTTAAGCCTTTACGCAGATGTAGATTAGTTCAGATACGACGTACGTGCTTATCGGCGACAAGTTGCGCGTCCCGGCCGCTAGTGAGCGCCACAATGTTTGTTATTGGCACCGAGGGCAACAGCTCGTGGATTTTGCTCTGCCATGTGTCTCTGATAAATAATTAATTTGTTTATACAAAAAAAATTAATAATAATTAAGCAGCTTAACACACGGCACCGCCCTCCGCGGCGTTGCGCGGTGTCGTGTGCTAATCGCCTAACAATCATAGATGAAATGAAACGGACGAAAAATTATTCTAAGCGCCCATTTCTCCAACTGAGTTGTTTATTGTAAATAAAGTATATTCTCTCCCTCTCTCTCTTAACAGCTTATTCGTCAAATAAACTGTTTTTTACAGTTCTAGTATAACAGCTTCTGCTCATTGAAGTATAACTTAAAACGGATAGATAGAATAAACTTTATTTGCAATGCACAAACAAGTGATACAATAACGGTTACAATCTAGTGTGTAATATGCAAAAAATATAGCTTAGATAAAATGTTGTAAAAACATACCTCATAGAAGACGTAGTGACAATAAGTAATGGCCAATTGTGCCTGTAGTAGCTGGCTATGGCAAGGGCCTGAAATGTCTTGCCTAGGCCCATGTCATCAGCAATCATGCAGCGGCCTCTGTGTGATATGCCAAATCTAGAATATTCATCATACTAATATTATAAATGAGAAAGTGTGTTTGTTATACCTTCATGGCTTGACCTAGCAGCCAATCATTATAAAAATTTGCACACATAAATACATTATTACAATTTTTATTTATTTAACATTAGGTATTTTGTTAAAAATATCACCATGAACAATTTTATGATTATACCTGACTCCTTCTTCCTGGAATGGCATTAATTTATGTCTCAATGTAGCTTCTATTGGGGCTAGATCCACATCATTTGGATCTGTGGTCTGTTCACTGAGGACCTGAAAATCATGAATAATATTCAAAGTCGAAATTGCTTTATTCTGTGGCCTCTTTACTTGCATCTACAACAACAACCTTGCATCTACAACTTGCATCGGGAACTAATGAACTAACCCAAAGACCAGTAGGTCAAAACATAACAAAAAAGCTTTAAAAAGATAAATGAATCCTTGTAGAGTATAGGAAACAATATTTGAAAAAATCGTCGCTTAAACAACAATAATTCAAGTAATTTTTGACTAAAATATAAACAGTATTTTGTCTCTTCTGAATAATAAATATTCTTGGACGAATCACACAATGCCACCTAGTCCCAAACTAATCAACTAAGCTTGTACTATGGGTACTAGATTGCCGATAAATACATATAAATACTTTTTTTTGTAAATAAATGCTTTTTATACATTGAAAACACCCAGACCAAGGCAAACAGACATGTTCATGCACACAAATGTTTGCCTTGCACAGGATTTGAACCAGCGGCCCTCAAAATAAAGTGACCAATGCCACTCAACCACCGGGCCTGTCAATACTTGTTAAATTTTACTTACGCAGTATTGTTGTATAAGTAGTTTTATGAGAGGTAGGGCACAGCAGATAATCCACTCAAATCAAAGCAGCCCGTCTGGGGAAGGACCTCCACCTTACAGTAGATCGTAGCCAAATGGCATTAGTCTCCAGAGCTCCACTTGGGAGGTTGGGAGGGTTGGCAACGCCTGAGTTTTACCCCCAGTATTGCAAGCGTCTATCTATAAGCTATGGTGACGGCTTACCATCAGGCCAACCGTAATTATGTATTATTACACCTTTTATTTTATATTTACCTTCATTACATAAGATGGTAGTGATCCTATGACAATATACGGTGCAAGGGCAGCAACCTTTTTTACCAATTCTTTGTAGTCCTGTATTGAAAAATTCCATAGTTTTGTATTTGCATCTGCAATTTAATGAAGTAGAATAACCACCAAACCCGTTAAATTAAATTAAATTACGTTAAATTAAAGTAGACCAGTTAAATTGTTTCTTAAAATTATCAAAGTAACTTTGAATATCAAACTTTTAAGATATGGACGGTGTCCACGACCAGTGGACCTCTTTTGATAGTTTTACTTTTTATATTATATATTTGTATTTTGATAGTTTTTTCTTGGTTTTGTCTTTGCTTTATTTGTCATTCTTGTTTTTCGCCATTGATTTTATTGCTATACCTAAATACAGTTTATTATATTGCTCTCGTTGAAGCTTTTATTTTCACCCAATAATAGATGGAAGACCTGGTTTTAATTTTTTTTTTTTGTGTGGAATTTATTTCATTATTATTCATTGATAACCATTATGCAGCAGTGTATTGCAGTATCTTCAGAAAAAACTTTTAAGAAAAAGTTACTCACCATAATTTCTAGATGGGATTGTTTTGAAAACATTTATGAGCGGAGTACAAAATTCCGATGGGTTCACCTCAAATCGTTCCTCAGAAATCAGATAGACGGTACCGGTAACCACTTTTCCCGCGGGAACTGAAAACTCGGGCTGTACATTTGAACTATTTCCCGCCTTTGCGTACGGGTGAAAACTTTTACTAGAACTTGCATAACTTTTTAATGGACCAGGACTTGATTGAACAGAGCCATCGGTTTTATTCGTCCCGAATTTATTAGGAGAATTTGATGGGTTGGAGTTAATTTTGCTTTGTCGTTTTTGTAATGCGGCTAATCGCTTCCTTTCGATTTCTTCTTTGGTGCACGCCATCATAAATCACATTTTACGTTATTAAATTACAAATAAATAATAAATCACTGAAATAAGATCTTTTGAAGGATTGAGAATAATATATAATACTCTAAGATTAAATTTACAATCACATTTGTCGTTCGTTTTGTTTCTATTACAAACAAAAACACAAAAAGTATAATTTTGACAGTTGACTTGACTGACTGCACAGAAGTGTCAATGTCATGGAGTGACACTGACATTTGTGTGTTCAGTTCACTTCAGTTTCCCGTTTCGTTTTCCCATATTTCTTTTGACTGAAAATGTAAGGAAAAAAATAAAGTAAAAGTACATTTTCACTCATTTACTGAGTATAAAAATTATTGATATGACATAATGTACCTACTGTTTTTAGTTTTATTCTACTAGAAACAAATCTTTTGTAAACTTCAATATTTTGGACTTCGGACTTTTGTACTTTGATTGACAAGCAAGTCAAGAAAACGTCAATTTACAATCACGTTTGTCAGACAGATACGAGCGAGCAACTTGTAAACCTACCTGATTTTTATTTAAAAAGTAGTAACTAGTGCCACAAGTTTCGTTGAATTAATTCCAGCCACCCTTCTTTTCTCTTTCGAACGAACGACACGAGCGAATAACGCGAAAAATGTCTGAAAAAAGTAGTCCAGTTAAATATTTCTTGAGTGGTGGGTTCGGTGGTGTGTGTACAGTGTTGGCAGGGCATCCCATGGACACTATTAAAGTGAGACTGCAGACTATGCCCCTCCCCAAGCCGGGCGAGGTGGCCTTGTACGGAGGCACCTGGGACTGTTTCAGAAAAACAATACAGAAGGAAGGTTTCCGTGGCCTCTACAAGGGCATGTCCGCGCCTCTAACAGGAGTTGCTCCCATCTTTGCTATAAGTTTCTTCGGCTTCGGTCTCGGTAAAAAATTAATTAAGAGTGACGAGAATCAAGTGTTATCTAAGCCGGAACTATTTGCGGCGGGCGCCTTCTCTGGCATCTTTACGACGTCAATCATGGCTCCAGGAGAGAGGATTAAGTGCCTACTACAAATACAGCAGGGAGGTAGTGTACAGAAATACAATGGCATGGTTGACTGTGCCAGGCAGCTGTATGCAGAGGGCGGCATGAGGAGTATATACAAGGGCAGTGTTGCCACAATATTGAGGGACGTGCCAGCCAGTGGCATGTACTTCATGACTTATGAATGGGTCAAAGAGTTTCTAACACCAGATGACGCTACAGCTAAAGTGAAAATGTTGGCAACAATAGTAGCCGGTGGGTGTGCCGGTATAGCTAACTGGCTAGTGGGCATGCCAGCTGATGTGTTGAAGAGCAGACTACAGACAGCTCCTGAGGGCACATATCCTAATGGCATGAGAGATGTCTTCAAGCAATTGATGGAGAGAGAGGGCCCTACTGCCTTATATAAAGGAGTAACACCAGTCATGATCAGGGCCTTCCCTGCAAATGCGGCGTGCTTTGTAGGCTTTGAATTAGCTGTGAAATTCTTGGACTGGGTTGCGCCAAATCTTTGATAACATAGATTGTATATAGGTGAATAAAATGTCAATAGTATCACTAGTTAAGTATTACTTTAGATAGATAAAAAGTTAAAAAATCTATTGAATATAGTTTTAAAATGATAAACTTTAGATTTATTTACCTTTTACATGACAATTTGATGTTTATATTTTTAAGCTGTAATAAAGCACAAGCCAATGCACTATTGTGAATAACAGGAAATGACAAGGTACTTTATGTAATAACAGAGCAAAATATTACTTTTAAAAGGTCATGTTATACTTTTGTATTTTAAATATGGCTGAAATGGTAAAACCACTAATGAAATAAGTCTCCCGTCATTATTATAACATGTGATAAGATTATATTGTTATATAAAGTAACAAAGCAGTTGTTATTACAAATAAAAGATAATATTTTTTATTATTATGTGTTTTTATAACTTACATTGTTCTTTGAAAATGTTAGTATGTAATTACAGTCATAAAATTATTAATGATTATAATGTATACATATTGTTTTCTCATTTCTTGAAAAACATTGGGTTTTGAGTCAATAATTAATTTACATAAATGGCTTTTTAACATACAGTTACAGAGTACAAATATTTTAAATAATTACTACTAACTAAAACCTACTACTTAACAGCGAGTTTCTGAATGAAACACATTTTAGTTTAATTTCCACATTAAGCCTCAACCTATCTCTTTGTTTCTTCTTTTCAGTGACATCCTTAATGTGTCATTAACTTTAAAAATTAATTTGAGCAATTCACCGTTACATTATTTTTAGTATTTAAATTACAGTTGAACTGACAATAATCAATTTGACCAAGGTGAAGGGTTAGTTGGAGCACATTCTAAATTAAAATGACCTTCATTGCAATTTTATATTGACAGGTTGCATTGCAATTTAAATAATTAGGTGTCTAATTAGAATAAATCAGGAAAAGATTTATGTGAACAAGTTCAACATATTTTTGAAATAAAACTTCTAAAATTGTTTTCACATCAAGATTGTATATTCAAATGAAAGTATCCCGAAAATTACAGTACAAATTGTAATTTGGTGTTGATTCAGCATTTTTTTTATCACAGGCTGATTCTATGACACCCTGATTAGTTCAGATAACCAATCAGTCATATAAATTTTAATTTTCTCAATAAAATTCTCTCCTGAAATTAATTTCCATTCTCCTGTTTCTTTCAAGATTATTTGTCACAATTTTTCTGTTATTATCCTTGACTTTATCCTCTTGTGGAATATTTTTCTTTTTTTCCTGTCCAAGGCCTTTTCTATCTTTTTTCTGGACTGCTCTAATTGGGTATTTGTTCCCAGTACCATCGGGGCCCAAGCCTGTTTCCTTATCCCACCCGACCTTAAGCATGATTTGATAACCTCTATTCGATTGTGGAATAACATATTGTGTTGGTATTCTTCTTCCTTTACTAGCATTTAGATTATGTATAGTAGATGACAAGTGTTTGTCTTTACCAGAATACTCTTTATTGCATAATTGACAAGTATATTTTTCTTTTCGTTTAACTTTTGGTTGTTTCTGTTCTGGTTTACTTTCTTGTATATTCTCTTGTATATTGCTAAGCAATATTTCGGCTAATACAAAATTCTTGTTCTTAATTACTAGACTTTGTGCAGAATTGCCAGCTTTATCTCTGACAGAAGTGTCAATTCCGCGTTTTATTAGTTCACGTACGGTTTCTATTGAGTTAGCTTGGCACGCTATCATAAGTAAACTCCAACCAAACTCATCTTGTATGTTAATCTTATCAGGACAGGTGTCTAGGGCTCGTATTAATGTATCAATATCATTGTTTTCTGCTGTTTGCAGTAACTCTTTAGCAGATAAATGTAGTTCAGATGTATTTTGTAATGTATACATATTGTTTTCTCATTTCTTGAAAAACATTGGGTTTTGAGTCAATAATTAATTTACATAAATGGCTTTTTAACATACAGTTACAGAGTACAAATATTTTAAATAATTACTACTAACTAAAACCTACTACTTAACAGCGAGTTTCTGAATGAAACACATTTTAGTTTAATTTCCACATTAAGCCTCAACCTATCTCTTTGTTTCTTCTTTTCAGTGACATCCTTAATGTGTCATTAACTTTAAAAATTAATTTGAGCAATTCACCGTTACATTATTTTTAGTATTTAAATTACAGTTGAACTGACAATAATCAATTTGACCAAGGTGAAGGGTTAGTTGGAGCACATTCTAAATTAAAATGACCTTCATTGCAATTTTATATTGACAGGTTGCATTGCAATTTAAATAATTAGGTGTCTAATTAGAATAAATCAGGAAAAGATTTATGTGAACAAGTTCAACATATTTTTGAAATAAAACTTCTAAAATTGTTTTCACATCAAGATTGTATATTCAAATGAAAGTATCCCGAAAATTACAGTACAAATTGTAATTTGGTGTTGATTCAGCATTTTTTTTATCACAGGCTGATTCTATGACACCCTGATTAGTTCAGATAACCAATCAGTCATATAAATTTTAATTTTCTCAATAAAATTCTCTCCTGAAATTAATTTCCATTCTCCTGTTTCTTTCAAGATTATTTGTCACAATTTTTCTGTTATTATCCTTGACTTTATCCTCTTGTGGAATATTTTTCTTTTTTTCCTGTCCAAGGCCTTTTCTATCTTTTTTCTGGACTGCTCTAATTGGGTATTTGTTCCCAGTACCATCGGGGCCCAAGCCTGTTTCCTTATCCCACCCGACCTTAAGCATGATTTGATAACCTCTATTCGATTGTGGAATAACATATTGTGTTGGTATTCTTCTTCCTTTACTAGCATTTAGATTATGTATAGTAGATGACAAGTGTTTGTCTTTACCAGAATACTCTTTATTGCATAATTGACAAGTATATTTTTCTTTTCGTTTAACTTTTGGTTGTTTCTGTTCTGGTTTACTTTCTTGTATATTCTCTTGTATATTGCTAAGCAATATTTCGGCTAATACAAAATTCTTGTTCTTAATTACTAGACTTTGTGCAGAATTGCCAGCTTTATCTCTGACAGAAGTGTCAATTCCGCGTTTTATTAGTTCACGTACGGTTTCTATTGAGTTAGCTTGGCACGCTATCATAAGTAAACTCCAACCAAACTCATCTTGTATGTTAATCTTATCAGGACAGGTGTCTAGGGCTCGTATTAATGTATCAATATCATTGTTTTCTGCTGTTTGCAGTAACTCTTTAGCAGATAAATGTAGTTCAGATGTATTTTGTTTATGCTTCTGTTTTCTCTTCGTGTGCTGGCTTTTAGGTTGTTTTGTGTCAATTACGCTTACCGTAGAAGCTCCAACATCTTTTATTTCTTCTAAATATATCCGTCTAGCTTCGTCACCACTCAGTTGTGTAAGTTCATTGATATCAGTATAGGATGATGATTTTACGAAGTTACCATATTTTTTATACATATTTTAGAAGGTTGTCAAAATTATATGTAAATTGTATAAAAAGATGTAGATCACAGAATGTTTTATTCAGTTATTAGGTATTTACGAAATATATTTTAGTATTTTTAGTACCTAATACATTATTCAATATGGTAGACAGAAAGAACTGACACTGACAGTTACAAATTGTCATAACATAATGACATCATGACGTTGATGTGATGGCATAGTGCTGCCAACATTTACAAAAAGTAGATGCTTGGCGGGAAAGTATAAACTTCGAAATGCTAAGTTTGCTAAAGTTTAAAGATTATGTTTTTCAAAGGGCTACGTACTCGATGTTTTTCTATCCTCTGGGGTGAGGCAGACGGACACTAGAAAATCCCCTTGGGTTTGCGCCACATAGTCCGCTAATTAAACCTTTTTACAATATTACAGTTTTTATAGATAAAAAAAGTAGGTACTTAATTTTAGAATTTCTTTACAAAATACAAATTAAACGATATTTTGCACAAATCCCAAAGGTTCCATTGTATCTTACTAGCAAAGTAAGTAGTAGTAAAGTGCATGTCTTATGGAACATTATGATAACCAGTGACTACTGTCGGCTACGCTATTATTAGTAATAGTGTAATTTGAGATTATAGAAGTAATAATGAAATAATAGTTGAATCTGTGATGAGTCAACTCACCACTCGCCAGAACTCCTTGAATAATTGCACCGTTCACTAATAGTGAGTGAATTTTAATTTATTATTCTCAGACGCAGGGCCAGAGAGAAAAATAAGACAGGGCAGTTATTCTCAACTTTTTATTTCAAACAATTGGTAGAAAATGATACCTACTTACATTAGAGATCCTGGAGATCCTACTCTATCTTTTATGGTACGTACCTATATATTCTTATTCATATTATTATTGTAAATATGAAAAAATCGCACACATCGTTTGCGTGATTGTCCTCCTTTCACTTTAAAAAGAACCAATGGGCTGAGCCTGAGATTATTTCTAAAGGGCATGTTAATAGGTCTCGAGAGTAACTTAAGCTACTGTTTAGTTCTATTGGCATTTCCTTTTGCCCCGCGGCTAGCTTAAGTAAAATACATTTTAAACAATAAAAAAAAAGGTTTGTTTATTAGATCACACAAAAACAGCTGAATGCATTTCAATATTTTTTTTAGATAGGTATACCTAGGAATTAAAAAATAGGATTTTTACCTTTTAAGATTTTTTTGCAAGTTCAGTAATAATTACAGACATTACGTTTATGGTATTAATACCTATATCGTGAGAATCTAGAAATCTAGAATAACTTAAAACCTAAATGTTGAGTGCCGGTGATCTAGATGGACGACAGACAGATAAAACCAGAACTTATAAATTGACCTGATTGACTAACGCTATTGCACAAAAGCATAATAAGTACCTACTGACTGATGCAACAATCGGCCTTGCAATTACAAAAAATAGGGTTGAACAAAAAAACTAGTAGGTACGCGACGTAGAAGTAGGCAGGCACCTATAGATAAAGAGAATAGGCTGAAAATACTTTCTTATAAAAAAACTTCTAGAGAAATATCAAATACTTACTTATTTTTAATTCCTACAAGAAAAATTTAAAGTATAGTGCTAAGTTGTCTGGTGATACATCTAATCTAACTCACTGTAGAGCAAGAGGACTATATGCTCTACCCCCTTTGATTGTAGGGAAGGGACTACTCCACCCAACAAACATACTTACATACATATTTCCAATCATCACTTGATCGACGTTGAAGGAACACTTTCATGTCCAAGAAACGATGTTTCGAAAGAGTGTGTAATGTGATTTAAACTAACCTAAGGTGCCTAGGTCTGGTTTCCCCTCTGGAGGAACCTCTTTTATAGATCGTTTCTGTAAAAAATCGGTATATTTACCAATCTCCCGTTCTTAGGTAGAAGGGACTCAGGAAACGAGATAAGTAATGCTGTTAAGAGGAAACGGCAGGAGTTCTTTTGGAAAATGATCACATAAAATTCTAAACCAGAAGCAGAATGCAGCCCTAATGTCATCGAAAGCGGGGTCCTCATGATGAGCACATCTTTTATGGATATAGGGTGTCGCGTCAAATGACGTCGCTGCGTACTTGTAAGAACTGTGCGTTTCGTTTATTCGGAGTGGGGTGGCGCCCGCGGCGCGCGGCAGTCGCCGAGCGAACGCCGCGCGCGTCTTGCCTCTTGTAACAATCATACAACAAAATAGTTATCCGATATGGCATACACATGGGACAACAGAGTCGCGTTCGTTGTTCGGTATCTATATGGTAAGTGTTCTTGACTGCAGACTCGTGATCCCTTTTGCATGCATTTTACCACATTCGCCAGTTTGTTTTCTACGTGCATGTCGCTCCACTTTCAGTTATTTCAGCAGTTACCTCGGCTATTTTCTTATGTGAATCTATAAATTTTAATTCTGTAATCGATCTTCTCAGTTTTAAGAATTTAATTGATTATATCCAGCAGTGGACTTCTTGAGGATTGGATTATGTATTTGAATCTTGAGAGATTTCGTTCCAATAGGATGTTTTGCAATTTCTTATGCTAAATCTAAATTAAGGGTGAATGTGATGATTCCACCGCTGAAGTTTTTATGTTGTATAATTTATAACTTTTATACCAGAAACTAACTGATTAACCGACCAATTGTGATTTTGAAACATACATTTTGAAAAACGCTTCATTTTCGTGAGTGAGCAGTAAGAAACAAATTGAAAAAAAAAAAAAAGACCTATTTTATTTGACTTTTAAAAGGGAGGAGGTTTTCAATTCGACTGTATTTTTGTAGAGAACTGCCTTACACGATTATGGGAGAGATTAGAAACTAATTAAGAGTCATAAGAACCCAAAAGTCACCATAAGTTTAACTTTTTAAATATTCACTGTAGACGAGATCATTATTAACAGTGTGCGTGTATTTAATGGTTTATTATGAGAATGCATTGAAACTGCTTTTGACTACTGTTTATCTAAGATACTATTACGAATGATAGCTATTTTGACGTGGTAGAAACTTGAAAACATGGGGTCGACAATTGGAAAATGGATTGGAGAAGATGAAGTAGAATGTTAATAGATGTAGCTAGTTGAGAAGTTGTAATTGATAATATTAGTTTAGTTACATTGGTGGATTGAAAAATGTAGAGTTATTTTTATATCGCAAACAATAAATCGCGCGTCTAAGGTATGTCGGATTTAAATGTTTTCGTTTGTAACAATTTAAAAAAGAACAAGATTTTTTTTTTAACTCTGATGTAATTTATTATTATTGTAACTTGTTAATAATATTGCAATAATTAAGAAAATCTTTTGATGAATTAATTCTACTAATAGAACCCACTTCTGACAGCTTGTATAAAATAACAGGCAGTTTCTGAAACGCATTTTTAAATTTAATGACATAATAAGATTAAAGCTGTCATGTCCCTGTCAGACAAGAAAAAAGACAGCTTGTGACTTAATGTGGAATTAAAAATACAATGCCTTTCAGAAACTGTAAGTACGGTAGATACTTTTTATCCGGGAATTAGTTGCATTTCTGAAAAACACTCGCACGAACGAAGTCACGAGATTTACATATCAAATAATAGTTTTACTAGTTTCAAATATTAAAATCCGCGATGCCAATACATCACCAATGTATTTCGTTATTATGATTCATGAACCTCTGAGCCTCTGAGTAAGATCAGAGTCTGCCAATAACGCTAACTGTCAGGGCTAGGACACACTCCACTCGTATTTTTCTATCAAACGGTAGTTTGACTGTCACTCACTCCCACATACTTAGGTGCATAAAGAATCAAAAATAGACCTTAATTTTTTAATTTCTTTTAGTTACATATGGCTTATGCGTTATTATTCTTTGCAATTTAGCAGTGACCGCATTGGAGCAGCATGACAGAGTACGCTCTAATCACCTTCGATTGAAGGGAAACCCGTATCCCAGCAGTGGGATGATTATGGGTTGATATGTTGAAACACGAAAAGCGAAAAGCTTTAGTGTACTTTTGTTTCTCTCTAGTTATGAATTTGGCCGAGGTTGTATAACCTCGGCCAAATTCATAACTAGAGAGAAACAAACAAACAGAGAGTGGGCATACGCCCATGAGTGTGTGGAGAGGCCTACTAAAAGAAAAATGTCTGCAGTATGACAAAAAAATATTTAAAATATCCTAGAGAGCCGTCAAAATTACTCCAGCGAAACTCGATTGCCGAACACAGATTTTAACCAACATTTTTTTTACTTCATGAAATGCTTTACGCCAATGAGCTTTACGCATACCATTCTATCTTATGAATATAGAAAATATTTATTAATACCGAGAACCATAAATAAAGCATGTACGCTGTGCCAATTATAATATCAAAGCTTTGTCTATCTGTCAGTTACGGTTCTCATAACAATTCCTGGATTTTGCTACTGATTTGTGTACCTAGTTGTATAAAATCCTGTCAAATAGACAGTTGAAACTGGTTGAAAGTTGAAACTGTATTCTTTGTTACTGTTAATCCAGACATAGTAACAAAGAACTTTTTTTAAATTAATAGTGGATATACGGGCTCTGCTTGTCGTTTTTTTTTTGAGTCAGGGTAATGCAATGCTTTGCTGCATGTCCCGCCGCGCCCCTTGTGGTAGCGATGACGGGGGGTTTGATGTCTTCCGTCTGAGTGTTGGAAAGTGTGGCGTCTGGCGTGATCACGTGAGTCGATTGGAAGACGAAAGTGACGATTGGAGATTGATTGATGAGACACATTTCAATGCAAAACAATTTAATATTTACTGACGAATATATTTAAAGTTATGTTTTAGGAGATTAGATCTCATCTTACCAATCTGACAACATTATTGTGATCGAGTAAAAGATTAAGAGTAGATGTCACCACGCAACATTAGCTCAATTATTTTAGTGCCAGCGATTTAATGAGTAGAGCATAACTAACAAGACAATAGTCCCAGTCACTAATAGTGCAGTTAAAAATAAAACGCACATCTAAGATCAATGTTAATTTAGCCGCGGGCATCAGCCAATCAGAAGTCGCCATTGTGCTTTTTATAATCCATACAAATATATATTAATCTTGTCGTCTTAATTAACCATTTTATTGGTTGGTGGGCTGTTAAGACATTTAGTTTTATTGCATTCGTTAAAAACAGGTAGTAATCGTTAGACTCATTTTAGTATATAGGATCGATTATGATATGCTCGACCGCCACAAAGGAAAGATCTTCCGGCCAGGCTGGGTGTGATGCCTGGGGAACCGCGGCCCATTGTTCCCGCTACAAGTAATTTAATTGAAAAAATACAAAGTTACGTAAAATAATGTTTCCTTTCCTTATCTACTCACTAAGCATTCAGAAATGATACCTTTCATTCCTAAAAAAGTTCCAAAGAAAATGCTATTTATGAGACAATAGGGAAAAAGTTTGTGTACAGTAGCATACACTACAACACGTACCTAAGTTATGATAAGACTATCTAACAAAATAATCTTAATTAATAATTTAAAATATGAAATGTAGAGGCAGTTAATGAAACGCATTTTAAATTTTATTCCACATGAAGTTTCAATCTAGGTATCTCTTTTTTATTCTTTGCTTTAACAGTGACAGTGTTTAATGTGCTATTAACTTCAGAAACTGGCTGGTAGTCTAGTTAACCTACTGCAAAAATTCGTCAATTCCAAATAAATTGCAGTTATCGAAATTGTTGACCGCGTAGCGGGGTTACAACACCTATAAGACCAGGTCTTGGCAGGGCGTATGCTATTAATTTGATGCTATTGTTCACCCGAGGCCAACTGGCCAACAATCCAATTTCTCATAGTTGCGACATTGATTCCCAGATTGAAAGCGATACAATGTTTTAGATTAACACGTGCCATCTCCGCCCTGTCGTCAGCTCGTTTCTACAAAATGTATGTTTCAAATTCCCATCTATCTATGCCAAGACCTGTGACAGATGGCTAAAACGTCTATTTTATGTTATAATAGTAATTAAATTAGCAATGGGAACAATGCCACGTTATTAATTATGAGTGACAAGTAATTATAATTGTATATTATTGCGAAAGTACTTACAGGTAAATCTTTCTGTATGTCACTGTTTTATAGCAATGAAATTATTTGATGATATTTAATAGGCAGTAAACTCTAGGGATATCAATATAATTAACCTATCTTAGAATTTACTGTACCTCAGTAGATTTTAGTAGTACCCATTTATCTAAATAAACGAGAATTCGTAGTTTTATAAAATCGCGTCATGTGTTCTGAGTTCTGTTATTCTCTTTTTTTTAGCACATTATAAGAAACCTGCCCCTGCCGTCGCACGGGTCTACGTAAGATTCCCAAATTTATTGGAAGGTATATACCCTATGTCACCCAGGGACGTGTAGCCTCCCAACGGTGGATTTTTCCAAAGCAGTCCAGTAGTTTCGGAGCCTGCAAACAAACAAACAAACAAATCTTTCCTCTTTATATTAGTATAGATTAAAGAAAATCAAATGTGTATTTCAGATATCGACAACAACGGTTACCTAGACGCCCACGACTTCCAATGCCTGGCCCTACGATCTTGTGTGTTGGAGGGCAAGGGCGACTGCAGCGCCGCTCGCCTGCAGAAGTACCAGCACATCATGTTAAGCCTCTGGGAGGAGATTGCCCAGCTGGCGGACTTCGATAAGGTGCCAGATTATGTCGGTTATCACACTCAATACATATTACGCAAGGCTACGCAGTATGCGCTGCTACGCAGTTTGCGCGCTACGCAGAATAAATCGATACGCAGAATGCGCTTTAGGTGGACGTAAAGGGCTGGTTAGATTAACAATATCTGGATAAAACTGCTTTGTGGTATTAGCATGGGTAACTAGGACATAATGCATAGTAAATGGTAAAGGTTTATTAGTAAAAGCTTTATAATATTACTTAAGATAAAAAAAAAGAGAATCTAACTGGTAAAATTTTAATATTTGTACTATTTAATTTTATTAATAATATTAATCAATAAGATAAATTACAATGTAAAAGGCTCGATAGAAAATCTAACAATAACCAAATAAATTTTGAGGGTGCATGAGAAATATCAGTAAGTAGTGCAAGCTAATAATTTCAAGAGCGAGTTGCAAAAAATATTTTTTAAGTTTGTACACAAAATCTCATGCTGTCGGAACAAATAGCTTGAGACTTTTGAAATTAACTTTAAAATGGGTTTGCGGTATACTCAATATCATAATATCATAATATATCGACCGCGGACAGACGGACATGGCGAAACTATAAGGGTTCTTTGTTAGTTTACTACGGAACCTTAAAAAAGTTAACTTGAGAGTTAATGTGGATAAGATTAGAATTCGTTTCTGCAACTTGCTGTCAGTATTCATGTCATAGAGTACGATTATAAATTAGTTATTTTGCGTACCACTCCATTTTAATCAGTAGCATAAAGGAGAATTCTTGAGAGAGGATAAGTTTTTGTTGTCTACGGTAATCGCAACATTGTATCACAATGAAGACACGTTTGTTTTGACAGAATAAATAATCATAAAATAATCGTCACCATTAGTAAATACGGTCATTAAATTCCAATTCTGGCGTCTTGGCAACTAAGCGCTATATCATGACGCCGGTTTTGAAAGATTGTTGCATTATTAATATATTCAGTCAACTATTTAATGTTGGACCATCGTTTACTTGAATAAACACAAAATACGATCCACAAACATACACTACATACATACACACATCTGCACAACAATTTCAAAATTTTGTATGTCTGGGATATACTTAGGTAGGTACCTACCTACTTGGTCTTCTTTACTTCACTTAGATGATTTACAAAAAAAAATACAAAATAGTAGAGATTAGAATTACTTACAGGCCAATTACAAATCTTGTCGGTACAGCTAACATTCACTCTTTACTCTATTATTCATTATATCTATTAAAAAATTCTTCTTTCTGTCGTATCGTATCTTGTTTTTATGTTAGGTAGCTTTGCTTTAGTAGATTTGTAACCTTTTGTTAATTTGAAACACTTAAGCATGGTAATTAATAGTACTTAGCTTTTCGTTTCTTCTAAGTTAAGCTTATAAAATTAGTTCGCGTACAAAGTTAGTCTAAACTAGCTAATCACTTGATATAAGCTGTGGGTAGCTGATGGTCAGCAGTCACCACTGCATAAATACTCCAAAAAGATCCGTTAAGAAAAAGATTTGGAAATTCTAACCATATTTTGATGAATATTCCAAAAAGATTCGTTAAGAAAAGGATTTGGAAATTCTTACCATATTTTGATTACTTACTGTAGTTAATCCTCCGGGACGTCAATAAGCTTCATTGCTTATTGTCAATCAGACGTCGCCGTTGTTGGTCCTAGGCTCGTCCTAGGTCTACCGGAGACACAACGGTGAGAAGTCCCGTTTACTTTCACAGATCAATTGCTAAATCTTTATTTTAATCTATGCACTATAAACCTTTGAAACTTGATCAATAGAGTCAAATATTCTAGCAAAAAATCTCGTTCCTTTCTTTATATCAAAACTTTATCAATGTCCTTTATACCGTTTAAGATCACTAAATGAAACTGTCTACTTTTCAAAATTAACTGTAGTAAGCTTTTTCTGAATAAGCGTTGTCTTTTACAGATTCTACATAACACACTGCACTATTGACTGAAGCACGCGTAGATTAGGTACACGCTACGGCACACGCTTACGCTGAAATAGCCAAACTAATATCTAACCCAATGCTTAAATAATAGTCGCATTTCAGGATGGAATGATTACTGTAGATGAATTCAAAGCAGCAGTAAAGAACAGTTGTGTTGGAAAGAAATATGAGGAGTTCCCTCAAGCAATGAAGGCCTTCATCGAGTCCAACTTTCGGATGATTGATATAAACGCCGATGGCGTTATCGGGGTGGAGGAGTTCAGATACGACTGTGTGCAGAGGATGGTCCTGGAAGAAATCAAAGTCATAGACGATTCTTTCGATTCCTTGTTAAATGTGAGTACTTTTAAATCTGTTTTGTTATAAAAAATTATTGTGTTTTGCATTTCTACACTCTGTTAGAGTTATTCAGTGTAATCCATCACGATGGGCAGAATCTCCTAACTAATCTTATGGATTAGATGCGCGAAGATAAATATTAGATAAACTATAAAATCAGAACCGCAGGAAGAATCCTGATCTTTCCAAAAATGTTTATTTTAGTGCGTTTGTTTACTGTTATCTATAGTGGGTTTTTTTGAAAAAAAAATTTAGTAGAAAAACTAGCCATTGTGCTTGGTCAAGAATCATTGTAACGGCCAACAAATTCTAGACCAACATGAGATAGTAAGAACGTTAGTTGAGAATAGTTGAGATCTACACAAATATTATGGCAAATCCAGAACCGCGAAGTCTCTAAAAAATAGTTTTAATTTTAGTTGGTAAAATTAATTTGAAGCCGTCTCGTCGTGCGGGCGGTCTGTTTGGCAAACTACATCGATTAGATTGATGTCAATGACGAAATGCTATTAGAGTGGTGATCGCGAATATGCGGTGTGGGAGCAGGTGCGCGTCGGTAGAATAGTTTACGATCTAATAACATTATTGTAAATAAGTATTTAAATATAATTAGCTGACCTACGTATCTAACTACCTACTTCTAACCAGAGGACTAGTGAATAGCGTATGCTCAGGAAGAAGTTTAAAAGTCTTTCTTGACTAAAAATCTTACGAAGAAAGTATCTCATTTCACGATACAAATTATTAAAAAGCTATCTATTCTTTTGTGGTAGAGTTCAATGTGTCATTTATGAAAATTAAACTGAAACCTTTGACAAGTCTAAAATTATTTGATAGATTTGATTGATCCAAGGATCGTGTATCCATCGCAGTAATTTGATTGTCTACCTAGAGATCCCAGGAATAGATTTCCATATTGACGGATAGCCAACAGTTGTGTCGCGTTGCTGTCGCTCCGGCCTTCAACCTGATCCTCTTTGTTAGCAATCACTCCAAGATCATAAATTTATTTGAGAACCGTGACAGACGGGAACGTGAATGTAGACTTTGATGCTGAAGTTTCTATACTCGGCCAAAATTAACTGATGCCTTCTTGTTGATATTTCTGGTGTTAAATTCTTACTTCTCATATTATTATTAATATTCTAAATGAGACTCATTCGCATAGTTGGCATACCTACTATAAAAACTCCAAATAGGTTAGTGATTAATAGCATTCTTCATGGTTTGATTGTCATCAGTGGCCACCGACTGTTTGTTAAAAACGAAGCTTGTAATTAGGTTTTTTCTGTATTTTTCTAATTGGCTAATCCATTTTTTGTTTATTGCTCTCTTGATGTAACTACCTACAACTAGTTACTTAAATAATGTTAAGCAGTTTGGCCGAAGTCATTGTAATCGAGAGAGATTGCGGACATAAAGTGCAATTTTGATTGCGTTTCTGCAACAGGCTGCAAGTGATTCTGCTAATGACAAATCGATTTAACAATTGTTGTAAATACATTGTATCAACACGAATTTAGCAAGCAATAAGGAAACAAAATGCAATAAAAACGATAAAAAGAATTAAAAAGCTTTCACCCTGGCTCTCGGCCAAATGAAAGAGGCGATTGTCTCTCATTACTATTTTTCCTATTATCGGTACCTACGTAATTTAATGTAACTAGACTTGTAGTATATTTTTGGCAAGATGCAAAATAAAGTAAAACTTGGAACTACAAAATAATGAAGACAGATTAGAAAGATCATGTTCAAAAATACCGGTTTCATACATTTCAAATGTTTTTAAATTAACTCATTCTAAAAATTTCTTACAGTACATATTCTAAGAATAAAATTCATCTCGTTTATTACCTACTATACGTAATCTTTTTAAAGTTTTCTTTTACTATACCTACTGACGTACCTTTATTGGCCGCAAATGCGGCAGTTCACAAGTATGCGAGCAAAATTTCTTAAATGGTTGGATCGGATTATTCGGTGATGATTGATGGAATGACTCCCTGGTCCTAGTTATATCTTTCTTGTCTCCCCCTTCCCTATCAACTCCATTTATATCTGTCTGATTTAACTCACTGTGAGTTCAGAGTTCAGTTGTAGTATTTCCCTAAGGAAAGTTATCAAGTTCTGAGTTTTGGACTTTTGGCAATCTGTGGTTGTTTTTGTTAAAATGGGGTAGCAAGTTTCGATTCTTGGTAGAATTTCTCTTCTACGTAATACCTACGTAGATAAAGACTTGCGTGATTTAACTCTTGTTTAAAATTTACTCGTGAATCATTTTAACGTAGGCACTGGGAATGTTTCGTACTCGAATATTAGATAGTTTTATAATCTTCAATATTTTATTTTCATAATGATAGGTTCAAGACGTAGCTTATCATGGGACTAGGTGTCGCTGTCTGAATTGTACCTATACATTTTTTTTGTGTCACACGTCAGGCAAACAATCAAACGGGCTACCTGGTGGAACGTGGTTACCGCCACTTATTAGCACCAGTCACAGCTACCAATACGTTACCAATCCTTTTACGTATTCGAATAAGGAACAGGAGTTATAATGTTTTTTATTTATTTACAGGACGACGATAGGAGGAAAGGTGGTATGACATTAGCCAGATATCAAGAACTGTTCGCGCAGTTCCTAGGGGACATCAGCGACAACTGTCAAGCAAAACATCTGTTTGGCCCCCTAGAAATATAATTATGGCCTTTTATAGGTTAAGCTTTGACTGAAACACCTACTATCTAATTAACATCTTTTTTAATAAACAAATCACAATTACAAAGTAGCCACCGCTTTATTTATGACTTAGTTTTCCCGCTGTTTTGATTCTGGTGTAATCTGTGGTTAAATAAGCGGGAACACTTGAATAAAAAGAGAAAAATGGCCGAAGTTTCAAGAGCCATCAATCAATACGAAGTAATTGTTATTGGCACTAAAAAACAAGGTTAGGTACGAAGCGGGGAAAATGGGAAATATGTTTGTATTATGACCGATAACGTCACGGGAAGCCATCGTCCGCCATGTTTCTATATTTACCATTTTACTTTACGCCAGTGCGGAATATCGCGCCAAAAATAATTCACCGCCGCATCGATACCGCACGAAAATAACAACAAAAGCGCGCGCGATGCGTTGCGTTCCTGTTTACGCAAAATTATCGAACACGACTTTATTATAGCGTAATATTTATTATAAGTACAATGCTAGTTTAATTTTGTTGTATGGTGTTATTTTTTTTATTTTATTGTTTGTTACTACTGTTTTAGATTATATTATTGTAAGACGTTTATACTTATCAATGTAAGTGATTTTTGGATTGTTGATTCCCCTTTACCGTGTGTTAAAATGGTATCATTATAATTATTAAAACGAACGAAACACACCGATTTTACGATTATTCACTTTTATGTACAAAGGCAGTAACTATTTATAGGACTTTATGGGGAATGTACGGGCAATGTTGACTGTTGTGCTCAATCATACAAAATGAATCTAGTCACCGCGAGCTTACAATTATTATATTATTTATTATTTCTTAATGTAAATATTTATTGTTAACGAAACCATCGAAATTGTTAATAAAAACATAAAACCCGAGTTCTTTTTTTATTTTATGGTATAAAGAAAACAAGGTAGAATAAGTATACCTATTTCTTTTTATTAGAAACGCTATTACACAGAATTTATAAACACACTATAGTTTTATGGTACAGATATTTAGGTATTCATTTCGCTGGCTACAGATAAGAAAGTTGTGGTAAAAAAGAAATTATCCTTAGTACCCTTCTAATTATTTATGTGTAGTCGAACATAATAATTATATCATTTCATTCCTTAGAATACTTCATGATTTTTTCTCATTCTTATAAATAGCTACGAAATTAAAACTTAATATTCTATATTTTATATATATAAAAAAAATGGTTCAAAATTTTAGTCACAAAATTTAAGGTAGGCCTAATAACCTACCTTAAATGTGACTAAAATTTTGAACAATTTTTTTGCAACTCTAAAAGTCACGATGCAAATCTTATTCAATCTATTGATTAGGCCTCGTTTGATGAATTACTTAACGCCTAAAAACAAATGTAATCGATGGATTAAATAAGTAAAACTTGCATCGTAAGAAGACAAACAAACTTCATACAACATTCAAACAAATCATAGACAACTTTAGATTTTTTTTACATCGTCTAGGGAGGATCCGTAATATTGGGTGTCTATAAAATTTTATACACTACCTGCTAGCATTCAGACCTTCGTTTCATTACAGATAAACTATTAAACTTACATTTTTATTCAAGCGTATGCAAAATCTGTTAGGTAAGTAAGTTGTAAAAATATTTACATGATATAATATTATTATTATAAATCAATTGTTAAGAAATAAATAATAATATATACCTACTTTTGACAAATCAAGAATTTCTTTACAAAATATTAAATAGCAGTTCGGCTTATTTTAGAAAACAAAATATCAACACCCGCATCGAACAAGGCTGTAACTGCTCGACACCCGAATCGCACAGGGTAGTAACTGCTTTATTTTCTTTGGAGCTACTACCTTGTTCGATGGACAAGCAGTTACTGGCTTGTTCGATGTGGATGTCAATATAATTTAATAACTTTATCTGAAATGACAAGATACTAAAGCGGAATACCACTATTCATCTGTTGTTGTACAAACTCCAAGTAGTTTTATTACAAAATATCTCTAAAAATATATCTATGGAGAGATGAAAACAGTACCAATACGAGATAATAGTCCTTGCATTATTCGACCAGTTAATGTAGAATCCAGATAATTTATAGGCAATATTATAAACCTAATATTTAGGAAATTAGTCATACAAGTAAGTATAGGTACAAACTATGAATAAAGTACCTTTTTCAACGCGCATTTTTGGACGTTATGCAATATTTATTAGGTATTTGAAGGATTTCTTAGGAATTAACTTTGCAGGTCTCAATCGTTCCTTTACAAGCTCACTTTGAGCAAGCTAACCAGCAATTTACTAACACAGCCATATCAACAATACCTATCTAAAAAGTTTACGGAGTTTCGATTTCATTCGTAAACATTGGCATTACAATTAAGTACATACCATGGTATCTTCTTGAATTATAGCACAAAACTGCCCATTTCCAATACAAAAAGAGCGAGATAGCGTTTGCGATTGATACTAGATTTTGACTGTTTTTGTAAGGAGAATACGTTGTCGAGGCATGTCTTTATGAGACTTTTTTTTTAATACAACCCCGTACCAAAAGTCAGTAATAATAATGTTTTAAACTCCACAAACTCCTTCGTCAATCTCTCACAAGTGCGTACTCAAATTACTAAGCTCACATTCCAGTTATCTAGCTACATTAATTTACACATTTTATTCGTTAAAAATTGTAAAAACAAAATTATTTCAGCATTTATTTCACTTCACTAGTAGATCATTCTAAAAGATTGCATTTTTTTGCGGCGGAGCGACGTTTCACTAGAAATCTATTCGCAAAAATCTGTGATTTTATACCGCAGTGTGTTGCCTTAACTTAAGAAACATTTATTTACATGCAAATAGAGGCTTAACGTCAAATTTACTACAAAGGCACAAAAGAATTATCGTTTTTAAATCGAAAACAATTTGATTAAAACAGCGATTGCTTCAAAAATTAAACAGCGAATTTTTAAAATTTCCAACGTATTGTTTATGGAAGATATTACCAAATTTTACGAAGATTATTTTAGATTAATCGTATGTTTACATAGTTCTGTTAATAAGGTCTCATTTCATAATAATAGTACCTACCTAACTTAGAAGATTTTTGGTAGTATAATACTTAATTGTTAAATGAATGATTTAGTATACGGCCCCTTATTACAGTTCTTAAGCGACCGGTTGTTTAGAGATGATTGTGCAATCTTTCAAACGTCAAAGTATACAATTTGATGTTTAATGACATCAAATTGTATTATATGGTCACAGTAATATGGTCATTGTACAATCGTAACGGAACGACCGGTCGCATAAGGGCTCTTTTAGGCCCTCCAGCTTAGAGTAATAACAATATATAGAGGGAGTGTCCCTGCACCTGTTTTGATACACCTCAACTGGTGCCAGACTCTGGCACCAAACGACGAACTTTGCCGAACCGCTTCGTAGTTGTCGATGTCAAAGCGCGCCAAACGTGTCTCCCGAAAAAAAAAAATGGCAGTTTGTGCTATTAAATCGTGTCACAAGTCACAACACAACCACAACACGTCTGAAAAACAAAAGAAATGTAATGATATCACTTTTCACAGGAAAGTTTTAAATATTTTCATAGTATCAATTTGTAGTTAATTATGAAAAAGAAATAATACGATTTTAGCGTATTATTTTAATGCTCGGTGTTGCCCGATTGGGAAAATAGTTTCCCATTTTAACTATTTTTATTGCTTCGACTGAATTATTTTAAAACAGTTGCTGCTGCTACTGATATTTATGTAGGTGTGTGACACGTTCTCTAATGTAAATTGAAGTCCTTGTGAATTTACGATATCATATACCTACAATTTTGTTACTTGAAAGTTGAGTTTAACAAACTCTATTTAGTTCCCCGCTTTTTGGAAACTACACCTCCATTGGCAACATTCCGCAAGTGTCAAGTGCATGTCACCGACATGTCATCGAGCGTTTAGCGATTCACTTTTGACAGAGCGCTTGTATGACCCCACTCCATCTAGTAAGTTATTAATCTAAGCCCTCCAGTTTACAAAAACATAGAATAGACAAAAAGAAGAAAATATATTATAACTTCGAGCACTGATTATAATTATAGTATGTAGGTATAAACATAATAATCACAACACAAAATTTAAATTAAACTATGTTATTAAGAATAAATATCATTAATAATATCATTGATTATAATAATAAAAATGTTTAGAAGTTATATTAAAGTAGGTATTATTATTTTATTTTAAAAAACTTGAATCAACTTCTATTACAAATAAAACATTTCTCTATCATTTTCCTAAAAAATAAAAATCTCGAGCCCACAATTTTATGGACAGAATGTAAGCTAACTTTTACACTAAAATATTTTAAAAAATCGTACATAATAATAAAAAAAACATAAGTTTCATCGTTATAAAAGTAAAAACAATTAAAAAAATATCATTACACTAATGACATCATTATCAATTATCAAAATTATCAAATCATTTGATTAATAAAAATATTTCAAATAATATAGGCACACGAAAAGATGGCACAAAATAATTTTCGTCTAAAGATTCGATTGCCAAACGTATTATTTTTTTATAAATCATAGACAAAATATACGCAAGTTTTTAAAATGACAAGACGCCATTTTGGCGCGTAAAAATACTACACCATTCAAAGAAAATTAAAGCTTTGATACTAGGCCTAAGCGATAATTTCTCAAATGGAACATTATTACCTACTAGGTATGCTTTATAATACATATTACTTATTCTAACCATGGCAAGCTAAGCCATGATTTGAATAAAGGCCTTGATCGACGTAGAGCCAGGCTCGTCGGTGTTTAACTGTTTAAACCCGCGGTTTTGCAGTGATACACCGCGAGCTTTACCGCCGAGCCATAAAACCGCGGTTTTACTCGCTCGTCGATCAGGGCCTTATGTAATAAGTATATTTTGATGTTAAATTAATGGCACATTTCCAATGTCGTAAATAAGTAGGTAGATAATTAAATTAAATATCAGTCAATAAAAAAAAAATGATACCTACAAAATGTCAGACTGATGGGCATCGACCATTGCTCGAGTGTAATTAATCTTATAATTTAATTCAATCCACTATTAAACTACAATACATACAATACTCCTGTCATTTTTTGCCAATAGATATAAAACGTCGTAGAAAATATTGATGTAATAAGTTGATGCTCGTGCCTAAACCGAAAGCCTATAAAAGATGGAAGAAAATGAACTTACTTGCTAATAAATGAATTCACTATTAAGCTACATTATTTGATATGACACGATTTAGTCTAGCCAATAGTTACTTTCAGTCAGGTCAGACAGATCCACACATAGCTAAAGCCGAGTCCTATACAATACACAAAAACACCGGGCAAGTACGTGTCGGACCACGCACAATGTAGGGTTCCGTATTTGCTGTGCTTTGCTTGCCTTCAGTTGAGTACTTGAGTCCAATATCAAATTAACATTTGTAAGTTTTCATCATAGAAATTTTATTTTATAAGTTCGTCGGCTATTACTCGGTAACCAGTAGAGCCTACTTAACCGTTATAGTTTTCATTGAAGGTTCAGCATATGGACTACTGCCATGTTTTTTTTTTCAAATTTCTAAACATAAAACTTTCGGAGATAGAGGGGGGGGGGGGACCACCGTGCAAAACGAAAATTGACACGATAAATATAAGTAATTCCGAAACGGCTTATTGTAAAGGAAAATGATCTTCCCACACCCTCAATGTTTTGTAGACCTATTTAACGATACCCCCACACTTGTTAGGGACATGTGAGTTGGTTTATAATGGATTGAGAAAGAGTTTTTTGGATTTATCTTTTACAAGTTTTATTTTTTAATATAGGTACCTAAATTGCACGCATTATAAGTCTGGCTTTTGTGTAGTGTATAGGAAATAAGAGTTACGGCTTTGTTAAGCATCTTTCTTATTTGGGGCTATAGGTATAAGTTAATATTATGAATTGGAATAATATTATTTTTAATTAGAAGTAAATGAAGCCATCATTAACGCGCTAATTTGTCAAATTTGCCGACGGCAATATTTGGAACTAATCATAAAAGCTCAACAATTTTTGTATAAAAAACAGCGATAATATAATTCCATATTCATATTTTATTAAATAACCTAAACGTAGACTAGTTAATATCGATAGCTCACGACTTTGGTCGCTGATTCTTAACAATACACAATAAAATCTATTTATATCATTTAAACTCCATTGATATCTCCTTCCTACTTCCCATACTATACATTGTCTTTCTATATACAAGATACCTTCATGATTTACAATAAGCCATGTACAGATTGCACATCAAGTTACCAAACACTGTCAAATCCAATAGATTTGAAAATTCGCTTCGTTGACATAAAATTAAAAAAAAAAAATCAAATCTGACAGTTTTTCCAGAGTAATTTAAAGCAATGTCATACGTATTACCAATAGAAAAACACCTAGTCAACTTTAGCGTTGCATTTTCTCAATATAGAAATCAATTTTTGACAGATTAAACATTAATTAAATAATTAGGTATATTCACTAGCTATAATCTAGGTACGATAGGGGATCTAATTGTTAGTCTGATAATAGATACAAATTCTAAAGGCGATTAAAGTAAAGATCTTAGGTACTTACTTGTTTGTTGTTTTCTTCCAATTTCTTGTAACATCGGTACGAATATTAAAATTATAAAAATGCTCAAATATAAACCTTCACAGAATGATTTTGAAAACATTTATATGAAATATTTCAATGTATGTTCAAGCACAGCTATACAATATCTTAAAATTTCAAACTAAAGTAAAGAAACATGCATCTATATATTTATTTTTTTCTTTAAATAAAAATGACAATGAAATAAAAAACATTGTAAAATTTTAAGAGATTGAATAGCTGAGTTTGGACGTCAAAAACGATGGGTATAAAATCTTAATATCGCGAGAAGACCTAAATACAATACCCTATAATATTTTTCAGGAGTACATTGTATTAAATATAATAAATGTTTGTCACATCTGATAAATTGTTATGGTTGATCCAGACTAAATAACATGTAATAAAACCAAACATCAAAAATGTCGATACACTGCCACAAGGACCATACTTTTATGTTAGCTCTACACTCGCGCGAAGTTGAGCTAATTTCGAGCCTAACTTCACTTAACTTCGGTTAACTTCGTAAGTGTAGAGCTGGTATCACGGTAGAGTTATTAGTGATAAGCACAGAAACCATGGTTTCTTGTGGTGATAACCGACTGGTCCTGTCCCAGTAAACATTTTAATTTGCGACTTTTTTATAAAGCGACGACGCTTGCTCCCGTTTGGCTGCACATTACCAAAATAAATTTTCCCCATAATATTTACATAAACATGTTATTTAATCTGGTATCACTTGTCAAAAACTGTTTCATACACTGAGAAGTCCATTGTTCACATTTCATCTGTGAGGCCGTTGACTGTCCCGCTGCCGGTGGCTCGGGGCTCCGCTGGCGTGGTGTCTAGACTGCCGTAGGTGGGGCCCCGTCGCGAGAATACTCGCCAACGTCCCCGCCGGCGGGTTATGCCTGAATCGAGACAAGCTTCCTATCACTCTACTAAATTGTGGGTTCACATGGCGTAGTATATTGGCTTACGCCCGAACCCAATAATCGATCTCAATGCTATTTTTCCTATGTCAGATTGAAATAGTCACATTACGCGTGTCTTTAACCAATAGATGCATAGTATTTTTAATCTATGAAAGTAAACTACGAATCAAAACCTTAGTTTTGATTTAGATTCGATTTCAATCATGAACAATCATCGATAGAGAATTGCGATCGTATATTAGGTTCGGCCGTTATTTGGTGTATTTAGCAAACGTTTATCACGTGTGAATGATTATATTTGACATAATGTTTGCGTGATGGAGCTCTGCTACACCGACAAGAGCGCATCTCTTAAATTAAGAAGAAGAATGTTTGCATATGTGACAAAAGAACAAATACACTAATACGTGTATCCGACCGCTTGGCGGTTTTCAACAAACATCAAAGAGTTCCATATTTTTTGGTGTTTATCTGTTTACCCATAATTGGTATTTATTTTATTATCTATGTGTCAAATATTCTGGCAAAAACATCTAACACCAAATAACCACTACACAACGCCATGCCAAGTTGAAACATAAGTCTAATAGGAGCGTGTCGAAGAAGAATCTCCATCTCAATCTGCTTAGATAAAATATTTGTCGTGGATGTTTTCTGTGCATACATGTGTACCTACATAAGAACGTATTCATCAAAAATCTACCCTAATTTATGCGTAGTTTCTATGGTTTAGACTAATTTAGAACTAGATTGAGTCAGTCCAGAAATATTTCAATCTATGAAGTACCGTTGTATTCGTTCAGGAATGTTTATTTACATTTAAGTTATTATAGATTTATTTATAGATGTATTATGGAATAAAACATCAATTTGCGAAGTATAAACAGTTGTTGGTGCTCTAACATTAATCATGCAACGTGTTAGGTCATCATGCTGAAAATATTTCAGTAATGAATGATGAAACTGTAATGATTTCTCGCTATGTTACAATCAACACAATTTTTACTTTATAATTGCAATGAGAAACATAATACACGACATTTTCCCGTTAACTGTACGTGGTATGGTATTGAAATGGAAAAAGTCTCCTAGGAACCACCTAGGAAAAAGTATTCTTTTACTATAGACACTAAAGTATTAATTATAAAGAGAACAGCTTTATAAACTTAAAAACAATTAGATTTAAAAAATATCTATTATAGAGCTATACCATATTACTCATGTGGACGAAACTGCGGTGTATCTAAACACGACAACCATTTTTAGGTACCTACTAATTTTGGTGAAATTTAGAAGGGAGATAGTGTAAATACTTAATTATTTATTTTTAACATTATTGGAATCTTATTTTTAACGAATTTTAAAAGTAAATAAACTAGTGTATGCTTAAAATTATCTAGGACATTGTGTCGTGAATTCTTTTTATAGTGCACATTTTTAACGTATCAAGTCAAGCTTTGATTTTGAATCTTATCGCAAAATGTAAAGCGTACGTAACTTGCACTTGACTGTACAAAAAAAAGAAAATCTACCAAAATAGTTTTAAAATAGTTTTTAAAATACTGGCAATAATTTATGTTCGTTAGAATAATAAAAATATGCACTGATTTTTATCTATTAATTTCTTTTCTAGTCATCAATGTGTTCTATGTGTACTAAAATGTATACTATCTCCGTGATATTTGTGTCAAGTAATTCCTGATTAGTGATTTAATAATAAATTATCTTACGTTCATTTGGGTTGGACTGAGAAGCTCCTTTATGCAACAGGAAAAATAGGTACGATTAGTTAACTAATTTTGACTAGTTTCTTAGTTGTACATTGGACCTTTGTTTAGTTTGATGGTGATGTGTGATGCGACAAGGTAATTCTCTTGTAATAGTGATGGATGCATTATAAATGTATTTGAAATAAATGTGACAATAAAATACATTACACAACCACACATCCATCACAATAGCTACGACAAAATGGAGGAATTAATCAGTATTTTTAAAACAAATCTTGCAAGCTCTTTTTTCCAACAGAAAAATAATAACGAAATATTTTATTTGGTAGAAATAAAATTCAACCAAATGGCAACACTGACTAACTTTTCCATTTTGTTAAACATGAAAGTGCTTAGCCACAGACTAAAGCGTGGGGCAAATTTCACTGCGACGTCCTTGGAAGTTTTGACTTTGACGTCGACTTTGATATGACCAATAAAAGTACATTGAAAGCTAATGAATTGGGGTCTAAATTTAATAAACTCTAAACTTTAAAATAACTATATGAAATATATTGACAGTGTTTTTAGTCAACTATTAAAATGAAAAAATTGTGATCGACCCTATTCATAGCTTGGATAAGGTTCATGCTACGCGACACTATGCAGACGGCGTAGTTTACTGCACCGATGACATACGTGTTACTGCACTGGATGGATGGAAATACGAGCTCAAAGCGCTTTGTATCGCTTTTGTTATATTTTTAATATGTGTAATAATGTGTAAGTATACACTCTATGTCAGAAGCGTGTTTATGCGAGTGTTATTCGCGAATTGCGTCTCGTCTACCAGTTAAAATTACGCCGTCTGCATAGTCCCTGAGATGGGAACTTAAAGATGCGTGGTGCTAGAACTAAAAATAAAACCAAACAAAATAAAAAAGCATAATTTATTTCTAACGCATCATGTTACATTATGACATTTTGCAGCCATTACCTTTAGATGTCGACAAACTATTTCGGCTAATTAAGTACTAATTAAGTAAGAGATTCCTGTTTGTGATGCGACGGGATTTAAAACAATGTCTATTGTTTGCATAACATCATCCTCTATAAAGTCTATTAAAAAAATAATTTTAATAGGAACATAGAGGTTACTAATATAAAAAATCTCTTTGAGAAAATCACAAACGAATAATACAATCGAATAATTACATTTAAAAAAAGATCAAACAAATAAAAATTATTTCTATTAAAATTAAATAAAATTTGTTCTTAATATCCTTGGGGTTACAGACGTACCTGTAAGAACAACGCGTTCATTTTAGGGTTCCTCAGTGAAACATAATTATTGACCGTCACCGTGCCCACTCGCACCAATTAGTACCGACTGGTAACCCATACTGTTAGTTACTTATGAGATTTTACACCAATTCGCCGCGAATTCTCCATCCATTAGCCCCTTAAAAGGAAGACAGGTGGTTTCTAGGCGAATGAGTGCGAAACCACTAACGAAAGAAGGTAAAATAATAATACAATGTGCACAGAGTTACAAAATTAAATAATAATAAAAATTGTGGCCACAATATCGACTCTATACATTTATTGGAAGCAAGCGTGACAAGCGTGTGGTATACGCATCTCATTCTCACATTATAGAAAATGGTGAGACAAGAAATATTTTTCATCAAATAAACAGTATACAAGTCGATGTCACGACACACACGTTTTCTAATAGTCTACAAGAAATATTCATCTAAAATATTTTAAAACTAACATTCGCAATAAATAAATTTCCGATAAGTTATAATCATTTTTTAAAATCTAGTTTTCACAGCAAGTGAGCCGAGAGCGTTCACTCTATATAAATACGAACTACTTTGATTATATCTAATAAAAAAATAATGTATGAAGAGTTAAATTAATAGAATTAAGAAAAAAAATATTCTTTCGTCACGCCTTTTCCCTGAGATTTTAAGTACTAATAAGCAGATAAAAAAAATAAGTACTTCAATGTAAGTGTAGTACAAAAAAAAGTGCGCAAATTCAAAGGCAGTGACCATTTACACGATTGGCTCTCACACAAACTACAAAATAGTAACTTTATTATGAGATAGGAATGATTTTTATAAACAACTAACATCAAACGGTACATGCAG
The DNA here is from genome assembly GCA_905163395.2 of Endotricha flammealis. Classification (NCBI taxonomy): domain Eukaryota; kingdom Metazoa; phylum Arthropoda; class Insecta; order Lepidoptera; family Pyralidae; genus Endotricha; species Endotricha flammealis. Next base: position 2,896,757 of record LR990869.1, on the reverse strand, counting down.
ATAACAATAAATTGTATTTTTAAAAAAGTATAGCCATTATATCGGTAGAGTACGCAGAAATCACTAAAAAGTAGATGGGGGGGGGGGGGGGATTTAAATTTTATTATTATTAGCCTAAACTGCCCCACTGTTCCTGCGGACTTCCTTCATATTTTCCTGTGCAGCCCAAATTATTTATAATAAAATAATTTTCAATATTCATCGTTCGAAGACAGTGCTTTTATAAATAAACTACCTATCTAATAAGTCATAGCCCTGTGTGTATCTCAACTGGGTCACCGAGCACGAGATCTAGGTAGGAATGAAGCGACCGTAAGGGTCAGAGGGGTCGGACCTCCAAACAAAGTGTCTGGGAAGATGCATAATTTTTTATATAAAAAAAAAAAAAACGGAAAGTGAGGAGGACGAGAAATGTCGTACCTAAAGTGCCCATTGTCTGTTTGTTTAGAATAGAAGGCTTAATTATAAAAAAAAGGTTTAATTCAACCACCACCATATAGGCTAACTGAGTTAATCGATTTTCAAACCCATGCAGTTTTTATTACGACTTATTAAATGTAGATAATTAAAAAACGATTCTTTAATTCTTACTGGTTGCTTTGCGTGCACTGCCGATATAAATGCCTTATAAGGGCGTCAACTAAAACACACGCGTATTTGCGTCCTTTATAGCACCAGACACAGTATATTAAAATATTTGAACACTTCTTTGAATACAGTGTTATACAGTGCTCAAACAAGTGTTCAATCCTGCTCTACACGGTTTAAAGAGTATAGACATGAGATTTCATACTAATTACGATTGGATTGGTATGAAACCGCTCATCTAAACACTTTTATACCTCGTTTCCAAGGCATTGTAGTGCAGGCTTTATTTAAAACTGTATTTAGCGCCATCTTATGATTCGTAATAGACGCAAAACGCGCTTGTTTTAGCTGACAGCTTAGGTTGTCCCATAAACCAATATTTTGGTTAGAAACCTCATCCTGTATTTTACAATATGTGACATTGGATTTGTAAAATCACTGGAAAAATAATCTTTGTTAATACATAATGTAAGTTTAACCCTTAACCAAGGTTTAAGATTCAATTTGTACCTTTTCTAGTGCTAAATGTACAATTACTTAATATTGTTGTAAATATGTTTTAAGTAGTGGCTATCATATTTTTTCTTTTGTGTATTAAATACAATAGGCAGTTATTTGTGTACTAAAAGAAAGACTGCCTGTTTTTCATTGAAATTAATAGTAGGTATAATTTACTCTTTTTCTCAATTTATGAAGAGTTTCATCTACACATTATACACACATACGTTTGAAGGTTAAAATTTATTTTAGTCAAAAACAACAGTAAATAACAGATAGATTGGTTATTTGTTAGTCACATATTGTAAATATTTAATACAATAAATGCTTTATATTAATGGGAAGAGGAACCACAGTCCCACACAGCCATTTCGACGTCCACCACAAAGAGCGCTTCACACACAAATAAAAGTTAATTTCATTAAAAAAAAAAAAAAACTATTTAATTAAAAATTTAAATGATTCCACATATCCCATTTAGCATGGAAAGCTGGGGTGCTAAACATTTTTGACAAAATAAAAATCGGGTGCTTAAAAATAGTCAAAGCGAATCTATATGGAATCACTTATAATTTAATTAAAATTATTTTTATGTGTGATGCGACTTTGGAGAAAGTTGCCCGATGACGTCGAATAAATTCGATATAATCGAGCCACATAATATTCGAATAGCGATTAATCTAGATGGCGTTAGTGTGGAAACTTAACAAGATTGAACTAAAATCCTCGCAATAAGTCACCTTAACTTTAAATTGAAGCTTTACGGTAGGTATTATTGTGACCGATTTGACACATCCAAATATTAACTATGAAGACAAATAGACTTTACAAGCAAGGATTACGGTTCATTCTCGTCGATTTCAACGCTCCGAACAATGTTAGACGGTATTTAGACGCCCTAATACAATATCGCGTTAATTTTGCATAAATGAATATGTTCACTAGACATGCTATACACTTAACACATATCTTTTTTATTTTGTAATGTATGGAATACAATTGAAGCTTTCACAGGAGACTTGATCGCGTAATACATTTTTTAGAAAATATTCGTGACGTGTTCCAATAATACACAGGTTTTTTAAATATGCATCTATATAATTAATGAGATAATAAATATTTAGGAACCATTTTGAAGCTTCTTTTTATTGTATAAACAACCTCGTACATAGTCACGTCACATAGCTTTAATCATTCAGTATATAATCACTTGATATTCCTGAATAACCATATAGGTTTAGACAAGACAGGCAAAGTTCGGTCTGCTATTTCAGACATCGTTATTGCTAAGAAACAAAGCTCGATCCCTGGTCATACTGATCACCAGGCCACCTTTGACCCGTGAGGGATTCTAATATCAAGTCATTCGATCCGTCAATACCGCGTTTTTTACATGATTTGATATTGAAAAATCATTATCCATTTTTATTCATGAAAATTATTAAAATTTTCTGGTCTATAGTGAAAAAAAGTTGACCACCAATGTTTTACATGATAAATCAATAATAAATTTTGTGTAGTATATAGCATATCTTAATTATAATATTATTAAGGCGTCAAAACGTCCATTTACGCTACAGACTGTAAAAAGATATATCTGTTGGCGGTGCTGTCTCTTACACGTGTGAGCGAGGTCTCCGCTACAGTCATCTCTTTCCCGCGCAGCATCTGATTGGCCAGCTTCTGTTTGTTAACTGGTGAACCTGAAAAGAGGGATTCGCCTGCCTGATGTATCAACTGTTTTTATAGTAATACCGAAAAGAGAAGAAAATATGCGTATTTTCTTTTTAATTATAAATTGGGAGTGTTAAAAGAAAGTATTTAAGACATTCATAAAATAAAGCCCGCTCTACACAGTTTAAAACAATGGAATCAATGGTTTAAACAGTTTAGACAAAGAAGTTACAGTTTTAAGAGAAGGGGGCAGGGGGGGGGGGAGGGGATCATAAATACTTGAGTACAGTCCACAAATGAAGGAGGTAGATTTTTATGCTAATATTGCATCAAATATTTATCTCTTCCATTTGTTCTCAAACAATTGTCATTAACGGGTATTTGTTATCCGAAAATAGACCAAAAATTCAGAACAGTACAAAAGCTAAAAAAGATCGATTTTCTTACGGACTTTGAAAGTATCAATAAACAGGATAATGAAAGATATTTTGGTAAAACTGGACAACTATACTTAAATAGGACTTTGTAAATACTTCTTTGTGGCTCTCTCCTTCTAACTATTAAGTTAAAATGAGATAGAGGGTAAAAAATTACCTATTCACTAATTTAGTAGCTCTAAAGAAGAACGTTGCGCCGCGATCATTGTGGCGAGTGTTTATAACTGTCAGCTGTTTTTTTTTTACATATTAAGAGACAATTTGCCAGTTTTAAATCATAGACGAAGCACAAGAACCTCTCCTAATGATACAATGACAGCTTACCTGTTCGGTTAGTTCGGCACTAATTCTGTATTGGGTTAGTGTAGCAAAACAAAAGCATAAATAAAAAAGATATTAATAAAATCGAAAGAAGCAAATTATTTAACTAAAGCCAATAAGCAAATAAACACTTTCGTACTGCTATTTTGTAACAATACAGTTGAGTACTTGCATTGTTTCGTGGTCTTACACACGACACGACACTTGACTAAGCGTTTTCACGGATTTAGTGTGAAAAATAGGGGGGGGTTTCTAATTAGCGTTTCTCCGCACGTAAAGTATCTCAAGAACTATTGGATCGAATTGAAAATTTTTTTTAGTGTCATGTAGTATTATCGAGGAACCATCATTTTTTTTTTTTACCACAATCTTGCCTGATGTTAAGGTCTAGGGTGGTACACGGAAACTCAAAAAATGCCTAAAAAATAAACGATTATCCATCTATCGTCACAGCACGATGCTTATATGATACAAAAGAAGTTGGACGGATCATTTAGTTAATTATGACATAAGTCAGTATTACGGTCAAACATTCTGTTGTCTTTGTTTATTGCAAGAAATGATTTACTATTTTTATAATAAAAAAACTATACTGATAACTTGCCCTGAACAGTGATTGAGCGTTATTTCTTTAATATTGCGCAATACAATTATTATATTTCGTTATTAAAGTTATTAATTTCATTTTTAAACTCGATATGTACATAAATAATAAATAAATATAGGGACAAATCACACAGATTGAGCTAGCCCCAAAGTAAGTTCGAAACTTGTGTTACGGTATACTAACTCAACGATACTATATTTTATAACAAATACATTTATAGATAAACATCCAAGACTCGAGGCCAATCAGAAAAATTTAGTTTTTCATCATGACCCTACCGGGATTCGAGCTCGGGACCTCCTGGGTGGCGGTCCGGTAACCATTACGCCACAGAGGTCGTCATTTTGTACATGTACAAAAAGGACTTTATACGCATCAAGAAATCGCTAATTAGAAAGCCCTAAGTACAGTCGCCTCGAGGATAGCAGTACCATCGTTAGGATGATTTTTGGTTGCAACATCCAACATCCTAGTGGACACATGTGGCTCTAATAAACAAAAACCCTGTTTGGTAACGAACCAAAGGGCGGAGCTGACAAAAATCCTCTGACAAGATGTGCAAGCGATTTTATTTTAAAATGGTCCTCCTATCTTCGAGGCCACCGTACCTCTATTGATAGACAGCTGTCGGCTTTGAATGCTTAAAGCAGACTGTCTTTATAGGTCCTTACGCGTACTTTATTGACTTCTAACGTATAAGCATTTTAACGTCACGGTGAAAATTCGTAAAAAATAAAATAAATTAACAAAAAAGGTCCAATATACAAGCGTTTAGAAATATGCAAAATAATACATAAAAAAACTTAAACAACGAAGTTAATGAGTGACAGTGAATTACACAAAAACATTTTAAACAAACTGTCTCAGTCTGTCTCTTTTTTTCTACGTTAATAAGATAATGACGGCATGATATTTAATGTGTTTATTATGTTTTTGTTCAACTCACTGTATTGTGTTATATGTGGATAAGTGTGATGGTTGATACGATATCATACCTTTAGAAATTTTAGAATTTATGAGTACTTTTGTATATGCAATATCGATGACAGACCTATTTACATTATTAATATTTTAAGATAGTTTAAGGCAGCTTCATAGAATGTTAGTTTTTAATTATAGCGCGATGATGCGTATACACGCATGAAAAAGAGCATTGTAACTTCTATTAGTACCATTTAAAAGAGCAAGTCCTAAGTTTCTTGCCAGTTCTTCTTAGTATAGACCGTCTGAACTGGTGCTAGGAAAAATTGTAGACATTTTCAATTTATTTCAATCAACGTGTTGTTTAAATTGGTAATCGCGCGTTTGTACGATAAGTTTCATCGCACAATATCGCATCATCGCACGTTCGATGGTCAATTACTATAGTGTATAATATTTTAATGGTAACTTACCGATATAGCTTAGCATAACAGGCAGGAAGATGAGGCCGTGAGCGGCTCCCACCAGCACGATGCCCAGATACATTCGGAAGTAGAACACCTAAACATAAATGAAGGTTAATATTTGACGAATTTTATACACATTTTGCGAAATTTTACTAAACATTATCACTCTAAGTTGAAACGGATAGTGTTGTTCTTCGATTGGGTAAAATTTTTTGGGATGTTTATTAAATTAGTTATTGTATTTTCGGTATAGTAGTCCATGATGCGATGATGTTTAATTTGCGTGGTGTAATGTATAGAATGTTAGTGACCTGGAATATCTGGCTCTTGGCGGTGCCGAGCACGATGATCCCGCCGAACTTGGTGAGCGTGATGCCGCTGAGCACGGACGAGCCCATCCGGGCCAGGGCGTCCGCCGCCCTTGCCGCCCTGCCGCCCGCGCGGCTCGTGCCGAACGAGTGCACCAGGTGCGAGCAGAACTCCACGGCGATGCCCACCGCCATCACCAGGTTCACCAGCGACACGGCGTTCAGGCTCACGCCCCACCAGTACATGATGCCGCCCAGGTTCACCACGATCATTGTTATCGTTATTACCACCACCTGAAATATACACATTTTTTTTTCAAATAGGTAAGTATACATAATGAGTAAAAAAGTGACACAATGGGTGAAATCATCTAACTTTCGTACTGGATTATGTAGGTAATTAGAAAATAACAATGAATACTAAAACAGAACGATTAATTTTTTTTTCGCGAACCTTGAGATAAAATAGCTATAACTAGCCACTCAAAAATCAAAATTTCTTTATTTTGTGGGCCTGTGAGTATTTAGAATCACCTCGATCAACAAAACAAATTATCTTGCTAACTAAAAAAAGAGCTTATCAAAACATAGTCTCAATCAATTTAATTTTAACAAATCACTTACCAAAGCCGAAAACAGATCGAAGCCCATCAAGAGGAAAGTCACGATGAATATTGATAACACAGAAATTCCCATAGACTTCAACGTATCAGGCCACATAGTTAGATACTGCTCGTAAAACACGTAGAACACCGAGTAAGGGAACACGTTGACTGTTGTGTTCTTGCCCTCCTCTCTCAGATTTCTGTTTAAAGTCTCCGTTAGGTTCGCTGCTACTGATCTAGCCCCCCGTAGCGCTGAGTAGTAATCGTAACTTGTTTTCAGTACTGTATGGTATGCTAGAAAAGGAGAGAAAATGTTTTAGAACCATCAATATTATGTGATATACTTGATGTGTTCAAGTTGTGATATTTAATTTTAGAGTCCAAACATATATTGCATGTTATGTTTTTACAAAGCGTGGTTAAAATATAAATAAATAAATAAATATATATATAGTGACAAATCACACAGATTGAGCTAGCCCCAAAGTAAGTCCGAAACTTGTGTTATGGGATACTAACTCAACTTCAACGATAGGTACTATATTTTATAACAAATACATATTTAGATAAACATCCAAGACCCAGGCCAATCAGAGAAAGTTCGTTTTTCATAATGACCCGACCGGGGATCGAACCCGGGACCTCCTGGGTCCTGGCGTGGTAACCATTAAGGGGTCGTCGTCGTCGGAGGTTCGTTCGTCGAGGAGTGTTCTTATTTTAATATTAATAACCTATTTACACCATGTTTTTGCAATGAATTATGAATTTTAAATTCATCTGGCCTTTTTTACATCTTCATACTAAATTGCAAATTAAAAAAAGGACGGGTTGCACTCCGGGAGTGCCGGCAGAAGTGAAAACTTAAACATCAACTTTGTGCATTTTTGTATATTTTGGAATGGTTAGGGAATCTTACGCTTTTTCGATCAGGTTACGGATCTGTATCGGTATCTGACGGTAAGCAACTGTCGTTTAGACGCATGTATGTCAATTATTTCTATAACATTATTGTACGCAACCGGTAATAAACTGGCGTCGTGTTAATGGGCCTTAAAACCAAGCCCAGCCATTTATATCAACAAAAAACTTAAATTTAAAATTTAAAAATCCCCCGACTCAAAAAACTCTATAGAAAAGAGCTGGTGATCTTCAAACGGCTGAACAGATGTTCATAAATCATAGCTAAGAACACTTCCGCACAGGTCACCTTTCAAACAAAAAAAACTGCATTAAAATCGGAGCATCCGTTTGGTTGCTACGATGCCACAGACAGACCCACAGATACACACGTCAAACTTATAACACCCCTCTTTTTGCGTCCGGGGTTAAAAACACAATAAATTACTTACTTGCATAGTATGTGGCTCCGACATCGTAAACGCTGCTGTTAACCTTCTTGAGATTAACGGCGTGAGCATACGCCGCGTGGCCGCCCTTGGCGCAGCTCTCGTCCGGGTTGTCTTGTAGGAAGAACGGCACGTAACGCCGGAAGTCTGCCGCAGACGGCCGCTTTTCGGGGCCAAGTAACGATATGTTGCAGCTGACGCATTGCGACCCGCCTGCAAACGCGTGACATTTTTATGATTGTAATAGTTGTACCATTTTTATTTCGACTTCACTTGGATTGCAGGATGATGTGGGTTCGAATTCTACCTGGGGCGTGGTGAAATTTTTCATTCATAAATATTTCCAAAATGCAAACCATGTAAACGGGAAGAAAATATTGGGGCGTAGTTTGTCTATTTATTTATGTGATACAAATTCAAACTCAAATCACTTATTAAGCGACTAGCGCCCGTTTTCACCAACAATTCTTAAATTTTGAAAGTCACTTAGCAGATGTCCAAATCCTTGTTTTTGGTACGTGTATGACATATAAACTTATCGATTTTTAAAAACAGTATTAGAATCGATAATCGTATAAAATGTACTGACAAGAGTGAGTAGACCAGCTCGTCATGCGTTCACGAGTTGACGCGAGAGCCAGCTGTCCATTTTAGAGGGAAACTCATCATCATCTCAGTCGCAAGGAGTTGTAACGTCACCTGTGTGTGGACAGAAGCTTCCGTTGTTGGCGAAGTACTTGCAGCAGGAAGGCAACGCCGCCCAGTCGAAGAAGTCGTCCAGCCACGAGTTCGCCGGCTGCGACAGGTACGTCACGTTCGGAGTACGGTACGCTGGAATTAATATATTTTCTTTATTTATAAATATTCTTGGATTAGGGGTATAATAGCCATTGCTAGCCATTCGTCTACCGAGCCTATCAACTTATAAAAAAATAAATTAGCAAAGACAACCCTGATAATATTTGAATGAGTTAAAAAATCTCGAGGTTCTCCATGCTCGGTGACCATGTTAAGGCTCAAGCAGGGACTTTCATTGATAGCTAAAGTGTCACTAGTTCGATCGTCAAAATGACACCACATAGCCTAATTTGACACTGTACTAGGAGCCTTTGAAGTGGTAAAGCAATTATTATGAAATGGGCTAGCTCGACCGGGGAAGTACAGTCAACAAAGGAATTGACTGACCCCCCCCCCCCTGTATATATGATTAAAGATTTCTAAATATTGCGTGAAGGGATTTACTTGAAAATTTGTAATTACATAGTACAATATAAATACTAAATTTTCAAGTAAATGCCTTCACGCAATATTTAGAAATCTTTAATCATATTTACAGAGGGGGGTCAGTCAACTCCTTTGTTGACTGTACCACCCTCTCACAGAATATCAACGTGAAGCAGCAATGCGTTTCGTTCAGTGAGTGAGGGATCCGGATGCCCAACTCCTTCCCTATCCCCTCTTTCCCCCTCCTTCTTTCCCTTCCGGTCCTTCTTCCTTTCCTCCAACTTCCTTGGTGGACAACGCATTGGTAGCACCCTTTCCATCAGGTGGCCCGCTTGCTTGTTTGTCTACTGTATGACATAAAAAAAAGCCACCGAGACTGACTCGAATCAGCCTCGGTGGCGCCTTGTAAAATTGCGTGACGCACTAGAAAAACCAGCCCTTACCGGAGTACAGCTGCATTGAAACACTGTCCGGTTTGCAGAACCTCGTCCCGCAGACCATATCCTGCGCGTTGCGATCAGTGAAATCTAGATTTTCAGTCAGGACGAAGTACACCGGAGGACCTATGTTCAGGTATCTTGTGAGGTGCTGGAAGTATTTCAGCTGGAAGCTGTCTTGGGGCATCGATAGCTCCTGGTCGAGACCGATCTCTATGTGTGGTGCAACCTGGAGAACAAATACATGAATTGGAATAGCTTGGGTAAAGTTGCGAAAAAAAAAACCAGTTTTAACAGAAATAGAAAATTATTATTATTATAGAAATCAATCAAACCAAGACAAATTGTTATGTTTGCCTTGTGCGGGATTTGAACCCACAACCCTTGAGATCTTTATGTCGGTTAATTTTCAGCCTCACCACCAAGGAAAAAATTTGTATTATCCAAATAAACATGTTCGATTTGATTCTATAGTTGACAGCCCTGTGGTGGTACATTTTTCGTGAGTTGTACATAATTCCCGGGCAATGTGCATATTTCAATAGGAATTATTATACTGCGTATACTATCGATGACATCTTCGTAATACTCACAGCGACCGACGAGCAGAGCCAAGCGAAGAATATGATCATGACAGAGGCACGGACTTCCCGCTTCATGATGAAGGGCACGTAAATCTGCCGGAATAGATTGTATAGGGCTCCTTCGCCGCCTTCACTGCCTTCCGCCGCTTTGGTGCCTTGCACGCAGCATACCACGTCGAACCTGGTCATTAGGACATTTTAAAACTTGTATTGCTTGAAATAAAATCAAAATGTTTTTCTTATACTACAAGTTGAGACAGCAGAGTTGCAGGAATGAGGGATTTTTGGCGCTATTTTGGCGCGCTGTTTGACACATAGATAGAAGCGTCAACTGGTTAAAAAAATACCAAAAACCCTCGTTAAGAACTGGTAACATCTTATATACATGTTATTGGCAGCTATTCTGTTAAAATAGTAGTACAAAACAAAAAAATAATGTTTACATGTTAATCAGAGCTCAAGTATGAAAAAAAAAAACAATATATTTTTAAATGACAAAAAAGGCCGTAACTGGTTTTCTTTTACTTTTGTTTCCAATACAGTAGTAGTAGAGCAAATTAATTACACAAATAATTTATTATGCTATGTGAGAGCGTGTTTATAAAAAGTTAGTAATCTTGACCTGTTGGCGTTCTGGCGATGCGTGTCGATGGCCAGCAGCGCCACGAAGCAGGTGACCTGCAGCAGGAAGTCGACGAGCAGCGCGACGGCGGCGTACAGCGCGAAGGCGCGCACCGCGGGCATGTCGCTGAGCGCGCCCAGCGCGAAGCACACAGACTCCGAAGCGGAAGTCAGCAGCATCGACGGACCCACCTGGCCTAGCCTGCACACAATATGAACAAGCAGGTCAAGCGACGACTACCTTCTCGAGCTTCTCCGTGCTTCGGAGGGCACGTTAAGCCTTCGGTCTACGCTGTCATCATTTTACATTATACGTTTATTTAATTATCTTTGGCGTTTCAAAGAAAAACATTGATGTAATAAATATATATCTGCGAAAATATCTGGTACACATACCACAAGCATATAAGTAGAATAAAGCTTTGCTTCAAACGTTTGAATTATATAGAATAAAAAAACACTTACGTTCTTCCAATATGCTCCGAAACTGTCTCATTGGGTCTTCGCCCCTCGCGCTGGTTCGTCTGGACCAATATGAATATGTTGTCGACGCCGACAGCTAATACCAAGAAAGGTATGACCTCGACGATGATCATGGTCGCCGGGACACCAGCGTAACCGAATATACCCACTGAGCACACCACTGAGGCTAGTACTATTAACACACCTGAGAATAAAAAAGATAACAATCATACTAACATTATAACTTTTGACTTTAACATTATTATTTAACGACCTCCGTGGCGTAATGGTTACCACACCAAACCGCCACCTAGGAGGTCCCGGGTTCGATCCCCGGTCGGGTCATGATGAAAAACGAACTTTTTCTGATTGGTCTCGGGTCTTGGATGTTTATCTATATTTGTATTTGTTATAAAATATAATATCGTTGAGTTAGTATCCAATAACACAAGTTTCGAACTTACTTTGGGGCTAGCTCAATCTGTATGAATTGTCCCTATATATTTTATATATATAAAGAGGAAAGATTTGTATTTTTGTATGTAACGAATAACTCAAAAATTACTGGACCGATTTCAAAAATTCTTTCACCGTTGGGAAGGTCAATTAACCCCGGGTAACATAATGCTATATTTAAAATAAAAAATAAATAAAGATCCTTAGTGAAACCCGTGTGAAGCTAAATAATGGAGAATGTACAGTTTTACTGTGAGCAACATTTTTAGTACCTACCAACACCGAGAGTCGTGCAGGGAAAGATATTATTAAATATATATGAGTCTTTCAATCATTCAAAAGTTTGTGTGAAAAATAATTAAATCCGAGTACTAAATTAGGTATTAAATGAGGGGGTATTATGAAGAATAGAGGAATACTCACCTCCCAATCCCAAAGTAACTTTACTGTCAATCAGCAGCCTAGAGAAGCTCGTAAATCTGCCGAGTGAGATAGATATATACGCGAACATGATGAAATAAGAGACAAGTATAGTCGAGACGTCCGATTGTGTCTCTCTGTCTAACTCATCCTCGATTGATCGTTCTGATGTGTATGCGATGTCCATGTATGATGGCATTTCATTTTCTGTATAATTTTTCATGAAAGCTATGAATTCTTTCTCCCATTCCAGCGCCGGTTTCAACTGTGGACAAAAATAAAATACAATATATACATTTTTGTAATTAACTTACACAGTTGGAAAAAGATCTCCCTATCCCCATCACATAAGTTAGTTAAACATACCTACATACTGTAAACAAAAGGGCTCGTTTTCTAAATAAATAAAAAAAAAACAATATTATTATGTCGGCTCTACACTTTCACAAAGACCAAAGTGAATGAAGTTAGGCACAAAGTGGGAAAAAATAAAAAAAAACTAGAGAAGAAATGGAAGGCCATCCACACTCGTCTTCACTCAACTTCACACACAACAGTGTAGTGTATCCAGGATAATTTACGCTAAATACGGTTTTTATGTCATACACGTACCAAAAACAAGAATTTGGACATAAGGAAAGCTTTTAGGAGAGTTAAATTTTACAAATTTTTGGTTAAAACGTGTATAATTCTCTCTCTTGAAATAGACAGCAGGACAGGAATCATACCTTTTCCGGATCATCCTTGTTGTTGACCAGGATGGTGATGATGAGCGCCGTGGCCTCGTTGAAGCGCGACGTCTTGGCCAGCTGCTCTCCCGGCGCCAGGAAGCCCCCGAGGGCGACGGCTGGCAACACCGGCCCTCCGTACGGCGCGAGGCAAGAGTAGGGGTTACTGTGTACAACAAATCATTGCTATAGCAACATGTACCATTCTTAAGTTCTACGTCATAAGAGCCAAAATTGTACTGCAAGTGTAAAGCTCGACGTGCTCGTGACTGTACTTCGGCACCAGACCAGAAGGCGCAGGTGCGATTCCCGTTCGAGACAAACATTTGTGCGATGGCATTTGTAATCTCCAGTCTGAGTATTTTCTACGCATTATTAGTAAATATTTACAATAATCTGCGAGAACTGTCGCCAAATGTTGCAAATACGTATATATTGTTATTAACAACTCGCATGTGGTGTCTGCGGTGGTGACGGCAAATTAGAATATCACCACTCCTTCTCTTCCCACGGGTGCCGTAAAATGTAGAAATTGGAACAGTCAGCCCAACTGCGCACGCCAACTCGCCTGCCAAGAGTGGCGAGTATTGGTAAAACCACCCCCCAAATGCAAAGGATAGCAGTGGACTCCTTCGATGTCTGGCAAGCTGTCGCGAGTCTACCTGCGATGGAGCCAGCCTTACGAGTGCACCTCACCTGGCGCACGTGGTGATCTTGTCCAAGTACTTGTTGTCCTCGAGGTCGTAGTTGAACTCTTCGGCGTCGTTGCCCCACCAGCCCCACACCGTCTGCACGACGCACTGCTCCGGCGTCACCGGCCCGCCGAAGGGCGACGACAGGGGCGCGTAGCAGATCTTGTCGATCGTCGTGCCGTTGTTCAGGGCTGCAATACATGCATCCGTGGTACATTTATTGTACACTCAAGAGCATTAATTGCATGCAATCTAGTGGGCGCAATAATTGTCATTCAAGAATTGTAAGCAACTGTCGTTTAGAGTTTAGAAGATGAATGTAAATTACTGTTATAACATTATTGTATGCAACCGGCCTTGTGAATTGCTTATCCGTCAGATAAACAATCAGTTAGACTTTTGAACTGCTTTTTTATGGCATATAGGCTACAAGAAACTTATTCGCAAGTGGTCAATCAGGAACTATTTTCGTCACGCAATTGCACGCCAATTTTAATAAAACGTTCTATATCATTATTTTTCCAAAGTTTGGCTTTAAAAATTTCTAAGCTTGCGTCCAATTATAGTTACAGTACGTTAAGCCATCACTACCGGCTATTAGACCAACATCTGTTAAACCAAGTCAGTGACAGATATCCTGAAAACAGTAACACTAACCCACCGCACGATATTCAACTACTTACCCATAATCCTATTCTGCAGGTCAAGTACGTTCAACATGAATGTAGAGTTGAAGACTGGTCCAAACGTGATTGATCCCGATGGGGTCACATGTTCGATATTAGGCAAGCCTTTAGAACTGATTATGACCATTTCAGTACGGTAGAATGGGTCAAAGTGGGAATCGAAGTATTTCCTCTCCATCCTTGAACGTGACGTGGGAGAAGCCCATAGTTCTACAGGGTTTGTTGTCAGCTGTGTATATTTCATTCCATATCCGAGAGCCACGACTAGACAGAGACCTGAAAAAGAGAGAGACAAATTACACCAGAAAACTTACCAAATCTTATGGCAGAATTTCAATATAAATATTTTAGCCTCAACTCGATTAATTACGTGACGCAGTTGATTAGTTACGTACGTAAACAAGTATTTCTTTATTGAGTATTTTTTTTTATGGATGAGGTTGGCATGCCCTATACTTTGCAGATGGGTTTGATGAAACGTGATTAATGCCATACATGGAGCACAAAGACGATGTCCTTGAGCTGTTTGCCGACCTTTATTAGGAAGGAAATAAAGACAAAAGGCTTAAGGGACGATTTGGATTTAGGATTTCTCACTCACCGAACAATACGCATTGTTGTATCACGTAGATAATCTGTGAGAGCGCAGTACTTCCCCGGTCAGCTAGTTCATTTCATGAATGCTCCACTACTCCATTTATAAATACAACTCACCCAAAAACAGCACAATCCACGGTCTAGACGCCATGATATTCCCCCACCACTCGAAGAAGTCTTCCAACGTGCTCTCAGTTGTAGCACCGAGTTTCTCCAAGAATGTCGCGTCGACAGGCACGTCCTGTTGTTCCCCAGTCCACCCCGTTGGCGGATTTGTCGACATTTCTTGGTTATTTTCCGAGGCCACACCTGTTTATGAAATTGGAATCATTATTGGACAATATGTTTTAAATTGTAACTTTAATTAGTACCATTTTAAAAGAGCAAGTGCTAAGGTTCTTGCCAGTTCTTCTTAGTATAAATCTGCCGTCTGAACTGCAAGAAATTGTGTCGATTCGAAAGTGCTTGTGAAAGTGCTTGTTGAATCAAGGCCATTTCATTTCAAAAGTTCGTATTTACAACTGACTGGCCGCTACCAGTTTCACTTGTCCAATCCCGTTATTTCCGTTCCCGAAATCATTTCTGAGATACAAACTATTCTCATGTGTTCATCCAGGTTGTAAGGTACCCTTGTACCAAATTTCGAGCAAATCCTTTTTGCGTGATAAGACTAACAAATATCCACACATCCATACAAAGTCTTGCGTTCATATACACGCCTGAAATATACACAAGAACGAAAGCAAAAAATGATTTAACCCTTCATTAATCACCATGTATCATAATGTACCAAGAAAAATATTTTTAGTATCAAGCAAAAATAAAAATTATTCACAACTAACATGCATGTATGTGTAAAATAGTGCAATATACAAATTATCTTAACAAGTTTCAATTAATTTTATATAAATTTTTAATCTAATACGCTATCTCCCTCATTTAATATTTTGTATGAGCGGGACAGCGTCAAGTCTAGTTAAAATAGTAGTATTAGATTGGAGAAGTAACTATTATTATTGGTCCCTTACCGCCAGTAGTAGAAACACATTTTAATTTCGTATTAAGTCTTATATTTTCTTCAATTCTTCAATCATTAACTTTTAAAAAATGATTTTGTGCATTTTTGGCTGTCAGTACGCGTTGACGGTCTGTCGAGCATCGTGACCCGCTTAAAGACATGACGATAAAGACCCGGCGTGCAAAATTCAGGGTGACCTTTTCAAGGGGCTGCCATTTTTTGAGAAGGGACTAAGAATCAGGAGCTTAATTGATTGACGTAAAAAGCAAAACAATTTTTAGTGTCGTGTGTGTGTCGTACGTACTGGAGCGGTGGCTGCGCAGCGGGCTGGTCTCGGGGCCGCCGCGCCGCGCCTGCGCCGCTCGCCACGCGCCCAGCTCTGTCCCAAGCGCCGCCGGTTAGCACACCAACGCGAATATCGACTTTATTCAAACTCTATCAAGTTTCAATTTTCCTTAACATATCAAGATTTCATTTTTCTAACTGGATTTTAAATTAAAGTCTATCAAGTTAGTTCAATTCTCTCTAGTCTCTATCTCATCTATCAGGTTTTTTTTTTCTATCTGTTGTGTACAAGTACCATTTTTAAAAGAGAAAATAAGTTATACACTAAGTTTCTTAAAAGTTAGTACAATCCGCGCCACGAGAGATGAGACTTGACGAGTACGTGATTTGACTTGAATAATTGAATAGAATTTTTATTTTATTAATTAGTTTTGTATTGGAACACTATTGTATTTTATATCCAAGTTGGAAGGACTTACGGATGGATATTATACAAAATATTTTAGTATACGTACCAGGTCACAGAAACGAAATCTCGAAAATTTGTAGAAAAGAGAACTTTAGTGAATTTTCATATAAATTATATTATATTTAACTATATAAAGTCGAATTCGTCGCAATATATACTAAGTTATACTAATTTAATGAGTTTCCATGTTCATTTTTTAAAATTAATATTAGGTTTTATAATAGTTTAATATTACTTAGTAAATTAAAGGCCGGATTGAAAACGTGCTGATAAATTCCTAATATCTCAACTCTCAGATTAAAAAAAACTATAAATTTATCTGAGATAGACTGTCTAGAATTTATCAAAATATTGAAATAAGGCCAAAAATATAATTTTATTACAATTATTTACAATAAGCAGACACAAAATTAGCACAAGATCTTTTTAAAAAAGTGACTCGAGTCAGTTTGAGTCAATCAGAAAGAGCCTTATGCCAAGATCTAAGACCCTGTACACAGGTACGCGCTTTGAAGTTGCGTGTCGTGCTACATTGAGCTTTTTGTGTGTTAGACATTACGTTGAAATGTTTGCAACTCCGCGATGAATAATAAAACGCGGCAAAACTTACGTTTTCGCTTCTGGACAAGGTTTAAGAGTCAAAAAGCGGTACATCCTTTTTTAAAGACATTGTGTGAGAGGGTAGTTAAGAAATAATAATAATAATGTATTAAAAATTTAAATTTTATGTGAATTTTGCATGCTATAGATTATGGCTAGATAGGAGCGCTTAATTTGTATATCTTACCACGACCCTATGTAAACCCTATTTACAGCAAATAAATAATTTGATTTGATTTGATTTACTTCTCATTGAATATTATTTTATTTGCGACATGGAAACCCACAATCCAACACCTTATTTTAACCACCACGCACATAACTTCATGCATATCGCAGTGCAGTGTCTATACTGTTTAGGCGAAGCCAATAACCTTAGAAATTAAAGGATATCTCACATTACAGCGGGCCACTGCGCAACGCATAGCATAACAAAAATATTCTTACATCACTTTAATATAGTAATAACAGAAATACGACTCGATATTTAACAAAAATGACGACCGCCGTCAGTGGCGTAATGGTTACTATGCTGGCCGGCCACCCAGGAGGTCCCGAGTTCGAATTCCGGTCGGTTCATGATTAAAAACAATCTTTTTCTGATTGGCCTGGGTCTTGGATGTTTATCTATATAGGGTGTTCTGAAATTATATGTTGCATAATGAAGTGGGACATAGTATCCGTTTTATATTCGTTATTTGAAATCTAGTAGGTACTTATCTATCTACTAATACTATCAGCTGTGAACATTTCGATTTATTTTTTGTTAAATTTAGCTTGATTGATAGTAATTAGTAGGTAAAGGTAAGTAAATGCATATGATAGGTAAGTCGTTTCCCCGCTTCATTCATAACTTTACATTTTATTGAATGAAAGACAGAGATCGAATGAGTGACAGAGAAAGATAGATGTGGCTATGCGGTAAAGATGCATCTACATATGACGCCGTTTGTCGGCGGAAAACCGCCCGTTTTTAGCCTGTTTTAATGCCAGATTTAGTACCTGCAGCCATGTTTTCTACCACTTAAAGTTAAATTTACAAGCGAAGCGAACTTTTGTCTGTATTCAAAAGCCACGCGAGCCTAATAATGCTAAACAGTACAACGGTTCTCGCGCGGTTTTTGAATTACGGCTAAGACGCGGCGTGCTCCGGTCATAATGTGAATGCCGCTTAAAAGTTATGTTCTTTAGAGGCAGAACACGAATATTATTTTTGTGTGTATGGAAAATTGTATGAGCTTAAAAATTGATAATTGCTGGATAAATAAAATCTATGAAACGGATACTATGTCCCACTTCATTATGCAACATATAATTTCAGAACACCCTATATATGTATTTGTTATAAAGAACCACTGGTTCGAATTGCGCGCAAGACAAACATTTGTGTGCATGAACATGTCTTTTTTCTTTGTTCTTAATGTTTTCTATGAATAATAATAAAAAATAAAAAAAATAAAAATAAAAATATATATTTATATATTTGTCAGCAACCCAGTAACTCATAGCTCTGCTTAGTTTGGGTCTATATGACGTTGTGTGATGCATCCAAGAATATTTTTTATTATAGTAACATTTTTATTATGCGATGCGCTACTATACGGCCCGCCATAATGTGCGCTGTGTCCAAAACCAATCTACTAAAGAAAAATAAAGTTTCATTCCACCACCGTAAAGTCTATTATACCATGGCATAAATTATGTGCGTGGTTAAGATCAATGTCACTCTCATTTTGACCAACCATTTTAGGGATAGAGCAGAACGGGCCACACCGCAACGCATTATAAGAAAAGTCTTTTCATTTGGAAATACATTTTTATTATATATAGCTTCTTTACACTGGCGTGTGGTAGATGAGCGTTGGCGCCGAGTCATATTAAGGTCCAAGACGGACCGTGACTACAAGCAACACCTACTAGTTTGTATGTATCTCTATAAAAATTACAACAGGCCGCAGTGTCACACAGCAGAATCACTTTCATAGATACATAGAAACTAGTGTAGTGTCGCTTGCATTCTGCAGCGTGTGGTCCGTCTTAGAATTATTTAGTGATGCGTCTCAAACTTCAAGTAAATTTTTTGGGACACATGGCAACTTTTTTTGTACAGACTCATTTTTTGCGTTGCGGTTTGGCCCGCCATAATGTGCGTTTTCTGTTAACTCTTTAACTGGTAATAACTTTTTTTTTTCATTGTTTTTAAACCTTATCTCTGCAAGTGTAAGGATCAATTTGGCCACCGGTTAAAGGTTTAACTTATAGTAAAATAAAATGAGAATGCCATTGATCAACAGTGCTAAAATTTAGGAACTAAACCATGACTAACCATCACCTAATCTTGTTAGTATTTTTTTTACTTTAAACCAATTCTATTTTGTATCTACTTAAATACTGCGCTACTGCGTTACAGCGTTTATTCCTCAACTACTATCATCTTTTCGTTTCTATTCTGACTTGACACTCTTTTGACAGAAGTAATTTATGGCAAACTCCGCCACGCTGCTCATATCTATATTGACCATCTCATACTCACCAACAGTGTTCTCCTGCTGGTTACAGCAGTACACTCCACTCAAGAATAGAGTGGTGAATATGACGAAGACGATGGCCATCACGACGGCGTAGCCATCCGCCCCGTGGATGCTGAAGGGGCGCGGCGGGGGCGGCGGCGGGGGCGGGGCGGGGCACGACGCCAGGCAGTCCAAGCACGAGCACCCTGGCTGGCCCTGGAGACCAATTACGTGAACAATTAATTTTTTACCTTTGAATAGTAATGATGGAAAAAAAGTATCAAGACAACTAATAATAAAAAGTAGTATGATGTATATTTTACTATGTAATTTGTCTTTTTTTTTTTCATTCCTAGTCTTAGTTTTCGTATGTTAGTATATCGCCCCCTTAGGCCTGAATTTTACAGAAAGGCGTACGGTGAAGATGCGGCGCAGGCACGATGTCATTTCAAAACGTTTTCATACAAAATATATGAAAGCGACGCGCGATGTAAATTAGACTGCATCGACGCGGGCGTAGGCACGACTCAGGCACACCGTATGCCGCTTGGTCGTCTGTCCCGCGTCTTCACCGTCTCTGTATGTTTTACGCTTTAGAGATAAAACAGACTATCTGCACAAGATAGTCGGTTTTACCTCTAAGAGCCATATTATTTCTCCTCAACACTTTTTATACCACAAAGGTGGCAAACAAGCATACGTCCGGTTTGATGTATATTTTTGTTGTGATTTATGTATCCTTTTTTTTATGTAATGTGTGCTTTAGCTAATGCAAATAAAAAAATTATCTATCTCATCTATCTATCTATGATCGTAGGCCGTCATCGCAGCCTATAGACGCTTGCAATACCGAGGGTATCACTCACGCGTTGCCAACCCTCCCAACCCCCCCACGTGGAGCTCTGGAGACCTTACTCACCGTAGGAACACAATATGGCCGAGACACATGCTATTTCTACATGTACTTACATTAAGTCCAACATTACAAGGCAACGTGTGTGGGTTGTTCGGAGTAAATCCATCTACAGGTTCGTCACCGTCTTTATAGTTGATTTGGAACGGCACGAAAGGCGTACTGGCATCACCCATAAAATCGAACCAGCGTTTTGGTGTACAATATGTTGATCCATAGTCACCACACATCAGATCCATAGCCAGCTGGTTGCTTGAAGGCATTTGCACCTGGAATGGTGAAAAATTCAAAAAAAAAAAAAAAACGTTTGTAATGCTAGTTCTACACTCTCGGAAAGTTGAGCGAAATGAAGTTAGGCGTGGAGTAAAAAGACACAGGACATAGGTCGGAGGAAGGAGAGCCCTTTCGCACTGTCGGAGCCGCGGTTTCCCCAGGCATCACCCAGCCTGGCCGGGAGATCTTCCTTTTGTGGCGGCCGAGCATATGACTATCCCGCAACAGTGTCTGACATTTTCACTCAACTTCGCAAGAGTGTAGAGCTACCGTAAATAGTTTGTCAAATCATTTACTAAACAAGTTCATTTCAGCTCAGTCTGATCTCAGTCCTTTCCGCATAACTATTTGTTAATGGGAATACAAGCATGCAGTTTACTATTCCGAGTTAAATGGAGCCATCAATGGGCATGATAGAAACAAATTTACGTACCTGTGAGCATGAATTGTAGGTAGAGACCATATATGTCGTACTCAAGTGATAATCAATCTCAAGAATCTGTTTGTGGGTTGCTGTAAAGAAAATAGAGAATCACTTAATTAAAGCCAATATCACTACTTTATTATGAGAGAGGACAAACGAACTAGCTGGTCACCTCATGGTAAGTAAACAACGTCGCCGATGGGCATCCATGACTCATCATCAATCATATTATAGGAAGTGTTTATATATCGCAACCAACTCGCATTCGACAAGCGTGGTGGATTAGCTGCGACTGCATGAACTAGTCTTCTACATACATACATACACGTCAAAGCTGATCCGGCGGAAAAATCTGTTGACTTGTGACTGCAAGAGCGGTCCTGTATGTCGGACCTAATTTCATTCTGCGGTTTTAACAAACAAATGTTAGAATATAGAATACTTACAGTTGAATACAGCAGTTTTGACTGGTTTCAAGAACTCGCTTTGATTTGGGGCGCATGTCAACCCACAAATGTGTTTGATGAAATTATTCATACACGTCGGACATCTAGCGAGGATATTTTCAGCTGTACCGATGTTATTCTTCAAGTTGATGAGCTGGTCGCTGTTGCAGCATGAGACACCGCCTGCTGCGATGTCGGGACAATAGTTTTCGATGATGTACTGTAAAGAAGTTAATTAAAGTGTTAATATTTGACGACCTTCATGAAATATTTGTATTTTTTCATTTTGAAAATGTTTTCGGACTCTTTTCGGCTTTCTTTATTAGTTATCTGTCTTTGGGCTCTCACACAAAACCGCGATGCGATGCTGATAAGTTAGGATGTTGTCAAGTCAAGCTCGCAGATATTTGCGATGCGATGCGAATTCGCAGTATGTATGTACCTTTTGTCGGTTGCTGTGTGAATTAATTAAGCTACGGTGGCTTACCATCAGGCGGGCCGTATGTTTGCCACCTTAGTGTTATAAAAAATCAGAGTCAGAACAATTATATTAATAATATTGTAATTACAATGAATTAACTGGGTTACGATTTGTTTAACCCGTAATAAAATCATTAACATTTTGTTCAACTGATAAATATTTTGCTTTATGAATCGGGGAGTGAAGTTGACATTCTGTTGATAGAGTAACAACTTATCGGACGCCCTTTAAGACCTTTAACCTATGAGTCTGAGATGAATCATAATACAGAGAGTGTGTTAGATTTGATAAAGTATTCTACAGACTGATATCTTTAGAATAGGATTAGGTAATTTGCGGAACACAAAGAGAATGAGTTCGGGTCGAGGATTAACTCTCGAGGACGGGGCAGCAGAAATATCATGGTTCCCGCATCCCGTGGCCCATCTGCCTAGACGGGCCCCGAGATGCGGGAACCATGTGGCAGTGAGTCAGGTGCATGTCTAGTCGGTATACCCCTCAAGTTGGACTTAGGAGGGTAGGGAGCCCGACAGAACCCCATCGCTTGTCAGTGGGACATGCAGTAAAGAATTTTCCTAAATTTAAACATAGAAAGGCAAAATTTATTAAAATTTAAAAAAAAATATTAATACCGACCTGTGACATGTTTTTGTTGAGTAAAAAAAATATTTTTACATTTATAGTATAAGAAGCATGTCTTGTTATTAACATTCGTCGAATGACGCAATAATTATAGTATAAAAACAATATGAATCAACAATAATATAACTGTGACTAATTTGGTTTCATGATCTTGTGAATCATTAATGTGATCGTTTAAGCTAAATAAAAATTATTGAGAAATATTTACAAACAAATATCTTATCATTTAACGTTATCTTCATAGATAACTGCACGTGTTTTATATTATAGTTAACTGTAGGTACTAAACATAAAAAATTTGAAGCAGGTGCATAATAACGTAGGGTTTACACGGAAAGATATGATTTCCGACGCATTGAAAATTAACTGTCTAGCAAATTGGCTAGGTCGCAAGTGACTGACTCGCAAGAAAGTCCAAAAGTCCCAATTTACTGACAAAACGTCCCAACTGAATATTTCAGTTTCCTAATAGAAGAAAGTGATCGGAAGTACCAGACACCCTAAGAAAAGCCAGATAGATATGTTTGGCTTTGACATCAACAGCAATGGAAAACTCCTTGCTTGACACAACCTTCAGTAATAAAGGAAACGACAAGGAAGAAAAGAATACAAGAAAATAAGTTTCATTGAATTACACAAGTAATGCCGTAGCCATCTGCTAGTTTAAATACAAAACTGTCACCTATTGATTGTGTGACGGCATGACGATGATTCGAAGTAAGGACAATATGACTGTCAGTTTATAATCTGCCGGATGTGTGTACTCATTAGTGGTTACGACTAACAATTTCATTGCTATTATCAATGGCCTCGGTGATGGGGCTACATTAATTACTTAGGCATCAGCGGGTTGTAGGTTTGAGCTTTATTTTGGACATAAACCGTGGCTCTTTACACCTGGGAATCTTTAGCCGGATCCACACCAGACTATTCAAATGCGCGCCGCAGAATCTCGATCAAATAGACGCTCCATAGAATCGAGATTTACATTTGGAGCGTTAGAACGTGGTGTGGATCCGGTTATTGACATTGTGGCTGATAGCTGCGAGTCTCGTAGAAGAACCACTCACTTTATAGTCACAAAGATCTCATTTTGGGATAAAACTTCTAAATTATACTCTTTTGACTTCTTCATAATCTATTCTTATTATGAAGATATGATGAATTATCTCTATTCTTCATATTCTACCACTATTAGTGCTACTTTCCATCATGACCAAAAATTTGTTCCGATTGTAGGCCAACTTTCTTATCCAATACATTCCTAATCACATCTCTTTTATCTCTTCATATTCCCGTGGTCACACCATATCATTTTACCATAACCCCACCCCATAAAGATTACTAATTTTGGTACTATTGTCAAACTTGTTAAACATATAAACCATATAAGCAAACATAACTCTTCGAAAAACACTTCGTAAATTCGCTATACCATATTCATTACAATTATTTAACACGCAGTTACTAAAATTGCGTATAAAGAATTCAATTATGAACCAAAACACACAAACGATAATTTACTTTATTACGTGACAAGTTACGTCAGAAACGATACGCAAGTACACGTTCCAATGAATCCCAAAGGAGTAAAACTACCTTGAATATGGTTATACAAGTGATTATATGGAAGACATATAATACTGATGTCTGCCCCCCCCCCCCCCCCCCCTATTCTCGTAAGAAAAACAGTTTCAATCTCATCTCAAACTCACGCACTAACTCGCTCAATTCCTATTTTGTATGAGTGAGACAGCGCTTGAGATTGACATGAGATTGTAACTGTTTTGTTTCGAAAATATAACTGATACGAACAATAAAGGCGCCTATTGCGTTCTTTTTTCATTGTTATTTTTGTTTTATGTAATTTTTGGTGCAATACAGCGTTTGTATTATATGTATAATGGATATCCCAGGGGCCATACCATGACCGTTTAAAACAAAACAAGAACGGCAAGGGCGGCCTTACACACCAAGGGAGACAGCGCAATACATGATGTAAGGCGAAGTCTCGTTTACACAATCGTTTAAGGATAGTTATAAACGGTCGTGGTACGACCCCTGAAATAGACTGCTTTCTTACTACGTCAACTTCCGCAAAATGTCTAGAACAACCCGAGCTAGGATTCCTCGGTTTCAAACAAGTTGCTAGTATAATACTGTCACTCAATCTATCGGAATACTCTTACCTTTTACTTTTTGCCTACTTTAATTTTGATAACGATACTATAGTAAGTATTTCCAATTCGATTTCTCCAATGCTATTTTTAAATACGTGACGTATTTACGCGTCAGCATAAATGGAATTCATTAAATGATCATTTGACATCAATTCACCACGTTATCAGTATTTTGTTACTGCGAGTCATAATTGAAGCACTATTTGGACAAAATCTGACGACGAAACTTGATATTTCTAGAAATTTCCAGATTACTTTTATTAGAGAGAGGGCAAGTTAGTAGGTCAAACTTTACACAAGCGAAGAGGAATAAAAAGAAAGAAAACATGGATTAATAGTAACAGAAGCGTTGCACTCTACAAATGAAATTGGGTAAAATGTTATGAAAACAGACGAAGTATAAGAACATAACAAAAGTCCAAAGTTTTACACTGTCAAATAAAATAAAATTCTTAAGAATAAGTTCAATAAGAAATTATAGAATCGTTTAATAAAATATGCAAAAAATTCTGATTAAAACCCTCAGGACAAATCCATAGATCTAGAGAGCTGAAATTATGCAACAATGTAAATAATGAATAAGACGGGACGGGATCTTTCGAAATTTATTTTTGATAGCGGGATACGCACAAACGAAGTTGTGCTGTTATTTTTTAATTTTTTAATTTTCTTATACCACACAGGTGGCAGACAAGCATACGGTCGGCCTGATGGTAAGCCGTCACCGTAGCCTATAGACGCTTGCAATACCGGGGGTATCACTCACGCGCTGCCAACCCTCCCAACCCCCCTAAGTGGAGCTCTGGAGACCTTACTCACCGTAGGAACACAACATGGACGAGACCAATGCTATTTGGCTACGATTTTCTATAAGGTGGAGGTCCTTCCCCAGACGGGCTGCTCCGATTTGAGCGGATTATCCGCTATGCCCTACCTCTCTTGTTTCGCTAGTAATGTAATACGAAGCGGCTATGACTAGGCTTACATAACTCAACAGTATCATATAACGACGCATATCATATTAAATATTATTTATATATTCATTATCTATCAATATAATAAAAAGTTATTTCCTGATTCTTTACATATTTTTACGATTTACAGGAAATTGTTTACACGAACTCACTAACACCAGATGTGGAATGATTGTAATAAAATGTTTTTTTGGCAACTGTTGCTGATCTTAAAATTTCTGTTGTGCTGTAGATACACCAGTCATATTACTAAGATCTTGTCTAGAGAAGGCAAATTCGCCGCTTTTTTCGTCACGTTTCACATCCATCGCAGTGTTACAATCATGTCATCGAGTGGTCTAACATACAAAGAGGGCGTTCATGTGTACAGGGTGTAAGATCTCAAGTTTAGATCATATTCATAAATGAGCATATCTACGTCGATAGAGTGGACGCCGAATCGACGTTAAATCACTTGCAAAACGTGGTAGAGCGTGATTTACACGAACAAGTAGAATACTGGCACAGACTTGCTATGCTGAAACTAATGTTATATTTTAGAGTCGAAGCTAAAATTCATAATGGGCTAATTTCTAGGAGGAAATTCATATCATACCTACCTCGTGCTACCTAGTTCACAAGTAGTTTTTAAAACATATCATATTTGCCAAAAACATTTTGATGGAAATACGTGAGGAAATAAGATGAAAGTCGAGAAAAACAACTCGTTGGTGTCAAGACAAAATTGGAGTTGACAGTAACCGTGATAACACGAAAAGAAGACGCTCAACAAGGTTAAGAAAAAAAAATCTTGGAAATTTTAAGAATTTCGGTAATTCTTTTATCTTTACTTAATTTTCATTGTTTCGTTTTATCTTCGGAAAACATACGTTTCCCAGATAAAATAAACGTGAGATACGCACTTATAGTATCAAAATATTATCATCTTGCAAAGTCATTATAATGAAGATAAAGGCTGAAGGTCAATAAACCCAAACCAAATGCATATTTTTATCATAATTTGTGAAGCTGATTTATACTTTATTGATAATCTCTGGAGTCTAGATTGCGAAGTCTAAGGGTCAACTCATACTAGCGTAGAATCAAAGTGCATAGCGTCAATTAGGACATTGGAATTTTATGATGCTAAAGTGGTAAACTACTTCTTTTGCTGACCGTGCTTACGTTAATGAGCCTCATTGCTAATTTCTGGCTACACAGGAGGCACAGCGGATGGAGTTCATGATGGATTTATTCAGATTTCTAGCTTAGGAGATTCGAGTCCGCTGCCTTCAAGATGTTTGTTTTAGAAGGTAGAGTTAAGAGTTTAGATTGTTTCCTGTAATTCGGTCTATTATTAATTTAGAGGTCCAATCTCGTTGTTTAAGCTAGAGCCTTAGAACTTGTGTTGTGTAAAAATGTACCTTACTGAAATCGGTAGCCTACTTAGGCCAGTGTAAACAGAATGCCTTGACTCTAATTTCTAGGGCGCCAATTTTTAGGGCCCTAAAAAGTGTGTAGTCTAATCGCCGCTATAGAGAACTGAAACAGTAACTGAAGTAAATATAACTAAGGCAGCAAAAAGCAGACTTCATGGTGGTTGTAAATTGTAAACAAAGCAATGTCGTAAAATATAAGTCGTTATTTCTATAGCCATAAAGTCTAATATTGATTGAGCATTTTGGCAATTAGCCCGACCTGATGCGGCTAGTCTAGACCAAGGTAAACAATATTTGTGTTCGGTACACAGCTGTACGTAATATTCGTTATGTACATAGTATTGGGTGTTTTATGTTATGAACATAAACAAAGCAATGGAAATGAATAATGTAAAAGGAAGTTTGAATCCTTCGACAGAAAACTTGGGGGTATTATTTTGAGCATTTTATGCTGAAAGAAAGTGTTGTTGTTTTGATGATAGATGTGACAAAAATAGTAATTTAGTTACTGGAAGACGAATGGATAAAAGAAGTAGGATAGTGTAAGACAACTGATAGGAGAAAATCTAAAAAGAACAGGTAGTCTAGAGTTGCAGAAATCCACAAGACCATGAGATTTTGTGTCTTCCTTCTTTGTAACATTCACTTGTTAAAACAAATTAATGTAACATTTCTATTAAAAAAAAATTGTTAAGGAATCTGTTTCTTCAATGATACATCAAATATTAGCCGTTCTGATCGATCACGCATTTCAAATATAAATGATTTAACGCTACCCGCATCCAGCAACTTCCTTCCTATTTTCGTCTTGACTATTGTCGTATTTCTCTTTGTATTCATATATTTCTATTGTCAGTTTCTTTTTTGCACTTTGTACGACCAAGTAAAGAAAAATCATTGTTAGTAACATCAAAGTCAATCACTTAATTTCAAGTTACAAGTCATTTAAATACGTATAATCTTATATGAAGGAGCTCGATGGTGTCGTGGCACGTGTAAATCTCAATAAACACGCTAAGCAACGACTTAAACGGTTCAAAATGTCGAGGTCTTCCGCGATTTGGAGGGCATAATACAACCGTCTACCCTGGTTATCGATAAACGGGTTAGTATGACTATAACATAATTAAGTTAAACAAAATTTGTGATGAAAACACTGACATCCGCGTATGTTGAGAGCTCTAAATAGAATCCCTTTCATCAAAGAAAGATCAGGGATATAATAGTGGTTGATGATGATGAATCAAACAAATAGAGAAATGAGCATCATACAAATTCTTTAATCTTTATTGCTGTGATAAAACCTGTTTCTTTGATGTTTGATATCCCAATTATTTTTATTGATGTAATGGATGGAACGTGTCCTACGAGTCAATTTGAGTTACAAACTTTATGCAAAACATCAATATTTGTTCAGACATCATTCAAATCTTTCCCATTTATAATTTTAGCAGTATTTACAAGGTCAACATGGCGGAGACTATTTCCGTTAGAGTTGGTTACAATCGATCAATTCGACGATTGCACAAAGCAACCAGCTACAGTAAAAAGGTGTGTGTGTGTGTGTGGCAAACCGAACTCTTTTTTATACTTTACATTTTTAATTATTAATGTTTTATTGCCTACTGCTCATTCACTAACCTGCATTGGACAAGTATGGTGGATTTTACGTTCAAACCCCTCTTCCATGTATAAAAGGAACTCATGGAATAAGGGTTGGGAGGCCTTTGCCAAGCAGTTTTAGGCTAATAATAAATGTTTTATAACTCTTATTTTTACTTGTCCACCTTCACTCTATCATATCTCATAGTATACCATTTTTTTCTTGCATTAATATTAATATTCCTTTACAATTGTTACCATCTGTAAGAAGTGTGCTTCCGAAGGTGCACCTGATGTGGTGAGTCACGAAAGATGATACACTATCATCATACAATCATTTACAAGCTGCATTAGACCTATAGTCACCATTTAGCGGACTGATGCAGGAAATGACTCTATTTGTACTTATAGGAAAAAATCTTGATTGACGTGGTCACGAGAAAGATTTATTGACAATTCCTTTAGCAATTACTTATATTTATCATCAGGTATATTACGTTATTATAAAATACGTTATATTTCCAGATAATATTCTCAAAGGCGGAGCATAGCATCATCATCATCATCATCATCAGCCTGTATCTACCCACTGCTGGGTATAGGCCTTTCCCAATGCCTTCCACCAAATGCGATCCTCCGCTTTCCGCATCCATCCGCCTCCAGCCGCTTTCTTAAGGTCGTCTGTCCATCTGGAGGGAGGGAGGGAGGGAGGAGCATAGCATTTGGTGGAAAGCATTGGGAAAGGTCTATATCCAGCAGTGGGTAGATAGATACAGGATAATGATGATGATGATTCTCAAAGTTAGAAGAATTTTTGTTAGGCCACAGTATATTTCAAAGTAGCTTGATGTCCAAATGTTACGTAAACGCGTAATGTGACGTGTAGAGGAAAAATCCTTTGGCGTCCGTCATAGACTCAAGGAACATTACAATTTAAACGTTGTCCAAAGAGCACGCTAAAAGATTATTTTTCCTCATTGAGTCCATTCAAAATAACATTTTACAAGCTTATATTATTAATAATATTAGCCTAAGCTACGCCTCGCTAGCGATGGCGTAAAAATCTCTATGATAAAATGTACAGTGCCTCTAGTAGTCACTTCAAGTATCTATTGCTATTTCTGTAACCAACGCATGTTAAGGGTATAATTACAATTACACAAACTTAAGCCAAATTGATCGAAGGGCCCAATACACAGAC
Source organism: Endotricha flammealis (assembly GCA_905163395.2). NCBI lineage: Eukaryota > Metazoa > Arthropoda > Insecta > Lepidoptera > Pyralidae > Endotricha > Endotricha flammealis. The sequence goes on along the minus strand of LR990869.1, from coordinate 2,866,642 downwards.
ATAACCTTTTCAATACTATTCACTTTCAGCTATCGACAAGTGTTCGATGTAAGAAAAATTATAAAATACTAATTACATAGATTAAACATATTATGGCTGGATTTGAAATAAGTATGTGTCGGTTTGACGCATGTTCTCTCTGGCAACGTGACTTCATTTCAATCATCTCTCTCACACATATATGCAAAAAATATAATTTCTATATGGTGGAACTATATTTATACGTTCCGTCTATGCATACACTGCTGTAGGATTTGCAACGTATTACGACACAGTAATAACAAAGATTAGCGGCTTATACCTGTCACTTTCGCACCTCATTTAATTCTCATCAAGAAAGACAGTGACAACTGACAAAACAGATTTTATAAGCCTCAGCTGATATACACTCAGCCAGTTTCCGAAACGATTTTTTAAATTCTGTTGTACATTTAACAAGACTAAACTAATTTTGAGAGGACCAAAGGTGTTGTTGTCCTTCCTTGGTTTACAATTAGTGACAAGGATAGCAACACTTTTAGTCCTGTCAAAATTAGTTTAGTCTAGTTTAATGTACAATATAATTAGCACCACTGTCAAACTAAAGGAGAATAAAAGAAATAGCATGAGACGTAGTGGAATTAAAACTTAAATGCGCAGAAAATGGCTGATTGTCGTTTAAACCTTAATTTCTTTTTTTGTATCTATGGCATCTTTAAAAACACAATGCAATATAATGTTTCTACAAAAAAAACTGAAACGGATATGTAGTAGGTACTCAGTTTTTGTACTCAAACTTGTTTCTAAAACTCAAAAGCAAATTGCATCACTACTTATTTCAAAATATATTTAATCATTAACTGAAAAAAATAAACAAAACAAAGGTATTTTTACATGAATTAATTATTTGCACATGTCATATTTTTTTAACATTACCTATTCAATGTTTTTAGAATTTTATTTTAACAATATACAACTTGTCAATGGAAAAAATCTAAATAAAGCGAACCGCTGATTTGCATTATGATATCACTTGCAGATCAACATATTGTTTTGTTCGTAAAAACATTATTTTTCATAAATAAAATATGATACCTATCTATTCTTTCGTTATAAAGAGGAAAGAAAGATTTGTATTTTAGTTTGTAACCAAAGTTTGGTACGAATAAACTTTTAGGCAACTACTCGTATATTTTAAAAAAAAAATTTTGATCGTTACTAAAATCCGGACGAAGCCGGAGCGAGGGGCTAGTTTTAAATAAATCTGGTGCTTGTTTGAAAAAAAACAAGAGCCGCGTGAATACGAACTAATGACGTACTTACTCTTTAAGCCTTCATAAAGCTGTAGGTAACAGTGTCCATCATAAATTGAACTTTATACTGCAGAGATACGGTTTAAAAAGTATAAAAAAAGGACAGCAATTAAAAATCCAACATATATGAGAATCTCAACATCACAGAGTTAAAAGACACTATACCTAACGCTATTGAAAAGATTGCTTTTTAGCAATAAGGCCGCCTTGTTGCATTTACACTAGTTTATAAGATTGTTTTTGTACTTTTTCCTGTGTGTAATGCAAATAAAGAGTATTCTATCTTCTATCTATCTATTTTCCTAAGTTATATTTGACAGAAAGACAGAACAAATTATTATTTGGTTACATTATCATTATCAAACTGGTTAAAATTATAAGTAGACAATAAAATTTACACATAGTATGTACTAACAGGGCCATGAAATAATCCACGATGTTGGTCATTCGGGGACCACAGCCAGCTATTTCTTCATGTTAAAATCATCGCAAAATTTGCAGACCTCATTCCATCCTAATGGAAGATAATGCAAACCTAACGAAGATTCACGTAGACAAACATATCAAAATAAATCATCGTTTTGTCCCTCAAATTTCTGACACAATGTCAATACAAAATACTAAACGAAAGCTAATTTTCTTTCTCCTTGAACTAACTTGGTCGACCGGTTTTCCCGAGGCATTTTCTTTACCTAAGAAGCCGCATTCTGTTCAAGGGTATGACGTAATACCGCAATGGCCGACTTATAATGACGAGCCTACACTTTGGTTTATATGCACCAATGCTGTGCGTTGGAGCAGAGCAGATATGTAAATCAAAATAACATTTGACGCAATATTAGGTTCAAAGACTGAATAATACATTGGCGTATTGGCTCAAATTATCAATATGATCAACTTGGTGCTGCCCGCTGCTTCGGTTAAGCAACATGACACTCACAAATAACGTGGATTCATATAGGTAAAAATAATTTTCAAAACCAGTAAATTCAGAGATTACACCTCCTACAACCTCAAAAACTTTGCCTTTTAAAATATATGTGTATCCAGGAAATAATGCTCTTTGTTCTATAAAAATGTCGGCAGTTGCAGAAAAGTGGTTAAGTATGATCAAAGTTCACTTTAATTGGTGAAAGAATTTGAGAAATTGAATGAGCAACGTCCTTACTTACAAACATTTCATATTAAATGTTAATGTTGATAAATATTATTTATTTGAAATACTACTATACTATCTACACATTCAGAATTGCTATAAATAACCTAGGAGGAAGAGCTAGACAACACTGAGCTCTTTGTTTCAAAACATGCGAGATAAAGACTGATGCAACAAAATGCTGAGTATACGTGAATCAATCATTTAGGGCTTGTTTTTGTTCTAAACTATTCTTGTAATGTTTATCTATAGTCTATTCAGTAAGGTCTAAAACGTAATGCGAATCTGCTACTTCCAATAGCAGCATATATCGTACTATATTCGTGACGTAAAGATAGGAAATAGACGTGCTGTCTCGTGCGTAGCCTTTTATCGGAATAATATAATATAATCGATAACATTACTAATTTAGGAAGTATTTTACATAATTTAAATTCTATGTCATTAAAATCTTAATAAAGAACTTACGATACAGGATATTAATAAAACCTGTGTGTCTAAGGTTTTATTAATATCCTGTATTGTAAGTTCTTTCTTTCGTCTCTTTGTCTCACCTTGCAAGGACGATATAGACTAGATGCTACTTATATTTTTAGGCTAGCTACATTTATTTAATTTAAAAAAAGGATGGAGAGGCCAGGTTCGATAGTATTGAAAATATTGCTTTTAGCAATAAGGCCGCCTTGTTGCTTAATGTAATGTAATATTTCTTTCTGCTGTTATATGTGTATTGCAAATAAAGTCTATTCTATCTAATTATCTATCTATCTCGATACAAAAATCTTTAAAGTCCTTTTCAGATACAGAGTGAGCAAATTCTGGTACAAAGAATAACTGTGAATGATAATACATATTATGTTAGTAGGCATGAATTGTAATGACACCCACATAATACGAAGTACACCTGGCGAAATAATTGTAAATATTCAAGATCTAACAAGGCGGACTAGGCTGTGACCTAGCGAAAGCAATGTCGTTGACCTTTTGATAAACATTATCAACGTTTATCATATATGTATCTTTATTTTTATGGGGCAATAGACACAAATCTTCTCTGTCAAAAGAGCATTTTGATATCATGAAAATAGGTGAAATCGATAACTCCTCAGTGATGTCAGAATATGGATAGAACACACAAATTACAAAGGACGGAAAATATCCAACTTTAACCCGGGTAAATATAATAAAACCCTGACAAACAAAAAGAAGCTAAACAATATTGTCACATGAAATGGACTTGTTTATTCAGAGTGTAGACCTTCACAGGCAACTACTACAATCATCACGTATTTATCATATCAATGGTATCAAATAAGCTTTTAATAAAAAAAATGATGATTTCTTACATTTTGATAGTAGTTTCTGATCACAGAAATGAGAGAAAACATAGTTGATGTAACGAGGACAATAAAAATCATAAAACACTCCCTACATTTGGCTAAATATGGCATAGTAGGTGGATAATCTATGAATAATTTGGTTTATAAATAAATGAGATAAGCTTCCAATGATGCATCACACAATGCGTTCACTATAAGGTAAACAATAGTACGCATTTAGCATTGTTTCTACAATTTGTGAAAATCCCAAATTTTCCTGTTACATTTTCCTGATTTGGCAATATGTATTGTATAGCTTAAATAGCTTTGCTCATCAGAAGCTACACGTATTAGGAAGATGGTTTTCTGGCCAAAGCTGTTTTTTCAGGCAACTTTAGAAAAGAGAATCAAAAAGCAAAATTGGTTCAGAGTATTTCAAACATCTAAGACGATTTTATGATCTTTTGAAATTAAAAGATTAGAAAGAATAAATTAATTAAGAAAATTAAGATTAGAGATGATGTTGATATCTGCGATAGTATACTGACAAGACCCCACGGTCATTTTTCAGCATACGAACGATGAGAGTTGAGCTGAAGTACTTGGAAAATGTCAGGTCAAGTTCTTAACGGACTCATTTGCAAAGTAGGACTTTTATGACGTCATTGGTGCATGCCAATGCTAAATATAGCACCGTACAATCACCTCGATCGGTGACCCAGTTCAGAGAGAGTATACACCCGCCCTTGAGGGTTGAAAGTGAAAATGGGGAAGTTATTGCTTATAGATTAGAATTATCGAAATATTATGACAGCATAAAACTAAATTGTAATGTTTCTATTGAAGGGTCATGCGACATCCTGGGAGATTTGAAATGCAGCACAGTCAGCACAGATGAGATGACATTAATATAACAGTCAACAACATTATGGACATATTTTTTGCGTATCAGCTGATATACCAAGGGAAAGAAGAAGATGGAATGAACAAAACTAAAGGGAAAATGCGAGAGATCAATGAAATTAAAGGTCGTTTACTTATTCCGTGACAAAGAAACCAATATTTACTCACCCGAGTTTTTTCTTCAATAGGCAATGCAGCTCCATCATAGTAACAGTTCACCTTCTTCCCCTGAGTAGAGTTGGTGCACACACCATACCATATACAGTGACCCTCAGCAGAGGCTGTAGGAACCTGAAACAATATGACATGATTTTTAGAACAATATTTTCAGAACTGAAGATGGGTATTGTTAGACTTATATCATTTTGTTTAAGTTTGATTAAGTTTTACCTGGAGTTAAAAATAAATTAAATTAGATGAGGACGTGTGAGTCAAATGGGTAATGTCAGAATGATGGTAAATATTATTTCAATAATGTGTTGAAAATGGAAAAATAAGACGTCCTGCGGACCTCAAATAACAAGTGAATCACTCTGCTACAAATTCAAGATGGTACAGTTCCTTAATGTACAAATGAAATAATGACGTTATTAACTCTCTATTTTAAATCACTTCTACATGATACCGATTTCACAGGAAGGGTATTTCACTACCCGGACTTACTTCAGTTTCTAAAGTATTTTTGTTAATGCATGTACATAATATATGTCCGGTATTTAATATTACTTCACACTAGTATTAATAGGCTTCTTAATGAGTATTGCTATGTAGGTGTTTCATTTCGTATCACTGAAAATGTAGGCATATTGTTTAGTTGTAATGAACCTATTTTCATCACCACGGGGTGCTGGTTCGATTCCCTCTCGGTGTGAACATTAATGTGATGGCATTTTGTGTTTACTCTTGAGTCTGGGTATTTTCTATGTATAAATATATATTTACAATAATATATCTGTTGTATGGTATCCAGAACTCAAGCAGGTAAAGCCGAGCTTACTTTAGAACCAGGTGGCTGTGTGAATTGTGTATAAAAAATGTTTTTTGCATTTTCGTCCACGAATATGACATTGTATGTTTGCAAGTAGTAAAAGAAACCATTACTCATTAGAATTATTGAATAATGACGTCACCATGTTTAACCTTCCTACTTTACTCTTTCGTTAAACAGTTACTCATTAGCGAGTATCATTCTGTCTTTGTTCAGTGTTTTGTTCGCTATCTTATTGTAAAGATAAAAAAATTACAACCAGCCTTAAGTGTATCGACATGTCTACTCTTCATATTATCTAGATGTTATAGATTTCAGCGATAGGACTGGTTATTGTCCATACAGCAAACATGGCCTGAATCATTCTGTCAATTGATTTAAATAACTATTTATGTCTTTGGAATCCCATATTATGGATAAAGACAAAATAAGATAGGACGCGCGACGGTGAAAACTGCTGATAAATAGAAAAATTGATAAACAATACTTTGTTCAATACAATGTATTGTATTGTATATAGACATGGAAACGTGTCTAGTTTCAAAATAAATAATTAATTTATATTTTTTTTCTTCTGAACGTTACGTTACAGATATATGCTTCTAACACTACAAATCGATTTCTAATGTTGTCTACTAAATTTGTAGGTGTCTGACAGTATTGATCGAGCCAATCAGACGTGTAGCGGGTCGCGTGATAGAAAAGATAAAACAAACCCAAGACCCGTATCCGCAGTGGAATTCCGCAATCCTATTTTTCAACACATACTAGTATTTATTTCATATGTTCGTGCTGTCAGCAACATTACAGGTTTTCCATGTAATGACGACTGACGACCTTAAATGGCAGTTTAAGAGTGACTTCGTGAAGTTACAAGACGTAGCGTCAGAAAACATTTAATAGACATGTATTTGTGCAAAAAGGATATATAAATCGCGATCAGTTTACCTCATATTCCCTCCGTAGGTATTGTCTCAAATCAGAATTAACAACGACGACCACAGATTTAAAATAAGAAGCCTTAAATATTTCGGGAAATGACCAAATATTATTTATTACATTAAATTATTTGGCCGTTTCCGCATATCTCGAATTAAATTCTAGTTTCGTCAATATTGGACAACTAACTGAATTGATATCTTCAATTCTGGGTGGAATATTAAGCGGGCATATTGTTACAGTTGTTTTTCAAAACAAGCTCCCCGTTTTTGTTTGTATCAACGGACCCGCATCTATTTTGTTGCTCCCATAATGCTGTTTTTCTATTGAATAATGCACTTAAATGTTAAATTTGTTCTCAATATCAAACCTTAGCTCCTAGAAATAACGTCACGTTTGCATTAACAATTGCATTGGATTAACATTAATTTCAACATTATTGATCTATTTTCGAGGTTTGACGTCTGTGCTTTCTGATTTAGATTGTATGCGCATATTATCAGTAGCAATAACGGGAAGTTATCTGTCACAATGTTCAGATATCGTTTTGAGAGATCTCTTGAATTTGTTGATGTATTTCTTTTCTTTCAATCTAATCATAACATAGTCTATGTGAAATATAAGAATACAATGGAGGTGGACCTACCATTAACGAAACAGTTTTTTTGAGTTGTAGGATAGATTTTGTCTAATATTTATTATCTCAAACAAAACATGAATACAAGGCTATCTATATGGAGATGAGCTCACGTTACGGCGTGTTCCTCTCATTTATAGCGTACAATTTATCAAGAGACATTTCAGTCTTAATACAAACAAAACTGGGACGATGTACTTCATCGAAATTCATCAAGATTTTAATAACATTAGGCTTTTCATCAATTTCAGCTTTAGGCCAGTCGATCAAATATTCATAGTATAACGGAGCTCTTCGGTATCAATCAATATGCCGGAAACCATTTTTGGGTCAACGTTGTATTGAAACATGTCATTTAAACTGACCTTTAACCTCTACTATTTGAACTTGTCTGTAGTTCAATTCAAAGAAAACCCATAACACATTATTTACACTGAACTCTGAAATTTCAGTGAAGTAGACTGCATCATATTTTTTTGAACTTGTATCGCATCGGAACTTGCAATCCGTTCAGACATTGTTTGTCATGGATAATTGATTAAAAAGGAAACTATGAAATATTTGTTGATGTGTGGAACAAATCGCGTGTTCAATATTAAAAGTATTTCGTCAGAAATACTTTATTCGATACACATGATACACTGTATAGTAATAAACAAATAGAAAGTTAGGATACAAAAAGACGTATTTTTTATTTATCTGTAACTTGACCGCATTTTGATTAGCTTTATTTAGAAAAAAATTGTGTCCACATCTTTATCTGCGTTGCAACTATTGCAGTGATATTAATTTTACGATTTTCGGATGGCTTTACTACTAAAGTTTTCATTGCTCTTAACTCTACGTAACCTCTCTATTTAAGAGTCGCCCCGCCCTCTTGTCGGTGTGGCAGTCTCCATTTTCCTCTCTTTTGTGCCAGCTCATTCACCTCTTTAACACACAACGCCTACCTTTTCCTTCATGATCCATGTAAGCTATACGCAACCTGACTAAAAATGGAAAAACTCATCGTATTTTCGAATGTAAACAAATATGTGTTACTGTAAATGTTGTATTACCAAACACTGATAGTATACGATAAGAGAGTACTAGATAAATTTATCAAAATATCCTATTTTCTAGTGTTGCAATGGCGTGTCCAACACGCAGGTGTCCAGAAATGAATCATATATGGGTTAACCATAAAGATAAAAAATCTCAAAGATTAGAACAATAAACATGATATTGTAGCAGTTAGGTAATCAATAGATACATAACAATGACATCTATCTATCTATCTCAGCCTGTCTCCGCCCACTGGTGAGTATTAGCCTCTGTTTTTGTACGCCAACCAACTCGGTCCTGTGCTATTCTCATCCATACTAATATTATAAATGGGAAAGTGTGTATCTGTTTGTTTGTCCGTCTTTCCGACGAATTGACGTGATTTTTTAAGTGGAGATAGTTGAAGGGATGGGGAGTGACATAGGCTACTTTATGCCTCTTTCTAACCCCCCACTTCCCTAAAATGGGGAATGGAAAGTTAAAAATTGGTATGCGGACTATTTGTGACTAACAAAAAAATAGTGCATATATTTTTTTAAATCTGTCCCCAGCCCCTTAAAAGAGGGGGTGAAATTTTATATGGGACTTTTCGCAGTTTTCAAGGGAGGAAGATAAAAATCGGTACACAGACTCTTTGTTACCAACGAAAAATACCGGCGAAAGAGGAATCGTGTTACTAACACGAGCGAAGCCGCGGGCAAAAGCTAGTGAGTCGTAATAATGACATACCTACATATAAATCCATGGATACTTATAAGTAAGCCAAGCCAGGTAGTGGCCCATAGAAGTATTTTAACATTATTGATAACTGGGGAGAAAAGGGGACTGTAAATGAAGATGATATGGAGAAGAAGTGGTATAAGAAGCGTAATAATATACACAGACAGTACCCACCATTCAAACTGAATACACGAGAAGATGAACAAGACTGATAAAGAACAAAGTAAGTTTCAAACATGACAAATATTATTTTATAAAAAAGGTAGTATAAAGTATAAATGGCTTTTGGAGTTTTAGTTCAAATCCTATCAAAAAGAGTTATAAAAAAACCTCTCATTTATCTAATCTAAAGAAATTTCCATCAATAGCTAAAAGGATGCCGGTTCATTGACCTTTGAATGCTGCTAACTGAACTGAAAGATTAAATTACTTTTTATTAAGTCAGTACACCGCCCTCAGAGATAACTAAAAGAATCATTTTAATAAATGACTTACGTTCGACCTGGGTAACATAAAAATGAACAAGTCACTTTCAATTAGGGAAATTGCTTCCATTGTATAAAATTTTATCTTATTATCTAATACATTAGCCTTCAGCCATATTTTGTGCTTCAGGCAGGACGCGCTCAGAAAACAGACAAAGATCAGACGTGGGTCAAGCGTAGAGCGGGCATGGCAATTTAGTGCACAGAACCCAGAGGACAGGCATACAGGACAACACAACGGAGATACACAGGTTGAGGACTGAATAAGGTAATATGAGACACAAAAGATTACGACCCACCCTACAAACAAGAGTTAAATTCAGTTTAAAAAAAATTATGGTTCTAAATTGTTTGAGAGTTAAATTAGTCTAGAAGATCAGAGACTGCAAGAATGCAGACATACCAAATAGTAATATTAATAGCTTGCTTCCCTATTTTCCTTAAAATAATTACGGAAACGATGTGTTCATCTGGGTATGCGGTCTTAGGACCGCCAGAACACATGGAGGCCAACTAACTTCATCGATTCAAATAATAATTAATATTCCTTATAATATTTGTCAAGTAAACAAGGTAATTACGCAGGTGTTGACTTATTATATAAATTAATATTATTCATATAACTTGGAAGTAAATGAAATACTTACAACGTTAGTTAACACATTCGTAGAAGGCCAAGAAGCCTATAACGTGCTTGTAATTATTAAAGATCGATAACTTATTAAGACCTTGCTTAAGAGATTTAATGATGTAGCAGTCTCAGGAGACTGAACTTGCAAGCTTGGTATGCTGAATACAGGAAATATTAGGCAAATTTGTAATGTAAATACTAGAGCCATCCGCGTAATAGGCTTCCGGCTGTCTCCCTAATTCATTGCTATTTCACGTGGATATTCTCTGAGAGTGTGGCACTGCCCCGATTAAACCAACCAATATTTATTTATTTATTTATTTATTCTTTATTGCACGATTGAGAGTACAATTGGCGGACTTAATGCCTAAAGACATTCTCTACCAGTCAACCATCGGGTAATGCAGAAACATTGTTGGCGGGACAAAAATTGAAGGGAAATATCTGGTTACCTAAGAACTTATATATACGGCTATGAACATACACATATAAATATATATTAATAATAAACTTACATATACATACTATACGCATCTAGTAAAATATTCTGACAAGTATTGACGACTGAAAGAGAGGTGATGGTGATAGTAACGGTAAAAAAAAAACAAAAAGTTATGGTCGCCAAACACAACAAGAAGAAGAAAACACGGCTTGAAAACGTCAGGGGGAAAAAAAAAATGTACATACATTCAATCATTAAAAAAAAAAAATTAAAAAAACATATTTTATATATTATCTGAAAATTATTAAACGGTTATAAAATTATTTGATTAATTTCATGATATAATAATGGGAGGTCAAGATTCATTGAGGTAAAGTTGTCGAACTGACTGTTTAAAAATAAATTTACTAGAGGACATTTTAATTTCATTGGGGAGCGAATTCCATAGTCTAATGGCAGAAAGTGTAAATGAGCTTGACATATGAGAAGTTTTGTGAAGAGGTGTAAAAAGTTTGAGAGTGCAATTGGATCGAAGATTTCGAGAAGAGGTGTCAGTGAGGAAGTTAAATTTAAGTTTTAAATAATTGGGAGCTTTTGGATCTCTGAGGACCCCGAAAAGCGTGCAGAGGACTCTCAGATTCCTGCGCTGCCGAAGAGTGAGCCATTTTAACTGAGACCGGAAAGGGGAAATGTGGTCAAATTTGCGCACGTTAAATATAAAACGAAGACCACCGTTAAGGAGGCGCTCGAGTTTGTTTAGAAGCACTTGAGACATATTGGTGCAACAGGCATCTGCATAGTCCAACAATGGCAAAATTAAAGTTTGAACCAATAGGATCTTCGTGGATGGAGGAAGAAAGTTCTTCAAACGGTAAAGGGAACGCAGTGTACATGTAATCTTCTTACTAGTCTCTGTAACCTGTTTGTCCCAGTTAAGAGCCCCATCCAAATGGAGACCCAGATTTTTGACAGAGGAGCTAAACGGTATGGTGACACCATTATAAACTAGAGAATTAGCTAATTTTATTTTGTTCAGCTGATGGGGGCCACCGACGATAAGCGCCTGACACTTCGTGGGATTAACCGCAATGCCAAAGTTCTCAGACCACTCCAATATGAGACGAAGATCCTTATTTAGTGAATCAATCACATCACCGAAGAGTTCCGGGTCCGACTGCGCATAGAGCTGCAGGTCATCAGCGAAAAGGTGGTATTGATTATGAAGACTATGAGTAATGAAATCGATGAAAAGGGAAAATAAAAGAGGAGAGAGAATTCCACCCTGTGGCACCCCCGAATCAAGATGGCACCAAGAAGAGGAGTCCTGATTGACACGCACCATCTGTTGTCGTGGGCGGAGATACGAGGAAAACCATTCCAGCGCCGGTGGTGAGATACGCAAGTGTGATAGGATGGCTAGAAGGACGTCATGGTCAACCGCGTTAAATGCGTTGGAAAAATCGATGAGGACAATAACAGTAACCTTAGACTCCTCCAAGCCAGCCCTGATGTCCTCGGTGACCTTTAGTAGTGCCGTTGTGGTGCTATGACCGGGTCTAAAACCTGATTGGTAATCACTAACAAGACTATTAGAAAATACAAATTTGGACAATTGGGTATGCACAACTGATTCAAGAGTTTTGGATAGAAAGGGCAAAATAGAAATTGGACGGTAATGATTAAGGAGGCTAGGACTAGAGATTTTAGGAAGAGGACGGACGTAAGCTTTTCGCCAAATAGAAGGAAATACTCCGGAGTCCAGAGAAAAGTTAAGAATATGAGTAATTATAGGCGTTACAGAATCAAGGATGGGCATCAGCATACTCCTTCCAATATTGTCGCATCCAACAGCTTTTGACTTGAGCGAACTGATTATTTTGCGTACCTCACCGCCGGACACCGGAGAAAATTTGAAGTGACTCACAGGAGGTGATGGCATTGCTGAGATAGTAGAGACAGTCCTATTCCTTATGTCATCATGGAGTTTGGTGGTAGTTGAAAAGTGGACATTCAGTTCAGAGAGAGTGTGAGTAAAAACAGTAGGAGTGGTGGCGCACTTTCCAATACCTAAGGTTTTCAGGAACTTCCATGTATCTGAATAGGACGTGTTCACCAGATTATCATGGAAGTAGCGTTTTTTAGCTACCCTAACCAGCTGATTGCACTTATTCCTGGCCTTTTTAAATAGACACCAGTTTTCGTCACTGCGTTTCCGCTTGAATAGCCTAAACGCACGGTCTCGCCTCCTCATAGCAATCCGAACAAGCTGAGTTATCCATGGTGCTGGAGGGCGTCTTAGTTTGACCATCCGCACCGGTGCATGATCATCATACAGTTTGAGGACTGAAACATTAAACAGAGAGATCTTGTCATCAACTGTAGATGCACTATAAACCGGCGACCAATCCAAAGACGAAGCGTCCTCTCTCAATTTGTCTAAATCAATCCTTGAAAAATTGCGTATGTTAACAGTTTTAGGTTTTAATTTTGGCGGTTTAATTTTATATGATATAAAAATAAGGTCATGGCGAGAAAACCCTGGGGCCAGTACTTGCCCATGGTCAAGGACGTGCTCAGATGAAGACGTGATAATATGGTCAATCCACGAATCAGCAGTGTCAGTATTGTGGTGTGTAGGACTTAGAGGTAGTAACGAGAGATTAACCGAATCAATAATAGTACGAAATTTAGACGACTGATCAGTGGATTTCATGAGGTCTACGTTAAAATCTCCCATTAAAATGAAATGTTCAATATCAGTGGTATGGCGTTCAAGAAGGGACTCTAAATTACTAAAAAAATCAATGCTGGGGGGGCAATAAACAGCACCGATGATGGTTTTGCAACCTTTCATTTTAACACTAAGTAGAAGGTACTCCATGGTCCGAGAATAGGGGGCAGAGGAAGCATCTAGAATGTCATAAGTTAAATCGCTACGTAGATATATGGCAACACCACCACCACCCTTGCCCACGCGATCGTTACGGATAAGAATATACCCTGGCAGACCAAAGGAAGTAGAAGACAAATGAGGTTTCAACCAGGATTCAGAGACCAGTACAGCGTGAATGTTACTGCCAGAAAAGGCGTCGAGCAGGTCTGTGTAATGTGCAGGTACACTCTGAGCGTTTATATGGCAAATGTTTAAATTTACATTGCTAGGAAAAAGGAGACTAATGTGATCACGAAGCGTGTTTGCATTCATGGCCGAGTCATTGAGGGAGTGAAAAGAAGTAGAAGATTCATCAGCAGAGAAAAATACGTCACTATCATCGTCGGACATATAATATAAAAATATTTTACTAAAATAAATATTAAATAATAATAATTAGGTAACCAATAAATGTATAACTAATTTATAACTATTAAAAAGGAATATTCTGCACTTCCTGCCGGCTTACAAGAAATACCTACAGAGCAACAGAGAATATTAAAACAAGTAAACAACACAAAAAAATATGAAGAAAGAAATTAATAAAAAAAAAAATACAGCTAATAAGTTGGCTCAAAAAACAAACTTCCAAGCCCTATATATAAAAATATAAAAAAAGACCAATCGTCAAATCAAGTGTCTGTCACTGTCAAACAAAAGTTACACTAAAAGTAAAAAGTTTGTGAGGTAGTTATACTAGAGTGAAATAAGATTAAAAATTGAAAAGTTATAGGGTACTAAGTAACTACAATAATTAGCTAGGGCATTGGAAAACAAGAAACAAAACTCCTACTTGCGGGTGACTCGTTTAACCCTTGCAACTTCAGCTTTCGGGGCCGTCACCGGCTTGTGGAGCTTTGGGGACGACTGCTCGGCATCCTTGTTGTCCCCCGAGCCAGCCTGACCGACCTCGGAGCACTTCCCATGGGCAGCCACAAGTTCGTCAAGTTCGACGTTTGTTTGTACACGCTGGCGCGACCCGTTAGGCAGTTTTATAGAAATGTGTCCATCAAGGGTCCAGACATTGCGCATCCCAAAGTGCAATCTTGCGGAAATAAAAATAGCCTGGCGCTGGCGAGTCAAAAACTCACTTAACACATAGGGTGACCCCTTGAGCTGTGATTTATTCTTCCACACAATGCTTTTCATATTGACATCAGCGAATTTTATCAATATTGGACGAACCTGTCCATCTTTGGCCGCACCGAGTCTATAGCAAGACTTTATGTGGGCTTGAGTGCAGTCCTTGACCTGGAGTTTGTCCTGGATAATTCCTCGAACGGTGGCCACAATGTCATCGCCGGGGCCCTCGGAGACACCACTAAGAACTAAAAACTTTCTCCGATGTCGCATCTCCATGGCGTCGACAGTTTTTTGGACATCAGATATTTGCTGCCGAAGGAGTTTAATCACATTCCCCACAATAATTTTAAAAGAAGAGAACTCACTAAAAAGCTGGTTTACATCCTTGGCTTCTTTTTGAGAAAACTGTCTCGATGGATTGATGTGTGCCTCGAACTCCTCCATCCGCTTCATCAAACTGGTTTCAAGGCCCTCTGCTATCTCCTCAAGAGTGCGCTTAGCGGTGTTAGACATGGTTTTATATGCACTTAGGTTATGCAGTGAAACTTGAAGTGAAATTGTTAAGATGTGTTGTAGTGTTGTGAGACTGTGGCCGGCAGGTGAGTGCTTGAAACTATATCTTCATAATATAGGGCTGCCTTCAATTATACAGATGTATAATGGACTTATGAAAGGATTCTGTGCAATTTTGATGTATTCTAATTGGAAAATTAAAATTAAATTGATTTTTAAACTGGAGCACACTTCTTATCTTTTTTATCACCTACCGCCAAAAAAGCCAAAAAAAATTCAATATATACTCTTCCACGCACGGAAGCCTTGTTTGCCTTCCCTCATGTTATGGCTAATCCTCGAATTGACTTTCATGCGGTTGTGACACGAGGAATCAAATTAGTATCAAATTAGCTCATCAAAACTATTTTTCATTGAATTCTGACAAGAGGAAATACTAATTTAAATATCTCGGACGAAGTAGCGAGCAACAGTCAGTTAGTTAATATTAACCAGTTAAACGAGATGTAAACAAGACGACACTGGTTGTTATGAGTCAGACACTGATAAGCGACACTGGGATTGTGTGACTCACGGATTAGGGATACCAAATGGATGACATCCTTCCAAGCTTAGGGCTATAATGACATGAATACTTAAACAGCTAAATTCAGATTTAAAAGACGTGCTTCTATAAGCACGTCTTTAAAATCGGAATCTAGCTGTTTACTAAAACTCAACAGGAATCAGAGACAGGCATGAGCCTGTCGCAGATTCCTGATGAGTTTTAGTCTAGCCTATATGTGAGCTAAATTAATAGTTTATGAAACCCACCCTAACTAACTTTGCAAATTCCCTGGTGATTCCACCAAGCCATCGATATAAAATCTACGTGTGGATAGCAATCACTGCTGGTCACACCCGGCATGAATGATAGAGGCCATCTTGTATGACGTTCTGAAGCTATTCCTACCTACTATGGAGAACGTACTATAGTATTGGACACTAACGATACAATTTCTTTTCAACTAGCAGTGGTTTTAGTTGTAAACTGTACCGAATAGGGTTTTTGAGTCAATTCGTTTTGCGATTTATCGACCGTCTTATACTTTAATAATATTGGACATTTTTCTTTTGAACTTGCTGTAGTTACAGCTGAGCAACAGATATGCATCCTGAAAATATTCCATAACAAATCGAGTATTTGAGACAATTAGTTTCACAATAAATGTGCCGTAAAAATTCGAGGTTTCGAAAACAATTATTGAATTGATACTATCGATAATTTCAACTCTATTCTGCTGCAACTAAACTACACATTCCAATTTATTAATGAACACTTAATTTCTCATTAATATTATTTTTTAACGTTCCACTAACATAATATACATCGACTTAGAGTTCAAATTGGCTTCGGTAAAATCAATACTCTATAACTATTCAACATACGACTTTAGTATTTAAACCACTTGCAATACAGTTGAATTTAGCTGAAAGTTTTGTGGGGTATGCCAATCAGGACTTGGCATCATATGCGTCATACCTCATACCACGTTCGTCCTTTGTAAACAAGGTTCAAGTTACAAATCACAATATGCATTCCGGGCGCATGTTGCAAGTGATGACATCAATTTTCCTTGTCTCTAAATCGGTTTCATTGTTCATGTCATTAACTAGCGCTCTTGTTATAAGTATATCTTATTGAAAAAACCAGATCAAAATCCGTAATAAATGTATTTTTAACTAACTTATTTTTGAAAAAAAAAAAAGAAAAATGTCATATATAGTAGCACTAATGGCAATTTCAGTTTCCATTACAACCCCATTTACATTGCTTTTTGAACCATAGTTTACTAGAGTAGGTAGTAATAACTAGTTAGTAAGAAGGTCCCTTTAGAAATAGAAAAAAAATATGATGACAAGATTGTTGTAAGACGTAAACTAAAACAAATTTATATCAGCATTTTGGTATGAAGCAAGAGACCTTAAGGCAAAGCCAAAGACGAATATGAAAGAATAGGAACGCAATATTTGAAGAGATAGACATCATCGGTTTAATACAGAAAATGCCTTTCTGATATACAAAGGAAGATTTAACATTTTTTTTCGGACAAATCTCACAGATTGAGCTAGCCCCAAAGTAAGTTCGAAACTTATGTTATGGGATACTAACTCAACGATACTATATCATACACATTATATAGATAAACAAGACCCAGGCCAATCAAGAAAAGTCGTTTTTCATCATGATCCGACCGGGATTCCAACCCGGGACCTCCTGGGTGGCGGTCTGGCATTACGCCACGGAGTTCGTCAATTATCCATTGTCAAAGCGATTTCAGTTGCATTCGTCCGATTGCTTTCTTGCACAGTTCTATAATATACTATTAGCATTTGGCACATTAGTAATATTCCTCATACCGAATACTATCATCAGATTGGCTAACCATAACATTTGGGTAATCGTGACTCCATTTCATCGATACAAGTTTGTGTAAGTTTATTTTGCATGCACCGCGCGTGCAAGGTCGACCTTCCAATGTTATTATCACCTTGGTGTTTTGATGCATTGAGTGTGGTACAACCGTCGAACTGTGATGGAAAATTACACAAAAAGGAAAGTTCATATTTGTTGTCTTTATCAGCCAGCCAAAACACTGCAACTTTAAGTACGACATATTGTATACGTCGTACGTACGTGACGTAGATAGTTGAAATTTTTCACAGAGGTTATCTTTGTTTTACCATTTTCATTATAATAATTTTAGTGGTAAAGTAACCAAAATCTGCTCCACTCTCGAGTTGGTCAAATATTTAGAATTATGTAGTTAGTTTTACATAGTCGAACCAAAAATGTTTCCTTCATATCCGTTTGTACGAAAAAAAACTATTTGTTTACTAACGGAAGCTAACCTCGTAATAGTTTGAATACTACATTATATTTCCGGCTTTCGTCATCTATTTGTAGGTTAAATAATAATAAAAAAGATCAATAAATTTTGAGTTTTATACAAAAAAATGACAATACAATGATTATCAAGAAATTACAAACAAATCATTGTGGTGGGAATGCACGAATGGCTTTAAATCCAATCTCTTTGGCCCTAACTCAGAAAACGTTGGTGATCAACACTTCAGAGAAATAATGGTCAATGACTTCCTTCTTCTAATTAAAACAGGTAGGTACACTCAGTCAAAACAGTGCTTAAACGGGACCACAATGAACGATCCATATTTGGATCCACGCAGAATTCACGCGGTTGAAGTGTTTGGAGCAGTGATTGTGGAACAAAGGCAAAATGAAAACAAGAAAGAAAATCAAGCACAAGAGTCACTGGGCTTACATTTGGGTCGCATTCCTGTGACGCCTAAAGAGAGCTTGAATGTCCTGTTATGGATCTAAATGTTGCTTTTTCATTTGTATGGGGAAGTTTTACCTCAAGAGTGGTGCAATTCCGACTAATCTGATGGCAAGCCTCTAATACAGTCTAATTACGAACCGATCATTAACTTTTTTTAGGCCTTTTGAAAATGTGTTAAGGCCTTGTTTTTATCGCTCCAATATACAGCCAATGAGAATTTTGACAGTGACATATTATTTTTGGAGTGCAAACCACTTTTTTGGGCGATTGTATAATTTCGAATGTTGCCTTCGAAACGTCAAAACATATTTATGTTTACCAACGATACTGTCTCGAAATAACCATGGCCTCAGCGAAATGTACTGCGTATGCAGATCGGAAATGTATTTATACCTTCTCGTATGTGGGATAAGCTTTCATAAATTTTTAGGGTTCCCTATTTTTCTTGGTTCTTACATGCTTCTTCATAGACGTGCACTCTTGTCGTGGTCATTTTCTTGGTTTTTATATGCCGGTGTACTTTTTAGTTGTGCACTCTTGCCAGGAAGGTCGTGGCCATGTCTAGGTCAGGTCTTTCGCCATCGCTTTTCTCGTGATGCGACGCCATGTTGATCTATACTTGGTGTCAGAGTTCTCGTTTATACTACAGTGTCACAGATTTGATGAGGTCTGTCCATGTTGGAGAGCGCTGGTGAAATTACCAGAAAAAGCTGGAACTGGAAGAGGAAGCTGGTTCACCTAAGTCCACAGACATACCGTTCAGCAGCTAATTTCTTCTTTTAATATTATGTTTTAAAGAATCTAAATTCTAACACCACGCAATTGATTTTCTATGTGCTTTTGACTGTGAAATATTTTACAGTGTAACTTTTTTAAATTTCCATGGGAACGAAGATGGAAATGCGTATGATTACACAGTAATGAAATTGAAACCCAAAACTTCATTAAGGCACGTGTAGGTAAATTACAAGAAAATTTCGCATTCCAACCCTTTTCGCTACAGGTTATTTTGGGCATGGGTACTTATTCCCAGCATATGTGTTTATGAATAGGTGGTACCTACCTGGAGAGCTGAATACGACTCAACCGTGGCATTCATGCATAATTTAAAGTTCTTTTGAGTTAAACCACGTCGCTCGCTACACATAATTACACGAAAAATATTTCATAGAATTTTTAAGCTAAAAATGTCAATCCTACTGGTATTTCGTAAGGACGTTTGCAAGGACTTTTTCATTTAGAACGAGTATGTCAAATATATTTCTAGATTTTGTGGTGAGTTTCTAGATAATTGAAGTTCCTCTCACTGGGGTTTGTCATATCGCAGGGAAATAAGCAAGCGGAATATTTGATCTATTTATAGAACTATTAAAAGAGTGTAATCACGTTAAATGTATGAAAATGGGAATTATTGCGTTCAAAAATAACCTCATAATTAAATCAGGCTCATTAGATACTAGTGGAAAGATACAACGCGTGTATACAGTTAGGCACCCAGTCTCCCATATTTCACTAGTATAAGAATTAAGTTGCTTTTCATTTTTTTATGCGTAACAAATGGTACTGCTGTTTTATTTACTAGAGACTTTGTAATTGTTACTTTTGTGGGAGAAATAAACGTATTTTTTTAAAACGTATTTTATTATAGTAACATCTGGTGTTCGGGCGTGTATCTATACATTATTATAGTTACATGTGGTTCTCGGATTCGACATGATTTGCCATCTCTCTTGGCTATGATGCCTTGTGTTTCAAATTTCTGTCTGTCACGTAGTTGCTAATGAAGTCCTTTCAATACTCCTACTCCGTCTAATATATTTTTGATTAAATTCGTTGCGAGTTCCATCCAAGACAGTTGTAGTTTTTTCATTGGTTATTGTCCTGGCTTTACATGAGACACAGCGGTGGGAATCTGTGGTGAGCTTGTCCCGATATAAAAAATATGTAACATAAGGATTATTCTGTTTTACCACTTCAAAAAATAGCCTTGGATAATCCAAAATCCATGATCATTACGTTTTTTTATAATTCTTGCAATCTAGTTTATTTACTATGATAACAATACTATCATATAATACTAAGTATAGCATATTATGTATTTTATGCACAGTCATTATTATTACAAATGTTTTTATAATATGGACGTTATTGTAGTTAAATATTAAACCGATTAGTATCAATGATTACAATAGTTGTTATTGTAGGTAGTAGGTAATTGTACCTTTTTGTTATTTGGTAATTGTACCATTATTTGATGTACAATTTTGTTATTCATATCGTTATCTATTTGTTTATAAAATTGATTTAATTATTTACTATCCGTTCCGACTCTAGGGCATTTCAGTCTGACAGTTTGGTACCAATTTCGCAAAAATTGTAAGAATGAGATAGGAATGACTGTTTTGCGAAATATGTATGAATGTCAGTGTGGTCATTTGGTACGAATTTCGCAAAATTTGTATGATACTTTCAAACTGACATTGACTCTCAATAGTTATAAGTGATGATGGTCCTATCAAAGCACAGCATTTTATGTGCAATTGCCTGCCTTCGTCTGCATAGCTTTCATAGTGATTTTATATAGCCTTGTCTTTCTCGATAAACTGTCCTTTTGACATCTGCAGAATTTGTATGGCAAGAAACACACGGGACAAGTATGTTTTTTGCGATGCTGAAGAGGGCAGATTGTCATACTGCATTGCGAACGTAGGTAGCTTTAACTGTTTTTCACATCCTTGATTGAAATCTGTCTACCATTTGCAAGAATACTTTACTTCTTTATAATAGTTATAGGTAGGTATGCGCGTGATGTATGCAGGAACGATGATAATCAAAATTGTCATTGATTTGTAAATCATATATTATTCACAACACACAGATTACAAGCATACATAAGCCTATAGAAAGTCAGAAGGAGAGCACAAGAGAACAGTAAGACGATAGAAGTTATACAGCAAGAAAGTTCGGAAGAGAAAGCTTCAAACAACACGTATTAATTTCGCGTAACGCACAGGCGCGGGAGCGAGCGACGTACCTGCGCAGAGATCGGTTGGATACTAAATTGGCTGCATAGCGACGGGCTTCGACGGCCACCGAGGATTGCCGAGGAATGTGCAAGCGCAGCTAAAATGCAACCATACTACATACTACGAGTATCGCCTGGCGGTGCTTGTGAATTTAATAAATATTGTATTTATATTGATGTTTAGTGTTATGTATGAATGGGATTGAAATGTATGTGTAATGAATGGATTTGTGTGAAATTATAACTATGTATGTGTGTTTGGTTTAGTACTAAGTGAATTATTTTGAACGTGTTTTTGTAAATATTTTGAATTGTAAATAGGTTAAGTATTTTATGTGGTATGTATGGATTATATGTGGCGAGTCGCCCACATCACTCCCCTCCAGAGACCGTGTCTACGGGCGATAGTAATCGGGGAAATGTACTCTTCTTCCCGAACGCGTAATTTTAATAGCGGAATCGTCAGAGATCGAGTTTGATGGTGACTGAGAAGGCTCCGGGGGATGAAATTCACGTTGTAATGGGGATGGATCGTCGTACAGTATGTAAGCCGGTTTTAGGCGGTCTATACTTACTGTAGTCTCTTTCCCTTTTACGCGTATAGTAAAGCATTTGACACCTCTTTTCAGAACTTCGTGTGGCCCAGTGTACGCAGGCTGAAGAGAACCACGTAGCAAGTCTTCCCTAAGGAATACGTGGCTACATGTGGAAAGGTTTTTGTACACGAAAGTTCTGGGCTTAGAGTGGTGCTGGGTTGGAACTGGACGTATGTTCTCGGCATATGACTTCATACGGGCTGAGAAATCGGTGATATCCGTCGTATAGCCGGTGACATCGTGCCCGAAAAATTCGCCGGGGAGGCGGAGAGGCTCACCATAAACCAGCTCGGCTGATGAAGACTGGAGGTCTTCTTTGAAAGCACTCCTGATACCTAGCAGCACGAGCGGTAACGTTTCAGTCCAGTTTGCGTCGGCGTGACATGTTATGACTGCCTTCAGTTGCCGGTGGAAACGTTCCACCAAGCCGTTACACTGTGGGTGGTAGGCAGTTGTCTTTCGATGATCGAAACCGATGGATTTCGACAGTTGCTGAAATAGCGCTGAAAGGAACTGTCTTCCGCGGTCGGTTACTATCTCGATAGGACAACCGTAGCGAGACACCCAGCAGGATACAAATGCCTTGGCCACTGTTTCGGCGGTGATATCGGTAAGCGGCACAGCTTCCGGCCATCGCGTAAAGCGATCGACGAGTGTGAGGCAATACCGATAATCACCAGCAGGCGTTAAAGGACCGATGAGGTCTAGATGGACATGTTTGAATCGCGCCGAAGGTAAATCGAGCGTACCAAGAGGTGACGCGACGTGTCTGTTTACCTTCGAGCGCTGGCACGCCAAACATGCCTTAGCCCATTCACGGCAGTTCTTCCGCATCAGTGGCCAGACGAAGCGTTGAGCGACTAGCTTGGCAGTCGCATTAGCACCTGGGTGACTGAGCGAGTGGAGACAGTCAAATACCTGCCGACGCTGTTGTTTAGGGACGAAAGGCCTGGGAGTCGGTGTACTGACGTCGCAGTACAGTTCGCTACGACTTCCAGGTAACTTCATCTTTGTGAGGCGCAATGAACTATCGCCTTGAAGATGTTCAGCGAGCTCAAGATCTGTGACTTGGAGCTGGGCCATACGATCTAGATCCACGGGCATTTGCAATTCACAAACGCGAGAGAGTGTATCGGCGACGACATTGTCCCTACCTGAAATATGACGCACGTCGGTTGTGAATTGCGAGATGAAGTCTAGATGTCTATACTGACGCGGGGAACAGTTACTTTTTCTCTCGTGGAAGGCGTAACAGAGAGGTTTGTGGTCAGTATAGACTGTGAACGTAGTGGCCTCTAGCATATGGCGAAAGTACTTTATGCTCTCGTAAATAGCAAGGAGCTCACGGTCGTACGGAGAATATTTCGTTTGTGACGGGCTCAACTTGCGCGAGAAAAATGCTAGAGGCTGCCAGTCTCCATCCTTTCTCTGGTGTAGGACTCCACCTATCGCCGTATCGGAGGCGTCTGTGACAAGTCCTAACGTAGCTTGGGAGTCAGGATGAGCCAAAAGAGCTGCTTTACAAAGGCTTTCTTTGCAAGCTTCGAAAGCTTTAAGAGAGTCCCCTGTTATGACAACAGGGTGAGAGCCCTTCACAGACCCGGTCAATAAAGCGTTCAGAGGGGCTTGTATCTGGGCAGCGTTGGGCAGGAAACGCCTGTAAAAATTTATCATGCCCAGGAATCGTCGAAGTTCTCTGACGGTTTTGGGTACGGGAAAGTCGGAAATAGCTCTCACCTTACCGTCCAGGGGTTTCGTACCATATTCGGATATGTGATAGCCGAGAAAAGTTACCTCCGGGGCACCGAAGACACATTTGCTTGTGTTTATGAGAACGCCATAACTTTTCATACGGGTGAAAAGTTGTCGCAGATGGTCTTCGTGCTCCTCTCGAGTCTTGCTATACACCAAGAAATCGTCGAGGTAGGGATAGCAAAAATCGAGGCCGCGAGTCATTTCATCGACGAATCTCTGAAAGGTTTGTCCCGCGTTGCGTAAACCGAATGTCATAAACGGAAACTCGAATAACCCGAATGGAGTTGTTATGGCCGTCTTCGGAATATCCTCTTCAGCCACTGGGATCTGGTTGTAAGCCTTAACCAGGTCTATTGTAGAAAAGTACTTACAACCAGATAAATTGTGGGAGAAGTCGTGAATGTGACGGATCGGGTACTTATCAGGTATGGTCCGCGCGTTAAGTAACCTATAGTCCCCACAAGGACGCCAACCGTTATCCTTTTTAGATACAAGGTGTAGGGGAGACGACCAAGGGCTATCGGATGGGCGAGCGGTACCATTGCTCAGCATCACCTCGAACTCCTGCTTAGCAATATTTAATTTCTCCGGCGCTAACCTACGAGGTGGACACGATACTGGGGGGCCTGATGTAGTGCGTATGTGGTGTTGTGTGTGGTGCTTGACAAAACCCGGAGTGCCAGCCGGACGAGTTATTTCCGGATACTCGGATAAAATTTTAAAGTACTCACCGCTACCGCCAGTCGATACTTTTACACTGGACACTAAACAATCGCCACTTAACACCGATGCTACAGTGCTGACACTGGTTAAGCTATCGACTAATTTCTTATTACTTATGTCAACGATAAGTTTGAAAAAGGAAAGAAAGTCTACGCCAATGATAGCCTTCGTGACGTCGGCGACTACAAAGCGCCACGGAAAATTGCGGCGTAAACCTAAATTCAAATTTAATTGAATGTAGCCATATGTGTCGATAGCGGAACCATTGGCAGCACTGAGCTGATAATTAGTTTTACACCGTTGTTCTTTAAGCGCGGAAACAGGGTACACACAAATATCACTCCCGGTGTCGATTAAAAAGTCAACGTTTGTAACGCGATCCGTGATGAAGAGGCGACCAGTGGTGTTTTGGCAGTCGTTAGTCGCCATCACTGACTGCCCGGACTGTTTCCCGACGTTGGCTTGAAATCGCACGGCTTGACGCAGTAGTTGGCCGTAGTCCCGTGCTTGTGGTGATACCAACAGACAGGAAATCGGCGGTAGTTGGACTGCGATCTGGTCCGCGACGATGATCGGCTTCGTTGTCTCTGTCTTTGGCCTCGGTCGCGCGGTCTAGGTTGTCTATTAACCTGCGTTGTCAGTGCGCTGACCTGTCTGGTTAATTCCGCAACCTGCTGCGTCAGCTGGTCTAGCACAGACGTTGACGTTGCCGCTACCTGCTGCGCTGGCGCTGCGATGTCGTTAACGCGGTCGGCGAGTTCCGCGAGCGCGTCTAAAGTAAGCGTCGGTTGCGATGCGACGATCGGTTGCATTCCCACTGGTAAGCGACTTGTCCAAATGGTCTTCACAAAATCCTCCGGTACATTTGGACCGGCAAGGTGTTGCAGATGGCGTAAAAATTGTGAAGGCTTACGGTTCCCGAGCTGCTCGTGCATTAACAACTGCTTCACCTTGTTTTCTCTGGACACCGACAGTCGTTTGATGAGCTCCGACTTTAGGCGAGTGTAATCAGCTGGACCGGTGAGAATGTCCTCAACCTCTGTTGCGTACTGCCTATCCAACGTAGCCAACACATGGTAAAATTTCGTGGCATCGTCGGTGATCCGCATGATTGCGAACTGGCATTCTACTTGCGCGAACCAAATCGCCGGTTTCTCGGGCCAGAATGGTGGAATTCGCATCTGAACGGGCGGAGCAAGCGATGGGGCTGCTGTAGATGTTGAGGTGTCGCGCACGGGGTCCGCCATTTTGTGCGGCCGCCTTGGGCGCGTGGCCACATTTGTCTGCGACGTCTGAGTATCGCTGTCACTAGACATCTTGAAGTCCTTAATATTCCAAAATATCCTAATTTCCTCGTGTTCCAACGGGGTCACCAGTTATAGGTAGGTATGCGCGTGATGTATGCAGGAACGATGATAATCAAAATTGTCATTGATTTGTAAATCATATATTATTCACAACACACAGATTACAAGCATACATAAGCCTATAGAAAGTCAGAAGGAGAGCACAAGAGAACAGTAAGACGATAGAAGTTATACAGCAAGAAAGTTCGGAAGAGAAAGCTTCAAACAACACGTATTAATTTCGCGTAACGCACAGGCGCGGGAGCGAGCGACGTACCTGCGCAGAGATCGGTTGGATACTAAATTGGCTGCATAGCGACGGGCTTCGACGGCCACCGAGGATTGCCGAGGAATGTGCAAGCGCAGCTAAAATGCAACCATACTACATACTACGAGTATCGCCTGGCGGTGCTTGTGAATTTAATAAATATTGTATTTATATTGATGTTTAGTGTTATGTATGAATGGGATTGAAATGTATGTGTAATGAATGGATTTGTGTGAAATTATAACTATGTATGTGTGTTTGGTTTAGTACTAAGTGAATTATTTTGAACGTGTTTTTGTAAATATTTTGAATTGTAAATAGGTTAAGTATTTTATGTGGTATGTATGGATTATATGTGGCGAGTCGCCCACATCGTACTAGCTGACCCGTGCCCACTTCGTTGGGCATAATGTTAAAAGCCTTTTTATTTTTTGTTTTTTTATATAACCTATGACACTCAGCAATAATGTGGCTTTCTATTGGTGAAAGAATTTTTAAAATCGGTTCAGTAGATCCCGAGATTACCCCTTACAATTTAACAAATACACAAACTTTACCTCTTTATAATATTAGTATAGATAAAAATGAAGTCGCTTCTCTGTCTGTCTGTCTGTCCCTATGTATGCTTAGATCTATAAAACTACGCAACGGATTTTGATGATACATTCCTTAGAAATTCCCACGGGAAAGCGGGATACCCGCAAACGAAGTTGCGCGGGTTTCTCTAGTATTTCATAAAAAAGAAATTTAATATTCGTCGAGAAAATTATATAACTTTTCACATTGACTCTCACATCTCAATGACTTTTCATAATAATTTTCTCAACTCCTCGATTGTCATTGAAGAGGAAATAGTGGAGATGAGGAAAAAAACTATTTAGCTTTGCTAATTATTGGCCATTGTTTGAAAAATAAGTGTATTTAATGAAGAATTTGTATCTTATATACCTATATGTATCATTTACAGTTATAGGTAACATACAATATATATATATAATACATAAAAAAATACAAATAAGTAGATTTTATGTGCTTGTTTACATCGATCCATACATCATTACTCATGTGTCTATTTTTTTAAATTTATTAAATTAAGTAAATATATTTTTTGTACATTTCATAACCAAAATATAGGTAAATATACTATCTGGTGTAAGTGAAAAAAGTTAATAATTAAATATAAATATTGTAAAATTGCAATCAATTGATTGGGATTAGGTCGCCGGGTCCATTGCTATCTCTTGACAGTCATGCTTGATATTCAGTATCTTAATTAGCAGACTACGTGTATACGTGTTTCTTTCGCATCAGTGGCCATTTTGCTTTTGTTTCCGAAATGGTGGTAGTTTATAGAGTAGATTTATTTATACAAATCAATATTATTTTTATGACTCAAAAAAGTGCCTATGAGGGCTTAGTCTCTGAATAAATGATTTTATCTGTTACCCGCAGCTCCGCCCGCATGGTCAAGGGAAAATGTCAATAACTTTTCCCATGGGAATCTCTTTATCCCATGGGGGAAAAGTAGCCTTTTGTCACTATCCAGACCTTAAATTATCCCCGTTAAAAAATTATGAAAAAATAATGTTATAATTTTTCCCCCCGTGGGAATGAGATGTTTTTCCCGGATAAAAAGTAGCCTATGTCACTCTCCAGACCTTAAACTATTCCTAATAAAAAAATATTTCATTACTTTCGACGTGAAGGGAGGACAAACAAACAAACACACTTTCATATTTATAATATTAGTATGGATATGGAGGTAAGGATTTCCACTATACTAAACGCGCAATTTCGTTCCATGGAAATTTTTGGGTTAAAAATATCCTTCTATTGGATTTGTTAACATAAAACTATATGAACATTATTACTATCCATTACAATTGGCACTTTTCTCAGAAGTTGTCGGTTAGGGTGTAGTCCGAGACTTAGAATTTTTTTGATCGATTTAAGACGGAGTGTGTGACAGTATGTTCGTTAGGTTTGCCTTGTTACCCTACATTCCCCGGGGCTCTATCGACCTAGTGTATTATTAAATTGGAAATACTACATGGGTCCCCTTTGCGACACCTCTGTTGAACCAAGTTGTGTGTTTTCTTTATTCCCTCTTGGACCTTGGAGTTGAAAGTGTTGAAACGGATAGCATAAATCGTATTATAAGAGCCAAAACTCAAATCGCAGACAATTTATAACTATGACTCAAACAACAGTAGTAAACAACATCTAAATCATCTAACTTCACACTACGGGACCACCATATTCCTTACCGTTGTCCATAACCATTACCTATTGGATCGGATCACAGAATACAATACAATACAATACAAGTGATTTCTTAACTTAACACGACGATCTATCTGCATAACCTAGGTACTAATAGGTAGGACGTAAAACCTGTGAGTGGTTTACTACTGTGATTTCAGTGCAAAACCATCTAAATGTATGATAATTCACGTCACTTGTCGAATTAGGTTAAAACGCGAGTTTTATGCTCTATCCATGAATGACGTCATTGGATCAATGTTTGGTGCCAAAAACATAATGTTTAACACACCTATTTGAATTATAAGATGGTTATCCAACAAAACATCTTTATAGTTTCTTCCGTAGACGAGAATTAATCGCATTGTGAGGCCAAGGCTACGGACTGCCATGGACAAACGTCTACGCTAGGTACTTTTTATAAACTGCTTTGTGTGATTAATATTGTTTTTACATTTATTAGGTACATAGCTCGCGGATCAAGGTGGAAAGATTCCGTAAAAAATTGAGATGTTTTTTGGACGAGCTATTTAGGTATTATTTATTAAGTACTAAGTACCTAATTTAAATTAAAGATGTGTTGCTATGCTATTTGAAAATGGTAAGTAGGTAGGTATTTATTGTACCGCGCAACGTTATGTTGTGTTGCGTTGGACAAGTCAAGTCAGTTTCTTGCCACATACATTTCTAGAGAACAAATTTTCTGACTACGTCCGGTCGCATAATTTGCGTACCCTGAACCAATAATTAATCTTTAGTTTAATTGACAATTGATATAAGAATTGTACATTATCAAAAATTGTAAAAACATACGATACATTAATTAATTTTTTTGTGATAATCATTAAAAACAATTTATTATCAGTAACGTGTAATCAATGCAACAAAATTGTCAAAATGAAACATTTTATGTCGTGAGTGATTTTCTCATCTGATTAAATTACACTGCTTCTGATATATATGCTTAACTGAAATGTCATTGAAGACAAATAAAGTAATGGATGTTATCTTTATTATATGCGCCATTGAGTTTAAAAGTTAATTGTGATAATCATTTAATATTTCTGAAATGATTGGTAATGTCATATTAACTCAACAGGTCAAAGTTGTGAATTTTAAATCTCACTAGCTAGTAGTAGGTACCTATTGGAAGAAGAGGATGTAGCATTTTATGCCTATTTTATTTCGGCTTTTATTTTCACGATTTAAATACAGACCATGAAATTCCAAGTTAAGCTTGGCATGTACCTGCTTATGTCATGGGTAACAAGCCGACTATCTATCAAGCCCCATGCTCTGTGGCCTGAGCCAGTGCCAGATACTGGGTAGTCTAAAAGTCAGTCTTTATACAGTTTGAAAAAAAGCATACAAACTTTGACAATTATACAAAAAAATATTGTAATATTATTATAAAATAAATAATATTTATGACATTTCTACTATAAGGATTCCTAACGTCAATATTCCACTATCAAAAGCCATTTATCTATCATCAAAAGTCCTTATTAAAACAATAAAATATGATAGAGGGGTCACTTAGAGTTTAATTCCGAATCAATTGAAAGCATACACATGGTTATTGGTATAAATTAATCTTAATTGGTCCGTTCCCTCTCATTCTGATTGACATACATCAGTAACTGTCTCTTAATACAATGGCTACTTGATCGCTTCGTAGCATAATATGAGGTTGCCAGGTAGAAACACAAAAAACTTCTATATCCCAAGGGCCGCGGGTTCGAATCCTGCGCAAGGCAGACATTTGTGTGCATGTACATGTCTGTTTGCCTTGGTCTGAATGTTTTCTATGTATAATAAGTATTTATTTCCAAAAAAAAGTATTTAAGTATATTTATCAGCAATCTAGTACCCATAGTACAAGTTTAGTTGCTTAGTTTGGGACTAGATGGCATTGTGTGATTCGTCCAAGAACACAAAGAAGAAATTGTTCAGCCAGCTTCTGAAACACATTTTTAATGTTAGTGACACTTATAGGTGTCACTGTCATTCTAATGAAGAACAAAAGAGATAGCTTGCGATATCTTTTATTTTTATTTTAATTGCCACAACAATAATGCACAGTATCACAGCCATACCTACTAAAGAGTTGCATGAAACATGTTAAAGTTGACACATATTAATGTGTTTCTGAAACGCATATATTTTAGTTAATTAAATTATATCTGTTAGTGTCAAACTAAAGAAGAACAAAAGGGATAGCTTGAGGATTAATGTGGAATTTAAAAATAAATTGTGCAAAAATACATGGTGGGCTTGTCCCAATACTGCATTTAAAGTACCAAGTTTTATTCAATTTTGAACAACATCCTGTGCCACACAACAATCAAACATATTCAAATACGTGAAACTGTCTCTGATACATAATATGTATTGTACTTATATGTTACAGTTACAGTTTTCCCTAGTTTTTACTAAATGCCATAACCATTATTGATCACAATAAAGCATAACAAAGGATTTTGTTATCAGCTAGCGAGTGAACTGGCAACTTATCAAAAATTCTTAACATATTGTTATGCTTTTATTACTGTTGTGATAAGCACTATGTTTTACGTGTCCCTCTAAATATAAAGTTTTTATTGTTAACCCTTTTAAACGCAATGGGTGAATAGTACCCAGGACAAATTAATTAAGTTTAATTTGTCCTGGGTACTATTCAATTCACCTATTGCATTTTTAAGGGTTAAATAATGATAATCTTACATTGAATTGCTCAAAACGAACTATTAACACAATTTATGGTTGTCACTGTCAAACTAAATATGAATTATTGTTAGATATGATTTATTTTACGGGTTATATTGGAAACATCTGGAAGTCTATGTTGAGCAGTGAACTTTTTGTGCTGAGATGATGATGATACTTTGGAAACAAGCAGTATTTTAGACACCAAACCATAAGGTAAAACAACATTATAATAAATACTTATACTTTATTACTTTTACACACAATCACCCAAAAGATCTTTTCTTTATGACTTAGTATAGGTAGGTACATATTTTACTTTTATATTCATTACCATGATATCATTTTTCATATTTTATATTCAATATTAGTACATGGAAGTGATTATCGCGGTCACAAATATTAAATTACTGTACACTTAGCGACGAATGACGACACTGCCTGACTCCTACCTTCACAAACAAGATGAAAGAACATGCAAGTCGAAGGTAATAGAAGAAAAAACATATTTTACGAAATGACATAGACTATTCATATTGTTTCCCTGTAATAATTATTAGTGCAGAACAATATATTGCAACTATTCTAAAGTACTTACATATTCCGCTACACAAAATAGTAGAAGATACCCCGCGACGGGTAGAAATCGCCGTAAATATTTTTCACACACACCAACCATTGTCGCTCACAAATATCACAAAACAGTTGTATAATGTATCAGTTTTGTCATAGCGTCATTGCACACGAAAATACCCGTTGTTGAATAATTTTTATCTATAATAATTTTACGACGCACTTCAATCACTAAACGTCGCGGACTGTGAATGAGTTGAAAGAAAAATTGATTTCGTTGCTTTCCGTTCCTTCTTTCACGCTGACTGTCTGTCACTGACTGACTGACAGTTGAAACAAAATGGTTGATTTCATTATGTTGCGTTCACACAAACGATTTTTTTTGTTGCTTTTTTAGATCCAAAAAAAATGATTTTGAGGGAAAATTGATACAAGTATACGAATATATTCTATTTAATGTATTTTTTAAACAATACTATAACGGCACTATTATTTTGAATTTTCTATTTCAACTTTTTTAAATAATACCGATCTAAATCCATCGATTTCAATGTTAAGTGTTAACTTCTTGCAACACCTTGTAATTTTGATTTGTCAAAATTGTCAATGTCAATTTTGAGGTTTTGTTTTGTTATAGAGTGGTGTTTTGTTTGGTGAAATTATTTGCTATTTTCACTCTATGATAAATAGGTATCTATCTACTTATATAATTGAATAACGACGTTATTATTTATACATTTTAATGTTTCACCGATTCCAAATATAAATTTATGAGTCTTTGCTTGCTTAGTTTAAAAATCTTAAATAAAGTATGGTTAAATTATCAGCAATAAATTCGAGTTTTGCTTGTAGTAATTAAGTGAAATGAATTAATTACTTAAAATGGAAGGGAGAAAGGGGCGCCGCGGAGTGTACATTTCAATTCGTCAGAAAAAGAAACTCATAGAATTAGTGACGAAAAATCCCGCGCTAATTGCTTGTAAAGTGACCCAGGACTTCAATTATAGGGACTCGCAGAAGCTGTGGCAGGAAATTGCTAATGAGTGTAACTCTGTCCCGGGCCCCGGTGCACGGAAAACTTGGAGACGGTGGAGGAAGGTACCTAAACCATCAGAATATATTAGTTACCTTTCAATATTCTATATAATTTAAACAATTTTGTGGCGGTTAAGTGTGAATATCTAAATAGTGTAATAATTTCTGGAGTTGTAGACAAGCCCACCACAAATTTCCACCGTTATGTCTCTAACAAAATCAACAATGGCGAAATATATTTGTTTTATAGTAACTATTTGTTTTAACATAATTAGCTATTTGTAAAACTTTGGTTTAAAGTGATAAAGTTTAAATTAAAATAAATTTCTTTCAGACTTGGCAAGATCTTAGATCAAAATACAAAAAGAAAGTAGAAGTTGACGGTTCTGTACCAACTTTAGTGTCTATGCTCACTCCCGCTGAGCAAGAAGCACTTGGCCTGAAAAACGTCTCTTCAACTACCAGCTATCAAGAGACCACAGAATTTATTCCCATAGACCAAGAAAGCTCTATGGATAATTTTAATAATGAACCCGCCGCTGAATCTTTTAGTGAACCAGAATCTCCACCGGAAGTTAAGGTCTTTCAGGAAGAACATAAAAATAGTACCAAACCTTCAAAACATTCTAACAATTGTTCTTTCAATTGTAATGTTTTAGCCACAACTGAACAAAGAAAGCTTCAAATAAAAGAAGATTATTTGAACTTCAAAAAAGATTATTTGAAACAAAAGTTAAAATATATTAAA
The DNA here is from genome assembly GCA_905163395.2 of Endotricha flammealis. Lineage (NCBI taxonomy): Eukaryota > Metazoa > Arthropoda > Insecta > Lepidoptera > Pyralidae > Endotricha > Endotricha flammealis. The sequence goes on along the minus strand of LR990869.1, from coordinate 2,833,180 downwards.
GAACAGACTGAGGCATTGAAATGCATAGCTAAAGAACTTGCAAAATGATTTTGGATGACAATCCAAAAGTGAGACATCTTTTGAAATACAGCTAACGAAAACAAATTTAATGATGCAAACGTTGTTTTGGGTCGAAAGATTAACTGCCTCATTTGGTATACATAACAAGTTGATACTATATAGTTGCAACACAGAGTAATAGTAGTATTCTGTGGTTGCAATACAGTTTTACCATCTCATTTTAATGCAGTTAATATAATGCCGTATCCATAGTAACGATTCTGTAAAAGAGGGGCAGATGTGGGCCAGATTATTTTAAGTGGCAAAGGAAAAAATCAAAGCAATAATATTTTACAGAAAAATATAGTACACTCTAGATAGAGACAGCTGCCTCACCGTTCCTGTACACCTGTGAAGCATAAACATAATTTTGTGATCATAATAGATTGAACCCATTCGCTGTGGGGTGGGCATAATACTTACATACATTAATAGCTTATAAATACCTTGTGAAAATATCTTAAGACTTGTTCTATGTTTAGAAATAAATAAATTGTGATAATATTTTGTAAAGGTGGTGTTAAGTAAAATTTTGACAATAGTGTAAATTATTTGAGCTTTACTATAATTTAAGAAGTAATATTGGGTCGTATGAATGTGAGTGAATTCTCGATGAATCAAATATAATCCATTTTGTAGTCATTAAATAAAATGTATTATGAAAAAAAAATTAAGAGTTTCGATGTTTTATTACTACTTTACTAGAGTTGATTGATTATCACGGTAGAGGGCAAAGTGCTTAGCAATACTTAGCATCATTGGTGGAGGGAGTAAAATTCACCTTTTATTTTATAAAGAACCAGAACACATCTATATGTGAGCAGAGTGCACACCTTTTTAGTTATTTCTAGTTGAAATATATATAATAGAATAGTGAGTGCAGTATGTAAGGTGATTTTTTAGAGGTTGAAATAAATTAGCAACTTACTAAAAACATGCGAGTTACAGTTGCCAGTATAAAAAAGGAGTAAGCCATTAGAATTGTGACATTTACTGTCACGAGTTGTCAATGTGCTGTTGGTTATCAAGCCATGGGAAGCACACTGCGCACTCAATTTTCATAGGCAACGGCGACATTAGGCGGCTGGCAAGTAAACTAAAAAAAAAAATCGGCGGCCATTACGAACTTTACATGACGTCTGAGTCTGATGGACCATTTCATTTCTTAATATTGACGTCATTTATTTTACTATTTATTTTAGTTATTTATTCACTGAAAATGGAAATAAAATACAAATTGGATATTTAAATACTCAAAATTTGATATATATTCGGTCGGATGGTGGACTTCTTTGGGGCACTAACAAAGAAAAATATAAAAAATACTAATAAAGTTTAATAACTAATAATATAGTTGGAATTTTAGTTCATCTTTCAGCCACTGCATGGCAGCACCTTCCTTACATGCCGATTTGACCCCGGAGTTGCCACTCTATACCTACCAATATACTTTCAATCAAAGTTAAATTATTATGACATTTGCGCTAGTCGGCTCTTCGTAAACATTGTAATTTCTGTAATTTTCGTCGATTTTCAGAGATATAATCTAATAGTATGCTTGTAAATGTAAATAAGATTACTTTAGTAGTGTTTTTATTTAATGGTAAGTTTGAAATATCAATACTATCTCATAGAAATATGTGTAAGTTATTTGGTGTAGTCGAAAAACATTAAAATTTATTCGTATTTTTTAGCATTAGCAACAGTAACAACACAGTATGATGCCGAAGCGGATCCTATGGTGGAAACACCAGACGTCAACAGCGATGTCCCATACGTCGACGAATCAGAGTCCCTACTCTCTAACGTGGTCTCAGACGTAAACAAGACTCTAACAAGCATTTACAACACTGTAACGTTGGCTAATGTCACCGCCGACAATAGTACACAAATAGCTAATGAAACTAGGAAGCTAGTGAAGTGCAAAGAAATTCCACAGGAAGAACGAGATGAAGAATTACAACCAACGGTTGAAATAATCAATGGTAGTTATTTAGCAAAGTTATTACAAATAAAACCAGATATAACCAGTCGAGACGTGGAAGCTGATTGTGTTCTCGTACTATTCTATGCTAGAGCATGCCCCTTCAGTGCAAGAGCTGCGCCACATTTCAATGCTCTCGCACGTTCATTCCAAAGCATAAAAATGGTTGGACTTGATGCACTGAAGTATCACGGAATCAATGCCCAGTACGGTATTGTTGGTGTGCCAACGTTAAAAATGTTTCACAATGGCCGACCTGTTGGTAAATTTAATGGGACGGAATATAATATAATGTCTTTTACTAAATTTGTTCATGCTATTACCGGGCTATTTCCCACTGGTGTGCTTGTGTTGTCTAAGGATTTCCAAGGTCCCGTTTCCAGCGTTGTTGAAAAGGAGACTGATTACTTTTTAGTTTTATCATGGTTATTTATTATTGTATGTTCAATATATTATTTTATGAAGTCGAAATGGTGGAAGATGCTAATAGAATCAGTACAAACTAATTGGAGGGAATCTGAGGCACAACATGAACACAATGATTAAGGTGAACAGGTTCTAATTTAGAATATCTAATTGTATAGATTTATTTTCTATGTGATGAGGTTTTTTTTTTATAAACGCACTAGATGGCAGCATTTATGCATACGGTCTAGGGGTCATCAAATTGATGATTTTTCAACTCTTTACACAACATAACAGAATTTTTATTCCTACATCTCTCCCATACATAAAATGTCATGTAATTTGGGAAAAGCGTATATCTGTCCTGAAATATTCTACAGAGCGTTCAGTTTTTTATGGATGTAAAAACAGGTTTAAAACACTCAAGAGCGGTCCGTGTATGTTGATCAATGGCTAACCGCTCGAGCAGTCCGTCTATATCGGCTCACACATTAAGGCGGGGTCCCACTGCTGCGAACGCTGCGTACGAACACGTGGGCCACGTGGCACATTACAGCTGCGTGGATGACTACGTGGGTCTACGTTTCCACAGCGTGCGCAGCGATGTGCACGCTTTGTGGAACAAGCTGTGTGCCGCATTCACTGCGTGCATTGACAGCGTTGAGCTATGTTGAGCAAGCCACGCGTGTATCAATGACGTCACTTGATGGTTAACGTGTCCGTGGGTTGCAGTGGAAACAATCACGTACATCCTCTTTCAAAGCAAAGCTTAACACACGTGCGTAGCCTCTTCGTGCGCAGCAGTGGGACAACGCCTTTATTGTGCTACAGAATTCTTCCTGTGACACTTATTTTGAGTGCTTTAAACCATCTGTCAGAGGTAAAATAACTGTGAATGGAGAGTATAAATTAGCGAAACCTGCGTAACTTCGTTTGCGTGTGTCCCGCTTTCCCGTGGGAATTTCGGAATGTATAAACATAAAATCCTCTCTTGAAAGACTATTTAAAAAAACCGCATCATAATCCGTTGAGTAGTTTGAAAAATCTAAGCATACAATAGGGACAGACAAACAGCGCGACTTCATTTTATACTAGATTATTTCAGTTTATACTATGCAAAGAGGGCTTAATGATATCTCTGGTTGGACCAAGGATTGGTTGCTATCATTGAATGCAGACAAATGCACAGTCTTGCGCATACAATAGCCAACTCTATGCTATACTTAATTCGAAAATCGTTTATGTCTTACACCTAAAACATTTAGCAAACTTTATATAATCAAGATCCTTGTTAGAGCTCTCTTTGGGAATGTCCAACGAAGAGCTACAAAACTGATCAAGTCACTGAAAAACTATTATGGAACTTAATCTCTCATCCCTAGAATGTCGTAGACAAAGAGGTAGCCTGATTGAGACATTCATGATACTAACAGGATATTATGATATTTCTGATCTACAGGGTATTTTCCCGCCCTAATGACAACTATCACTTGAGAGGTCACTCATTGAAGTTATAACGCATACCATCAAGGAGAATTCCACTTCAGCATTTTAAGACTAATTGTGTGATCACGGAATGGAACCAACTTCCAGAGTGTTGTTAATGCACCATTAGTAAACAGCTTCGAAATCGTCTCAACAAAATCTTCAAGAATCAAGATGCACATGCATCAGCTTTGTAAGCTGCAAATGTGTTGAAAAACAAAGTAATAATTATACTATTTTCCTCAATATAGATTGTCAGATTGAATCTACAACGTAAACTATAATGCAATATACATAAGATAAGATAAGATAAGATAAGATAATTTATTTGCGAAAATAAGGTAGGTACATAAAGGTGTTACATAAAAATAAGTATCACTTATTCTACCCTCAAAAGGGCGTGCAAATATTTCAATAAATCCATTTGTTACAAATTATTTGACGTTAATAAAATAAAATGTTAAATTTACATATAGTTAACATTAATTAAATTTTAACAATATACATTTATCAAATTTTAAAAATATCATAATTCAAGTTAAGCATTTATTTAATTTATTACATTTTTACAATGGAAATTTATTTTTATTTAATTAATAAAAGTCTGTCTTCCAGATATTCCTTGACAGTATAATAATTTTTCTTTAATAGCCATTCAAACACTGTTTTTTTAAATAAAGTCATTCGCAAGGTCTTAAAACCATCAGGAAGATGGTTAAAACATTTTATTGCCATGCAGTGAACATTCTGTGAATACAACGCAAGTCTCTGTTTAGGTACTATTAATCTATCTTTGTGCCTGCTTCTGGAAGATATATAATCGCCATGTCTAACAAACAGATGTTGGTATTTATGTACAAAAACACACAGCTCATATATATACAGGCAAGGTAATGGTAAAATATTTAATGTTTCAAACAGAGGCCTACAACTAACCATTGAGTCAACATTATAAATGGCACGAATACATTTTTTCTGTGCCACAAAAGCTCTTGAGATGTCCACAGAGTTTCCCCATAAAATAATCCCGTATCTAAGTAGTGATGATACGTATCCGTGGTAAGCCGTAATAGCGGCGTGCATAGATGCTATACGTCTAATTCGTCCCAACACATAGACAAATCTATCAAGTTTACGGCAAAGTAAATTTATGTGATCTTTCCAATTGCATAAACTATCTACTGTTATACCCAGAAACACGGTTGATTCTATTTCCTTAATAATTGTATTATTGTGCGATATATTGATGGGAAATCCGTTTGTATTTTGTTTAGTTCTAAAGTTGATTAATTTTGTTTTACTCATATTTATTTTTAAATTGTTTTGATTTAGCCAATTTATTGTATCAGTAAGAGTATTCTTAATATCTGTCACGTAATCCATGTTATCTCTTTTTTCTATTAAGAGTGTAGTATCATCAGCGAATAGTATGCATCTATTAGATTTAATAGTGATAGCATCAGGTAAATCATTAATGTAGATCAAGAAAAGTAAAGGTCCTAAGATACTACCCTGTGGCACTCCACAGTTATTCAGGCAGTATTCTGACCTGTGAGATTGTTTATAATGACCTACTACACTTGTGATTTCGACACACTGTTGACGAGAATGTAAGTAACTTTCAAACCACGTGTGAGCTATTCCTCGAATTCCATACCTCCACAATTTATTCAGTAAAATGTCATGTGATACGAAATCGAAAGCTTTTGTCATATCGAGGAAAATAGCTGTTATAGGGACTTTATTGTTTAGGTTTTGTGTTACTGTTTTAATTAACTCGTAACATGCTAAGGTTGTCGACATATTTTTTCGAAACCCATACTGTTCCGACTTTAATATATTAGAAGTTGTTAAAAAACTATAAAGTTTATTGTGCATAACTCTCTCGATAACCTTTGATACAACAGGTGACAAAGTAATCGGTCTGTAATTATTCATAGACTTTGGATCACCTTTTTTGAAAAGAGGTTTGACTATTGCAAATTTCAATCTATCTGGATATTTGCCTTCTATGAATGTTAAATTAATAATATGAGCCAATGGTACACTTAATCGTTTGGCACACATTTTCAATACTTTAACATTAATATTATCATAGCCTGTTGATTGCGTGTTTTTGAGTGCATAAATTATTTTATATATGTCATTAGAGTCTATTGGTGTTAAATATATGCTATTTATATTATAATCATTAATCGGATAATTAATATTTGAATTTGTTAAATTACTATTATTATTATTAGAATTTAAAAAATGCTCATTGAATAATTCACAAATAATATCAGATTCCGTATATATTTTATCATCGTGATTTATTACAGAAATATCATTTTTATATTGTTTACTTGTTGTGTCCTTTATTATTTGCCAGGCTGCTTTGCTTTTATTTTGAGATCTTTGTATGAATTTGGAATTATTTATGCGCTGTGCTTCATATATACATTTCTTTAATATATTAGAATAAGTATTGTATTTCCTTTTCTTGCGCAACTTATTATCAGGAAGTAAGTGATATTTTAAATATAAAATTCTTTTCTTAACACAACATCTCTTTATACCGTTAGTTAACCATTTATTTTTGATTGGATTGTTTTTAATTTTAATTTTAACTATAGGAAAACACAAATTATAAAATAGCGTCAGGAGATCATGAAGACAGTCAAAAGCTCTGTTTACATCCTTCTCGGCTAATATATCCTGATATGATAGTGCTGTGATACAATTATAAAATTTACGTAAATTGTCATCTGACATATCTCTCCGTTCCTCAAACCAGTATGAGTAGATTTTGGTTTGGGCTTTCGGTTGAACAGAAAAAGTAACAGTCTGAGCTGTTTCATGGTCAGACAACGCCAAATAATGTATCTCTGGATTTATCTCCGTCATATTACTCGCAATTAGATCGATACATGACATTTTACGAGTCGGTCTTTCTATATGATTAGACAAATTGTAGTTTTTCAGTATTGATTCGAGAAGCTTTGAATGTTTATTACCTTTTAGCCAATCAATATTCCAATCTCCACATAGAATTATGTTTTTATTTTTATTTCTTGTTAGCCTACGTAACATTGAATTAAGTTGATCAAGGAAGATGTCAGCGCTTGAATTAGGGATCCTATATATACATATTATTATTAAATTAAATCCTATAACTTCTATTGCACAGCATTCATAATTATATATTATTGAGTTTAATGATTTCGATATGTCCGTGTATTCAATGTGTTTTTTAGTCAAAATGCACGTGCCTCCTCGTCGCTCTTTGGGCCTAGAATAATGTGCAGCAAGGTTATAATTTGGCAATGCTATATTGGATTCTGTACCACATCTCACAAAAGTTTCTGACAGACATACTATATCAATATCTCCTATGTTACTAGCTAAGTCATCCAACGCAATTCTTAACATATCCTGTTTATTGAGTATTCCAGCTATATTTTGGTGCAGTAACGTAATTTTTTTTGATATAACCTTACTATCGAAAAAGCGTATTCTGATTATCGTTTGAGGTAATCTCAGATGCAGTATTCCTCTTTAAGAGTTTTGGAAAATAATAAGGAATTGTTCCCTTGTTGATCTTTAGTTTGTAATCCGTATTAATATTATTTTCGTTTTGTTTACAGTACTGCCGCATTTGTGTATAATTTTTAAGAAATAGATTATCGTAGGCTATATATTCAATATTATTATTTATTCTATCGCAAAGATTCCTAATGTGTTGGGTTGAGTACGAATCAGATATGTCTATGAATGTACAATTGTCATAACACTTAACGAACGACTTTATATTTTGATTCAACAGTTTACAATTTAAATATGGGTTTGATTGTATGCCTAGTACAAAGACGGTATTATTTTTTAATTTTCGTAGTACATTACATAACTCGTTATAAATTGTATATGGGTTTACGTCATTAGATCCAATACTCAAAATAAAAATATCATTTTCCTTCACAGATGTAAATAAATTATCGCAGTTACTAAACACTTGGGGGGTAGTTGCATATGGTTTAGTGACAGCAGTTACGTCATATACGTCATTCCAGTTATTTCTTCGTGACTTTAAAAGCTTGATGGACAGGCCACGTACTTGTTGGTCTCCTACGATAATCAATCTCGGCTTCATTTGAACAGTGTTGTTGCGTTGTTGTGGTTGAGGTGTTTGCAAGTCGGATAGTTGACGTGCGCTGTTTTTCACCTCTTTTACCATCGAGTCGTTTCGCGGACTTGTACTCTCAGTGATGTGGATCGTTTCTGAATTAATTGTGATATTTTCTCCACATCGGCTGACATAAAATGGAACCTGCCGAGGTGAAGTTCTGACTTTCAGGTTAATATTTGTCATGTTTTTTTTTATAGGCGTATACCTATGTTTATTTGGAGTAGTCGTTACTTTTTCTGTAGTAATTTTCTTTAAAATGCTAATAGTATGGTCTTTATCGCTTATTTGTTGTTTGAGGTCATTATTTTCCAAATTTAAATTCTGTATTTCTGTATGAGCGATGTTTAATTCATTTTGAAGTTCATTGATTTGTTGTTTTAACTCAAATGAATATGTGGAGTCCATAATGTCTGTGTGTAATGGGTGACTTTTTGAAGTTGTATCTAAAAATGTTGATGACAGTATGGATTGATCTGATAATATGCTAATAGAAATATCATTATCAGATTTGATACGCCTCATATTATTTTTCCTTACTGTTATATTATCCATTTTGCCTTGTTATTGTAAGTAAGTAAACAAACAATAAATAAATCAATAAATTAGCCTTTGACAAAATTTTGTATTAAATAAAAACTTTTTTAGGTATGCGTCTGCTGGGTCTCGAACCTAAAGCCTTTGACTCAAGCTATTAAGCGAACGTGTTTACCAAATCAGCCACAGAATTCTTATTAGAGTCGTCGAAACTATCTGTTCCTTTATGCGTATTTTATACGTTACTAAGTTTGAATAATTTGTTCAATTTATGTACACCGTCACAATAAAAGTCTTATTTTATTTTTATCACTATTTCAAGTTATTATTATTTGTCACTATTGTCGTTTATTTTATTGATAAGGGTATTAAATAATTCACTTTTTTCACTGGTTTTACGTATGATTCCTGTTGTTCATAGTATGAATTGTTATTTGATATTTTATTTTTATTTTATTCACTGGTTTTTTAATTAATAATGTCACTAACACTTTTTCTTATACATTACACCTTTATTAACATATTTATGCAGAATACAAGTTTAAAGAAGAGTTAAAACAATTTTTTTGATTATTTTAAACGGAGCCAATGTTTACCGTGCCGCGACATCTAGCGGAGTTGAATATAATATTGCATAATTATTAACTAAGAGTAAATAACTACATAGTGTACCCCAGTATCTTGATGGTTATGAAGGTCTCTTATCTTAACAGATATGATTTTGTTAATTAATTTTTAATTAGGTATTTTGTAAATAAATTTTTTTTCCCCTGAAATTGCATTCTTACTTGCCCTGATTTCCTAGTCATAAAAAGGTATTTTTCTAGAAATATCAGAGAATACACTGCCCTGAGTATCGGTTTATTTTAAAGGAACAGTGGACTGGATTATGATAATATAAAAGTAATTCTATGGTCCATTTTCTTTTATAAACTCTATGTAGGTATGTATTCTTTCTTTTCAGATAAACTAAAACAAACAGTTGCTCATAATATAATCAATATTCTATTATACATCTCTTATAAATCTAGTTAAAACCTTTTAATTTACTTCAGCGGGCATGTCAGTGCCTTGTAAAGCAGCAATTATATTTCTTGCAGTTAATACACTCATTGTATTCCTAGCTTCTATAGAAGCACTGCCTATATGTGGGAAAACCACACAGTTCTTTAACTTAAACAGTGGGTTATCTAAAGGCAATGGTTCTGGTGTGGTAACATCCAAACCAGCGGCTCTTATAGTATTATTCTTCAACGCATCTATAAGAGCATCTTGATCTACAGTACCTCCCCGACTTGTGTTAATAAAAATAGCAGTTTTCTTCATCTTCTCAAAGGCAGATTTGTTGAACATTTCCTTAGTTTCTGGTACTAAAGCTGAACAACATATAACAAAGTCACTTTGTGTTAACAATTCGTCAAAACTGACTTTGATTGCGCCGGTCTCTTTTGCTTCAGGTCTTTCAGTGCGATTGAAGTATAAAACTTTGGATGTGTTAAATGCTTTCACTCTTTTAGCGACTGCTTGACCAATTCGACCGAAGCCCACGATTCCGACAGTGGCATCCGCAAGACCAGGGCCTGTCATCCATGTTGGCGCCCAGGAGACCCAGCCACCTGTCCTAGCTTCATGTTGAGCTTCTGGAAGACGTCGTGACGTGCACAGTAGTAGTCCCAACTGGAAATAATACAATACGATGTTATTATTAGTTGGCGGATTTTTTACTTAGGTATTCTTTAAACATGGCAGAGTGCATGTTTTAGACAATCAGACAATATCTTCAAGATCAATCAGGATTTCTATAAATCTTTTAATATTATGTAATATTAAATATTACATAAAAGATTTAAAGAATTTCATCTCTAATAAAGGTGCACAAACAGACTAATTTACCTTCTGGTCATATGTGTATGTATATGAAACATTTTATGACTGTATTGTCAACAACACCACTGTAATGTCGTTTACAATAATTTTTAGGTAACCCCGTCATTAATCGTTTCTGTTTTCAGAATAACACACATAATTTTTTGTTTCATATTTTACGAACAGTCTATTGTAAAACCAAACTTACAGTTAATTCAGCTGTAGCGTCCGTCAGCACATCAGGAGTATACCCAATTTTTATTCCCCTCTTTTTACATTCCTGGACATCAATATGCTCATAACCCACAGAAATAGTGGCCACCACCTTCAAACTTGGCCCAGCGGCATCTAAGACGTCCTTATCAATTTTATCAGTGAGCGAGCAGAAAATTCCACTCGACCCACTCACTTCTTTCAGGAACTCGGCTCTTGGAACTGGCGATGGGTTCTTCCATGTCTTTATGTTACACCTTAAAAACAAATGTGTTAATACGTTTAAACTTTACAGATCATTTAAACTGTGCTTAGGCCATGAGAAATATAGGAACAAAACTTTTTCAAACTTATAATTTCTATAATAAAAAATATTATTGCCCAAGTGTTTATACATTACTGGAATTTCTTTTGATATAATCTAGTCTCAATGAGACAGGCTCAACATACTGTGGAGACTGCATATTAACCTAATAATGTATATTCCTTTAGATTGTACATAACTAACACTTTTTTTTGTAATGTTTTAAAGTTTAGAAAACGCTTTTGGAAATAAAATTTGTTAATATTTTTACTTACTCTTTTTCCAATAACTTCAGACCACATTCCGGCATATCAGAACGGGTCACATACACCTTGTGTTGTCCTGAGGCACTCATATTTCTGTATAAAACACAGCGATGTACTGATCTTGTAACCTCAACAAATCTTTTATAAATCATGAATTAATTGATTTCCTTGTTTTTTTGATGCTAATCAATTACACGGTCATTTATTTCTCTGGTAAGTATTTAGGCGGTCCGTCAGAATTCTTTACGATACTTTCGCCTTTGAAGAACGAAGGTTTTGTAAAATATATTGTAATATGTAACGCTGCTACCGTACCAAGTATCACTTTGCCTTTAGTTGAGCTAATGAAAGATAGCACAGACATCTCATAATAGAATTGGAATAATAGGAAAATAATGTATAATACTTAGGTTGTTTTATCTCTTGATGAAAAAAATAACCTTGTATTGTACATAACCTTGTAACTTTTACGATATGTCATATGTCATTATGTCACAGGGTTGCCAGATTGGGGGTTTTTTTCGCGATTTTGGGGAAAAATTTGACTCTCGGCGAAAAACTGGGGAAATAGAATCTTTGGGGAAAATTTTGGGGAAATAAAATACGTGATGGGGAATTTTAGCGAATTTTTTTGCACTTTTATACTAACTTAACCATCTTTTTTGGACTAACATCCTGGCTAAAGTGTAACAATCAATCCAGAGCCATTTAAAAAGCTGCTGTCTCTCTCTCTACTATTCTATAAAGTCTAGCTATCTAGTATTATGCCTCTTTTGTTTTGAACGTTTTGAACCAAAGAGGAACTCACTTGATTTGCCATCTCTCTAGGGTATAATGCCTTTTGCTTCAAATTGCTGTTTCTCACGTAGTTGTTAAGGAGGGAAGTCCTTTCAATACGTCCTACTCCGACTATCTTCTTTCTGATTAAATTCGTTGTGAGTTCCAAGACAGCTGTAGTTTTCTCCCCCGGGACGTCAATAAGCTTCATTGCTTATTGTCTATCTGAGGTCGCCGTTGTTGGTCCTGGCTACACAGGAGACACAGTGGTGGGAATGTGTGGTGGGCTTGTCACGAACCAAAGAGGAAAAAACCTTATCGGAGTTTAAGACGAACTTCAGGATGATATTCTTGAAATTCCTACCATGGATAAGTTCAGAGATACTAATTCCCATACTAATCTTCCACCACTATCTAAACTACACATTTATGAGTTTGCCAAAAAGGTAACAAACCACACATTCATGATTTCCACATTTTCCCTTGTTATCTAATAATGTTTTAGATATAATATGACATTTAATGACATACTACATGTTGGCTCAGGTTTCAAGAACCGCTCAAAGGGAGACTAAGATTACTGTATGAAAGTAGAATCTTATGAACCGTCCGAGTTACCTTTGAGGAAAATTATATCCCACCAAAAACATTTTCATGTAAAATGTTGCCAAGACGAGACCATATGACTCGCACTATCAAAAAGTTATCAGATCTCATGTAGAGCCAAGCTTCTAACTCTTCAAGGCCTAACTTCACAAACTTTACACCTTAATCAAAATATGTGTGTTTGCCGTTTCGTTACATACTACAAGAACTAATGTATAACAGAAAAGTATGATGATGAATAGTTTATAATTTTTTCACCTTACTATGTGAATGTAGCGAAATGGCCAAACCACATATATTGATTAAGGTGTAGAGTTTGTGAAGTTAGGCCTTGTAGAGGTAGGGCGTGTATAGTTAGAAGCTTGGCTCTACATGAGATCTGATAACTTTTTGACAGTGCGACTCATATGGTCGCGTCTTGGCAACATTTTACATGAAAATGTTTTTGGTGGGATTCCATTTCTTTTTGTAAGTTGCTTATATATTTTTTTTCTTTTGGGGTGAAGTTCCAAGTTTTATGATATTTTTGTTGTTTGTGTACTAATACTAGCCTACATACCAAATTTCAGCTTTCTAGGATATTAGGAAGCGGAAATCTCATACAAACTTCCATCCCTTAGGTTAAAGGGTTGGGGGATGAAAGTTCCAAGTTTTATGATTTTTTTTGTTGTGTTTGTAGTAATATTAGCTTACTACCAAATTTTGGCGTTCTAGGACTTCAGGAAGTACCTTAAGAATTTTGATGATCAGTGAGTCAGTGAGTGAATCAGTGACGAAATCGGTGGTTTTTAGACATTAATAAAATCTAAAGTATAATAGCTACGACATTCAAATTTTGAATGTTCAATGATTGTACTGGTGTCATTTTATCTTGAAATTTTTAACTATTTAAAGCATCATCCAAACCAAAGTTATGAGAGTTCAAAAAAACGACGAAACGTTTCGAGAAAAGGTGGGTAGTGCCCTTGCGCTCCGCTTGGCTCGTCTTGGCAAAAAAAATAGTATGGAAAATGACTGATAGCTGTCAAATGTGTAGAAAATTAGACAAAAGCGACATCTGAAGTGAGGAAAAGGCAGTTTTTAACCCCTTTTATTTGTAACAAAACTTTTGGGGGTTTTCTGTTGAAAACGTATCATTTTGGGGAAAAATAAAAGTCAGTTTGGGGAAAATCATAAAATTGAATCTGGCAACCCTGTTATGTCATGTCATTCATTCATACTCAAACCTTTCAACATAGCGGACGTCAACAACTTGGTCAACAAATCAAATCATGCGTGAATATTTTGTCTGCTACAAGTGTTGCCAGTAGCCTATTTGGTAAAAATATAGAATATGACCCGTCGAGTTCGATGCCCCTGATTTTTTTGCAATTAGATAACAGTATTTAGAGTCACTGTGCGAAGTTTCAAGTTGCGGAACAATATAGTTTTTTTGGAAAAAAATAAATAAATTTGTATTATTTTCGAGTAATATGGAGGTGTCAGACGTATTATGACAGCTATAGATTACGTTCACTTGGCATTATCAAACGTTTTGTTACGCATGTTGATTTCATTCATACACATTCTTTAATTTTTTGAGCTGAAAGAGTTGCGCCTCGCTCGCTTCGCTCGCTCGGCGGTGTTATGATCACAAGCTAACCCTTTTTTTTTTTTTTTTTTTGTTTATAGTCAGGAAAATGCATTACTGCATGTCCCGCCACTTGGGGAAGCGGCGGGGGTCTGTCGGGCTCTTCCCTCCCAAGGACACTTGAGGGATATACCGACTAAAAACCTGACTGACTACCACCTTCTCCGCCATATAGCAGCGGGGCTGCGGGAACTGACGATACTTCCGCAACCCCGCCGGCGGGCGTCCGTAGACCCAATCTCAGTGGTCACGGTCACTTTCAGCGGCGCTTTAAGCGCGCCTGCTCCGCTTGGGGACTTCCGTTCCATGGGCGGCGGCTTCCCCTAACCACCGCCCGGAAGCCCCGTTAAGGTGGTAGTCGCCGGGCATGGGCTAAACGCCTACCACCCGGTCTTTTACGACGAAGCGGGGGGGCGGCAGGATCCACCTCCCTACCACGCTCCGCGACCTCCTTCTGTGTCATGACTTCGACACAGAAGGAGGCCACTGCTTCCCACGATCTCTCGCTCTCAGTCATCTGTTTGACTATGGCCGGGAGCGAGAGGTCGGAACCAACTTCCACCATGAGTGCGGCGCGAGGTGCAGCCCACGCTGGACAGACCTCAAGCGTGTGCTGCGCCGTGTCTTCCGCGGAGCCACACTCGTGGCACTTCGGTGTTTCCTCTCTCCTTGCCACTTTGTGCAGGTACCGGCCGAAACACCCATGACCGGACAGCACCTGCACAACGTGGTATGACAGCGCACCGTGGCGCCTCCCTATCCAATTGTTTAAGACGGGCAGGATAGCGCCAACAGTGCGCTGCCCAGCCGTCGGCTCCTCCAGACGATACGCCCATTCCCGGACGAGCTCCGTCTGAGCTATATCTCTCCAACGTCGGAAACCGTCCGGGAACGGGGGCTCGCCCCTTTCGCGGGCTTCAGTGGTGCGCCCATATATGGCCGCCAGCACCACGGCGTCCAGCTCCCACGGTGGACTCGCCGCTAGCAAGCACGCCGCCTCGTAAGAGATGGTGCGGTACCCTCTTATGGCTCTGACCGCCATAACCTTCTGCGGACGTCGCAGCAGAGCTCTGTTGCGGGCGGTCATAGCGTCTGCCCAAACGGGAGCACCATATAAGGCCATCGACCGCACCACTCCCATATAGAGGCGGCGGCAGGCGAGGCTCGGTCCGCCGATATTGGGGAGCAGGCTGCCAAGTGCACCGGCTGCTCCCATCAGACGCGGCACCAGTCGCCTGAAGTGCTCGGTGAAGGCCCACCGACCGTCGAGTGTAAGGCCGAGATATTGCATGCTCGGCTCGACGGCGATGGACACACCTCCAACGACCAGGTGCATACCCCGAGGTGGCTTATTCCGAGGTCCGTGAAAACAGAGGGCCTCGGTCTTGTGCAGGGCCACCTCTAGGCCCAACTGCTGAATCCGCATCACCACCTGTGCAACCCCGGTTGTGGCGAGAAGGAGCGCATCACGGTGGGACCTGCCGCGGGCGGTAACAAGGGTGTCGTCGGCGTAGCATATAAGGCCGACGCCCCTTGGGTTCTCGCCACGCAGAACCCAGTCGTAGCCGATGTTCCACAGGAGCGGACCCAAGACCGATCCCTGTGGAACACCGCATGTTACCGCCCTACGACCCCATCCATCAGAGCCGGGGAACACCACCTCACGGTCGCGCAGGTACTCCGCAATCAAGTCCCTAAGATATGGAGGGACCCCATGGTGCGTGAGCGCCGCTTTGATGCACGCCCAGGGGAGTGTGTTAAATGCATTGGCGATGTCGAGTGATACCGCCAACACCACCTCTCCCTGGGCAGTGGCTTCGTCTGTTAGGCTCCTCAGCCGCGTGATCGCGTCCACTGTCGATCGATGGCGGCGGAACCCGTACTGCTCGTCGCTCAGATTCGGCCCCACCTCGTCCAAGTGTTGGATGAGGCGAGCCGCAACCACTCGCTCCAACAATTTACTCGCCTCATCCAACAGGACGATCGGGCGGTAGGCCGACGGCGAGTCAGCTGGGCGACCCTCTTTATGAAGCAGTACGAGCTTTCCAGATTTCCACCGTGCCGGGAAACGCCGTTGGACTAGACACGCGGAAAGGAGTCCCCGCATCTGCGGCTCGAGCGCCTCCTCCACTAGAGCGAGCGCCCACGCACGACCTGGAATTCCATCCGGGCCGGGGGCGGTGTTTTTCGCCGACATACGACTGATCGCCGCCCTCAGCTCAGTCGAAGTGACCAGGGGCACCTCCGTTTCGCCATCGTTAGGCGCCGTAGGCGGGTCCATCGGCGGGGGCAAGTATTCCCCTCTGTCTGGAAACAGTGTCACAATTACCCGATCCCGAACTTCCGGCTCTAAACTTTCCGTGAGGGGAGGTGCATATGGGCGCAGCTTTTGGCGTACTTGCTTGTATGGCCTCCCCCATGGGTCTTGGTTTAGGGATTCGAGCATTTCGCCCCACGCCGCCGACTTGGCATTTCTAATTCCATCCCGCAGCGCCATCGCACACTCTCTTCTCACTGCGTGCAGCCGCTCTTCTTCGTGCTCGCTTCTGGACCGGCGACGGCGGTACCGGGTGTATTGGCGACGGGCTATGATGCACGCCCTCCAAAGTTGCGCAAGCTCCTCGTTCCACCAGTACACCCGATTCCGACGGCAGCAACGACGCGGCCCTACGCGGGGCATAGACGCGTCACATACATTCGTCATCGCTGCGCAGAGCCGGGACGCCTCCTCCTCTACATTAACCACCGCCGGATCGTTAGGGCAGAGCAACCACGACTGGATGAGTGCGGCGATTTCAAGCTCCTCCCTGTCCAGATGCTTCAACGCCCATCGGGGGCCGCCCCTTGCAGAGGACCGTCTCGGACCAGTTATCATCGTCGGGGACGCGGAGATGTCGAACCTTATATACAAGTGATCCGACAATGTCTCCACGTCCTCCAACACCCGCCAGCTCTGGATACGGCGTGCGACCGCGGGGGAAGCGAACGAAATATCCACGATGGACCCACCCTGCTGCCGCACGCACGTATTAACCGATCCCCTGTTGAGGACCTCCAACCCGCCGGACACCGCCCAATCGACAAGTTCCTCCCCCCGGGAGCAGACGGCGGAGTGCCACGAGTGCGGCTCCGCCGAGGACACGGCTCAGCACACGCTGGAGGAGTGCCCAGCGTGGGCTGAGACTCGCGCTGCACTTGTGGCGGAAGTGGGTCCCGACCTTTCGCTCCCAGCTGTCATTAAATCGATGGTCGAGAGCGAAAGGTCGTGGGAAGCGGTGGTCTCCTTCTGCGGCGAAGTCATGACGCAGAAGGAGGCCGCGGAGCGGGTGAGGGAAAGAGATCCTGCCGCCCCCCCGCTTCGCCGTAAAAGACCGGGCGGAAGGCGCTTGGCACACGCCCGGCGTCTGCCACCCTAACGGAGGCTTCCGGGCGACGGTTAGGGGAAACCGCCGCCCATTGGAACGGAAGTCCCCGAGTGGAGCAGCGTGCCTATTCGCGCACGCTGCTGTAGAGCCGTGCCCAAATAAGATGGGTCCACGGACACCCGCCGGCGGGGTTGCGGAAGTATCACCAGTGCCCGCGACCCCGCCACGTGAAGGCGGAGAAGGTGGCAGACAGTCAGGTTTTTAGTCGGTATCCCTCATTGGTTTAGAGAGGCGAGCCCGACAGACCCCCGTCGCTTCCCCCAAGTGGCGGGACATGCAGTAATGCATTTTCCTGACTTTAAACAAAAAAAAAAAAAAAAAAAAAAAAAGGTAGTTCCAAACTAAGCAAAGATTGTATTATGGATACCTACTAGATTGACACCGTACCGTTTTGTTTTGTCACTTTCACACTTCATTTAATTCTCCTATAACACAAGTTTCGAACTTACTTTGGGGCTAGCTCAATCTGTATGAATTGTCCCTATATATTTATTTATTTATTTATTATGTATTATAAGTATACCGACTAGCGAATCCCGCGCAACTTCGTTTGGTTGTGTTTATTTATGCACAGTAGCGCCATCTATAACAGACATTTGATCAAATACTACGGAAATCGCGTACTTTTCTGGATAAAAAGTACCCGTGTTAATCCAAAGTATCAGGTACCTACATACCAAATAACATAAATATTGGCCCAGCCCTGCCGTTTGAGCGTGAAGCAGCCTTTATTAGTAGGATTATTTACAATAATAACATATTTTTGGCGGTGAGAGCCCTACGCTCTCGCAACAGTCCGGTGTCTCAGAAAAGGGTGTTAGTAAACCCGAACTGAACTTTTCAATTCCTAAAAAAAAAAAAAAAACTAATATATTTATTGTCTGGTACCCATAACAAGCAGGATAAGCCTAGGTGCCGCTCTGTGAATAATGCAGAATTAATTAAAACCTACAAAAATGGCTGACAGACAACTCTAACCGTAAGACGAATGACCTAGAATCGTTCGAAATCCTTCCATTGAATGGAGAGCTCAAAAAATACTTAAAGACCTGGATTAACAAAATGCTTAGATCTATAAAAGAAATGTAATACCTACTGATATGTTCTGCATATTATAATATAGGTTGGATCAAGTTCTCTTATACTTGAATTATCTTTTGGGTTTTATCTTTGCAAGTATTAGACCACAGATCATTTATTTTTAGACAACGTTCAAAACATAGAATTGGCAGTTAAGTATTAGTAAGAATTCGATAAGCGCTCATAATGTGGAAATAATTTCAAAAACATTTTTTAAGATTTTAATTCTATTTTGGTTAATATTTTACGTGATCTGTACCTACATGAAAATTACCAAGTGTATTATGACATTATAATAATCAATAACGTTGTTTTAAAACTGCGGCAAAAATAATTTCTATGAAAAATATTAATATGAGGAGAGAGGTCCATAAAATGTATTTTTTTCAATTCTGTTAGAATGAGAAGGTGCAATCCTTTATCACAAAATGAATGATACGTAATAATTGATTTCGCTTCTTGCATAAACCCAAATATTAATTCAAATCTTAACTTTACTATTCACTACAAACAGAATGAAGCATAAAAATATAGGAGACAATAATGATCTCAATAAAGTTTCCCTCTATACACGATGGCACGTCTATAAAACTAAGTGGTCAATATTCTAGACCTTTGTTGGAGCTAGGGCTGTCGACCTTTTGTCTGTGATATCTAAGGTCACGTGTCAATATACGTGGGTTATTCGCAAAGGTATAAATACTGACACTATATGAAAATTGCTACATAAAATATAACATTATTGGCTGATATGGATTTTGATACACAGATTGACGTAACAGATTGCTACTTAAAATAAATTATAATGGATTTGGAAGATATTTTATCAGTAAATAAAAATAAAGTTATAAATTCTAAATAATGTGTAGTCGAAAATACGGCTTTATTTTTTTCCAATGCACATACATGAGTCCACTGGACATACGTCTCTCGCAAACTCAAAGATATTACCAATTGCTAATATAGGTCTACCTGTAGGTATCTAGGTACATAATAGGTCCAATGGTTTCCACCAAATGTGATCCTCCACTTAAGGGGCTCCATGGAGCCGATGACCTTGAGGATTTGACCTCTAAGTAACGTTACTTCACCCCTTCACCCCGCTTTAATATTACGTAAAATGCCAAAAACTTGACATCTATTGATCATTTTGTAGTACTAAGTTTTGTTAAAAACCTTGCCTTTTTCACCACTAGAGGGCTGGCAATGACGTGGCGCGGCGCGGTAATATTAACGACATCTAGTTGAGAAACCAATTATTAAAATATTTGAACACTTTCCATAGACCTCTAGAACTAAACAATATCAGTTGACACTTTTAAAATGTTATGTCACAAGCTAACCCTAACCTAACCCACCATATCCGATTCATCTAAAGAAAATCAAATTGACTGACGCAAGTGACGCAACAAAAAAATGTGTATGAATGAAATCAACATGCGTAACAAAACGTTTGATAATGCCAGTGAACGTAATCTATAGCTGTCAAAATACGTCTGACACCTCCATAATACTCGAAAATAATACAAATTTATTTATTTTTTTCCAAAAAAACTATATTGTTCCGCAACTTGAAACTTCGCACAGTGACTCTAAATACTGTTACCTAATTGCAAAAAAATCAGGGGCATCGAACTCGACGGGTCATATTCTATATTTTAGCCGCCTATTTCCAAAATTACGCAAGACTGTTAGGCCGTTTGTCCACCGTCACCGTCACCGGGACGTCCGTCGTCACCGAGAACGAGATTACTTTTGGCCGAGATTGAAGTTGACGTGACGGTGATCGTTTGTCCACCGCGACGATCCTATTGGTTCAGTCAGTTTGTTGTAGTTAAACCACCGAGATCGTCGCGGTGGACAAACGATCGCCGTCACGTCAACTTCATCTCGGCCAGAAATAATCCCGTTCTCGGTGACGTCCTGGTGACGGTGGCGGTGGACAATGTTTTTTTTATATTTTTATGACATACAGTAGACAAACAAGCAAGCGGGCCACCTGATGGAAAGCGGTCACCGCCGCCTATGGACATCAGTAACACCGGGGCGCTACCAATGCGTTGTACACCAAGGAGGTTGGAGGAAAGAAAGGAGGAAGGGAAGGGAAAGAAGGATGGGGAAAGAGGGGATAGGGAAGGAGTTGGGCTTCCGGATCTCTCACTCATCGAACGAAACGCATTGCTGCTTCACGTCGATATTCTGTGAGAGGGTGGTACTTCCCCGGTCGAGCTAGCCCATTTCATAATAATTGCTCTACCAATCCAGTGTTTTGAATTGCCGCCATTTCGGCCTGTCACAATCTCGGACCGAGTTCTAGCAGTAGCGCTGAATTAAGCAATAAATTGGCGGACGACGGGATGACGGCGCTCGGGTGACGGTCGTGCGGTGGACACACGGCAATAGTAAATAATGTACCTATGTATCGCAAAATCGGCGCCGTCATCGTCATCTCGTTCTCGGTGACATGAAGTCCTGGTGACGGTGGCGGTGGACAAACGGCCTCACAGTAAGACAGCTCTTTTTTTATACATTTGGACATATACATAATACATTGAGTTTAAGAATAAGAAAGATAGGTACTTTCTTAGAAGATTAGTAATACTATAAAGAAATTAAGTCTGATTAACACACTCTTTTGTGAAATTGCAACAAAACAAAAACAGATTTAAAAAAAACATTTTTAACAAAGTAGTTCAAAAGTATCGCTATGTTATAAAAGTTTTTTGCTGGCAACATTGCTGTTGAGTGACAATGACAGATGATTTGACAGAAATACAGTTTGGCCAACCGAGAAATGTTTTGTCAATCAATTGTTTTTAAGTGGAATCTCTTGGCTATCCTCAATTTCTGAAAATTCACTGTTAAGTTATAGACATTTTCCCGACTTAGGCCTAGCCAAATTTATTTTTGTCGAAAATAGTCGAAATTCTCAGAGGAAACTGTCTATTTGGATACGGACATAGTTGAAAACCCGAGAGAGACATTGGGTAGTTTTTATTCAGGAAATCACCCCCTAAAGGGGTTAAAACTGGCGTGGAAATTTGTATAGGGATTTTTAATTTTGTTTGAAAATTCTTGAAACTTAGTTGTATGTTGTATTGGAGAAATGGAGAGGAGACTTATCTGGCCATAACGAAACTCCATGCGATGAACGACGATTTACACATTCTAATTAAAAATATCTATCATAATTTACCTTTAACTATTTATTAAGAACAGTATTTTATACAAACGAAGATCATCTGCAAACAGTTATCCTAGCCTCGATCCCATATGGCTGTTCAAAGCGTGACTATCAAAATGTAGGGCAAATTCACATACCGTGGTTGTTAAGCAATATACAAAACAGTGAAACTTGGACCGGACCCACTCAGTCGATAAATCATTGTATCGTCGGGAGGTTCGAGTTGTCATAGCACCTTTTTTATATTACGTGTGAATTCGAGAATGTCATTGAACGACTCAATTTGTTTGTATTTGAAATGCATCTAATTCAAAGGTATGAAGATTTTTACATACAGACAGACAGACGACAGACAGACATAGGGACCGATGGACCATGGAGTCTTGTTTATAATCTGTGGGTAAGGAACCCTAAAAACATGGATTCGTGACCTGTCATGGCTGGCAACATAATGAGGCCTCAACACTGTACCAAATCGTGTAATTCGAAAACGGATGGGAATATGGAAAAATAAATATAATCAAAGTGATAGAGAATTTTATAAGCTTTCATTTTATCTTAAACCATTTTCCGCTATAACGTACCGTTTTTGAGATAAGCGAAAAACCTAAAATTGGGACCTTTGTCAACCACATGTTATGGACTTGTTATGAGTCCGTCTGCGGACTTCTACTAGGTACTACACCGGCACTTCTGTGCCGGTGTAGTACCTAGTACAATATACACAGACATTATAATAACCTAGGTTATAATGTCAGGAGAGCTCATCATCATCATCATCATAACCCTCTAGTGGGTGTGGTTTCCGCACTTAGTCCTGTACTGGACCATTGTACGTGAGCCGTGGGGCTGTCATTCCATCCAGCCCACCTCCCTCCAGAAGCGAATTAGTCCTCCCAAACTGCTCAGTGTGTCCGCAAGAGACATTGGTGACCCAAGTGTCTCTTTCCGGATTTGAGTGACGCCTGTGCACTCAAGGAGCACGTGCGCCACAGTTTCTTCAGTCTCCATGCATGCTCTGCATAGAGGGCTGTCCGTGATACCTATTGTGTAAAAGTGTTTGTTCAATGAGCAGTGTCCTGTGATGGTTCCTGTTACCAGGCGCAGGCTTCTCCTGTCCAGGCGCAAAAGGCGCTTGGACAGCTTGTTATCCAGGGATGGTATCGCCTCCTTGGATTGCCTGCAGCCTGGTGCCGTAGTCCACCATCTCTCAGCTTGTGTGTATGTGATGTTTTGTAACCATCTGCGTAGCTGATTGAATGGGATTGGCACGATGGGCTCCGGTCCAAGAACTGTCGTGTCAGATCCTCTTCTGGCCAGTTCATCAGCTGCATCGTTACCTAGTGAGCCACTATGTCCTTTTATCCACTGGAGTGTTAGCGCATTGCGATTCGTCACCGCGACGCGTTCCAGTGCGTTGTGACATTCTAGTATTAATCCTGAATCAAAATGGTTTTTGTTCAGAGATTGGAGTACTGAAGCGCTATCGGAAAGTATGCGGATATGAGTTTCCGTGACCTTCTTGGCTTCAAGGGCATATGCTGCTTGGATAATGCCCACACATTCCGCTTGATAGACGGTGTTGAACATTCCAAGAGGTTTTGATATTTTTATATTCAGTTCATCTGAGTGGACTCCGACTCCAGTCCCAGAGTCAGTTTTTGATCCGTCAGTGTAGATTCTGAGCTCTTTTGGGCCTGAATAGTCGTTCAGTTCTTCGGTTAGTTGTATTTTGTAGTGTTTAGAGAATCGGTGTGTTTTTGGAATTTTATCAGTGGGTGATAGCAACATGGGTTGCTGTTTGATGGCATCCTCTTTAATTCGTATGTGTTTAATTCGATAATCTTTGCCTAGGGTGCCCGCTATGCTGAGTCTGAAGGCTGCTAATGTCCTCTCGCACGATTAAGTGCAAGGGTGGCATTCCCAGCATCGCCTGTAGAGCAGCGGTAGGTGCTGTTCTCATGCTGCTCGTGATTGCTACGCAGGCCAAGCGTTGCAGTTTTTCTAGGTCTTTTTGGGCTGTGCTCAAGTTGGTCCTGGGCCACCATACTAGAGAGCCATAAGTGATAATTGGTCTAATGATTGCGGTGTATAGCCAGTGGGTAATCTTTGGACTGATACCCCAGTTTTTGCCTAGTAGTTGTCTACATTGCCACATGGATATACTGGCTTTTGTGGTGATGTAGTCTGTGTGTTTTGCCCAATTCAGCTGTTTATCCAAGAAAATACCCAGGTACTTGGTTTCCGTTGAAAGGCTTAGGGTTGTGTCAAAGAAGTGTGGTAGCTGCAGCGGTGCCATCCTTCTTTTTTTTGTGAAGAGAATCAGTTCGGTTTTGGTGGGATTTACTGCTAGTTTGTATTCTTTACACCAGTCCTCTACTATTTTTAATGCTTGGCGCATGAGGTTGCATAGTGTGTTTTCGTGGTTGCCAATGTTGCCATTTATTATTATTGTTATGTCGTCCGCGTACCCTACGGTGAAATAGCCCTTGTCATTCAGACGTCTTATGAGGCTATCTACCACTAGGTTCCATAAGAGTGGCGAGAGGACGCCTCCTTGGGGGCAGCCCTTCGCCACAATGGCTCTTGTAGTGTCATTCACTGTCACCTGTACGGCTCTCAGCTTGAGCATGTTGGTGATCCAACTGCGTAGGGTCGAGTTTACTCCGTGTTTCTCGAGGGCTGTGTTGATACTGTGAAATAGGGTTTTGTCAAAGGCGCCTTCAATGTCGATGAAAGCAGCCAATGAGGAGGACTTGTGGTCTACTGCACATTCTATTCTATCTTAGACACTACGCTGTGAAGCGCAGATTCTGTTGATTTACCTGTGGAGTAGGCGTGTTGTTGTTTGTGTAGAGGGTTTTGTCGGAGAGGTCCGTCTCGAATGTAACGGTCACATAGTCTCTCTAGTGTCTTCAGTAGAAATGATGTCAGGCTTATAGGCCTGTATGATTTAGGTTGTGTGTAGTCAGATTTACCAGGTTTAGGAATGAAAATAACTTTTACCTCACGCCACGCCCGTGGTACGTATCTGTGTGCTATGCATGATCTGTATATCTCAACCAGCCATGGCGTTATGGGGTCTACTCCCCATTGTAGCAATGCTGGGATGATACCGTCCAGGCCTTTTTTTTTTTGTTTATAGTCAGGAAAATGCATTACTGCATTCCCCGCCGCTTGGGGAGCGGCGGGGGTATGTCGGGCTCCCCCTCTATGCCACTTAGGGTATACCGACTAAAAACCTGACTGACTACCACCTTGTCCGCCTAGATGGGCGGGGCCACGGGAACTAAGATACTTCCGTGACATACCGTCCAGGCCTGCAGATTTATATGGTTGGAAGGTTTTAATTGCCCATTTTATGCGGTCTTCCGTAACTATGGTGCTGGCTCTCGACCAGTCTTTGTTAGTAGGTGTCCATTTGGTTTCTTCAGTCCAGGATTTGTCCTCAGATAAGTAACAGTCTGGGAAGTGCGTTTCCAGAAGGACCTTGCTGATTTCTTGGTCTGTTTGCGTGTATGTGTTGTCGGGTTTTCTCAGCGTACCAATGGTACGATCCTTATCAGTTGATAAGATCTTCCTTACTCGGGCTGCTTCATTGTGGGATTCGATGTTTTCACAGAACTGTCGCCAGGCAGCTCTCCTGGCGATTCTAATCTGTTTTTTGAAAGTGTATTGTGTCTCCTTATATAGTTCCCAATCTTCTGTGAGTCTTGAGTTCTTTGCTCTGTTAAATTGTTTGCGTAATGCATGTCTGAGTTTGCTGAGTTCAGAGTTCCACCAGGGGGAGCCTTTCCCTTTTGTATGTGGAACCTTCAGTTTACAGCACGCATGATATGCTTCAGTTATGTATTCCGAGAGTTTGGTTACAGTGTTCTCGAGTTGTGTGAGGTCTGTTAGAGTTGTGGGTGTTAGATGGTTGCCTAATAGTTGGGCTAGGAGGCTTCTGAACCCGGGTATGTGTGTGCGACGCGGGTTTCGTTTTGGTATAGGGTTTTTTGTGTTTGCTAGTAGTGTGAAACGGATTCTTCTATGATCAGAGCAAGAAGCTTCATCGGTTACGCGCCATTTTGTGATAAGGTCTGTCGCTTTTCCCGTGGCTAGCGTTAGGTCAATTACTGTTTGTCCCCGGCTCGTAACCCAAGTGGGTTCCGAACCTCGGTTTATAATTGTCGCGGCGTCCAGCCTCCTTCGACTAATGACTGACAGACATAATTATGATGACAGGGATGACACATACAGACAGATGACTATCGATCAACATACGGGACGGACCTGAACCCTGAAACTGGAAGACGACCAGGACTGACCCGCAGACCTACGACAGACTCGCAGCCCGACAACTGCGACCGAATAATAATGTTAAGGTTAGTAGAAAATAAATATGTGCATAATACCTCTCCTCTGAGATTTGGCTTGTCGCTGCCCCAGAGCGGGTGGTGAGCGTTCGCGTCGGTGCAGATGATGAGGTCCAGATTTGTGCTCTCGCAGTGGAGCACCAGGTCCGTCATCTCCTTCGGTGGGCAGCTTTCATCGTCGCCTGGCATATATACCGAGGCTAGTACGATGTCTGGTGCGTCCCCGCTGGTCTGGAGCCTGACTGCAGTCAGGTCTCTGGAACAGAATTGGGTGAGTGTTGTGGTCGGTATGTCGTGGGGTATATACACGCAGGTGCGTGGTTTGTCTGTGCTATGGGTGTTGAGAATTAGCTTACCTCCTATGTTACCGAGGCCGCATATTTTGTTGTTTCTGATCCACGGCTCTTGGATCAGTGCAATAGTTCGGGGTCTCGTCTCCAGGGCCTTGCGCAAGCTAGCCGTGGCGCACTGGCTGTGCTGGAGGTTTGTCTGTATGATCTCGAGGTTTGGCGTGGGTGACGACGATGGGAGGGTGGGGTTAGGAGGAGACCGATCCATCGGATAGTCTTCCTGCCATCTCCATCTCGTGCCGATCGTCGTTCGGCGACGAGGCGAGCAATTGATCCGTCCACCCGGGTGATGCGGGCGGAAGGGATTCCGCGTCAGCCACCGCCGCTTTGGCCATTTCCTCCTCGAGGTGTGTTATCTCGTCCGATGCTGTCTGTGCCGCCTGTGTGGTACCTGTGTCGGGGCCTTCCGTTTGGGTTTCTGCTGGTGGGGTTCTGGCGAGGAGTCGTACGTATATCGACCCAAGTAGGTACGATACTCGTCGCTCCCGCGCCAAAACCTTCTCCACTTCGTCGGGTGGGATGCCCAGGGTCAGGTAAGTCCCAGGGTTATCTCCACCAACAGATGTCGCTCTGTACAGGGACCATCTCCCTATGTCGTACCAAGTATTCTGACGTTTCAGAACACTCTGGAGCCGCGCTATGTCCCCATTGTACCTGGGTACGAAGAGCGCAGCTCGGACACGGGTCGGTACCTCGGACTGCTTCATGACCGTCAGCGTCATGTCGGTACTTGGTAGCGTGATTCTGGGCACGTTCTGTGTCAGCCAGGTCAGGGCATTCTCGTCCTCACACCACATCTGCACGGTGCCGTCCGCTATCCGTGGGTAACCGCGGAAGGCCGGGAGTGGTGTAGTGGGGTCGGTGTCCATGACGAGGTCTTCAAGTTTCATCTTGATGTTCTCGGCTTCGTCAGTGGTCATGTCTCTGGCTGGGGGGGAGAAGCAGATTGCCACGGCAAGCCGCGCCGGGATGTCCGCCGTGGCTCGCGCGTAGGTTTTCGGCTCCCCTTGAGCAGATTGTAGCTTCGCACGCTTGGGGTCTCCCTGAGGTGTGCTCGGCGAGATCGTATCATCTGGGCGCACTCTCTTCACCGCTCCCTGGCCACTAGACCCTGGTTGCGGTTCCGAGGTGCTTGGCATGGTGTTGGTGGCCAGGACCGCCTTGTGCGAGGCTCCAGCCCGCTTGCCCCTCTTCCTCTGCCTCGGTCGGTTGTGTGTGACGGCGCGGTTTAGGGTGTCGGCCGTGGTTGGTCCAGTCGTGGGCCTTGACGTTTCGCGCTGGGTGTCCCCTTCGCGTACTGGTCTTGGCCCACGTGTTTCCGCGTCCGGCTGCTTTTCGCGCTGGGTACTCCCTTCGCGTACTCGCTGCTGGTCGCGTACTCCCTTGTCAGCTGTCGCTTGCGCTTCGCGCTGGCTTTCGCCTTCGCGGGTTTTACGCAAGCGGCTGCTGAGTTCTCTCTCTCGAGCTAAGATTTTTCCGCGCTTCTGATTGAGCAAGCGTACTTCCTCAGCCGAGATATAGCTGGAACCAGGGCCGCCATCCTTCACCGTACGTTCCTGGTCGGTGTCTGCGTCCCTCAGCCTCGCGTCGATCTTCGCGCGCTGTAGCGCCAGCGCACGTAGTTCGTCACCGATGCCTGTTTGTCGGGCGTTGCTCTTGTCGTTATCCGGGTTGTTTGTGACGCTATTCCTGACGATGCTCTGTTGCCAGGCGCTCGTGGATGGTTTGTCACATGTTTTGATTGTGTTGGATGGCGCGTGGGTCGCAGCCGTTGCAGTGTCGAGTGGCGCGTGAGTCGCAGCCAGAGTCGTGGGCGCTAAAGCAGCCTGCTGCACAGAAGGTGCAGCGCTAGAGAGCATATTGATGTTCCCCCCCAGATTACGTTGGGAACTGACCGACGAGTCGGCATGGGATTCCCCGGCTTGGCCGGGACCCACCTGGGGATTTGCTTTCTCATTATGCTTCATTTTCATTGGGGGTTGGTGGGCTGTTTTTGATGGACGAGGTCACCCCTCCTCGTTGGAACAAAGGGATAAAGGTATGGGTTACCCTAGGGCTTGGATTTGGCCTTCGGGCACTCCTCTTGTCCGGGATCCCTTACGGGACACTCTCGCTGTGGGGTCGACCTAAAGTTGGTCGGCCCCACAGCCAGAGTTGGGCTATCCGCAACCTGCCCACCCGCTCGGTTGCATGAGAAGAAATGCCTGGCGGTCTGTGCTCCCCCGATACCGGTGTATAAATACAGCGGCATAAGGGCAGCCCAGCCGGCCCCGAGTGTCAGGAGAGCTACTACGAACCGTAAATCCGATACTTCGGCCGAAGTATCGGAAGAATTTTAAACTTCGAATGCAAGGTATTTCATGGTTATAATTCAACGAACTAATAAAATAATCATAAAGTACAAGGTATTTCATGCATACAATTCAAGAAATTAATAAAATAACCATGAAAAATCCTTGTAATTCATAGTTAAAATTCTTCCGATACTTCGGTCGAAGTATCGGATTTAAGTTTCGTAGTAGCCCTCCTGACATTATAACCTAGGTTATTATAATGTCTGTGTATATTGTACACTCCGCTCCTACCGCGTAAGAATTTACAATGTCTGTCTTGGGCCGCCTCAGAAGCGGGCGACACTGGAAGAGATTGATCGAACGTAGCAAACAGTGCGGGCAGTGCGTTTCCCGTTCGATTTTCCTCTCCCAGAGAGAAACGCACTGAGAAAGAAAATTTACCGAAAATGAACTTGATAAAAAAATTGATCATAAACCATTCAACTTGCTGCTGTTTAGAGCGTGTTGACGTATCGTGAGACCAATTTTAACAACTGAATAAATATCGGATCTAACATTAACCTTCAATATTTAACCTTCTAATATCAAGGCTAGTGCCTACATGTAGTGTAGAATAGAGGAACGATAATACTCGTAATGATCTACAATAGAAGAGACTACTTGTAATTGAACTTCATCTATAGATTAACAGCCAGTTGTAGAAACACACTTATACACTAGCTGTTATCGGCGCTAAAAATTCTTCTGTTTGGCTCTGTACCCCTTACTTTAAGTTTACAAATTTTCATAATGAACGGCTGCTTAGTCAAGCTGTGAAGGAATAACAAACAAACAAACTTACTTTCCCATTTATTTTTTTACCTGTGGATCACAAATAAATTATTTGATTTGATTTGATTTATAATATTAGCATGATTAACCCCTACTCCTGGAAAATCGCCATCCCCTTTCAATCAATCAAGATTTTGTTCTATCGCTTTGTTAGTTTAATATGTGTACTACATATATAGTACACATATGTATGTACATACTTTTTTATTTTATTATTATATTGAGAGAAATGCATTACTGCATGCCCCGCCGCCGCTTGGGGAAGTGGCCGTTTATGTCGGGCTCCCCCTCTAATGCCACTTAGGGTATACCGACTAAAACTTTCATTCACTAGCACCTTATCCGCCTAGATGGGCGGGGCCACGGGAACTAAGATACTTCCGTGACCCCGCCGGTTACTACAGAACCCTAAAGAGGAAGCCTGACGAGCCTAAGTAATTTTCTTAAGGGTCGGCTACATGCAAGTGATATACCCCTAGTGGTGTTCACAAGCGTCCATAGGCTGTGGTGATCAAATCATCAGGTGGGTCGTAAGCAAACGTGCCTTCATGTAGCCTGATGCTCTGTTAATCCAGTTTTTCTAATCAATACAATTTAATTGCGTCTATCGTCTACACATTCCGTTTCAGTATAGAAACATAGAAACTATTTTATGCAACTTTTTTTTTTCAACTGGTAACATTCTTGTTAATTACAAATAAATATATTACGCGGAATTGTGAAAGCGTTGTAAACTTGCATTAGTGCATAAACAACAAAAATGCGTGTAACTTAGGTAATTAGTTGGTTGCCAAGGCTTTTGTTACGACATAACTCTTATTTCATAGCCAAGTAGATGAGTAGTCCTTACTAATATCATATACGCGAAAGTTTGTAAGTATGGATGTTTGTTATTTTCACGCATAAACGGCTTGATAGATTTTCTTGAAATTATACACGGGTACACGGGTACACGGGTAGTTTATATCCTAGATTGACAATCGTTTTTACCTTGCGGGTAAAACTGCGGACATCATCTGGTTTTAAATATTGCACTTTGTTTCATTGCATCTATAAGTCTATTATATACGATTAGCATGACCCATTTATGATGTGACAGGTCTGGTGGTCGAGTCGAGTGGGATTAGCTACTATATCCAAATACTATATAAGACGAATACGCACAGCTCTTGACGTTTCTCATACAATGACTTGGCAACCTCCGTTCACCTAATGCCGCTAGGGGCGCTATAACATTTTGCATACAAAAGTTTTGAAATTGTTCACCTCATGCCGCCCTCATGCCATGCCGTAGGGGCGCTAGTGTCGCGTCTTGCCAAAATTCTTCCGAAGCTGTTAATCTTCTATAGTATTTGCTATATCTCAAGAATCGTAGCTTCGAATTTCGAATCCCATATCCCGCGACAATTCTTGTTAGTGACGGTACTGACATTTCTCATTGGTTATTTGAAAAATATTCCATCGTAGCGCTCCACAAGACTATGTGTTAGTCGAAAATGGAGATAAAAATTTTGCTACATTTGAATCAATTTATATGAAGACTGTTCTGATCCGCAAATACGATTCGTATGTTTATTTATATTCTTTTTTTTTTTTACATTAAATAGATTTGCGTTTGAAGCATCGCTGTATGGTCTGCGATGTAACACTCACCTAGAAAATATTTATTTACTCTAGATATAAAGACCCCTGGGTTGTATTATTCAGGAGATATCGATTCCGGCAGAGAGTTCTATATAGAACTGTAGTCATTACAATACTATGAAGGTTGAAGCAAAGCGCTTTGCGCGCGTCTTTGGATCCTTCACCGTAAATTGATGTTTTCCATCGGATCTTCTAGTATCTAGTTGTTTGGCGATAGAACAGAGGGTGGTATCAAATCGTGCAGCGTATAAAACAAACTAAACTGTTTAAAACAGCGTCTGGCCCGCGCCTCCTTCCCGTCCTTATCCGTCCATTGTCGTATGGTTCACTTTAGCATGTGACTTTAGTAAGTATATGTCAAACCGCTTAGTTAAGTGTCCTTTAGGTATGTACTATACGCATGATGAATGCACTGTAGTTTTATCGCTAGCAACCGCAGACACAAATCAAATTGATGCCGCTGCATCTATGTCGGGCATCGACATTGTATCCTTGTGTCGGGTTCAAGTGCCATAGAATTGAAACTATTGGAGTTGCGGAAGTATCGCCAGACCCCGCCACTCATATGGCGGAAGAGATGTTAGTCAGTCAGGTTTTATGCCCCTCAAGTGTCGTTATTTAGAGCCCGACAGACCCCCGCCGCCGCGGGACATGCAGTGATGCATTTTCCTGACCACCTATTCTCTCAACAAAAATCGTTCAAATCTCGTGTCAATCGCAATCGCTGACTCACTCATACAAAATAGAAATAGAGCGGGATAGCAATTGAGATTGAATTGAATAGAATTTGAACGATTTTTGTTACGAGAATATAGCCGCTGACTTATAACAAACAAAGGACTTTCAGACTAAGCAATTTTTTAGATAAGTGTAATCTATTTAGATTAATGTCGGTGGTTCCGAACCGTCAAGAAAACAGCTCCTTGGAACAGGTTTTAGTACAAAGGCCAACAATGTAACGAGTAAGTATATTACATTCGCGATTGCACAGGACGGCTACAACACTGACCTTAGTGTTTCAAGTTATTCGAAGGCCAATCATTTGATATTTACTATTGTCAACTAGGTATCGATGAAAGTGCCTGTGAAGGCCTAGACTCGGATAGTAAAAAAAAAAAATTCAAAACTTTTATTCAGAGAATAGGTTTTCACAAACACGTTCTCTTGTCAGAGTATACAGTAATCTACTCTATAAACTACTACCATTTCGGAAACAAAAGCAAAATGACCACTGGTAAAAAGAAATGGCGAAAGAAAACCAGTTACGGCCTTTTTTGTCATTTAAAAATATATCGTACTTTTCTTTTCTTTTTTAGCATAAAATTTAAAACTAAGGTACATATATACAACATATTACGTACGCGGAATGTCAATAAATAGTGCCATTAATTTGCCTCAACATAAAATTAAATCTAAAATCTATAAGTTTATTGAGTTGGTGTCAGAATACAACTTTATTAAAAACTTGAAATAAAATACAAGAAAAGCAGCGGCCCAGGGTCTCCCCCGGTGTCTCTGCTCCATGAGTGGCGATGAAAACATAACATCAGGTGACTCGCATGCTCGTTTGCCAACCTCGTACATAAAAAAATCATTTATTTTTCGAGCTGAAGCATGTCTAAAAATTTTGAATTTATCAGCCATGTTTCTGAATCTTTTTTTTTATATACCACAAAGGTAGCAAACAAGCACGTATGTTTGCTTGCAGGCCGTAGCCTGCCCAATGGTAAGCCGTCATCGTAGAAGATAGACGCTTGCAATACCGGGGCCCTATCACTCACGCGTTGCCAACCCTCCCAACCCCTCCGCAAATGGAGCTCTGGAGACCTTACTCATCGTAGGAACACAGCATGGCCGACACCAATGCTGGGTCAGAGAGTCGCGTTAGGCTCAAGTTATCCCTGTTTTTCTTCTTTACTTTGACAGTGACAGCTACCATTTAACCAGTCATTTACTTTCAAAATGCGTTTCAGAAAACTGTCTGAATATATTCACACACATTTTCTCAAACCATCTATGATAGATAATTATCGACATTATTATACATATATCATTTCAGTAATAGAAAATGTGTAAGCGGATAACTATAACACTTTTTTATGCAATTAATTTTAGAAATTATTTTCAAGTTATTAAAAAATAATATTGTCTCCGGCGTATAGCTGAAATATTTAGTTAATTGGTTACATAAATTGAGTCAATAAACTTGGAAACGATCTCCCGCCTGCCGCATACAGGAATGCAGCAGAATTCATTAAAAGTGTGATCAAACTTTCATCTAGTTAGAGCGGAATCTAAACAATAATAATAATGTAACGCACAAAAATCACGTAGCCGCTGCGGATGGTCTGTTAAAAAAAAAACTCAATGATGACTTTCTACCGAGTAATTAGAAGATTCGCACACGAAAGTGCAGCTAAGAAATTTAACAAGTAGCATGGTCGCGACGCGGGAAATGCACGATTAATGTCCGCATTAGTCGGGCGCGCCGACTTTTTAATTTACAGCTTTGGACGACGGTATCGCGCATGCAGCCAGTGCATCGAGTGAAATCGAAATGTTCAAATCGCAAATAATTAACGCTATGATAAACGAGATGATCTTACAAGATTTTCATCGATTTTTTTATGTGTGTGATTGAAATCGTACACGTTGAATGTTGATATTATCGGCCAGTTTCACAAAGAAATAGTTTTATTGAATGCATATAAATTTCTTTTAAAATTAAAAAGAAACAAAACTAAAAATTAAGACAGGGTGTGATCCTGTGGCAAGGCCAATGCGCAACGTTGCAAATTTATACCGGTTAGGTCTGAATAGGCCTTTACAGTACCGTTAGCAACCATAATTCATGGACATTCTATCTAATCTATGTATATAGATCATAATTTTTTTTTTCAACATCAGACATCTCAAACGTTATCACAATTTCGAAATCAATAGGCATTGAAATGAAATCCTAAGAGATTAGGCATTAAGATGATACTTTCTATAGTTTTCTTTATATATTTTTATCTATTAGTAAATAATCGACAATATTATTTATATAGACATTTCGGAAGCATTAATAAAATGATAAAAAATTGCGAAAGTTAATTTCTGTCGCAAGACTACATTTTGCAAAATCTTTATTCAGAGAGTAGGCTTTACAGGCATGTTCTCTTGTCATGTTGTACATACATTCATATAATTCATATTATTAAAACTACTCTATAAACTATCATCGGAAGAAGAGGTGTTGGGCGCAGAAAGAAGTCTTGTCTCCGCAACATCCGAGAATGGACGGGAATCGCGAGTGCTGCCGAGATCTTTCGACTCACGAAAAACAAGACCGAGTACACAACGCTGACTGACAACCTTCGCTAGTCGGTGAGGCACCCAAAGAAGAAGAAGATAAACTATCATCATTTTGGAAACAAAATTACCACTGGCAAAAGAAAGACTTCTCGAATTATTTCCAATTATCGGGACAAGCCCACTACACATTCCCACCGCTGTCTCCTGTATAGCCAGGATCAATAACGGCGACCTCAGATTGACATTATGCGATGAAGCTTATTGACGTCACCGAGGAGAAACTATAGAAGTATTGAAAGGACTTCCCTCCTTAACAACTACGTGAGAGACGGCAATGTAGACCAATAGGTAAGTATTATAGCCTGGAAAGATTTATCTAATAAATCGAAGTTAATTTGAGGATACTATTAAAAACGGTTAGATACTTATCAATATTTAGGGTTATGACCACAAAGGTATTCCACATAGACCCAACGCTCGGGCAAAAAAATGTGGGTGTGTCGAAAACCTGTTTAATTGCTAACGTATTTCACAATATCGCCTTCAAAACTCAAACAGGCTACATTGCAAAAATAATTATTGGAAAGACATAGTGCGTGTTTAGTTTAGAATAAACACAATGTGTTGCAAACCGAACTCTTTTGATAAACATTATATTTTTATAATTCATATTGTCTATGTTTTATACCTACGTCTATTTTATAATTATACTGTCCATTCACTTCACTTTTCACCCTCTCGCCATTCAACCATTTTTTCCAACATTTTTCTATAATATAAGTTTTCTTCATCCCTTCTTCTTTTCCTAATCTCTCCATCCTTAATACAATGTGAATTGTTATGAATAAATGAATTGAAGAATACGTTTACATTTTTCGGGTAAGATCCTCTCATGTGAAATTAAAATTAAAATGGGTTTTAGAAACTAGCTGTATGAGTATGACTGGTCGGATTCTTGGGTTGGAGGGAGGCTGGCAAAAGACAAACTCTTTTCTAAAAATTTCTAAGATTTTACCGTCCACTACATATTGTTATATGATTTCCCCTTTTTTATCCTCAATCGATCGATTTACAACTAGGAAGGATCACCCTTCTACGGTCACGTATCAAAAATGAGGTTGTATGTATTGCCGTCACGGTCAACATTTACATATCGACACAAAAGGTAACCGGTTCGAATTTGTCGCGAGGACGACGAAAGCGGGTTTTACGCAACTTTTTACATAATATATGTAACAGATCGTCTGCCTTCGAAACTTTGACGGGCTGTCTGTTAAAATATTTGTATTGTTTCGTAATTTTGTGAGATTTTGATGTCAAAAGTCTGAACTACATAAGCTTGTTTTTCCGGAGGTCAAATCTATAATAGACCTTAGACGCCAAATATATGTTTAAATCTATAGTTTTTTCTTATATTTCCATGTCTATATTCAAACAAGTAGTTACGCTACGTTAATAATCAAGAATCGTCAATTGTGTTTTGTGTTTATTGACCACAATACTTCACAGTACTTGTGTATTGTGGGATTTGTGGGCAATAAACACGAAAATAAAATATGAAAATAAAGTCATTGACACACACAATTGATTGAAAAAGCATCTATTGCGAAATAATTACTGTGACATTACAGTACTTGTGTATTGTGGGCCATAAATACATACGACTTGTGTATTGTGGTCAATAAACACAATAGATGTTATATTATTAATCGCATTCCCAGATTAATCACATTGTCCATAACATTTATTAAACTGGTTAAATATTTAGAAAAGTATCTAATATCTGTGATCGATGGATAAGACCGACCTTGTTCCAGAGTGTCGTTGTTGAGAGTGTGGACTGGTTCTCCGTCCCACTTCGACTTCACTTGCTTGAGATCGATGCTTGTTTGTAATGAAGGGAGCCGATGGGACAAGTGATAGGTCCGAGTTAAATTCATAAATTGATACATATGTTTCATCTTACTTTACATAAAATAAATAAATAAATAAATAAATAAATATATAGGGACAATTCATACAGATTAAGCTAGCCCCAAAGTAAGTTCGAAACTTGTGTTATGGGATACTAACTTAACGATATTATATTTTATAACAAATACATATATAGATAAACATCCAAGACCCGAGGCCAATCAGAAAAAGTTCGTTTTTCATCATGACCCGACCGGGGATCGAACCCGGGACCTCCTGGGTGGCGGTATGGCGTGGTAACCATTACGCCACGGAGGCCATACACTACACACTTTTCGTCTGTCTTCTAACTCCATGCCTTCACTTCTTTTGACTTCTCGAGAGTGTAGAGCATATTATTATCGGCATGTTTTCTTTCCTTATTCCTTCTTCTCTAGGTTCAGCATTTTCTTTCAAACACTGTTACAGGTGGTTACAGGTGATTGTAATCGTTTCTGTATCACTTTCGAATCCAAACTTAAAGCAGATCATTTCCCACTCATCGATTAATCGTTCCGTTTCACTCGGACGAACGAGACTAACGGTGCTGACAACGGTTACCTGAACCTATATTCTACTGTATAATTGCCAGTAAACACTGCTTGTGCTGTTGTTGTAAACTAATTGAGTTTAATTTATATACATGATCACGCCTGTAACCTTGAAGGAGGAATACAGAGCACAAAGACTACAATAACTTCCTTACTCAGTTTCCTTCGATCGTCCTTTTTTTCATTACTTCATAATTGGGCAATGGTCCAACGTCTTGTATCTTGTAGTCGTGGATGTCCATGGGCAGAGGTGATTGTTTACTATCAGGTGACCGGATAGCTCATTTGTGGTTCTCTGTCATAAAAAAAGAACAGTCACCAGACGGCGCTTTACCTTTCCCATACAAAATTCTAACGCGCTGGGTATTATAAAAAACTCAGAGCTACTCGGACCGCAGTCAAATATAACTTATATTCGTCAGAACATCTCAAAGTGTTCTCCGAAGCACCGAAAAATTTTATTTAAGTACCACATATATGTTGGGAAGAATTCCCGAGTAAGCACACTCTCTAGCGAGTGGCGAGTTCTTTTGTTTTTTTATACATTTAAAAAAATCTTTATAAAATTATATATTATAGTCGCCAACACAGCGGGCTCGCGCATATTATTATGTAAAACGAAGTTCGAAACTCATACGTATTAGTACAGTACATAACGACGATCGATTTTCGATTGTTTCATAAACGTATGTCCAGATTTTGGCACATTTTAATTTATTATGAAAAATTAAAATAACAAGGACAAATTTGGTTCTTAAACTTAAAACCATCCAAGTATTTTCTGGGCTCGTGATTACTAATAATGAAATTCCTCCGTTTACACTTAATGTTCCACAATAATTCTTTATAGGTAATGTTTATGGTTGATAAAAATATTAGAAATTAGAAAATTTATGTAGACATTCAATAGCTTTCAATATAATAGCGTACATTTATTTTCTCCTTATAACAAGACATTATGAACAATGGCTGACATTAAGAACACGTTTCTAACGAATTGGTAACTTAATATGGCCTTTAATACCTTTCATACTCGTACGTAGTACAGTTAACTATTAGTGACGGGCAGGGTAAAGAACTAGAAATGGGAAAAACGATATGCTTAGCCACGTTTAAAAGAGTGAAAATAAAATGATAACTCGATTAGAATGGACTGTATTTTACTATTATAAGGAGAAGAAGAAAAGACAAAGGCAATGACAAAAACTAGGAAAAAATATCAAATTTAGTTCTAGTGGTTCTAGTCTAGTTAAAATAAGACTTATTTCATAAAACGTTTACACACGTTTAATTAAATTGTTTGATTGCCTCTGTTAACTGGGTATCATTTAAGTAGACATTGTAAATGATTTATTAACATTTTATTTCAGCAAATTGCCAATGTAATGCTGAATCGCTACATTAAAATAACATCGAACTCTGATTTGCATCTCAAAACCATTATACGAATGTTCAAATGGTGTTTTTGGCTATCATTGTTGTCTAATTTAAATCCATTAGAAAAAGTTAATACATTTTGTTTATGGTCACGAGATGAATTCTCAAAATAGCTTAAGTATTTTAGTACCTATCTAATATAGCGTATTCTCGTTTGAGTGTTTTTAGTTAAATAGCTGTATCAATTTATTTTCAAGGTTTTAATTTAAGTAAGTAAGTTTAATTTCTCCCCATTTTCTAGATAGATAGATAGATAAAACATTTATTCGTTTGCCACGGACAATACAATTTACATAACACAATTAACACTTATTACTAACTTATTCTACCTTATCGGTTTTCTCTCTAATTTGGTGTCTGTGATGTGTGTTTTATCTGTTATCCATCTTGGTGCCTTGCTTGTTTGCCAACCGCCTCCATAAAAAAAAATATAGGAAATTCTTATTACATTCAATTGTTACATTAGGTTGATAATGTAAAATAAACTTTATTTTTTACATTACAGAGTTCAAAAACAAAATAAAAAAAATTGATTGTTGGCTCATCGGTGCGTATATCCATCCCTCACAAGGTCTATACCAAGGCCTTCCAATAGGTTTTCGTCCGAGTATTTTCTCTTATTTGGGTCTTCCATTCTGAAATTATAACTCAACAGTGAATTCAATCGACAACTAACACTCAACCGATGATGCGTTAACATACAGATAGACACATTAAAAACTGACTCGCGCGGATGTTTCGAAGTTCGAAACTGACATTAATATGTGTCAGTTATGAACTTTATATCGTTAGCGCGAGTGGCGCGAGTCAGTTTTGGTGACGTATTAGCCATACAAGATGACTTTGACTTTCAGATTTCGTACTCGCCAAACGAAACGCATTGCAGCCTTACGCTGATATTCTGTGAATGGGTGGTACTTTTATCGATATATCTGAGTTTATTAATAAGAATAAAGAACTCTATAAAATTATTGAAAATCATGTCAAATATTGCGAAGCGTCAAAACAGACGCGACCGCCGCGATTGTCGGATTATGGAGCGAAACCGTGACGTAACGCAGTGATCATCTGCATAATTTGGACTCGCTTAGGGTTGAAGACTTGGAGACAAAGACTTCATATAGGTATTCGATATTTAGGGCATGTTTTATTTCTCCATATACACTAGCGACTCGTTTCGGCTTCACACGAAGTTATGTTGACGCATGTAGCATTTAAATGGTTATTTTTTAACCACTCTCTTATTTTTTTTGCGTTTTTTGTTGTAAATACACAAATCTTTATTCAGACAGATATAAATGTACTTAACGAGAATATTCACAAACACTTAAATTTAAAAAGAAATGTAAATAAGTAATTTATAAACTATTTTGTTCTGATATTTGTTTTCACTTATTCTACTAGTTGATAACATCAGTTCCATTGTCTGTATGCCGTTTGGCAAAGGCCTCTTCTAACTCCCTCCACTTCACTCGGTTTCTTGCTACCCTTGGCCACGTTTGTCCTGGTACTTTGACTATGTCATCTTCCCAACGTTTGAGCTGCCTTCCCCTTTTACCTTATTCGTATGGATAGCTTATTTTAAAAGGCGGTGCCTCTGTTGCCAGTGAGTTTACCACCTTTGGTAACAGAGGGCGCAAGTTTGATTCTTGCACAAACTTTTTCAGTTCTTGGTTTTGAATTTTGCCTATAGATCCGTCCGTGGTTATTTGTTATCGAGTGGCAGCCCTACACGTAACTCTGCGCCGGCGCAGTGAGCCATATACCACTAATTGGACTGTGGCCATTATGTTTCAGCGTTATTATATCGCTGAGCTTCCGGTCGGCCTGGATTTCGGCATATGTCGACCATACTGGCTTTGACATGAGATCAATAAGAAATTAGCGATGAATAAATGAATAATACATAGTATAAAATAATATCTATGTAATTCAATACTTCCTACTGCGTCTAATGTCTTTCTGATTAAATTAGCTGTAAGTTTAAAGTCAGCTGTAGTTTGTCTCCCAGGACGTCAATAAGCTTTATTGCTTATAGTCAATCTAAGGTCGCCATTGTTGATCCTGGCTATACAGGAGACAGCGGTTAACGTGTGGTGCGCTTGTCCACCGGGACATAAGGCCACCACTATTCTATACTATCGAGTATAAAATAATGTTTTTGCGTTTTTGCAGACATTGCTTGCTGTCTGTTTATTACACTTTGAGGTCGCCGAGTATAATTGACATAACTTGAGCAGCAATGCTTTCGTTTCGTTTTTTTTTATGGTGACGTGGTCCATGGTCGTTGTTGTGGTTGTGGTCGTAGCCGTGACTGTGGCTATTTCAGTGATCTTGGTCGCGGTTGTCGCGCTCCGAGACTCCGAGACATAGTCCCTGTCGCGTTCGTAGTACTGTTGGTCACGGCCGCTGTCGTGGTGTTGGTCGTTGTCGAGTTTGAGGTAGTGGTCGTGGCCAAGGTCAGTTCGGTCTCAGTCGTCGTTGTGGTAGTGGGCAGTACAAGCCCTTACTTTCTTACTACCATAATTGGAAATGCCACCCTCTACATTAGTTACTGTCTGTCTCCTCAGCGTTTACCAGCGTGATTGAATTTCCTGTTGACCTGAATTTAATTATACATCAGACCATACGTCGATATCAATAGAAAATTTGTAACCATGTTATTCGTTTACAATACATCTGTTACAATTTGTTTCGCTCTAGTTTTATGAATTTTGTATATTTTTTTCATTGGAATATAACGCAATGGCTACCTATTACTCTAGTGGTTAGATTGGTTACTATGTTAGTTGTTCGTTTCCTCATGGGGTCAATATTTGATGTGTTATCGAGACCCTTGAATGACATGTCATAAACTGTGTGCATAACAATACTTCCTACACTGCATCAAATTTTTTTCTGATAGAATTCGTTGTGAGTTCCAAGATAGCTGTAGTTTCTCCCCCGAGATGTCAAATGAGTTTCATTGCTTTTTGTAACTCTGATGTCATCGTTGTTGATAATTGGCTTTACAGGAGAGAGCGGGTGGGAATGGTAGGCTTGTCCCGAAACTGAAAATAAGTGATTTGGATTACACATAGAAGTAATATGCATAGTTGATGACACAATAGATTCCATAAGTGAAGTGAGGACACCTAAAACAAAGGAACTATTGTCATACTGATGCTCGATCAGGCCCCAAGCATCACTTTGTCGGCTTGAAAATTATTTTCATGTTCTGTTCATATGTAAACTGATGAATTGGCAGTTCCATTTGTTAGTGATACCAGTGATACTGCAAAAGCAGGATCTGCTAAATCTCTTTGGACGTGTATATTTGTTTATACCACTAAGGTGGCAAACAAGCGATTTTCAAGAGTAATAACAACAACAATAAACAATACAAGTGATTGTTTTATAAGTTCTTTATTTTTATTTTCAACAATGTTCGAAAGAAAAATTTCACCTTCATTGCTTAATTTATTTGAGGTCGAAAAGAAAGAATTGAAAAAAAAACGAATGTCTGAAGAAAAATATACCCTGTATTTAACACAATAGGCTGCTAAAAAAAGTAATGATATTTTGTTAAAAAGTTTATGTGAAGCAAAATGCACATCTGACACCCAATCTGTCGTTCCACAGTTCACTGAACTTATCATTTTGTTGTAATGCGTGCAAGCACTCAATAAATATGTGAAGGCCTCGCCACGTAAGATGATCTTCTGTGTTATAAAAACATGTAAACTGGTTAATTATAGTGTTATAATGTGAAACGAAGTTCATAGAAATATGAGTGAAAAACTAAATTATATTATCGTGCAAAACTACGGGAAAAATCCACAGGTGACCCACGTGTTAGTTACCTCGCTCAACGTATCATATTTATCTCTATTGGTATCTTGCGAGCAGAGGCGGATTAAATGTCGAGAGCGCCCTAGGCAAGCACCGCATGGGCGCCCCTAGCGGCCATATTAATTTTTTTTTACTAAATACCACGGGTAATAGTAAACAATGATTGTATTTTATCTGTCTCATTGCATAGCTGGAAGTTTTGCCCCATCGGACATCGGTTCTGCGCGCTATATGCCCTGCCCACTGCCACTTCAGCTTGCTGATGCGTTTGGCTATGTCGGTTACTTTGGTTCTGCTACGGATCTCCTCATTTTTGATTCGATCTCGTAGAGAAACCACAAGCATAGCTCATTCCATGGTTCGCTGAGTGACCGTTAGCCTTCTTATGAGGCCTATAGTGAGCGACCACGTCTCGGATCCATACGTCATCACTGACAACACACATTGCTCGAAGGTTCTTCGTTTCAAGCATTGAGGAATTTTGGACGAGAAGATATGCCGTAATTTCCCGAAAGCTGCCCGAGTCGAATTCGTCGATTGACCTCTTTCTCGAAGTTAGACCTACCTAATTGGATGGTTTGTCCAAGGTACTCGTCAACAACTTCGAGGATCGAGCTTCCAACTGAGACCGGGGCGGGTGTGACATGGACATTCCACATGATTTTCGTCTTGTTCATGTTCATTTTTAGACCCCATATCAAAGTCCTTGCGACACGATATTCGCTCCTTCAATGCTAAATGCATCAAGGAGTCGATTGAGCGAAATAAAGGTTAGAAAGTGTTCGCAAGAGACATTATTGGGCAGAGCCGGCTGACTAAGCTTAAGACGAAGGATGGTAGCATGGCGTAAACGACGGCAGAGGTGTTCAAGGAAGTCGAGGTTCGACGGGCAGCTTAATGATGCCTCAGTCACCAAACCCGTCAGCAGCAGAACTGCGAGGGACCCAAGAGCCACGCTAACCCAACATTACACCGAAGACATCCCGGACATCAGCTTGTACGAGATTAGGATGGCTCTTAAACAGCTTTAGAACAGCAAGGCGCCGGGCGAGGACGGAATCACTGCAGAGCTTCTGACAGCGGGTGGTACACCGGTACCTAAAGTCCTGCAGAAGCTCTTTAATTCCGTGTTATTCGAGGACAAAACGCCTGAGGCGTGGAACAGAAGCGTGGTGGTTCTGTTCTTTAAAAAGGGCGATAAAATCATCTTAAAGAACTATAGGCCTATCTCGCTTCTGAGCCACGTCTACAAGCTGTTCTCAAGGGTCAACACGAGTCGTCTCGCTCGCAAGTTATATCGAAGCGTTGACGTGCTTATACAAAAATCCCACCATGTCAGTTCGAGTACAGGAACAGAACACGATGGCAATCTCATTACACAGAGGCGTGAGACAGGGAGATGTCATATCTCTGAAACTGTTCACGACCGCTCTGGAAGATGCCTTTAAGCTTTTGGACTGGAAAGGATTCGGCATCAACGCAACGTCAAGTATAGCACTCACCTTCGATTTGCCGACGACATCGTGATCATGGCGGATAGTCGCTGGAGGACTTAGCACCATGCTCGAAGGTCTCAATTGAGTTTCCCAACAGGTGGAAATCCATCAAATTTTATGTAATTT
The DNA here is from genome assembly GCA_905163395.2 of Endotricha flammealis. Taxonomy (NCBI): domain Eukaryota; kingdom Metazoa; phylum Arthropoda; class Insecta; order Lepidoptera; family Pyralidae; genus Endotricha; species Endotricha flammealis. The sequence goes on along the minus strand of LR990869.1, from coordinate 2,789,028 downwards.
TTTTATTCGTTTAAAAATTCCACGCGCCCGCGCGCCCCTTTGTTACCTCGCGCCCCTAGGCACGTGCCTGGATAATCCGCCACTGCTTGCGAGGCAATGCTGCATGCGATGCAAACATTAGTACCTACAATAGTGCTACAGGGACATACTTTAGAGACTAAATTGACAGGCTCGGTGGCAGATTGGCTATCAATGATTACTTTATACCACAGAATACTATTTATACCAAGGGCCGCGTGTTCGAATCCCGCTCGAGACAAACATGAATATGTATGTCAAAGTCAAATATTTTTATAGGCCTAATACAAGCTCTTTTGAATCGTCATAATTTTTTCCTACTACCGGTTCAGATGGCAGATTTGTACTAAGAAGAACTGGCAAGAAACTTAGCACCTGATCTGTTATGTTTTTCTTGGACTGGATGATTTTGTTTGATTTTGCAGGTAAAACCGTGGGCATTAGCTAGTATCACAATAAAATAATCGGCCACGAGGCTGATTAACGAAGAACCTTTGAAGTTTGTAGCTGTTGACATCGAATACCACTTTCAACCACATTGTACTAATATGGAATCAACTACTTGTGTGGTCTTCACAAGTAGTTGACCTATGTATATTTACTTGCCTTTATATACTAAGCACAAATTCTAAGGGCATTAAACATTCCTATCATCACTTCCTTTGCCTTTACATCACTTATTTATTCAATTACAACAACAATGTATTATATATTGTATTTCTTACATAATAGAGTATAATTTGTATATTTAATAACTGTCGTTACTTAAGCCCTTTTTAAGACATTTAAATACATCTGCATACAATACCATATCGGCTTGAAATAGCGTGCGTTCTACGTTTACGGATAGCCTGTTTAATAAACTCAGTTAATTCTTTGTGAGTTATCGGAAATAATATCTGAAATTGCTTTGGAAAAGTTTGCTTTAGGCAGTCGTCAAAATGTAAGCGATATAATGTTTTTAAAGCGAAAAAACATAATTTTATTGGCGTTAATTTGATTGAAATATAGAAGAATAATAATTAAAAAAACTGACAATACTAATAAAATGTATATGTATATTAGGAAGAAATATATAAAATAATATAATTTTAAATAGTGTAGGTTTCTGGGACTGTCAAGTCGTTAGTCTCGTGTGTGTGTTAGGTTTTTTGTTGCTTTAGGCCACCATTTGCTGTTGGACCAACTAATATGCACATCACAACTAGTTGGTCCAACAGGAACATACCCTGGAGTATCGACTAGAGCCTGCTGCATACTGTCAGTCACTCGCTCTACTCGCTTTTTGATAATCGCCGTCAGTAAAACCGGTGCTTTATGGTATTATAACTGATATTTCAGATAATTTTTCATTGTAAAAAAATTTTTACAATGAATTTTTTTCCTTTTTTTATTATTTCATTGAATGTCATTTTCTGTTTGTTATTTATATCAATGCAATAATCTTTTAACATTTTCTTTTTTAATTAGGTACATATTTATCAATCACATTATATACCTACGGTAATGGTATTTAACATATTTATGTTTATTTATGCATAATTATAGGTTTGATTTGAATATCTTAGTAGGTAAGTACTAACACAGGCGTGATTGTAGAGACTCTACCTTCGGCATCAGAGGGAGCGGGTTTGATTCCCGATCTGGGCAAACATTAATTATTATCATGGTATTATCTATGTATTTTTTATTTAAAACTAGTGTAAAATGTAAAAATGCCCCTAACAAGAGACTAATGCGTATAAAATGTAAAAATGCCCCTGACAATATGTATACAAATTTTCATAATGATCGGCTGCTTAGTCAAACCGTGAAGGAATAACAAATTCACTTTCTCATATTTATAATATTAGTATGATAATATAGTTTATCTGTTGTCTGGTGCACATAACACAATCGGTAAAGCCTTGCTTACTTTGGGACCACGTGGCGCTGTGTACATTGTGTAGAATTTATTTCTTTAGTATAAACTTACGCAGATCACACTTAGAAGTTAGGTCGTGCTGCACGCCACCTCACCTCCGGTGGCGCAGATGTGATTACTATCAAGGAATCGCCCATTGCATAGTTAGTGAGCGACGCAAACATTCTGCATATAGACCGGCTCTACGCCAATCGCGAATTTGGACGAAGCGAAGTTAAACGAAGTTATCCTTCCAGTAGTGCCTTTCCAACTAGTGAAGGTTGGCGACCAGCTTGGTACAGTCCTCTTTGTTCTTCGGACGACGGAACAGCTCAGCCGCGCTAGCTATCCCGGTCCAAGCTATCAAGGCAAGATTTCTTTCTTCGTTCAACCCTTCTTTTCACAAAGTTAGAATATTAGAACTCTTTGTCTAACCTCGGTCGACTTCACGATCCGGGTACCAATCAAAAGGGGCATCAAAAGATTTTTACAGGGTCGGCAACGCGCGAGTGATACTCCAACTCCAGGTGTTGCAATTGTCCATAGGCTATGGTGACCGCTTACCATCAGGCGGACCGTATGCTTATTTGCCACCTTTGTAGTATAAAAAAATGTATGACTTTTTGTCCATACAATTATTCTATTGCAACCAATTTGTGCGCGTGAGTTTAATAATGGTTTGCGACAAAATGAAGTTTGATTGGATGGTGCGGTGTGTGATCACATGACGGGACGAGGTCATCCGTTGATTGTGTATTAGTGAGAGGAGGTCAATACCAATATGTTGTGTATGCCCATCTCTTGCCTATGGACGACTTGGTTTAATATTGGCTTCAACATTTAACTACATTCCTTAATATTTATTCATTAATCCACCAACGTCTTATACATTAAAAAACATAAAAATAACATTGTAAAGCACAATATAATAAATGCTAATAAGCGATTTAACATATTATCATTTTCCATTTATAAATTGACCTCTCTTTTCTCTCTTTTATTTACATCCTTTTACAGGTTGCTGTACCTCCTCTAACAACGCGAGTACCTAATCAGGTGACCTGAAAGATAGTCTCATCTAAATTACATTAAATGCATGTTGCACATGTCAAAGTGCATATAACGGAGACTGCATCGCTCCACCGTTCATTGTTACCGGGGAAAGTGCGGGTTACGTCACACTGCCGACTCTCAGTATAGTCAGATACATTTGACTTGAATTTTAACAACTTGAACCATATCGTATGATAGAAAATCTTGGGCATGTCCCTATTACTTATTACTTTATAGGCGTAACTGGAACTCTCGTTGTTGACGTTTCCGAAATAACATGATAAAAATTCCAATGTGTTAATCTACATTTGTGTACCAACAGAAGTGATCTAAAAAACCCTAGGCTAGTCGCAAAAAAATTGTATTCCAGATTTTAGAGGATATTTTATAAACTATCACTATCTATCACTATCTCTCTATCGGGTAGCTAATATTTCTTTTTTGCTCATGAAGGTTTGTAGGCGTTCATATTAAACTCTTCGGGGCTACCATGAAAGATGAAAGTGTCCATCCGAAACAACGAAACACGTAGTCCTGTCAAAAAAGACATTACCAGTTAGAATAAGGTTCAAAACTGGTTAGAATTCAACAAAACAGTCCGTATTTTCTCAATTTGCTTTCTAATTAATAAGCTAATAATGTATTTTTTTTTATATTTTTAATAGTACCTATCACCTTCTTTCAAGCACATGTCTACGCGAAAGAATAAAAACAAACAGTACAAACCATACCATAATAAATCTAATCAATAGAAACTATCTCGTTTATAATTATTAGTAAGGATAAGCAATAGAAAGCAGTGTAAAGCATTTTATTAACTGACGTTAGATCCCAGAGGCTCACATTTCCATTCGGCTTTCAATTCATTGAGAATTCTAATCGATCACTCTCTCAATGATATCGGCATTAGACAATAACGAATATGCATGAAATTAAATTCTTTTTACAAAGCTAGTATATATCATGGTATACCCTGTTTCTTTTAACTTGACCAATGTAGTAAACAATCTTAGCGTCTTTTTAACGAAAAGATACAATTAAAATTATCATTCACACACAAATAATAATAATATAGTCAGAAATGGCATTTAACACAAAACTCTTATTATTCTGGCGATTTATCGATTTTACACATTGATATTTGATTAAAAAGACACACTAAGATTGTTTACTACATTGGTCAAGTCAAAAGAAACAGGGTTTAGTTTATCTGATCTGTCGAATCTCTTAAAATCATATTATATTTATAACTTATTTACTTATTAATATTATAAATCAGAAAGTGAGTTTGTTTGTTTGTTTGTCATTTCTTCACGGCTTGACTAATCAGCCGATCATTATGAAAATTTGTATATATATTGTCAGGGGTATAGAGCCCAACATAGGCTACTTTTTATCCCGTGAAAGTATGTCATTCCAATGGGAAAATATTTTTCTACTATAGAGGGCGCTGTATGGGTTGCTATCGGCCAACAGATGGCGCCACAAGTCGCGCTATGGGTTGTTTTATCGTCAAACAAGATCTATCTCATTAAATTAACGCGAGCGAAGCCGCGGGGAAAAGCGAGTAAAAAATAAAAGAACATTTATTCAAATAAGGTTCAAATATCATTAATACAAAGTTAATTGCTTTACATTAAGTGGGTATCAGTTTCAATATTTTTGAATTTAATTTATTTTTCCCTATTTTTTTAAGAGAGGTAGGGCACAGCGGATAATCCGCTCAAATCGGAGCAGCCCGTCTGGGGAAGGACCTCCACCTAACGCATTGGTCTCGGCCATGTTGTGTTCCTACGGTGAGTAAGGTCTCAGCTCCACTTGGCTTGGGGCGGTTGGGAGGGTTGGCAACGCGCGAGTGTTACCCCCGGTTTTGTAATCGTCTATAGGCTATGGTCACGGCATACCATCAGGTCGACCGTATGCTTGTTTGCCACTTTGTGGTATATTTTTTTAATCAAAAATTTAGAAAAAGACCTTATCTAAAAGCTGCAATTCTGATAGAAAATGACGTCACTAAGCAGTGTTATCCACATATTGTTATTCACTAGGCAGTTACAGAACGGTATTCCATAGAAAACTTAAACAGATAACATTCCACAGATAAATTTAAATGTAATACTTTTGTTCGTACTCTTATTTGGCACGAATGGTCCCTAATCTGTAGTTTTACTAGTATTAAGATTAACTTCGACATTACATAATTCAATAACTCACAAGAAGGGGTCTTTAGTTTGAACGGACCAAATTGAAAGGCCCATAGTCCATTCGACTGTAAAGCCTAAATTATCTTCGTCCGAAAGGAGCGGCAAAATAAACATAATTACTTTTAAAAAATGCTGTAAACTAGCATTTTTATAACTAGTTTAGAAAACATTTCTTTATTAAAATATAAAGATAATAATAATGTATTGTCGGCCGAGTGTACCACGCTAATTACCGTTATTTATTTACACTCTTGTTTCACGTTGTAAGAAACCGCACGGCGTTAAACTTAAACCAAATTGTTGGCAACAACTAATTAATGTAATTCTAAATGTGGTATCCACTATGAGACATTGCTATTATTAAAACCGCAACTATTATTAAAAGAGATTTAAATTAAAGGGAATTTGTAGCATGAAATTACACATAGTTAACAATTTGTAATAGAAAACAATCAATGCCCGTTTCTTTCTTTCTTTAATTCGTTACCCTTAGGTTGCCTTGAAAAGATTGAAAGTTGCTTTTAGCAATAAGGCCGCCTTGTTGCTAATACACTAGTATGTAAGATTTTAATGTAATATTTCTTTGTGCTGTTGGATGTGTATTGCAAATAAAGTATATTCTATCTATCTATCTATCTATCTAACAATTAAAGGGTTTACGAATTAGAAAGGAGGGTTGACAATGACCAGAGAAATGCAGTCCGTCTAGACGTCTGCCTTTAAATGGACTAAGGAGAAAAAAAAAGAATACTTCACAGTTTCACTTCTCTTGATATTTTTATAAAGTCATGTGCGTATTTCATACGATTTCAAGTTTATACGGTAAGTATATTATTTAATTTCTGACTCCGGTAACTCCACGACAAAAAAGAATTCAAATTTTCTTTCACAAAAAGTATTAAATTATTGATTCTCAGGTGACCTGCATGCACGTAACCATACTGCCTTCTGGATTTATACAATGAATACTTTCATTAATATATAACTTATTGAATAACCTATACAAATTCTTAATGATGCCGAATTACAGAAAGTTATGACTGAAATGGCGTTGACCTCGTATTCTGTCATCCATCATAATGTGTTTGGTTTGGCCACAGAATGTGAGGACGTCTCACTCGATTTGACCTACATCGTGACTTTGTATACATTTAATATGATTGCATACATTATTATAATAAGGGGTTATTATGTCAAAAATCTAAACTATACTATTAATATTTTGGATTTCTTTTAATTATTTTTTATTAGCCATTTTATGACCAATTGCTGGGTAAAGGCCTCTCCTGTCTTTCTCCAACATATGCCTCTGTGCTGTTTCTTCTTTCCAGTTTGCCATTGAATTCCGTCTGTTCATCATTCCATCTCTTTCTCTCTGTCCTCTATATGAAGACTTTAAAAATCAAGCACGGTTCTCACATCTACGACGGGACGCGCTTCCCTTGGAAATCCAAGGGAAGCGCGTTCCGTGAATGGAAACCCCCGAATTCAGTAGAGGGATAATAATGTATTTTTTTCCAATACTCATGGGAACGGGAGTAATGGGTCCCTCAATCCCTGCTGTCTAGGAGCCGAAGGTATTGAATACACAACTTTTTGACTCTTCCAGTCGACGTGGGCGAAGCCGCGGGCTACATTTAGTAATAAATATATTACAATGATTATGAGGTTAAACAATTAATATTACCTTAAATAGGTAGGTAGGATAGGTATAGGTACCATTTATTATCGTTAAGGGAAAGTGATTTGTTCAAAACATTATGAATTTCTTTAACTGGACTGTTAAGCTTCTATTGTGTTAAAGTTTTGCTTATGAATATTAAAACTCATGAATGTTTAATTTTTTTACCGACAGAGTGCATATCTTCTCAAAATGGTTGTAATCTTATCACTGATATTTCTCTGTGTTCACAGTGACAAGTTTCCGGTGATATAGGAACTACTAAATTGTGTTTTATACTTATACTACACTATTGCGAAGTTAAGACAAGAGTGTGAACAGGCTCTTAGTACTACTTTGTCTATAACTTCGTGCCTCGCTTCACTTAGCTCAACTTCCTGAGAGTGTAGAGATAGCATTAGAATTCATTGGCATGTCATTTCATTTGTTAGACCAATTAATTAGTTGTCTAACTTCACTTAACTTCTCGAGAATGTAGACTCTGTTGAGTGTGTGTGTACAGTCTTACCTGATTTCAAAATCCACTAACACCACCGTGTTAATAACTAATTATCACGTTAAAATGTAAATAATTCGCAAACTGATCATTGTATCGAAAAAAATATTTTTAAGATTTTGTACTGATGTGTAAAATTTACAACTTTCTAGTAATAAGCGTCTCAGCGCTAGACCACGAACAGATGGACAGACGGACATGGCGAAACTATAAGAGTTCGTTGGAACCCTAATAAAAATGTATACTTACTAGGTATTCTATGTGTAAAATTAAATTGGATAAACTAATAATGTATAACTTAGTTTATTTTCTTTATATAATACAAGTTGTAAATGACAAGAAAAAGTGCCTGTGAAGGTCTAATTTCTGAAATATACGATTTCATTTCATTTCATTTAACGTCTGTCTCTTGCCATACTTTACACTTCTTTGTATAGACCAAACCAGTCTCGCATTTCGTAGCCATGCATTGCTTACTATGCCATTGATGTGAAAACAGCTACTTCCATGACTTGTGATACTGAATGACGTCGAGAGAAAGTAATGATTAGTTATATGTATGTTTTGACTTGCTTGTTAGTTTTATCAATGTAACAGTATTATTTATCTGTTATTTATAACTGGTAATATTTTCTTAGCGTTACACACTACGTCACGCAGTATAATACGGGTATATTTTGTAAGGATTTTAGAAAACTTTTTGATAAGTAAAGTATATCAGTTCTTTTTACTTCTTACTGAAGGTCGTGAGAGCCCTACGCTCCCGCAACAGTCCGGTGTCTCAGAAGAGGGTGTTAGTACACCCAAACTGAAATTTTCAATTAATAAAATAAAAATAAAAAAAACTGAAGGTCGTATCCACATTGTTTTCCATCGCAGTTAATGTCAAAGCTTTCCAACCGTCTCTATCCTCGGCTTTTGTTAGGGCCTCTTATCTTATAATTATCGCGATTAAATAGACACGAAAAGGTCTTGTTTTAAAGACTGGTTTATGTGAAAGAGAAGAATCTAAAACTGGTGGAAAACGTATGAAAATACCTGTGTACCTAATAATTTTTTTGTTTACTTACTTATCGCGAAAACCTCTTTTTAAATATTTAGAGATTTGTGTGCATAACTGTTTGTCTTGTTATTTTATATTACAAATTATGTACTTACCTATTTATTTACAAAATAAGCATTTATGTACCTAAGTAAATTGATGCTTTATTAACAAGAATTGCTCAATAATTTGAGACTAGCATTGTGTAAATATTCCATGAATATTTGCTTATTATTTTTAATGTGTAATGATATTTTATATATCGTAATAATAATATGTAATTTCACAATTTAATACGATTGTTTATGTGGCATAAGTGCATGGTGTCGCGATCGTGATAAAGGCATTATATTACCATTTTACAACATAAGCGAATTCGTGATAGGCCGTCGACGGAAGTGTGGGTGTGGTTTTAATGATATTCTCAAATGTTATTTTTTTTAATTAAACTAAAAGCTAAACTTACTTTCAAAGATGTTTTGGGTACCCAGGGCCGGTGTCTTCTTAATTTTTAATATTATACTTTTAGGAATTGTTTAAGTTGAATTTTTAATGATCTTACTTTTTTTTTATAATGCATGCTAATACTATAATGTTAAAGTCACTGTGTCTGTCTGTCTGTTATCTTTTGACGTTGAAACTGTTGGACCTAAATCACAAATTAGCATTCTATGACAAAAGTTTACCTAATAATAGAAAAATCCATAAATATTCTTCCTCAGCGCTCAACCCATTATTCGGGTTGTTCACTGAGTGGCCCCACGAAGAACTGGCCCAAGGGGGATTGTATAAAGAGAAATATTTTTATGTGTAATTGGTTTAACATTAAAGTTAATAATGTTGTTAAATAAAATCGCAAACAAAGATCGTACAGAATGGCGCTTGTCGCTCATACGCGAGCCAGTCACATTCTTTAATTTCCGAACGCGGCCAGTCCATAGATAATACAATACAGGGCCAGTCGACCGAGAGCGCGCGGCCACGGCGAGCGTAGCGCGGCCTTTCTCGCTTCCAAATTCAAATTGGAAATTGGCGGAAAAAAAAGTTGATTTAAAAGTTTTTTTCGACAGTTTTCTAATATTATCTGTGGATACTTATTGTGCAGTGGTTACACACGTGATTTTATTATTAAAAAGGAAAACAGACACGTACTCTACGTTTCTCTTTTGTAAGTAACGTTCTATTTTAATTATGAACGGTTTAAAAAGTTTTTTTTTAGTTAATGTCAGTTACATTTTATAATTTTCACTTAATTTTAATAAAACTCTATTAATTTAAATGTAAACTAACTGTATGTAGGTAACAAATACTTACTTACATCATTAAAAAGTTTTGTAACTGTAATATTTTGTAATCGTAAAGAAAACAGTTTTAATTAAATTAAAAGAAAAAATAAATCGATTAGGCACAGATTAAAAAATAAATTAGTAACTTGGCGATTATATAGGATTAATATTTTTAATGTTAATAGTATGTTCAGTTTAGTTAGATAGATTTGATCTCATCAAATCAAAATTAATCGTATATCGCCTGTAACGAATTTATTTTTTTAATATCTGCCTAATCGATTTACTGTTTTCTTCTCGCAGTTGTAAAAATTATTATCCTGATTCAGATTTAATTTTCAATGGTAAATGATTTCTTTACTGTACTTGTTGTCAAAAGGTAGAAAGATGGAAGATCTTTGCAAAATAACGGGAAATTCTGAAAGTTTTATAAAAAGCATTGATGACAGCTTTGTCAAATAAAAAATATAAAAAGTTGTCAAAATCATACATAGCAGTTAATTTATCTGACAGATAGCCTAACTGGAACTTATCACATGTTGAATTTGTATTCTTATCATAGTATAGCACAGAACTGGGAACTAGGGAAGTTGTAATAGTCAGTATATAATACACAGTGACTGTATAAACATAATATGATAATGATTTATGATTGACGTCTTGAGGAATTTGCCCTTTTGCTCCCTTGACATCGGGAATGCGTAGCAGAGGAGACTAAATAAGGGCGGAACCACACGATCGATTTTTAAACATGAAAGATGAATCAAACATCTTTTATATTGTTTTATCTTAGATAATTTGCAATTTGGTCCTACAAAACAGACATAACAATAATTGTAACAAAAATCTAAGATGAAATAGTATCATGTCAAGATGGAATACCTAATAAAAACTGAATACAATAACGAGTAATGTGTTGGGTGTGATGATTCCAATTTAATTGTTGAAGGAATGTTTAAAACAATAAAAATGTTCCCGTTCCCTGAGTTATTTCCAATTTCTAACAATTTGCGCATTAAATGTAAATTATAATTCGCAAGCGCATGATTGTATCGAAAATGATCTTGCCACACCCCCATCTTCCCACGGAGAAAATATAAAAACGCCTTTTTATCTGCATAAGCCCTTTAAAATATTACTGCTGATAATTGGTGCTAAGTTTTACAATTTTTTTAAGGGCAACACTCATGTCGTTTGCCCGTTTAGATTATTTACCATGACCCAATGTTTTTAGAAGCAATATGTTCAAACAAACATAAGGTTTGGATGTCACATATGAGTCAGACTAACGGTAATATGACTCGTGATGGACTAGTTTTTTTATTAGAAGTACAAGCTTACCATTATGTGGTTACTTGCCCTTCAAGGGTCATTAACTATTTATATCCTAGTTCCGACAAATGATCACGATATTTTATTAGAGTTAAATCTATTTCATAATATGGCAGAAGTGGATCTTTTTTCATGGTATTATAAGTACATCTTTCAAAAACCCTTGGGAAAAAAAATTAAGAGCGTTCTTATCGGTGTATCAGCCTCCATTTTCCTCTGTCTTGTGCCAGCTCATTCACGAATCCTTATCCTTATCCTTACTAATCCTTACTAATATCATAAATGGGAAAGTGAGTTTGTTTGTTTGTTTGTTATTCCTTCACGGCTTGACTAAGCAGCCGATCATTATGAAAATTTGCATACATATTGTTAGGGGTACAGAGCCCAACATAGGCTACTTTTTATCCCGTGAAAGTATGTCATTACAATGGGGAAATATTTTTTGTACTATAGAGGGCGCTGTATGATGGACTATCGGCCAACAGATGGCGCCACAAGTCGCGCTATAGGTTGTTATGTTGTCAAACGAGATCTATGTCATAAAATTAACTCTGCCGATGACGGTCCCAAGCCCGTATGTAAAAAGAGGAGGGTTGCTAGACAAGACCTAACTAGTTGTAAAAGGCAAACGTCGAGTCTCAGGCGACGGTTAACTAACCTGAAAGAGCTGACCCTAAAAAGTCAGTTTAGCAGAGGGTAGGAAATGACCCTCTTCACCCGCAATTCTGTTATACAGAATCGGAGGCCTTGGCTTTATCGCCTGGACCGCGAGATTGAAACACTCTCTAAACAGTTTCCCCAAACCTAAGGTGGGATCACGCGCCGACAGGTTGCATGGCTTGTGGGAGACAAGTCCTTAGCGCCAACCTCGACGGACCCGGCCAACGTCGTTGTATCGAGCCTTCGTGGGGGAAAGGGCGTCACCCTCCGCGCGACAATTTATATCGACCCTCACTCGTGGGAACAAAATGTCTCAATTAAATAACCCAAACAAACAAAAAACACAACCAAACAACATGATTCAGCAAACATTCCATAAAAGCATGTTTGTTAGACACAGGAGTAATTCTACACCCTCCATCAAAACTACCTTAGATTTTGATAACAGAACTATCAATCAGGACACTGAGAATAAGGAAACCGAAACAGACCTAGAGATAATAGGTAACACAATCATCTCACAAGAGGCTGATACAGAAAACCCAAGCCAGAAAGAATGGCAAAGAGATAGAGCGCCAGGTCAAAGACAAAAAAGAAAAGAAACAAGTCCTATATCGAAAGACACATACAAAAAGCTAAAGAATGCTACAACCTTCTCAATACCAACTCAAAACAGTTTCGACTTGCTGGACAACGAAGATGCAAACGCAAACAAAAATATAGAAAAGGAATACGTACCAAAACCAGAACCAATATTTGTTACTGGTATCCTAAGCATAATATCGTTAAGAGATGCCTTGAATAAGTTCATAGCAACTGATCGATATTCAATGACTACCCTCCGATCAGGCCACGTTATCAAAATAATGCCAAAAGATATTCAAGGATACAAGGCTATAAGAGAGAACTTCATTTCTGATAACATTGCGCATTACACCTACCAGCTTAAAAGTGAGAGAGCCTATAAAGTCATGCTACGAGGACTCCACTCATCGGAAGATACCACTCTAATTGCCAAAGAGTTGACTGAAATGGGACATGAAGTCAGACAGATAGTCAATGTCCCTCACAGAGCCACAAAGGCACCTCTGCCCCTATTTCGCGTTGACCTGGAACCCAAAAAGAACAATAAAGAAATCTTCAAAATAAAATACATTAACAACATGAAAATCAACTTCGAGGCTCCATATTTAAAAAAAGAAGTTATTCAATGTAAAAGGTGCCAAAGGTTTGGGCACTCTAAAAATCTATGCCATAGGCCATTTAGATGTGTCAAATGCAACGAAGAGCACCCAACATCAACTTGCAAGAAAAGACCCGACTCTGAGGCAACTTGCGTAAATTGCCAAGGGAAACATCCGGCTAGTTACAAAGGATGCAAAATTTACAAAGAGCACAGAGAAAAAATTCTCAAGAAAGCACCCAACACAAGACAGCTCAAAACCAACAACAATGATGATTTATCCCTACCCCACGAGCCTACTAAAACTAATGGTGAAACAGTCGCGTGTCAGAAATCCGGTACAACGCCAAGTAATAAACATTTGCTACCCCGAGATCCAAGGCCACCCACAACGTACGCCGAAGCAGCTGCTAAACACAAAACATCTCCTCAAATGGTGCATAGACCCAATCATAATGAAATGACTGAAATAATGGAAACCATGATGCACAAACTACAACAGACTATGATGGAAATGATGGACAGAATGATGGACAAAATGCTGGACCGCATGGTTCAGATTTTCAAAAGTCTTACTACGAAATGAATTACAAACTCCGAGTAGTAACTTGGAACGCCAACGGCTTGACGGAAAAACGTCAAGAATTTGAAACTTTTCTGCACATGGAATCAGTTGACGTAGCACTGATATCGGAAACAAGATTTACATCCAAAACACACGTTGAACTCAAAGATTACTCGATATATACAACTAACCATCCCTCTGGTAATAGTCATGGAGGGACAGCAGTAGTCATAAAAAACAATATTAAACACTATGCAAAGGAAAAATATTGCACTGACAAGATTCAGGCTACCACAGTAGTCATCATAGACAACAAAGTTGAAACCGCATTGTCGGCCGTATACTGCCCTCCGAGACACACAATAACTGCTGATGAATTCTCAAATTATTTTCTTGAAATGGGCTCAAGGTTTATAAGTGGCGGAGACTGGAATTCGAAACATACTCATTGGGGTTCCAGGCTAATAAACCCAAGAGGAAGACAATTACTTAAAGCTATTGATAAGAACAAGCTCGTAAGTTTTACCACCAGAGAACCAACCTATTGGCCTACCGACAAAAATAAAACACCGGACTTACTGGACTTTTTTATAGCAAAAAACATCGATAGTAACTTCATAAGCACCGAATCATGTACGGATCTCTCGTCAGACCACTCACCGGCATTTCTAAACTTAAACTCAACAATCACCCTCGTAGCATCTCCAAACAGAGTTTATCACCCAAAAAAGACGAACTGGGACTTGTATCAACAGACAATATCCCAAGGAATAGACCTGAAGACTAAAATTCATTCTATAGATGAACTTGAGCATGCTGTAGAGATGCTAAATATAATTATCCATAAGGCTGCCAACTATGCAACAACTTTCCACAAGGGCAAACCTCTTAAATATAACATCTACCCCAAGGACATAAAAGATAAAATACGAGAACGTCGCAAACTGAGAAAAACTTGGCAGTCAAGAAGATATCCTAGTGACAAAAAACTATTTAACGAGTGTTCGGCTGAACTCTCTGCACTCATTAAAACACACGTCAACAGCAACTTACAGGCTTACTTACAGAGTCTAAGCCCGACAGGGGACACAAATTATTCGCTCTGGAAAGCGACTAAGAAATTAAAACGTCCTAAATCGCATATTCCACCGATCAGAAATTGCACCGGAGGCTGGAGTCGATCAGATGAAGACAAGGCATCAGCTTTCGCTGAATACCTGAGTGACGTCTTCCAACCATTTCCCGAGAACAGTAGTGAACATACTGCTGAAGTAGCAGAGTTCCTGGAAACACCAACCCAAATGTGTTTCCCTCTCAAAAGTACTAGTCCAAGTGAGATACGTAGGGAAATAAAAAACCTACAGGAAGGGAAAACCCCAGGATATGACCAGATAGATTCAACGCTACTGAAACACCTACCGCACAAAGGAATAATGGGTCTGGTCAGAATCTTTAATATCTGTATAAGGCTGGAACACTTCCCTAACCAATGGAAGATCGCTCAAGTGGTGATGGTCCCCAAACCCGGTAAACCACCTCAAGAGACAACATCTTATAGGCCAATAAGCCTTCTGCCCATAATTGGAAAGCTGTTTGAAAAAATCTTGCTCAACAGGATGAAAGAACATCTCAGCGACATCCTACCAAACCATCAATTCGGATTCAGGGAAAAGCACGGGACCGTTGAACAAGTTCATCGTATCGTTGACATCATTGGCAGAAGCCTGGAGAATCAGAAGTACTGCTCTGCAGCATTCTTAGATATAAGCCAGGCATTTGACAAAGTATGGCATCAAGGCCTTATTTACAAACTGAAGAAACTTCTGCCACACTCGTTCATCAACATTTTAAAATCTTACCTTGATAAAAGAAGCTTCCAAGTCAAGCAAAATGGTGAGTGCTCAATCCTCAGGGAGATAAAATCAGGTGTTCCTCAGGGCAGCATACTGGGTCCAACATTGTACCTTATATATACTGCCGACCTGCCTACCACTGATAACACAACTACACCTTTGCGGATGATACAGCAGTGCTATCGTGTGATACGAACCCAGAAACTGCCTCAGAGAACTTGCAGAGACACCTAAACAAAGTCTCTTCTTGGCTAAAATTGTGGAGAATAAAGGCCAACCAGACCAAGTCTACGCACGTAACATTCACGCTTAGGAAAGAGACATGTCCTCCAGTCACACTCAACGGCGAAGAAATACCACAGCAAGATCATGCAAAATACCTGGGAATGCACCTTGACAGACGGCTTACTTGGCAGAAACATATCTGGACCAAGCGTAAGCAACTCGATGCTAAACTGCGAGAACTCCATTGGTTGATAGGGCGTCACTCCCAACTCAATAACAACAGTAAAATCACCGTCTACAAAGCAATATTAAAACCAGTCTGGACGTACGGTATCCAACTATGGGGAACAGCCAGTGTGAGCAACATTGAGATCCTTGAAAGGTTTCAGACCAAGGCTATGAGAGCAATGTTTAACATCCCTCAATGTATCAGTAACAGATATATCTACCTGGACCTTAACATTAAGACAGTCAAGCAAGAAATCACCACCTACAGCACGAAATATCAGAGCAAAATTGCGAACCATTCTAATGAGCTTGCACGTGCCTTGACTAACGAGGGAGGACTTCGCCACTTCAGACTGAAACGCAAAGCCGTCTCAGCCTTAAGCACCAGATTTATAACGGGATAAGGAGCTGCCGGATAAACCAAACATTGGACCAGCTCTTCTGCAATATTTAAAGCGGACCATATCAATGAGTGGCTTATCGTCCCTAGACGGATTGCCATGTTGCAGAAACAACAAAAAAAAATAAAAAATAAAAATAAAATTTACGCGAGCGGAGCCGCGGGAAAAAGGTAGTACGAAATAAAACGAACTTGATCCATGTATGCCCTTCTCGGCATTTCCCTTCTTCTATCTTCTAAGAAATCAAATCATATTGAGAGAATATCGAAGAAAAGTTAATTTACATTTTTATAGATAACTAGCTTTTGCGCGCGGCTTCGCTCGCGGCTTCACTCGCGGTTAATTTTATGACATAGATCTCGTTTGACAACAAAACAACCCATGGCGCGACTTGTGGCGCCATCTGTTGGCCGATACAGCGCCCCTATGATAGAAAGAACATTTTCCCATTGGAATGACATAATTTTACGGGATAAAAAGTTATAAGCCTATGTTGGGCTCTGTACCCCTAACAATATATGTACAAATTTTCATAATGATCGGCTGATTAGTCAAGCCGTGAAGGAATAACAAACAAACAAACTCACTTTGTCATTTATAATATTAGTTAGGATTAAGATGAAGCGAAGTGACTCTACATATCACGCAAAACAAAATAATAAATTGTTTAACAAAACATCATTGTTCTATGTTTAAATTCTTTATTCTATTAATATAATAATTCAATTAACACAGAAACAATAGGAATTTTATTATAGACGGGAGCGGTGGGCTTGTCGTAACCTGAGAATTTACAGTGACGATTTTACGCGACGACGATTTGAAAGTGTATGTAATACCTATGCCTTTTTGGATTTAAAAAGAAATATTTTAACTCTGAACACTACTACTGATCTACTTTGATGATCCTGTCCATCATCGTGTCGGAGAGCGCGAAATCAACCAAAAAAAAATCTACTTTTCCTTGAAAAAAAAAAACAACACTGCAATGTTTTAACAATGCTTATTTGTAAAAAAGATTGCGATATTAAACATTTCTAGGTACGAATATTCACTTGAAAATATTTAAATTGAAAATATCTTTTTAAATTTCTCGTCACTGAGATGCTGCTAAGATAGAACACTGCTAGCATTTGGGCCTTTCACCCTAAATTGTTATATGTCGTGGTAACTCCCCAGAATAATGAACAAAGTCCAGGGTGACAGTCAATGGAGTCATATCATAAAATGATAACTTCATAACAGCCGAGACAACGGCTTGTCGACCCTAAAATGGGAGATAAGATAATTATGTAAATGCCTGTCAAATTGTGTGACATTGTACACTGTAAGTTGATAAGTGTGAGCAATAAATTGCAAAAGTATTAAACATGAGAGTTTTTGAAGACGTATGTATGTTTACGTAAAATGAGCGCCATGAATCTGCTGGTAATTTTACCACAGTGCACAGTGTGAGAGAAACCTAATCCCCCAAAAGAAGCGAAGAAATAAGGAATCAGAAAATCGGAAAAGTACCTACAGCAGCTTCTGCGCGATTTAAAAATGTTACTTAAGTACGAAAGTAAAAATATCTAAACGAATAAAAACACGGTCATTGCGGTAGTTATATATTTTTTATAAACATAATCTTTGGACATACCCTATTATGTGTGTAAAACGTTTTTTTTATTGTTATATGACTATGATTCAACGAATAAAACAAATGTTGGGTTAATGTTGATTGCCTGACTAGACTATTTCCTGATATCCTACTATGATTACAGTTCTTTTGAAAATTAGAATAAATAAATAAATAAATCTATAGGGAAGATTAATACAGATTGAGCTAGCCCCAAAGTAAGTTCGAAACTTGTGATAAGGGATACTAACTCAACGATACTATATTTTATAAAAATTACATATTTAGATAAACATCCAAGACCTGAGGCCAATCAGAAAAAGTTCGTTTTTCATCATGACCCGACCGGGGATCGAACCCGGGACCTCCTGGGTGGCGGTCTGGCGAATACGTACGTACGTAATATTATGAACGGTGAGTCGCATAGGATCCATTGATGGATTTAAATGGGAAAAAAAGCCGCCTAGAATCCATTGAGGGATCATCAAATAATGGATCCAAGGAGGGAGAAACCAGACAATCTTATACACAAAAAATAGAGCGAAACCTCTTCGCTCTACTTCGTCTTACTTCTTCGTCAGTTAACTTCGGGATAGTGTAAACTATCCTTCACTCCCAAATTCTGTCTTCTCTTCGAATTTTAATTTGGAAAAATAGTTCTTAATTTTTTTATTTTACCGAAGTAGTTTTAGTTTTGTTTTAGTTAAATTTTTAAATTTTATAGAAGTACGTTAAAATTTTATGAAATTTAATTCTCCATTGCTTCAGTTAACTTTGGGAGAGCGAAACTTTCCTTTACTCCCAAATTCGGTCTTCTTTTCAAATATTTCGTCCGAAAATTTTTTTTTTACTGTTTCAAAATATCGAACTATTGCCAAGGTTAAATTAGCCGCACTTAGCGGCTTACCACGAATAAGGATCTAAGTTAACCTCAATAATATCGATAACGCTAAAAGCTGTTTGACTTTCATTTTCGTACAAAACATTCCATTGTTCTGGGTTCAAGGTAAATACAAACTGAGCTCCAATTAATGCTTTGTAAATAACTGTATTTACGTGTGATTTTGTGCTTTATTGAATTGTTTTAACGATGATTCTTACTTGTCATTCTTCATGGCACTTACGTGGTTTTGTGTTGCTATTTCTTGAGATTCCCATGTATAAACATTTATTATCATTGTATAAATGAATGGTCGTGTGATAAAAATCGAAATAAGTTGCAGTGAAATCTATTATCTAAAGAATAGCATAAAATAAAATCACTTTCCGCGTCTTTTTTTATGTTTGTCTATTCATTTGTTAACTTCTAAACCGCTTAAAGGATTTTAATGCGGTTTTCACTGTTAGATATTTTTAACATTAAATAATCAAGAACCAAATTTTTTTTTTGGAGACTAGGCCCACCCAGGCACGTTTTTTTGTCATAATGTAGATACTATGTAGGTAATTCAAATTATTATTATATAAGCTAGGTAGCTTATCTTAGCTCTGAATTGGTGGTAGTTAACATGTAGAGTAGGTACTCTACATGTTAACTACCACCAATTCAGAGACAAAGCAAAAGAACCACCGTAAAAGAAATGACGAAAGAAAACTGGTTACGGCCTTTTTTGTTTGTCTATTAGAACTCTATTTGCAAATTTCTTTTTTTTTTCAATTTTTCATTAAAAAAAAAGTATGAAAATATGTTGAATGTCAAAAATAAAAGGCTTGTTAAAAGAAATAAAAAATCTGTATCGATGAGCAGATTGACACATTTTGAATGAAACTTTGTTGGGTAGATTGGACACTGGGACATTATAACTTTCCATTCTTGTTTCGGAATAAACGAATTTTTTCCCAAATTATCTACCTATGATGTTTTTCGAGTATAGAGCGAGCGTGGCTCATGATAAACATAGGTAAACATTAATGTTCTGTGTCCATTGATTACGGTCATGATATGACCGATAAGAGTGAAATTGTGCACAAGAGACATGCACCGTCTCTTGTGCACAATTTCACTGTTATTAACTTATTATGTCAGTGTATTACGGGTTTTTTATACACCACGAAGATTTTTATGACACTACGAAGGATTGGCACCACTGGGCGGACTCTTTTTGAATTGGACGACTAGAATGATGTAAATCGACTAAACTCAACTCACCGCCAAAGCTTCTGGCCCACAGGTTATCTTCTTCTTTGTCGTGCTCTTCTCTCTACGCAGTTGATGTCAAAACCTTCCATCCATCTCTATCCTCAGCTTTTCTTAGGGCGTCTGGTACAGGTGTACCGAGCAGCTGTTTGACTTGGTCCACCCAGCGCGTTGGTGATCGTCCCTTCTACTTTGCCAACTATGACCAACTTCTCCAGGTTATCCGGTAATCGTTTGTTGTTAAGCACTTTGTATAAGTAGGTATAAGTTTCGAACTTCGTTTTATGACTGCGCGAGCCAGCCGCGTTGGCGACCAGTATAACATAATAATTGGAACGTGGCCGATTGACATGAAACCATATCGTGCCAATTACAGTAGCCCTTTTTGACTTGGTCGATTGGAACCACGATTTTGTATTGTTTTTTATAATACGTTTTTTGTACAATCGGTTAGAAAATATTACGGGCTAGTATCAGCTTCGTTACAACAATTTACTGCTACCGAGAGTATAGATTCCATATTTCATGTCTTAATAAATTATTGCAATGCTTAATTAAACCTTATATCCATGCAGCACGGTGCAATATTTAATACATGAGTAAAGAGGTAGGTAATACAATAACACATGAGGCTTACGTTCATATCTACTGGCATATTATGTCAATTGTGTACTGAAAATGTGGCCATTTGAAATTGTGTCTGGATGAAGCTAAATCAGTACCTACGATGATAGGTTACTTTTAAATGATCATCAGGCCGCAATGTCGACGATTGGCCTGCCTCAATTTCTGATGTCGTAGATGAGACACTCAGAGTACTTATTTCTAAAAATTAGGATAAAAAACACATTTTCCGACGATGCAGGCCGGTAGAGTAGAGTATCATATCATACATAACACAATGTAAAATAATTTTGTATCTTTTATAATGATAACTTTTGCAGATTCAAGTTCTAAAGTTGCTAAATTGTGTGGAAATTATTATAAAGGATTACCTTTTTTATTGTAATTGATTTGAACGTGAATAAATGAATATGAATATGGATTTTACCATGTGCGAAGGTTGTAGATATGAATGTAGGTTTAATATGCGATTTTGCGGTTGGCAGCTCGCACGGTTTGCGATAAAAATTACAGTAGTGTGAAAGCACACATAATTGCGTCGTGTCGTGTTACCCCTATTGGATTACGCGGCGATTGAAAATATTATGGTTGGCCCATGGAGTTTTATAAAACAAACATTTTAACTCGAGTCGAGTTCGCTTATGTTCAGAATGACCGGTTTTAGTTTCTTTCGATTAAAAATGTAGTTTATACGATAAATGGAGTCTAGTACAGTTAGAGAATGCAATCCCGCAACAAAATTTTAATCCAGGTATTTGCGGGACTAAAAGGACCAGTCCCGCGGGATCCTGGTATTTGCGGAATCCCGCATGTTTCTGAAAGTCATTGAGAAAAGAGAGAAGTCCTGTATCATAAATGCATCTAGAACTAAAAATATTATTCAAAATAATGTATTGAGAGATTAATAAAATAATAAAAATTATAACAAAGAGACAATAGGTAGATCAGGCATTATTTTGAAAGTAACTGCGCATAAAACATTGCATATTGATAGTCTTGTCTGCCAAACGACTCCTAACTTTACATGCCAGATAACCAGCAGCAGAAAACGCTCGTTCTGCTTCCACGTGTCGTTTGTGGGTACAACTGTCAATAAAGCGTTGTAGGCGAATTGAAGATGTTCTCCTTTTAATACACCAGACTCAAACAAATTCATTTCTTTCTTCAAAACTTTGAGAGTGTGAACTCCAGAATGAGTGCGACAAGCAGTTTTAAAACTCGATAGAGTTTGTTCAAGTTCGTCTCGAAGAGACCTCCGTTCAGGCTCCGTAGTTTCAGCTTGCATCAACCGAACAACACATGCCCGCGTACCGTTGCGCAGTCCCACTAATCACGCGCGATCCCGCTCGATTTATGTGCGGGACTAGCCCCGCAAAAATTAGTGCGGGATCCTGGTATTTCGGGATCCTGGTATCCCGGTATTGCATTCCCTAGACACAGTCAACCAATGAAAAAGCTAACCAGGGCCATTTATTTTTTACTCTTGACTGGTAATAGACGGTTGGACTAAATTCAAACGCCTGTTTTGATTGAACAAATCATGTGGACAGCATATTATTGATATCCCAACACATATTTCTCTAATATAAACTTTGGCTTTGCGTTTAAATGCTATGAGATGACGAGAAGATTGATGTGCTATCATTTGTCAACTATACAAAGAATACTACTGTATATTACGCAATCCGACCTAGAACAAAACCCGTTATGTACCACACTTTCTCAGTATTTACCTAACCCACATTTTTAGTACAACGGGAAGTACCTGAACAGAATACTAAGTACTTAGAATTTTCTAAATCTTGTTACATCATTGACAATGTGCTAAGTGCTCTACGTTTGTACTGATTTTACTTTGTTATTCAGGCCGGCTTTTCCAAATGCTTTACTTTTTGGGTAATATCTACTTTAAATATCAAATCACAGAGATTTTATATTACTTATCAAATCAATAGGTAAGTATAAAAAGTTGAAGAATGTTACCCTATGATATCGTGTTATACTGTTGCCCCATTGTATTATGTTGCGGTGTGGATCCACTATAGAACAGTTGCGTATCCACCATAGAACCTCTGGAATTTTGAAAAAAAAAAAACATATAGAACCTCTGTGACCGTTTCACAATCTGTGGTTTTGAAAATCACTAGATTTGATAATCTTAATCAGACAACGCCGGGACTTTTTTTATAATATACCTAGATCTTAGATTAATAACGTACTAGATGGAGTGGGATCATACAAGCGCTCTGTCAAAAGTGAATCACTAAACGCTCGATGACATGTCGGTGACATGCACTTGACTCTTGCGGAATGTTGCCAACGGAGGTGTAGTTTCCAAAAAGCGGGGAAATAAATAGTTTGTTTAAATTTCTCAACTTTCAAGGAACAAAATTTTAGGTATATGATATCGTAAATTCACAAGGACTTCCATTAGAGAACGTGTCACATACCTACGTAAATATCAGTAGCAGCTGCAACTGTTTTAAAATTTATCAGTCGTAGCAATAAAAATAGTTTAAATGGGAAACAATTTTCACAATCGGGCAACACCGAGCATTAAAATAATACGCTAAAATCGTATTGTTTCTTTTTCATAATTAACTACAAATTACTATGAAATATACCTTTCCTGTGAAAAGTGATATCATTACATTTCTTTTGTTTTTCAGACGTGTTGTGTTGTACATGTGACACGATTTAATAGCACAAACCGCTATATTTAATTTTTTCCGGGAGACACGTCTGGCGCGCTTTGACATTGACAACTACGAAGCGGTTCAGAAAAGTTCGGCGTTTGGTGCCAAACTGGCACCAGTTGAGGTGTTTCAAAACGGGTGCAGGGACACTCCCTCTTTATATTGTTATTACTCTAAGACCTAGATATTTTTTCACTGTGTTTAATGTATCAGTCAATAGATAACCTATTATAAATGCTATCAAAGTATGACTGACACAATACATTATTTACAAAAGGTGTGGTGCATTTGAGTAAAGATTAAAATGGTTATAACATAACCACGATGTTATTTAACGGAATCGATAACAAATCGCAAATTATATTTATTTTTCACTTGTTTCATATCTTATTGTATCATGATGGAAGATAGTGACTCTATGGTAGTTTTCATGGGCAGTCTAGAAATATCAATACTAATATTGTTAATGCGAAAGTAAATCTGTCCTTTTCGCTTTATTGCCTCGCATTATAACCCTTCGCTCTCTATTTCCTTCCTTATAGCAACCTCTGGTAATATTGATGTTTATCGATGACATTAACCACTTTTCATTAGGGGGCTCGCTTGCTTGTTTGCCTGCGGTATGGCATAAAACAACTGTTATTTACTAGCGAATCCCGTGCAACTTCGTTTGCGTCCCGCTTTCCAGAAAATTCTAGCTATTATACATTTAAATCTTTCTCTTGAATCACTCTACTTATTTCTGAAAACTGCAATAAAAACTATTGAATACTTATAAAGATCTAACCGAACAGAGAGCGGAATCGTCTTCATTTTATACTATTTAAAGATGATGTCCATTTACGATCATATTTTTGATCATATTTTGATCTTCGCGACATATAATAATTATTTACTTTATATTTTATTTTGTTTCAGGTGTTGATGCCTTGCCATATTTAAATTTAGCCCTGTCGAAGGAAGAGGTGAGTTTATATTAGAATTTTTTGTTCAACACTAAATATTTTTTTGTCATTCCATTCTTATTGTAACAATGTTTTGACAATAAAACCAGTATTTAAAAGAATACAAAATCAATATTAATAAACACAGAAGGACATAAAAATTATAAAGACATTCCTGTGTAACATTTTAACTCTTTAAAATTTGAGTTGGAGTCGATCAGTCAGGACTTTTAGTTCATCAAAAATGCTGGCATGCGATGCCGCCGTCACTGATGCGGGTGCAGTTAATTTAACAGGGGCTCTCCATTCCGGTCGGTCTTCGCGTTTAAGACTTTCCTATGTGCCTCGCTTCGTTTAGCACCGTGCGTTGCCAGATTTGTGGGTTTCAGTCCATTGCCTGTTTGGGTATCAACTCATTAACCATTATCATTATGGAATTATTAAGATGAATGATTGAACAGTTCGCTCACATTCCGGTTTATCAGATGCAACCCGTCCACCATGGCAGTGGAGCCGGCATTTTTCATTTCTGCTCCAGTTGTTAAGCACAATGGGTCAGAAGCGATGCAATTGTCGTTATGTTGTGTGCTATCGTTAGTTATGTAAAATAGTTTTAGTTATATCGTATGTATGTGCCAATGAAAGAGGTGAGCAGGGCCAAATTCAAAACTTTTATTCAGAGAATTCAGTAATAAAAGATTTTTATAAATAATAATAAATAAATATTTTTATTTCTCAAGCAAGTTGTTACAAATACATTGATTCCCAGACTTCACTCTAGGATTCCCTGTGTTGTGAAGTCCAGGGCCCTCTTATTTTAAATTAATTAAGTACTTACAAGGTTTGAAATACACAATATACCTACTCTAATAAATTAATCTACTCTATAAACTACTACCATTTCGGAAACAAAATCAAAATGACTACTAGTAAAAGAGACGGCGAGTGCAGTTATGGATTTTTTTGCCATTTAATAATATATCGTACAGTCAAGAGCAGGTCGACCTTTACATATCGGATTTTGTACCATTCTTAAGTTCTATTCTATGTCATAAGAGCCAAAATTATACTGCGGGTGTAAAGCTCAACGTGCTCCTAACTGTACCTACATTTTTTTTAAAATAAAATGTAAAACTAGTTAGGTACATACAACATTACGTACTATACGCGGAATGTCAATAAATAGTGCCATTAATTTGTCGTAGCATAAAATTAAAATTAAACCTAAATTACAGCAGACGTCAATTTCAAAGTTTTAAAAATATTGCGAGAAAGGATATACTTGAAATTTTATTTATCAATACTATTCATATTGTTCTATGTAATTACAGTTTCATAACGATGCTTACATTATTAGCATAAAAATCTTTGTTCGTTCACAAGTTTTTCACATTGGACACTTAGCAGGCACATTTCAATGGGTTTCTTGTATTGTAATCCGATTGTAGTGCACTTTGCAGGTTTTGTCTTAGGTGAAAATACTTATATCTATTTTAAATATTTCAATATATCTTTAACACAAACATTTTTGTCATATTATTTTTTTACGAGACAATATTACAAAAATGAACAATTAATGTCTTTAAACATAGGATAGGGCTAGTTTCACAGTGTTCAAGATAAGTCCTAAATGCCTAGCTTATCTGTCAGACGAGTTGACAGTTTTTATATATGATATTCAATTCAGACAATTATCTGACAGATAGGCCATTGTGAAACTAGCCCTTGCTTTTTTCATTTTCTTATTAATTATAACCTGTTGAATGTCAAATTCTATGAAATCATTATCGGAGTAATTAATTATATTTAGTAGTTACACTAATTGCACAATTGGTAAACAACGAGTTGTATTAGAACAATTAACGCTGTCAGCAGGTCTATTTTCGTAACAAAAATCATTCATTTCTCGTCTCAACTCAAGCGCTGTCTCACTCATACAAAATATGAATTGAACGGGATAACTCGTGAGTTTGAGATGAGATTGAAACTGTTTTTGTTACAAGAATAGACCCGCTGATATCAGCCGCCATTGATCGGCGACGACCAATATGAGTTACCAGTTTAAAATGTTGAGACTAATTTGAGATACAGTTTTTTTGTCCAAAACTTAGTACGACATCCCAACTTCTATTTTCAAACCCATCAATATGCTTATTTTACTCATCTTGTAGTAAATTGATGTAAAATCCAGATATCAGAAAATATTTTGAGTCTTGCATCGGATGTCCTTTTTATAGTTTCTGTCATATTCCCAAAATAATATGATACCCGTTCACCAACGCCAGTTAGCGGTTGGAATAACCTAAACTGGAACAAATTGTATATAATTTATATGACATATATATTCCTACGCTAGGAGGCGTTGCGAGTTGGTGAAAACGGACATTCTCTCAAGAAAATATAACACGATGAATTTGTGAAATGAAATTCATTTGGTTTTGCAGACAATATAGTTACAATTGCATTATCAAAGTCAAAACGTTTATTCAGAGAGCCTTTACAGTCACTTTCTTTGCAATACAATACAATACAAATACTCTTTATTGTACCAAACAAAAATTACACAGTACAGTGACATACAATACAGAAGTACAATAGGCGGCCTTATCGCTACGTTAATTTCTTCCAGGCATTTCTTCTTTAGTCAAAGTACATACAATAATAAACATTAATCCACAAGCTACATCATTAGTCTCCCAATTATGTATTATAAATCGAGGCTGGGTAGACGGCGTATACGTTTTTGGCGGTTCCACCGAGTAACTAGAAAGTCTTGATATATATACGTGTAATGGTAATTATAAATTGCATAGTTGCAGGCATGTAACACATCACATAATTAGCTGAAGTATAATGAATCTCCGTAATGAGCAAAAAGGAAAGTGATCATATTTATAATTTAGTTATTAAATGTGCGTTTTTTTGTCTCTTAAGCATTGTTACGCAATTACTGTAGAAATCGGATATAATAAGTACTGTGAGTTATTTAATGATAAATGTTAAATAACAATAAACGTTAATTGGCAATGGGTGGATTTGCAGAGTATCTGGGACCTTAAATTCTTAATAAACATAGCTTTGTCACTTTTGGGCTTCACTTAAGTCTCATCAAGATAGACAATGACAAAATAACTAATAAAACGATAATTTTTAATACGGTTAAATCACTCTAAACACCGACGGCCTACAACGTCACTGCGGATGCTGTATTAACGATGTATCCCCCTCATGCGTCGACGCCATTTTGCAAAACAACTGACAATCAGTCGCACCTTCCCGCCACTTGCAGAAAAATTGAAAAAAATTCAGTAATTTGCATAATATTCTTTCCAGTTTCTAAATTTTTGCACGAATTATTCTTGTAATAAAAACAGTTGAATGCGCTATCTTGCTCGCACAAGATATAACATAGTTTTAAGGCTAATTGTTACTAACAACTTTGATTTTTACCGAAATAAAAAGATTTATTTTATTATTATTATAAACCGAGCGAGATAAGACTTCTTGAGTTTGAAAATATCGTACTCGCCAAAAGGACTTGTAGTTTATAGAACGATTGAAAATCAATTGTCGTTAAGTACGTACTGAGTAATAAGTATGAGTTCGAACTTCGTTTTACGTCTGCGCGACTCAGCCAAGTTGGCGACTAGTATAGATTTTAACTGACTAGAATAGACCCGCTTCTCAGTGGTAGTTTATTTTGCAAAGTTGTGATGGTGCCATGTCAAAGGTCGCCAGTTTAATTTTAGCCGTAAGTATTAAAAGGATTGTTAGGGTAATTACTGCTTGCATAAATATGTTACAGGATAAACCAGTTTTAATTTAAAAATAACAAAATTTCCTGTTATGTTTTGCAATATTATCAAAATGTTGTAGGAAACAATACGTATAATGATAATAACATAATAATGAGTAATTCGCTCTATTTATTTTAACGTGGTGATAATAAGTTTTATATTATTTTTATTGCTGCATGCATGAATGGTTTTAGTTGAATTGCCTTCAATTATCTTATTATTAGGTTTATATCTAATCAGTATTACTCACCAGACTTCTTCTTTTTGTGATGTTATATCATTATTACCTGCTATGACTCCTCGATATGACGTTAGGTAATCTGTCCTACTAGCAAAAACTGTCGCAAAATTGTTTGGTCAAGTCACCAAACTATCACGCTAACATTCTTCACAGTTGAGACTTAAGAGTTTAGTTATAAAAAAGATTGTTTTCCACCAGTGTAAGCTAAACAAACTCGTATTCTCATACAATTATCATTAAAAAAATGTAAAGCACCATTTTTCGTACGTTTTTGAATGTGTGAATATACTTTTACTGAACTTTATGCTAGTGTAAAGTGAAATTTCTCATCTCTTTGATGCCCTAATGATTCAAGATGTTATGTAATATTCTGTAGAAAACAGAGTATAGTAATATTGTATAGGTGGTCTTCAGAAAGTTAGGTGACAATTATATCTGCCATTACTAAGCAATATTTGAGTGTTTGAGCACTTTCTCTTTCAACGTTTTGAGAAATAGAAGTTAAGAAACTTCGCTATTTTGTGGTTGACAAAATTTTCACTATAATTATTACTCTTAATTTGCAGAATTTCTCCCTATCTTTTATCTTGCTATTTCCCACTTCTTTCATACATAACGTCCAGGATCTTGTGTATTTTAAATATTTAATTTTGGGGCTGGTCGTGATTTTGCGTGTTGTCTCGGCGGTGCCCTAGCATATCTTTGGTATGAAACACCATGATCTCAAGTTCTCAAGGCACTCTATTAGGGCCAGTAGTCATGCACCTTCTTATGAAAACTCGGTAGACTGCTATACATATTGCAACTCTATTTCAACTACAACTTCAAACAAAAGACAAGTTTCAACAAAGGAAACGTCTGTCACGTTATCAGTCCTTAAACTAGTTTCCTATTGCAATGTAATATACAATTGTTTTTAATCAAGGGCATGTCAATAGAACAAAAATGTTTTTAAAATAATCGATTATCAACGCATACGACCTCGACACAGGCGTGTCTCCTGATTTCAACAACTCATTGTTTTAAATTCGCCAAACGATGACTAAACAGGCTGACAGAAATAATATTGATAATTCTTTTGATGTTATAAATGTATATAATATTGCCTATTCTCGTATCAAAAACAGTTTTTTAGTTTCAAATTCATTTACTATCTCACTCATTTCACATCTTGTGTGAACGAGATGGCACTTGAGATTATAGATTTAATAACGCTTGAGTTCGAAACTTGAATTTGGCTTTTTTAGTATGGTTTATGATGATGATGAACTATGAACACATTATAGTTTTTACAGTTTAACAAACCATTGTTATTTTGAAAATAATTTTGAAGCCTGCGACTAACTGCAGTAATGACCATTACTAACGTTTTCGGTACCTCAATTGGAAGAGCACTCGGTCGGATTTCTGGGACCGGGGAGGTGAAAAGTTATGTGTTTGCTCTGGTTCTTATGCATAATAATGTAGCTCTTCTGTATGATGTTGTGGCTAACAGGGTTCATAATGAATGTATTACTACCATTTACACATTTACAAGGGCAACTGAATGATTGACTCCATTCAAAGGTCTCCGCCTCCAGTATCCAAGTAGCTACAACATCTATTAAAATCAATGTTTTTTTCTATTCTTGCGGTCACAGTTAGGCAATACAAATTCCTCCATATCTGTCCGATTTGACACAGCCTTTTTGTTTTTGGGTCTTCAATATCTTAACTTTGGCTTTATTGCGTGGGTATAAAGTTTCAATTTCAATATAAATCAACATTTCGTGATCACTGTGACGCCATGACTTCCGCAATGTTATTGGTAGAGTAAAACTAGCCTTGAGTATTGGGCAGACCTTGGAATGATGAAAAGGGGAACAGTCATTGAAAAAACTTAGATGTGTAGTAAGCACGAGGTGTTTGGTTGATAAAATATAATTATGCTTTTCAATGAGTACAAATTATTACAATGTTACAATGTCAACACAAGAGTAATTATCAAGGATAACACTAGGCAGGCGGCGCGAACGCCGCCGTCCGCACGGCCACAGATGTTTGACTTATTCTGCGGAAGACCAGTGCCAAGTCAGACGACCAAACGGTATTAGCCTATAGGTATGTTGTCTTAACTACAATTGTTATTTTACGTTAGTTATTCTTTAAGATTTTGCATGTTAGTTAGTAAGACCTATTAAACCATTTTCTTTCTTTCTTTATCAATAAAGTTCATGGTTTATTCATCTACGATAAATAATTATTGATTTGGTATCAAATCATTTTTCCGAATGTCAAATTGTACAGTCAGGTGCACGTGGAGCTTGACACTTGCCGTACAAATTTGGCTCTTATTACATAGAACTTAAGAATGGTACAAAGTCCTATATGTAAAGGTCGACCTGCTCTTGACTGTACTTCAAAGACCTCCAAATAACAATAAAAATAATAGATTTTGTAGATATAGATTGAAATCTATCTCATCTCCTAATCGAATTCGAATCAATTTCAAATGTCAGAATCAGCAATGGCGCTGCCCGAGCCACGGCAGTCAATAATGGCTTTTCTAACAAAAACTTACTACACTACAACGGTTTATAAAAAAAACACTATTTAAACTCCAAATTACCGCTTTCTAACCCAAGTTGGTAGTTTCGTCTGCGTTTATAGTTAGAAGAAACGACTTATTATAATAGATTTTTTTGGAAAAAAAATACCAATACAGACAAGTGCATTTAAAACTGTACAATTTGAAATCTATCTTCCATCAAGCGTTTTTTAGTTGTTTTTACCTAAATAGTGTTACGTCGCCGGGGAGGCCGGTCGACGTAAGCAAGATAGGGTAGAGAGTAAGGAGAGATAATAGAAAGCACAAGACACGAAACAATATATTTATTAAGTTTCTCAGGGTGTGAGCTATGAGAATTTACTTGCAATCTCTTTACGACACTTAGCTTCGAGTCTTCTTCGGCGCACGGACGGCGGGAATGCAATACGGAAGGGGTAGGTCCTCCTGGAGGGTCTGGCTCAGCAGCTCAGATGCTCGACGCGGTAGCGGCGTCTTGAGGTCGGCAGCGCAGCGTAGGGAAGCGCTGACCGGCTATGTTCCCGTAGTCGCCCGTGGAATAGACCTCGGTGTCGGGATGTAGCGCTCGGGAAGGGGCAGACTCTCCCGTAGCGTATTAGTGTGGAACAGGGGTTTAGATTAGCCCTGGCGTAGGTGTCCTGGAATTTGAGATTGGTCGGTGTCAGATTCCGCCTTCCAGGAATCCTGTGGGCCGTCGCCGACAATCTTCTCGCTGGCTGGACGAGCTAAGGTCCAGTCTATAATTGTCTTAGGCGGCCACACAGAATTACAATGAAGGTAATCTCGATCACGCACGTCTGAGGGACATACGCGATCTCACAAAATAAGCAATACATGAATTTAATTTGGATTATTGAATACACTAGTAGGATAAAATTTACACAAAGACAGATTAAAGCAAAAGAGAATCCTATTAGAGGTAAATCAGTGCAGAACTCACCTAGCGGACAAGGAACTTACACACGCGAACAAAGTAACGGTAATCACTAGTTAATCAGTACTCTCGTCACTATAGCAAACAGAATATGTGTCGCGCTGACGGCGCACCGTGAATTTATAAACTCGCTTCCGTCTAGAATATTCTAACCGCCGGCATACGGCCGTTGACTGCGAGAGCCAATCAATACTGAATAATCGAATATTGTAACGCCTCCTCCGCACAACGCCAAATATGGACAGCAGCTGATCCACCGGCGAGCCGAAGTATTGATTAGCCCAAGTGATCTTAATGCCTCAAGGAATACGGTCGAGAATCCTATGTAGGGACTCCCGAAATTCGTTATAGTGCAATTATTAATTTTTATTGTTTTCAATGTTCTAATATTATTTAATATAATTGATATATTACGTGTGAATCTAGTTCACCACGTAACAATAGAGCCAATAAATAGTTCTCACGCATAAATATATCCCGCCTCTTGTATCATTATGAATATATGCTTGAATATATGTACAGCTGTATTTGTAAACAATCGTGTATTGCGTATTAATTGGTAAACACTAGGAATATATGGAATAATTAAGGTTAATTATGGTCAATTATACAAATGATACAATTTATGAGTACTTGGTACGATTTTTCCGTGGTAATAGGAATATTACAGTTCTAATGTAACCGAAGGCGATTGTTTTGCAATTGTCACATACCCGTTATGTTTAACAATTGCATTTTCTGCTCATTTGTAGTCAGAGACTATAGCACCAACTTTAAAAGCAGTATTACTTTAATATTATTTTGACATTCTGATCAAACTCATTTTCTCTTTACATCTATTTTCCTTATGGCGGGGAATGCATTGGTAGCCTGGTCTTGTTGATGTTATAGGCGGTAACCACTTTCCATCAAGCAGCCCATTTGTTGCTTGTTTTATTAAAAAAAATATGCCGATGAAGCAACGAAGATCGTATAATTTTCCGATGGTACAGTCACTTATAATAACGTGTTTCCAATTTTAAAACCTATTGCATCAACTAAACAAACAAACATGTGTACATTTCATTGCAACAAACTGTAAATTCAATGTCGAATGCTTCATTTCCTTCCGCGTCAAGTTACAAACATACATACATAAATGGCATTGAAATAGTAATCTTGTGGTACAGATAATTGAATTTGTTGTTTTAATAGTTAACGACTAACGTCCGGTTATAGTTTCTAGTTAATGTATGGTTGTAACTGATGGGTGTGTCAAAAATGTATGAGTAACCGGAAAGTTTGCAATAGATAAATTTCTTTTATGTTGCTTTTTAGGGTTCTGTATACTACAAGGAACCCTTATAGTTTCGCCATGTCCGTCTGTCTTTCCGTGGTCTAGCGCCTAGACGCTTAATGCTAGAAAGCTATAATTTGGTATATATGTTACGGTAAGAGTGATTAGTTGAAAATTATTAATAATTTTACAACATTATTAATAATAACCACGTGTTTTGGTAATTATTAATAATTCACTACACTCATTTGCAGTAAAACCACAGAATAATAAATAGTAGTAAAGCGTAGCAAATACGGAACTCTACATTGGACCCACCAACACTTGCCCGGTTTTAAAGCAATTTTCGGTTTCGCTTTACTTTTATTAAGAAAAATCTATTGTTTAATACACTAGCGTGTTTGTCATAGTGGCCATCTGCCATCAGCACAGGGGTATGATTCAAAACAAATGAATGTTGATTGTTTAATGAGCACTTCCTTGCGGGGATATGCGACAACAGATAATTCATAATGTTCTGTCTGTGCGCAGTTTTTTTTTCTTTTTTACTTTTTTTTCGTGCTGTCATGATCCAGGGTAACCTGGAGCACAAAATAAAGAAGTAAACAGTAATAAAATAAAACAAATTCTATAAAATACAAAACAATTTTCACTATTAAAAATGCGAAGTTTGTTACTTTTGCAAAAACGGCTTGATGGATTTGATTGTTTGGTAAACGGGTAGTTTGTTATTATTTTAAAAATCGACTGATAGTTTAGTATTTAGATTAGTTATACGTAAGAAACTTTATGAAAATATGGTCGTTACAAATCTATTGTCATAGTGGTTTTGTATAGTAAATAATTACGAATACTAAGAGCGTATATTGTTTAATTAAACATTATTATCTAATGTAAACTATATCGTCACAACAATGCGCGTTCAAATCATATTCACACAAACAAAAAAAAAATGTTTTATTTTATATTCAAAATACTTATATTTTTCAAATCAGTCTGAAAACAAAATCTGTTACTTCAGATTTATTGTTTATGGATTTGCAGTCTGAATAAACTAACAGCCAGTTTCTGAAACTGTGACAAGCTCGTGATTGGAAATTTTATTTCTGTGTGTTACAACGTTTGATTCATAGTATTAATAGTATAATCAAGTCTAATGTGAAGCAGACATTGGTTAAAGTGCATAGTGATTGAAGTTTATTATCAGGATTAAAAGTGCATTATTGTGTTGACTTCAAAATCCGCTTTCACTGAAGAAATTTTGCTATCTTTCTTCGGGGCGGTCTTGACTCAGAGACTGTATACTGAGTCGAGGTAGCATGAATACGCTGCTTTGAATGATATATTATGTACATGACACTGGCTAATTGCAACAAACGAGAAAGCAGATGCCAAAACTTAAAAAAAAAAAAAAAATAGTTGACAGTGACAGCTATATTTATTTTTTTACTTTTTTCTTTTACTTTATTACTAAAGAAGAAAAAAAAAGATAGTTTGAAACTTAATGTGTAATTAAAATTAAAATGCGTTTCAGAAATTGGCTGTATATCAACTTTTGTCTAAGTTTCCATTAACTCCATTGGTACATTATAAATGCACCAATGGAGAAAATGTACATTCTGTAGTTTTCTGAAACGGGAAAGTAGACCGGCGGTAATGTACCCATCATTCTAGATTAGACGATAATCGCCTACAAATTAACTAGACTTCCTAAAGAGGACGCCATAGAAACAACATTCTCTCAACTAGATGTGAAATTTCGCCTTTTTGTCGATGGGAACTGATTGAAAATCTACTTTTACGTACATATGTGTATTTAATTATTTATTACGCAGAAATGGTGTATGTACATGTACAGAGTTTCCTTTTAAAGATTTTTATTAATAGTATTACATGTTTTTGTATTGGCAATGTACGCTTTTCTGATAATTTTTTTTTTATGGAAGGAGTTGGTAAACGAACCTTTGGGTCGCCTGATGGTAAGCGATCATCGCCGCCCATGGAGAACAGAAATACCAATCTTATATCTATAATGTAAAAATGAATCGCTGAATGTGTTGCTAAGCTAAAATCTCGAGAACTGAACCGATTTCGCAAATATTTTTTTTTAATATTCCTTGAAGTACGAGGATGGTTCTTACGAAGAGAAAAGATTAAAAATTCCCACGGGAAAGCGGGATAAACGCAAACGAAGTTGCGCGGGATTCGCTAGTTATTAGCATAAAAATCTTTGTTCTTAGTTCATAGTGTTCTACCCTGATGACCTCTTCATTGGTTGACTTACTATTATTTTTGTTTGCAAATGCATTACACAGCATATGCTAATTAAATTTAATTACAAAACACTCGTAATTTAATGTAATCTCGAAATTAAGTTAAATCTGTAGTTAAATCTATTTTTGGTCATCGCCAACCGCATGGGGGCGTCGACCGTTAATTCCTTGGTCTAATTTAACTACGATTTGCGTAATGAGTAACTAGAGTAGTTTAAACTGTGTTTTAACTAGTTTATAGATAAATATTCGTAATACCAGGAAAGGCAACGGAAATTCGTCGTTTGTAAATGCACAGAGTTTTGCATAAAGATTTTTTGCGTAACGTGTAAAATTTTCAACTCTTGATGTATTTCAAGTTTCTGTTTGTAATTTGGAGTTCGTTGTATTTTTATGAATTAACACACAATTTAAGTTACTAATTCCTATAGCCTGATTTGGTTTTTGGATGGGTTTAATATTACCGAGGTACTCCGTGTTTCCAAATACCAATCATATACATGTTTGCCCCGAGCGGGAATTGAATCCACGCTCTCTGGTGTCGAAGGATCACTCGTCACTACCACACCACGCACCGGTCTGATTCAGAACCTAATAACGATTCTTTATGGTAAACAATCACGTTTAAACCAAGGGATATTCAAAGGTCATTGACACATGCCCACCTCCACGGACCAGTACCCATACAATAGGTTAGACACGTATGTGTTTTGCACATTAATTAATTTTTTTAACACGTGCCGGCCGACATGTTGTGACAAGTTGTCTACCATGAATTTGATATTCGATTTTGAATAATTTAAAAGATGATGACAGTGTTGTCATATAAAAAAAAGTGTAGATAGGTTTGTAACACTTTAAATGTTAGAGCTCCGTCTATAATGTTATATTTTTTGTATGGGGATCCCGAGGAGGCAACAAATATGTATTGTTATACTTTTTGTTTATGTACCGATTTAAAAACATTGTCATTAGGCTGCGTTTACATTTTCTCGCGGGCGAACTCGCGGAAGTGGTGCGTGAATTTGCTCTCTAATGTAAGCAGCTGCAAGAAATATATGAAACTAAACCGATCATCTGTGAGAAGTGTCGCAAGATATTGCAAATACGTTTAAGTTACTAATCGCTAGCGCGAAAATTCGCAGGAACTATCTGGCAAGCTGTCACGAAACGAAAGTACCTACTTACGTGTAAGATTTCTTGCAAGTGTAAACGCGGTTCTAGATTTCCACCTCATTTGCGGTCTTCCCCTGGGACGCTTTTCCTCCCAAGGTCGCCACTCCAGTGTCATAGATACCATCCTAACCAATCTTAGTCATCAAGTTTAATCATTGTGATTTTTAATATGTAAATTGATCGGAATTTGGCGGCCGTTGTATATTTAATATTGAACTTGTTACCAATTTAGAAAACTAGTATCAGCTAGCGAACGATATTATTATCAGTCTTGAGAAAGTAAATTTGGTAATAAGTAAAGAAAACTGTTACGGGGACGACAATGAGTAGGTAAGACATTTGTTTTGTTTTGCATGTTCAACCTACTTTCGACGGCTTTGTTTCCCGCCAAAAGTGACGTGTGTGACGTCTCGTGGCTGTCATCAGTGACAGTTCTTTGTTTTTAATACAAAGACAAAGGCAGACAGGTGGTTTTAATTTTTGTCAGTTGTATAATCTCTACTTGTCGCTACGATCGACGTTTTAGCGATTCTAATGTGTTTTTCGCTGATGTGAGCTTCTAATATCGCCGAAAGCGTTCTGGATAATAGACAGGCATACGGACAGAGCTACACATGTGGGACAGAACCTGCGATCCATTTTGCTATAGCGATTAAATCTAGCCGCTTTACCATCTCGGTTGTCTATAATAGTGTAATCACGTTCTATTTAAACCTTAACGGATTCTAAATGGGCGGCAAACTGCGTTGTATTGAACAAAAACATTCGCACGAATGATACCGACAGGCTGACCGACATTTTTAACACGACGCTTCGCCACAGTATAAAATTTAACAGTGACGTTACTCTGTAAGTAAATCATTTATTTATTCGTATAAGTAATAATAATTATTACTAAGTACATATCTGTTCTGTTGCAAAATCTTTAAAAATCCCACTAATATTATAAAGGCGAAAATTTGTAAGTATGTTTGTTAGTTTTCACGCTGAAATAGCTGGGCCAATTTTTATGATATTAGATATGTAGGTAGCTGATACCTTGGATTAACACATAGGGTACTTTTTATCCTGAAAAGCACGTTATTCCCGTAGGTCAAAAGGCTGATAGTTAATGGCGCTTTGTAAAGTAGATGGCGCTGCTGTTCATATAAACACGCAAACTTGCGCAGGATTCGCTAGTAACTCTATATAAGGTGTCTTCACTGTTGCAACTTATGTACTGTGGTCTGTGGTGTTAATTGACATCAATTTGTCTAGTGGGCTGCGGTAATGTTGCAAATCTCCATGATTATATACAACAGTTGTATATAAGTAATAAAATGGAGTGCTCTTTGCAAATTGTTAGTAACTGTGGTGCAAATTTCAGGTATTTAGGCTTCATGAATAAGTACGGTTCACACGTGTATTGAATTCATTTGTGAGAATAAGGAAATTTGTATATTTAGTCAGTAACGGTACCGATTGTGTGTGGTCGATTGTATTTATTTGTTCACTAGCTTCTGCCCGCAGCTTCTCTAACTTTTTTAATTATGAACCAATTAAAATGAAAACAACTAAACAACAGCAAACCGCAACGCATTATTGTAAATCGCATTCAAATTGGTTAATCATATTTCAGACAGCGACCTGCCCCCTTACTCTTGAAGATAATTCTGCACGATCGCAATTGGATTGTTACTTTTAGGTACTCTTTACAGCTAAACTAGCGCTAACTAAATACTAAACTAAATAAAATCGGATTGTATGCTAACCAAATAGTTAGTAAAGTATAAAACTTCAAGGGTACGAACTAGGATTTGCTGTTAATTTTGCATTTGAAATTATACAGAATTGAAATTAAATCGCGATTGCTATGCAGAGTAACCTAGCAGTTACGACTTTATTATATGTATTGATTGAATACTAGCGAAACTCACGCAAATTCGCCTGTGTGTATCCCATTTTTACGTGAGAATTTTGGAAAATCATTTCTTATCAGATGCCTACGTCATACAAAAAACACACCATCTAAGTTGCAGGTCTCTGCAGCCAGCAGTTTAGGCTGTTTCAGAACAAAGCATTTTAAATGTATACTTTTAGAATTATTATGTCCTGCTGCAGCGAAGTTCAAGTCTTGTTTGGTCCTTCGAGCCGGATGAATAACATAAGGACAACATTTTGTGAATTAGCTACACACTTACTGGTACCTATGACCACTACACTGAAATAAGCCGAACACAGAGTGATGTGGAATCGTAAAAGAAGCGTCAAAGCGTTTCAAGGCGGACACTACCTTCAGTAATAAAGAATACGAAGGAAGAATAAAAAGAGGTGACTCGTGTAATGTGTAGGCTCGTGATTAGTTCTAGTGTCAGAAATGATTTTGAAATATCAGAATATTAATATACAGTTGAGCAAGAATGTGGGTAATAGAATTTACAAGGCGTTACAAAGGATCCTGGGAGAAGTGTGATAGCCTTGACTTACGCCCACGCTTCGGTTGAGGGCGTTCACACATTGCTTTCTTCTGAGTGCGATGCGCGTTGGTGCAAAGTTTGCGACTCACATTATTGTGCATAAACGAATGTAATGCCAGCTCAACAATCATGCTAGGTTCAGCGAAAAGGAGAGTGTCGGCCTCTTTGTCTTTAGTTTTTCCTTGTCTTCTCACTTCGTGCCTAACTCTACTTCACTCCGAATCATGATTGCCATGACATTTCCAGCGAGGTGTCAAACAATTAATTATTAGGGCTAAACCTTAGATAAAGTAGGTACCTTAGTTAGGCTAGGTAGGCTAAACGCATTTGCAAAAACTCGCAACAGATATCGCAGCTTATCGGTTCAGTTCTGTTCTCGATATGATTGTACAATTTAATGGATAAAACTACCGGTAGAGCCACGGGAAAGAAAAATCTCCCATGACACTACTGATAGTGCCACGCAGTAGTGCCTAGGGCAATAAAGGGATAAAACTCGTATACTTTTTATTTGTACCATTTAACGTGACGAGCCCACCACACATTCCCATCGTTGTGTCTCCTGTAAAGCAATCTTCTCTGATTGTACATGTCCGGAATTATATGCACAGACTTCTACCTAGTTGGTAATGATGAAGAAGTAGAGACACTTCCCACAACTGGTATCGGGACAAGCCCACCACACGTTCCCACCAAGTGTCTCCTGTAAATCCAGGATCAACAACGGCGATCTGGGTGTGCGCATAGATTCGTATCTTAGCTGGCAAAAAGAATTGAATGGAATAGTTGGCACCATTAGTTCCGCGTGCTATGCCCTAAGATCCTTGAGAGACGAAGTAACCATGGAGCACCTCAAAACTGTATATTATGCGCTGGTAGAATCTAAATTAAGATACAGCATCAAGTTATGGGGAAACAGCTACAATTACAACGTGAAATCTGCCTTTGTCGCGCAAAAACGAGCTATTCGGACCATGGTGAGAATTCCACAGACAGAGTCATGTAGGCCCCACTTCAAAACACTAAAGATATTGACAGTTCCGTCTTTATACATCCTGGTAACTTTATGTAAACTGGTTAAGTGTCTTGATCAAATTGAAACAAAAGAAGAAAGAGCGGTTAGAGAAAAAACTAGACGGAAAGATTTAAAGGCACATTTTTTCTCAAAATTGAGAGTAGTAGATCACTGCACAAGAAAGCAATCAATAAAGCTTTTTAATGGATTACCCAAGGCATTTAAGGTAATTTATAATGAAAATGTATTCAAATTAAAATTAAAAAATCTGCTTGTATCAAAATCCTATTATTCAGTTGATGATTATTTAAATGACCCAGAATTGTGAAATTTTTATTGCTTATTTAGGTTATTATTATTTCCATTATTAATGTTATGCAATTTATTTAGTTAATAATTTTGAAATGTATTCCAGACGCAATTATGTTGTTATTGGATTAATAATAATAAAAAAAAAAAAAAAAAGATCTCAGATTGACAATAAGCAATCAAGTCTATTATTGACGTCCCGGGGGAAAAACTACAGCTGTCTGGGAACTCAAAACGAATTTAACCAGAAAAAAATTAGACGATAGAAGTATTGAAAAGTCTTTTTGACTTTGACTATAAATCTAACCAAATATTGATTTGTTTACTGCACTGAAACTTTTATGCTCATGCCGTCATAAGACTATGGATGGATTTGTATTGTCTCTAGATTCAGTCTTCTTAACTATGTGGTTAGGTATAAACCCGACATTTCAAGTCACCTTCACTTTTAAACTATACAGAGGTATTATAATGATTGTGCAGGTACTAGGCTGTGTTGCAAGACTCAGTCACGACTGCTTTGTCCGGATCAACTCTCGCTTTCGGTGCATTTGTGTGGTTTGCATCAAGTACTAGATCTAGGTACAGTTTTATGATACCTATAAATCTAAATTCTACTTTTTGTTCAACACAAATCTCACAACGCGCGCCGTCTAATCCCCATAAACCAAAGCCGGTACTCTGAAAAAAATTTGATTTCAATGTCAATAAAATTGTCTTAACAAGGGTATTTACTAGGGAAATACAAAAACTAGATAGATAAATCATAAGATGTACAGACTTTGTCGACAGCTCGGTGGTGTGTTGGTATGCTCAAACCTTCAGGATCAGAGGGTGTGGGTTCGATTGCCGCTCGAAGCAAACATTTTAGGTGATGGCCTTTGTGTTTGTTCTCGAGTCTTGTTTTCTATGTATTACAAGTATATATACTTTTTACAATAATATATCCGTTTTTTGGTACCTATAACACAATGGGACCAGTGGCGCTGCAGTGTAAGGATTGTGCAGAATTTTTTATAAGTAATTATTTATACTTACTTACTATACTATTATAAAAGTCTTCCTAAAGTTCACATCGTCAAATGCTAATGTTTAATGTAATAATTTATTCTCTAAATATATCTAACTTTGCCGCCAACCTCTCATGTTTGGATGACAAGAGCGATTGTATTCAAAGCGCACGCGCATGCGCCGGTGCCGGCGGCGCACACTGGTCCCGATTCGGAAAATAGCGGACATTGAGGCAAAAGTGCATATAAATCGCTGATTTTTTTTTCAGGAATTCTCTGTGCATTTCTAAGAACACGTTTGAGCCCCGTTTTCTATTATAATGTTTTATTCGTCTTAAAAAAAATAATGATTTTTTTTTTGTATGGAGCGAAAATGATTTTTTTGTCTCTCATCAAAACCGGCAGAGATGTTAAAATAAAACTTCATAGGTATGATAGGGGGCACTTTCCTCTACATTTCGTCCGAAGACACCTACTTGATATCCTTGCCGCCTTCGGAGTATCAGGCGCTTGAATATCTTAATTTATTGGTTAGGTTTCAATAGGATATATAGAAGTAACCTAGGTGGTATGTCTTCAAAAATAATTATTTTGTATCGTTAATGATGTCAATTACCCGAAATAATAATAAAATAATTGACATTATGCATTAAATTAATAATAATTAAACTTTGTTTGTCGTTAATTATAATGACTTTTTATTGTAAATGATGTCAATTATATCAAATAATAATTAACTAATTGACACAAAATAATAAGTAAAGTTGTTTTTTTAAGATAACGACTTTGTATTAATAATGATGTCAAGAAAGGAAAGAATGTAAGGAGAAAAGAGGTAATAAGGACAAAGATTGAAATATGGACAAAAAGGTAATAGGAATATAGAAAGGGAGGAAAGACACATTGTCCATCTTTTGAAAATGTACGGAAAAAGGGAAGAATGTAAGGAGAATACAGGTAATAAGGACAAAAAGGTAACAGGAAAATAGAAAGAGAGGAAAGACACATTGTCCATCTTTTAAAAATGTACGAAGAAAGGGAAGAATGTTAGGAGAATAAAGCTAATAAGGACCAAGACAGACATATGGACAAAAAGGTAATAGGAAAATAGAAGGAAATAGGGAAGAGGATAGGTGATAAAATAAAAAAACAAAAATACAACATAATATTATTCAA